>CM043116.1:35846959-37046959 GCA_023701765.1 Hylyphantes graminicola
TTTCACTCTTTTGTTTTAAAGAGTGTGGAACTTTCCCCCTCCATGAAACCACTATTGGGAGCGCGAATTTACCAATTTTATGGTAAACTATAAGGTGTGATGCACCCGCATAAGTGTGAATCAACGCTGCACTTGTGGTGGGTAGCTAAAAAGTTTCCAAGGATTCCAGTTCAAAGCTTTGCGGCCCATTTTTTTTAACAGTGCAAAGTCAACAACTTTTTATTATGTAATATTACTTCGTTAAAATGATGCTGCCTCCTGGTTTAACGAATTGATGTTCCAGCAATAAAGCGATGTAAACTTACACCGAAGAATAACCATAACTCCGCACAAAACAGAAATTGAGTTTGAATTAGAAAAAGGGGCAATTAATAAAACGGAGATGGTCAATCCAACCCAATTACCAATTGAAAAAGGGAAGTAAAGTTTCGCCACAAAAACCGGAATTATAAAAATTGATTCATACGCAATGCAAACCAGCAACATTTACGATGGAACTTAACTGCCTTATTTACTTATAGTACAATAACAATATCTTACATGCGAATGACTGTAATTTTGTTTCAAAAACATAAGACTTAAAAAATTTGGTAGTTTAGTCCATAGGATAATCACACCTCGTGATTTCGTCATCTTTAGGAAAAAAAAAATCTAAATATTTTTACCGAATTGATAAAGCATTAAAAAATGTAGAAAATATAAATTTTCTCTAAATAAGATAAATTTCAGAGAAATTAAAACATATCGAACTCGTGGATAACATCAATAGTAATACACTAATACACAAACGTCGTACAACGTGTTTTAATTTAGAAAAAAAAATATTTTTTAACAACTAACACAAGTGTAGTTACGTTATAAAACGCAATGACTAACGCAATTGGTACTAAGCTTGGATAGTAATGTTAAATTCAAAAAAAAAACATTACAAAATAGAATGCAATGTGTGTATATTAATACTTGAATATAAACCTACATTTTTTCGCTCAAATAAATACGGAATGGCAGTATAACTAGAATAAAGACCAGCAACTTATAAACAAAAAAAAATATCCTTACAAAAAAAGACAGAAATATCATGTAATAACAAATTTTTAATTCAGCAACCAAAATAGTCATGATATATTTTAATAAATTTACAATACCTATATTGATTGTTGAGTAAAGAAAACCATAAAAGGTAAACAAACAAAGCAAAACCCCCTTTTCGTCCTAAAATTAAAACCTTCAAAAAAAAAAAATACACCCACCCCGGGGATAAAAAAAATCATCAACCGTACACATGCGTTCATAAAAACTTAAGGCACTTCAACCATAAAATGATTTTTAAATTACACTATTCTCTGAAAAACGAGATCATTTTTCTGCGATCCATAATTTCCCGACTACACAATGACATTTCCACCAATAAAAAAATTACCTTACCAGTTTTCTTTTATATTCCTCCATGCCATTTACGATCGAAATCGCTCATTTTAGCAGTTACTAATTCATAATCGCGCCGTGCCCCAGCCAGCCCCCACTTTTCCCTGCACCAATCAGCGACCTGTTCTACAAGGCATCACGCAATCGGCATCGTCAAATCCTATTTGTAAAACCATATCACAATTCTTTTTATAAAGTCTTTCTTGCATGGCGGCAGCAGTAGAAAAGATTGGAATGTTTTTTAACACTTGTTTCTCATTGCCGGATTCGAGAGTATGCCATCAAATGCTTACTTTACTTACTTATTTTACTTAATTATTTTACTTACTTACTTTACTTACTCACTTTACTTACTTACTTTACTTACTTACTTTACTTACTTACTTTACTGATTTCACCATAATACGGGCTCTTAGTAGCTACAATGGTTGTGTGATGAAATGTTTCTCCATATTTTCGGTATTCGATTAAGGGGTCTAAGGAGTCTTAAAAATGTGCAAAGAAGATACTACAAAGCCTAGTCTGATCTTTCATGTCATTTTTGAACTACTCAATGTATAAGTATAATTTTTTTATATGTAATTCTACAAGATTTATTTATTATAAAACAAGTTTTAAAATTTATGAAACTTTAACCAAAACTAAAATAAATGATATTAAACATGAAGGTACTTGAACACACTGTGATTAGGCTTGCGCGGCAAATTGTGAGGTCAAAATTGAAAAAATGAATAAGAAAATGACTTTATATTGTACAAATATGTACAAACAAAGACTTATACCTAAATTCTCAGCTCAATTTTAATTAGAAATTATTTTTTAAAAAATTTAAAATCAAAATTTTTAAATTTTTATTAATTTTTTTAGAAAAAAGTTCTTAAAATAATTTCTAATTAAAATTGAGCTGAGAATTTAGGTATAAGTCCTAGTTTGTACATATTTGTACAATATAAAGTCATTTTCTTGGTCATGTGTTCAATTTTGACCTCACAATTTGCCGCGCAAGCCTAATCACAGTGTGTTCAAGTACCTTCATGTTTAATATCATTTATTTTAGTTTTGGCTAAAGTTTCATAAATTTTAAAACTTGTTTTATAATAAATAAACTTTGTAGAATTACATATAAAAAAATTATACTCATTTATTGAGTAGTTAAAAAATTACAAGAGAGATCAAACTATGCTATGTAGTATCTTCTTTGCACATTTTTAAGACTCCTGTGACCCCTTAAATCATTTGTCGGATTTTAGCTTCCACACTAAGTTTATAAAGTAAAAAAAAAAATTGAAGGTATTAGTATAATGGTTCAGTCCTGTCCGTCCGCCTGTCTGTCTGGCTGTCCACCCCAAACTTTCATAAGCCTAACTACAAATGCTACGGCTACAAGTGTGATACGTCAAAAAATTCAGCACATCGAAATTAAAATTGAAAATTTGAGAAAAGAATTTGAATTCGAAGTACTTCAATTATTTAAAATACTGCAAAATTTAATGCTCATTTAAAAAGCATAGGAAGCCATTTCTATTAGAATTAAATAATTGCCATTCGCAACAACCCCCTCTGGAGAAACTTAAATTCCTTTAGAAAATAAATTTATTTATGTGGCATCGATCAGTTTGAAATAACGTTAATTATATTTTACTACGAGATTCTTTGTATGTTTATATGAAATGTTTTCATTTTATTTAAAATCGAGAAATATTAAATATTTTTCTTTGAAAGATAAATTAATTTTTGAAAACGATAAATAAGTAATAATTATAGAATTTTGAAATAAAATAAATGAAACTAGCCAAATTTAGCGTGTAAATGTTTAATATAGAATTAATGCTGTGTTTGGCGTCTTTTTACCTGTTAAGCACAATTGTTTTGTGGAAGCGGGTTACGTGACAAAATCTGTTACAAACCTACTTGTTTGTTTCCGAAACCTGAACATATCGAAAATTTGCTGAAACATTTCCACACTGCCGTTGCAGCTGATGTGGTGGAACCAGAGACAAATTTTTAAATCATTTGCTACCACCTTTATAGTTTCTTTTTGTTAATATTTTTTTACAGCAATAGGATAGAGTTCTTTACTATTTTCATATTTTTTAAGCAGAAAGTTCACTTAATTGAGATAAAATTATAATTTTTATAGTTTACATAAAAAATATTTTTAAACATTTCAACGGTAATGATGATGTCGCGCCCAATTATAAAGATTGTATGAGACCAAAGGTCTCATAGGATGCGTCAGCGATCTGCAGACAGTGGTTCTCAAACATTTAAATAAATTGCCAAATTGCCTAACCTACAACATTTTCCACTCTAGGCTGCAGCCTCCTAGATAATTTTAAAATCCAGTCTTACGTTTTTTAACTCGTGTCACAACAATCCTATAAAACTTCATTTCTCTGTTTTATCTGTGCTATTATTTTTTAGCCTACTTTTCTTTTTTTTTTAATTCGAAGAATTAAAAAAAATAAAAAAAGTAGGTATTGACATGCGGTCGATGTCCGTCCGTCCGTCTGTCCGTCCGTCTGTCCGTCTGTCCGTCCGTACCCCCCTTCCAAAATCGGTTCTACCCATCCGATCTTAAAAATTCTTTTTTTGTTAGAAAGCTATGACCTCAGAGACCCGACTTTCATACTTTTTTGTCCGTCTGTCTGTACGATTGGACGGACATAAATCTACTATTTGTCGACGAATTTCCCATTGAATTAGCATTGAAATTCAATTTCGAGTCATTTAAATCACTGAATTTAACTACAAATGGTACGGACAAGTAAGATACGTCAAAAAATTCAGCGTATCCAAATGAGAATATATTGAAAATTTCAGAAAAGAAATCGAATTCTAAGTACTTCATTTATTTAAAAAACTTCAAAATTTAATGCTCATTTAAAAAAACATAGGAGGTCATTTTATTAGAGATAAATCACCATTGCCATGGCAACAATCGCTTGAGAAACTTTAATTCTTTTAGACAATGAATTAAAATAAATTTATTTTTGAGACATCGATCAGTTTGAAATGACGTCAAATATATTTCACTTCAAGATTCTTTATGTAGGTAAGCAATGTTTTCATTCTTTTCAAAAGAGAAAAATATTACATATTTATTCTTTGAAATATAAATTTTTGCAAACAATTTAAGTAAAAATTATTTAATTATCGAAATAAAATAAATGAAACTAGCTTAATTTAGCTGGTAAATGTTTAATATAGAATTAATGCTGCGTTTGGCGCCGTTTTACCTGTTAAACACAACTGTTGTTTGGAAGCAGGTTAAGTCGGGTCAAGTGACAGATTCTGTTACAAACCTACTTGTTTATTTACATTTATTATTTTGAGTGCATTTTGGAATAATTTTATGGGTTTTTTCTACGAATAATTAAATATTTATTTATAACTGCAAATAAATCATGCGGACGATAAGTAATATTTATTTTATTGGCGATAGAAAATAAATGGAAATAATTGGCTTTACGAAGTTGAAATTATAGCTGGATGCTGTGGTTAGTGAAATTTATTCTTTTGTATATAAATTTAATGTAGAAACGGTTGTTAATATCACTTACTGTAACGATCCTAGTTTTTTCAAGATAAGAATTTTAGTAAGAATTTAAGAAACAGGAAAGTAGGCTATTTTAGTTCTTTTAGAACTTCTTGTTTCTATACATCTCTTACTTTACTTATAACCTCTCCTTACAATTATTTAAGGTGCATTTTTAGCCTACTTTTCTTTTTTTTTAATTCGAAGAATTAAAAAAAAATGAAAAAGTAGGTATTGACATGCGGTCGATGTCCGTCCGTCCGTCTGTCCGTCCGTCTGTCCGTCCGTACCCCCCTTCCAAAATCAGTTCTATCAATCCGATCTTAAAAATTCTTTTTTTATTAGAAAGGTATAATCTCAGACACCCAACTTTCATACTTTTTGTTCGTCTGTCTGTACGATAGGACGGACATAAATCGACTATTTGACGACGAATTTCCCATTGAATTAACATTGAAATTCAATTTCGATTCATTTAAATCGCTGAATTTAACTACAAATGCTACGGACAAGTGAGATACGTCAAAAAATTCAGCGCATCGAATTTAGAATACATTGAAAATTTCAGAAAAGAATTCGAATTTCAAGTACTTCAATTATTAAAAAAACATCAACATTTAATGCTCATTTAAAAAGCATAGGAAGCCATTTTTATTAGAATTATATCGCCGTTGCCATCGCAACAATTGCTTGAGAAACTTTAATTCTTTTCGACAATAAATTAAAATAAATTTATTTTTGAGACATCGATCAATTTAAGATGACGTCAAATATATTTTTCCTTACGCGATCTTTGTATTTTGATATAAATTGTTTTCATTCTATCTAAAAGCGAGGAGTATTGCAAACAAACAAAAAAAAAAAACACTTTATTAATTTAGAAATTTTGCTTATTTATTCTTTGAAATATAAATTTTTGCAAACGATTAAGTAATAATTATTTAATTTTCGAAATAAAATAAATGAAACTAGCTGACTTTAGCGGGTAAATGTTTATTGAGGAGTAGTTTTTTGGTTTTTGTTCTACGAAAAATTAAATATTTATTTATGACTGCAAATGAAGTTGTGTTTAGTGCTGTGTTTAGTGAAAGATGCTGTGTTTAGTTAGATGCTGTGTTCAGTGAAATTTATTTTAGAATTTAAGGTGGAAAAACGGTTGTTGATGTCACTTACTGTTACGAACCTAGTTTTTTCAAGATAAGAATTTTAGTAAGTATTTAAGTAACAGGAAAGTAGGCTATTTTAGTTCTTTACGAACTTCTTGTTACACTTCATATTCATATGACATACATTCAATACACTTCCTAGCTTTTTCAATAATATTTAAGTGTTAAAAATTGAGTTTGGGGTACTGTAATAAATAACCTACTCACTTATGTTAAAAATAATTCGAATTCGCAATCACGATTTTGGAATTTTATGAGCGTTTTAATGTCAAGTTGTGTTCTTAATAATAAAAATTTTATTATGAATAAGTAACATATTTGACTTGAAAAGTACAAAAAATTGCTAAAAAATATTCTTGACAAGTTCTTAAACCACTCAATAGAAAAGAAAAGGAATCAATAAAAGATAAACGTAATTAAAACTGTTCTTTTAAAAACTTGGTTTTAAATTTAAAGTAAAATTGTATTGGTGGAAAACAAACTACTGCTGTTTTTGTGAAAATGCAACAATTTTTCAATTTTCGGAATTGTGTCATTATGTTAGAATCCAAATCATTTCAAAACGCAATGGTTTTGTCAAACTTAAAACCAATCTTGGTTTTAATTTAGTTGACTTATTAATTGAGAAATACAGTGGAGTTCCAATTTATCCGAATCCCGGTTATCCGAAAACAGGTTTTTCAAAAAAAAAAAAATTCACGAGCCTTTCGGTTAAAATAAGAAATATATACGCATAAATAAATGCACAAAAAATAGTTGGATTTATTTATCAAAATATGCAGTAATTTTTTTATTTTTACTGCTCGATTTTGGTCCTGTAAATTTCGAATAAGCGGGACTCTACTGTAAAGCTAAAATTAAAAAATAAAAAAAAAACACGAAAACTGATGTAACTGCTTTGTGAAGAAATCACTTGACTCAACATCCCACCAAGCAGTCGTATACACGTCACATTGCTGGCTCTCAATTTCGGTTGCCATGGCTCGGTCACCAAATCTTTTATTTTAAATACGTGATGCCAGAGATATCTTCTTGGTGGGTGCGAGGGTATAATTTGTTCTGGCTAATCACAGCCTCGCTTGAGAGGCACGATGATTGCGATAATTTACCAGCAACCTAATTGATTTTTATCTTTTGAACATTTTAATACGCTGTACTATTCCCATTGTTGGGGAGCGATTATTGTTGGAAGTTTCCGCACGTCAAGTTTTATCAAAAGTGACGGGTTATCAACGTTGGAAGGCCGATCAGTATTTGAGGTACAAGATGGCTAGGAGCTGATAGATGGGGGACTTTTCCTGTATTGAAATTAAATCGTTGAGGTGCTGAGAAGATTTATCGTGTCGGTTCACGCTAATCGTTTCATTGACGTATTTTGTCGAGTTTTTATAATATTGTAGGAGGCATCACTTCTGTCTGTTGGTTGGTATACATATATTTTTTGGCTTGTGTGCTTGGTCAGAGACCCGCCTATAAACCTTCGTCAAGTAAGACAGACACAACACACACACACGTGACAGATGCTGCCGTCTATCGCGCGCCACCTAAACAATTTAGACATGTCCCTGAAGGGGAGGGAAAAAGTCTACAGAGACCTGTACCCGTGGGAAACTACGCAATGAGCGCCCAGATGACTTTCGGACCCAACAGATTTAACGAGCACGTACTCCACGTATACGCGGTGGGTCTTCAGTGACCAGGACTCGATTGCAGAACCTTCCGATCCGGAAATCGAGACTCTGACCACAGGGCTCACCACAGCCCTCACTTCTGTTATAGTGAAGAGGTTTGAAAGCTCAGAGGTATCAAGGGAGCAAAATTCCCAAAGCACCGCAAAGCGGTCAAAATGGAATAGTGCAGTAATTTCTGTTGTGGTAGGTAGAGAATTTAGGTTGTCGATGTATTTTGGGAGAAAAGCAGTCAAAAAGCGAGCGAAGCTCAAAAATACCTACCCAAATGTTAACAAATAGTTACGGCTTTTAACTTGTTTGCATTCAAAATTCTTTGAATAGTTAGTTATAAAGTGAAAATGAATAATTCCTTCCAGAATTTTTGATAGATGGTGGTTTAATATGAACTTCAATAGAAAAAAAAGAACTTTAAATAAAAACCTTTAAACATTCTAATATTTTAAAGTAAACTATTCCTTATGATTTCTTTAAATTTCATACTTCCTAGTTATATAGTTTGTAAGAAATTTTGTATAATTATCTTCTTCTAAATAAAGTTTTTTCTATCATTGAATTAACCATCACTGTAATGTACAAAACACGTAGAGTCGAATATTTAATATTCATACAATTATTCTATAGAACTCCTAAATTTGTTTATGTTAGCTCTTCTGCAAATTATACAGACACTACTTACAGCATATATGTTTTTGCAATCATCAATGTAATAATCAAGTCCTTTTCAAACATTTAGATGTACTGCGTTGTCATTTATTGGCTCATATATATGTTTAGAAGCTAAGAGTTTTGTTTCAAAATAATTTATCAAAAAAGATAAGATATGAATATGGACAAATTGTTAAATTATACAGAACTATTAAAGCTGCATTTTTATGCTGATACCTATCAGAAATGATTGATAAATGACTGATAGAGGGCTCTTTACATGGGTCTTACAGTTAATTGGACAAAATTTTGATTCTACATTCTCCTTTGCAGTACAAATGGCCAATAATATAAGACATCCATTTATGTTCAGCAACCTTAATGAAGTTCTTCCATTATGCAACAGAAGGGACTCTTAAAAATGCACCACCCATGCTGCTCAATGTGCCATTTAGCTACCTCATTGCCATTCAAATCCCTTTCAAGTGCCTCTAAGTCCAGACATCGTATCAGCTGTCAGATCGTCCCAAAAACAG
The DNA here is from genome assembly GCA_023701765.1 of Hylyphantes graminicola. Lineage (NCBI taxonomy): Eukaryota > Metazoa > Arthropoda > Arachnida > Araneae > Linyphiidae > Hylyphantes > Hylyphantes graminicola. Next base: position 35,855,961 of record CM043116.1, read on the forward strand.
CATAAATAGCACCGAAACACATCAAAGTGAGCCAATGGTCGACATTGAAAAACATACTTGACTAAGACACAGCGGTAAAATACAGGGTGACGCAAATAAAAGTGGCCCCGGCATGGAGATAAGAATGCAGAGAAATACTTGGCATTAAAAACTGTTGAAGCAGGCCTGAAAGCCTCCAAGTCGAATTCATAAATTATCCAAGCATTCAAAGGATTCACTCGGTTGGCGCAATTGGCGCAATTGTTTAGAATGCTGCCATTGGAGCGCTGGGCTCGGTTCGTTCGAATCCCGGCTGGGCATGGATGTTTGTGACCGTCAAATGTTGTTATTTGTTGTGCTTGGTTGTCTTCTCTCTGTCTGTGCTTGTAAAAACTCTTTGTGCTCTGTCCCCACTTGACGAAAGCTTATAAGCGGTTCTCTGAACAAGCACACAAGCAACAATGGAATTTTTATGTACCTACCATACCAGAAACTCACCTACTAGACCAAACTATTTTTTTCATTGTTGGTTTTGGTTGTTATGACCAGAGATTATTGAAGAGTTCAGATCTTAGTGCGAGCTGTATAAGTTTACGTTGATTTAATCAGTGTTCATCTAAAGATTTCATAGTTACCGGAAAATAATTCGCAGAGCGTCTGTTTGGGCTTAATATTGAAGGCGATCAATGTCTTTACATGGCAAACCTGCTTTTTCGTTGGTTTTTGACTTGGCAGCATTTCCTGTCTTATCCCTACTTCTAAGCCGGGCCACTTTTACTTGTAGAGAAAATATCCCCGTTTCTTCATCATTAGAGACGACCATCCCTTCTTAATCAATCAGATCTGTTCCTTTTCCAGGACCGACGTGACAGGCAACCCAATGATAGGTAATAAGTACCGTAGAAAAATGTCGTATTATATCGGAGGTTTGTTAGAGGGACTTAATAATCGGGCAGACAAAATAATAATCATAGCCCCGGCATCGAATTTGGTACGTCTGCTGGAGATATTCCAAAATTGGGTGATTGAATATTTCCCCTCGATGTTGATGAGATTCAATTGGTTGATAGCGTGAATTTTAAGTGATGTTGGTATATTTACACGTTGTCGATTAGATTGAATATTCAGTCTTTAGGGCTTGGGCAGTGTTTTATGCTAAAATATTCTATCGGTAATGGCTTTTAAATATGTCCTAAAAAATGTTTTTTAGAAATCACCCGAGCTCTTTTTATGATAAATTATGTTCAACAACTGGATCTCGTTTTACTGCCATAATCCCCTGAGACAGGACATCCGTTTATATGAATGTTTTGTTGTATGTTCTTGTTACTACAGAATTTATTTTGTACTTTAAGAACTAATATATGGTTTGATAGAAGATGATCTTTGTGAAACACATTCAGCGTTTGTTTGCAGAAACCAATCGTTTATATACTATATTAAAAATGAAGTAGTATGACTGGTTAAGCATGATTACGAAGACATTGTACAGATAAAAAAAAAACTCAGCAGTAAATTTAGACCACAGTATCCATTATAGTTGATGTACTCCTCAGCAAATTTTAAAGTTTTTTTTTTAATACTCCTCGCAAAAAGCATGCTTTTATCAATGCATCTATTTGAAAAACATGTTTCTATAAATATTATGTATGTGTAGATAGTGCGTGTCTTAGGATGATATTGTAGTTTCCTACACTCTAAAAAATGAATGCTCAAAAACGACGAAATTTTCCGTAATTTTGACGATCCGTTTACTGGCAAATGCTCCTAGTTTTCATTTCCTCAAAGTGAGGAAATTTGAATCGTCATTTTTATGAGGATTTGAATGTCGTCTAATCTAAAGAAATATTTCGTCATTTTTGAGCATGTGAGTACAGCAATGAGATTCAGTTTCCTCAAAATCAAGATACAGAATCGTCAAATGGCGATCGTAAAAGTGAGGATTCACGTTTACTCAAAAGTCACGTGATAGTTTGACGAAACAATCATCAAAATTAACGAAATGAGGCTTGAGGATTCATGAATCGTCAAAAATGAAAGTGTTATTTCTGAGAGTGTATTTTCTGTAGGAAACATCAATTTTAAGTTTGCCCTCTTGTCGAGTGGTAGATATTTGTATTTTCATCACTTTAGAGTTCATTCTCGAAAAACATTATTAAAAACAAAATCTCTCATTTTCATCATCATAATAATTCAATCAAATTAATAACTGTGATACAACATTTATTAATTCAATACATCCAAAATTCCATTACTCATTGATGATGAGATATTCCAAAAATTAGTTGAAAGAGTGTTTTCCGCTTGATGTTCATGAAATTCCTTTCAATTAATCACGTTATTTAATCTATCAAACGATGTGCCTTACTCATGGATGATAACAAGCATTTGATGTGATTGGATAAAGTTTTTAAGACATTAATCGTTTTTTTTAATGTATTTTTAGGTTTAAATTAATTAATTCAATTTGTAATTTATAACAAACAGAAAAATAATTCCGACACCAAGTAGAATCATCCCAAACAATTATTTTGTTTCACGCTTATTCCAAGTGGTAAACATAAAAGCTTCTTAAAATCTTGGAATGCCACAGATTGTGTTAGTTTAGTTTTGCTACCATACCAAGCTTTAAGAATTTTAGAAAGTCTTACAAGGCAATTTTTTCAGCTAAACTGAATAGGTTTTTTTAAAAGCTAAAGTGATTAGAATATTCTTCGCCTTCTAGTAGAGTTTTCTTTTATAGAGAATTAACGTTTTGTTACAACCATAATTATATTAAATTCCTCATTTTCATAAAGCTATTTTGTTAGTTATACTTGTACTTAAACTAAACTAAATCGTAATAAAATTAAGCACTTATTTTTTATGAAACAAATCAAATTTAAAAAAAAAAAATCTTGATCATATTTAGTCGAAGGAATATATCAAACGAGATTACTGAAAAAAAAAAAACAAGCCATCACTTAATCAATTAAAGTTATCCTTAAAATTCCTATAACCGATTATTAAATCAACAAAAAAAGTTCGTTATCATCAAAAACTTTTAGAATATTTACTTGCTAAAAAATTAGTTATCATCAAAAACTTTTAGAATATTTGCTTGCTAAAAAATTAGTTATCATCAAAAACTTTTAGAATATTTAACTTGCTAAAAAATTTCGTTAATTATTCTTAAAAACTATCATTTCTTATTCAACCTACACATAAAAATATTAAAAGAATATTTTTATTCTTTTAGCGCAAAACTTGGACCAAGGAATATTTTATGGAATAATCGAGTCATCTTCTCAAAGAATGTTCCGGAAAGTTATCGTGCACGTAGCCCTGTTGTTTGGTACCGGTTACCATAGAAACCAAAAAGGTGGAACCGGTGACTTGTGTCACGTGAGGTGCACGCACGTATGAACGTCGCCATATTGGGGGTGGTATACATATTTTAGCAATATATGTATTGTTATTTTTGTTTTATAATAAGAATTATTTTTATAAGAAATAAAACTTTTTGTTTTAAAGATCTGATTGATTTGGTAAATAATATTTATGAATTGGCTCTAAACGGAAAATTATTAAGCTGGGTGGTATACAAATTTTAGCAATATCCATATTGTTATTTTTGTTTTATAATAAGAATTATTTTTATAAGAAATAAAACTTTTTATTTTAAAAGATCTGATTGATTTGGTAAATAATATTTATGAACTGGCTCTAAACGGAAAATTATTAAGCTGGGTGGTATACAAATTTTAGCAATATCTGTATTGTTATTTTTGTTTTAAAATAAGAATTATTTTTATAAGAAATAAAACTTTTTATTTTAAAGATCTGATTGATTTGGTAAATAATATTTATGAATTGGGCTCTAAACGGAAAATTATTAAGCTGGGTGGTATACAAATTTTAGCAAAACCGGTATTGTTATTTTTGTTTTAAAATAATCATTATTTTTATAAGAAATAAAACTTTTTACTTTAAAGATCTGATTGATTTAGTAAATAATATTTATGAATTGGCTCTAAACGCGGAAAATTATTAAGCTGGATGACAGCTTAATAATGGGCGGGATTTTGAGCTAAAGATGATAATAAAATGAATGTATTTTGTATTTTTCTCCATTAGGCTTCATGCTTCATATTTAGTTTAATAGAATTCGTAAAAAGATGGTAAATAGCTATTGAAAGTAATTTCATAACTATGACTTTTTTTGTAAGTGTTCGATAGTACTAACCTATATGCCTATAGATATGATTGAATGATAAAATAAAGTTCATTAATTTAGGAAAAATAATATCATTAAATTTAAACATTTCTGTTTCAGCTAAAGCTTTCAAAAAGCTCTTAACATTTTTGTTTCCACTCAAGACCAGAAACATGCCCATCGAGAATTACTGTGTGTAGTTTTTGTCACTCATATTTAAGTGCCCAGTGTACATTATAAAATATTTTGTGTTGTCTTTATTTTCTACATTGAACAATTTAAGAGTTTTTAAACAACAGTAGATATATGATTTTTTTTATCTTCTTTTAATTTATCATGATTGGCAACAGATACTTCTTTGGCGTTTCTCTCGTTAACATACAAAGTTATGAAATTTCCAAACTATTTTTTGACAGTCGATTTAAATTAAAAGAATTGTACTTATTTCAAAAATAATCTTCCAATTTTTGTTTCAATTTGATTGATGGTTTGATTTGAAAAATAAATGAAAGTAATATGGATTTAGTGTACACTCTTAAAAAACAAAAGAGTGAAATCCACTCCAGTAGTAGAAGTGCATTTTCGACACTGGAAAGGAGTGAATATTAAATCAGACTGAGTTAAAATCACTCGTTTGGAGTGATCATGTCGGAGGTTTAACACACAAAGGATCCACTCCGAAAGGGGAAGTGCGTTTTCTAGACTGGAGTAGTGAAAATTAGTCAGATTGAGTTAAAATCTCTCGTTCGTTTTAAGAGTGAAGTTCAAGTATGTCTTTACATAAGTGCATTACTAGTTTTTGTACACGAAAGGGATACTGATAAAAATTTTACTAATGTAGAAGTTGAAATAACACCATACAATAAGTAATGCGTCATTCTTCTCTAGCAAAGTTAATCATCTTAAATTAACAAATATAACATTTTAAATTAACAAATTCTATTTGTATTATTTTTAGGTTTTGCGGCAAGGATGAAAAATCGATGAAAGAGAAAAAAAAACTAGGGTTTTGTAACGCTTCACGACTTTCAATTCCATTCAATGAATCAACAATTTAAAGGAAATTATGTACCTAATAAGGTAATTTCAATAACTTTATGACGTAAAAATTTCTACGGCAGTTACCTTCTGAGCATGCGCGATTTTCCTGAAAACCTTATAATAACATCCGACAGATCCTAACAACTTGTGTACTAAATTGTGCCCGTAGGTCTTTGAAATCGAGTTGTGGAGTGGTATCAAACGGACGGATTGACAGACGGGACTAATGTCCAGCCGACCCGGTGGCTCAATGGTTAGTGGGCTAGCCTTTGGAGCTGCTGGGTTCAAGTTCAAATCCCGGTCAGGCAAGGATGTTTGTGTTTGTCAATAAATGTCGTTATTTGTCTATGTGTCATTCCTTTCTTTGTGACTGTTAATATTCTTTCTGTGTCTGTCTTACTTGACGAAGGCTTAATAAGCGGGTCTCTGATCAAGCACACAAGCCGGATACATATGTAGTACTAATGTCCAAAAACCGCTTTCTTAGAATCAACAGCCTCCAAAACGAATTAAAAACACAAAATCTTCATTTTGGAATTTTGACCCCATCGCAATACTTTCATTATAAAACATTTCAAATTAGATAATTGAAAGTAAAAAATATGAAACTAAAAAATAAATATTCTTCTCAGACCAAAACGAACAACGCCATATTTTCTCATTAAAAAACTCAAGGTTCAACCCTTCCGTAATAAGAGAATCAACACTTTCAATTAAAAAATTAATAAGCATGAAAGGGCGCTTCGTGTCGACTCGCTTGATTAGATGTGACCTTTTTTTTCAGATATTAATTTTTGGGTTAGGTCATTTTGTGCTGTGGTGTCGAGTCCGAAACTTCAAAGAGAGCGGCTGCTTGATCTCGGTTACTTTGTTGTTGTGGAAGTGGTAATGACCTCTTTTGATGAGAAACGGTAAGGTAATTGATGCTTTGAAGTGTATGCTATTTTCTTCAATGAAAGAAATCCTTTTTTTTTTTCAATTAAAGACTAATCAGTAATGTAATGAACTTAATTATTTTTAAAAAATAAAGCGGCTCAGTGGCTGAGAGGTTTAACGTGTACGCCTGGTAAGACGAAGATCATGGTTTCGTGCTCCGGCTGAGCCGTCAGAATTTCTGGATGGGAAAATCTTGGACACGCATGTAATATGATTATTTAGCATGTAAAAGATCCCTGGAGGGCCTATTTGGCTTGGGTTCTCTCGGCAAAATTAAATACAGGCATACTTTAATATCCAAAGGAAGCTCAGATTCATTGTACTCTGTGCGTCGAAATTGGTAGCGAGAGTTGCCTAGTTGGTGCCACAATAAATGGCTATCAGTTCTGAGGAATATGTCGAGTTTGCAAAGGCTTGACCGCTTATATTGCAGCCCCATTAGATGATTAAAAAAAATAATGTCTCAGATGTTTTTTGTTGGTAATTTTATAGTGTTTTTGCAATATCAATATACAAAGTATTACAAAGTGTTCAGAATAACTAGAGATTTAATAATTAGTTCTTAAGCTGATTAATATAATAAGGAGTATTTGCATAATTTAAACATTATAGTCAATTATAATTATTTATATTTTGAAATAATATTTAATCCTTTGCTGCACGAAAGATCAACTAGAATCGTTGAGAAATGGTAAGATATTTAGGCTTTATTTAATGTATTTTCTGGAAATAAAAGGTACACTTTTTAATTTAAGTGTGTTCGATGCCTTTATCATCTCAATTGTACTTAGCTCTTTCATCTATTGAATCTCTTTCTGTTTTAATGGCTTGTTTTTATGATATTCAAGTAGAAAAAAGTTATTAAATATTTTCTGGAGTCATTCCTATAAGTTTGCATACGTATTTCGTCCGCTTTCAACCTTTTTTTATAAGTTTCGCGTTTTTCAATTCTTGTGTTTCATAAATCCCTAAGGCTTTTTTGTTAATTAAGTTAGAATTTAAAAATTTTAACCTGCGTTCTTATATATATGATGCACAATATTGTGCACTGAATAAGGTCTACTATGCATTTATTTTTAATGTTGAATTCAATCATTTGCAATTTTTTAATTTTTATTTTCAGTATAAATGCATGTGACTTTATAAATGTAGCTCACATTTTAAAATCCTTTCACAGTTCTTGAATAACAAACTACACTCTTAAAACGAACGAGCGATTTTAACTCAGTTTGAGTTAATTTTCACTCCTCCCAGTCTAGAAAATGCTCTTCCTAGAAATGAGTGGATCCTTTGTGTGTTAAACCTCCGACAGGATCACTCCAAACGAGTGAATTTAACAGTCTGAGTTAATATTACTTCCTTTCCAGTGTAGAAAATGCACTTCTCCTACTGGAGTGGATTTCACTCTTTTGTTTTAGGAGTGTAAAAAAGTTTGATGGAGTTATTCTCAAAATTGAAAGAGGAGTAGCACTTTAAGAGAAGTTCACAATTTTGACTTTTTTTTAAATAAATGAAAAACTATTTGTAAATATTTGTTTTTATTGCTAGAAAATTGTTATTTAAAGTGAAAATTATATAAAACCACGATAATTTACAAGTTTATGTTATTATTTCTAGAAATAATATTTTGGGTACCGTGTACCCTAAAATTACATAACGTATAATTATCATAAAATTATTGTCTAAGTAGTATCTATATTTATATCAAGTATTTAAGTACTTGATAATTTTAATAAAGATTAATGATATTTTTATTTAACATTTTTAACTTTGCCTTTGCATTCAGAAACTGCAAAGAACAGGTAATATCAAAGCCGTTTAGCTAGATTTACAATGGAGATACTATTGATGCAATAGGTCACAACTGATTTTTTTCCTGGAATGCCAAATATCTTAATTTTATTATCTTGTCCCCTTAGTATAAAATATAGTTTTCACATTTGAAGCTATTTCAATTCAAAAATTTTTAAGAAAGTGTTGACTAATTTTGAATTTGTTTGGTAAGCCAGAACAGTTTCTTTTGATGATAGCTTTGATTTAAAAATAAAGTTTAAATGACGATAAGGAAACGTGTCTTGTAAAACCTGTCCGAAGACATTATGTCAACACTTAAATAATACTAAACAGGGTTTGTTGAAAATATAATGACTAAGGTGAAATGGAAATCGTAACCACAGAATAGCCTCGAGATTTTAAATAGTTAATAAGGATTTGCATTTAGTTATGAAAGAACAAACAAACATTAGGTTTTAATCTTTACGAAAATGACTTCAGCCAAAAAGACGGCACTTAAAGTGACAATTAAATTGCCCATATCACATAATTACTGGTTCAAGTAAATTATGTTTAATAACAACAATTTCAGTGATGGCAGTCCTCTTTTATGTTTAAAAGAAACCGGAAAGTGTGTTTATGCAAATTATTTTAATACTTAATTATAAAAGTGCCTGTGTAATTTTGTTTTGGAATAAAAATATAAGTCTGACCTTTGTTGTTGTTTCTTTGTATTTTAAGAACATAATCTTCTTTTAAAAAATCGAATGGAATACAAGCTTGTAAACGTAAAACTTTCCCAATTACTAAACAACAAATCCTAAAAATTTAATAATATTTGTATAATCATTTTATTTATAAACTTCCAAACATAAAATTATGCTGCCAATTATTAAACAAGAAATCATCAAAGTTTTTTTCAACAATATAATATTTGTATAATCAATTTATTTATAAACTTCCAAACATAAAAATGCGATGACAATTATTAAAGATGAAATGCCCAAAGTTTTGTTTACACTATAAAAATATTGGTATAATCGATCTAGTTTTAAGCATATAAACATAAAAATATAGTTAATTGTCAAACAAGAAATCCTCAAAGTTTTGTCTACGATATAATAATATTTGTATACTTAAGTTCAAAATATTAGATTTATTTGTATCACACCTTATTCAATACGCAGAAAAGCTGTAGCTATATGTCATGCCAATAGCAGAATTATTCTTTTGAAAAACAAATGGTTTTCAACTACTAAATCTACTAAAAAAAATTAACTTTGTCTTCATGCTAAAGAGAATATGTCAATGTATGGAAATTCTTGGCACAACATAGAATGAATAGAAAAAGTAGGCATAACTAGACATTATATGAAATGATTATATATCATATTTCCCATGAATTATTTCCCAACAAAACGTAATTTTTGCGAACTCCCTTTTTTATTGATATAAAATGCTGGATCTTGTCATTTTCAGACACACACTGCCATCTACTTTAGATAAGAAGAAACTTTAGTTCTTTGTCCTTCATGGGTGGATCATTTATTTGTTCTTTGACGTAAACTGTACTTATAACATAGGACATAACGTTGCATTTACTACAATTACTAACACCAAATCATCATTATTATTCATCATTTTATTGTAATATAACAATTTCAGCGAAACAATCATTTCGATTTTTCTGTATGTATAATTTTTTTCTGAATATACTTGTTAAACAAAGTAAGTTTTGACTTAGAGGCTTAATTATTATTCTTAGACTAAAACGAAGAGAAAATTCATTGAAGCATAATCAATTAATTCGTACAATGTGACTGAACATAAAGTTTATAATTTGTTTATTAATATGCACAATTATTTTTTTTAAGAAAATGAAAATATTTAGGTATGCAATCGAGTTTTTAAAATAATAATTATTCTGTTTAGCCCATTGCATATATAGATAATAAAAAGAAGGACTGAGATGTATGTGTTTCCCTAACAAAGAATACTAAATTAATTATTTGAAGAATTTCGAGGTTTTCGTTTTTAATTTGAATTATACTAAGAAATATTATTAAAAATGAAATATATTTTATTTAATTCAAAGTAATAATACATGTTTTACTTGTACCAAAAAGGAGCAACTGATGATGATATTTTCATGAACGGGACGTTAATTTATAATATAAAAGATAGAACAATAATGAGGTTGTTGCACGGCGAATCTGGCAATAGCTCTGTGCCTTTGTTTCCCTTACCCTCGAATGACTTTTGTTTTGATTAAATTATTTGGTAGGTAAACCTATATACAGGTTAGTGCGCTTGGTCAGCACACAAACCTGATTATCTCTACCAACCAATAACAAAAGTAATTCGAGAGTAAGGAAAACAAAGCCAACGAGCTATTGCCAGATTCGCCGTGAAACAAGCACACTTTGCAAGAAATTTTTTTAAGTTACATTCTACATTCCAAACTGTATGCATTTAAAGAAATTCCACATAATATATTTTTATTTCATTTACAAAAAAGAACAGTGAAAACTTTCCTAATCCATGTAAAGAAAACTCACTCCCAAACCTTGCGCATTGAAAAACCGTATCACATTTCAAGTCCACAAAATAAATTAATCAACCCAATGTGATCCGTAATAGAAAAATGAAAGAGAGCAAAGAAAACAATGCTCATTGATAAGAGCATTTATTTTTAAATGGGGCTTGCGAACAGAATGGATAAAAGCAATGATTTCTACATAGAGTTTTCACAGTCGTATCTGATCCAACAAGCCGCCTTATCAGGTAAACAACGTAAAATAACGGGTTCTGGACATTGGCAAAAGCGTCACGCCAGCCGCAAAATCACGCAATCGTGACAACAGAGTTAGCCACGCCTACTCATGATAAAAACGATGGGAGGCGGGGCTAAAGGGGCGTGGTCTTCATCGTTGATGATGAGGAATTTTTATTTTACTAATGGGCCAGTGACTGATGAAATTGGAATGGGTTAAGTTGTGGGAATTAATTTTATTAAATTATTGAAATAATGAAAAATTTGAAGATAAGATAGATAGTATTAAAAGAAAAGTTATTTATTAAATAAAAAAAATTTTGTGTTTGTGTAAGTATGTGATTATTATAAGTGTTATCGGAACAAAAAGGAAATTCCATAACAACAGCCATTCTTCCTATAAAATCTTTAAAACTTAAAAAAAAAATCATCTATGTTTTATGTTATACATGTTTGTAACATTTTTGTTGAATTTATTTATTCAACTCTTCCAACTGAGATTGATAATTTTTTGAAAACCTAATTTGCAATTAACTTTAATTTTATTTTGTCACTGCAGATTTTGCATCAACAAAATAATGCTACCCTAAATTATCCTTATCCAATAATTTTCAAACAACAAGTAAGCATGAATTTACAAAAAAAAAAGTAGCTTCTTTACTATAACTATCGCATAAAAAAGAAAACACTTTTACAGATCATGACTTTAATTTACAAAAGATATATTTCATTGTCTAGTAGTCTATTGCTTTTGGGTAGAATAATAGTATTGTTGTACTTCATTTTGAATAATGAAAATAATTGCGTAAAATAGAGAAAGTAAAGTCTAAAGAGGGGCATATACGTTTGAAGTTGAACAATAACGTTTTAATTCTGCATCTTTTCTAAAGATGGCAGTTGCAGTTTTTGGTCACTTGAACCTTAAAACACAATGATTGGTTTAACAGTTTCTGGAAATGTTAACTTTGTTTTGTTCAATACTATAAAGTGTTTTCGTGATGCTAATCATTAGATATTGAGGGATTATTTTTTGTTTAGAAAATAAAAAAAAAATACTAAGAAAGAAATGTGGCTTTTAAAACTGTAGTAGAAGATGATTTTTAATTTTAAATATTTTCATACTTTCAGACAATTTTCTGTAGCTTAAAAAAATCATTCTACACTGTTAAAAATAATAGTTCAAGGTTGAACCAAAATATGGTTCAAATTTGCTGCAACCATGATTTGGTAGACTGTTGAACCATAAAATGTTGTTTTCAAATTGCTTAACTATGGTTAGAGGTTGAACCATAAAAAGGTTCTCCCAATGCATATTAATTGTGAAAGGTGAAAAAAAAAACAGTATTTCGTAAGCTAACGCCGTCGGGACTTAAAACCCCACAGATTTAACGAGCACGTCTGTCCCATGAAAGAGATCAGATTTTTAGGATGACTGGCAGTAGGTGGGATTCGAACACCCGCTCCCCTGAGACGCTTGAAATTTTAGGCTGATGTCATAACCACTCGTCCAAGGACTAGTCAATACTCAAGCAGAAACAGTACTACTCATTCATGGCGCTGCGTTTGAGTAAGCAGTTGAATTGTCGGGGGGGCGGTTAGTAGAAGTTGAACCGAACTATCGTGCTATTGGAGTAGAAGTCGAACCAATTTTTCGTGAAAGCAGGTCTATTTCCAGAATGTTATAATTGGTTGAACCATTTTATGGTGTATCTGCTAGAAGTTCTTCATTTTTCACCAATATTTGGTTCAACGTTGAACTGAAATTTTTAACAGTGTATACCAAACGCGTTAACCATTGAAGAAGACTATACCCTTTCCATTTTGAATCGAAGCTTGGAAAGCATTTCCTCCCCCATCCAGAGTGCGGTTTTCTTGGAACGGGGTGACTTATAGCTGTTTCGGTTTTTTCCCCACCCTACATGGGGAAATACTAACTGTTTTGATTGTAAACCTCAAGCGCGCTAGGATTAGATAAGCGATGTTCCCCCCTTTTCGGAGAAAACCGCACTCGTGGATGGGGGAGGAAATACTTTCCAAGCTTCGATTCAAAATGGAAAGGGTATAACAGCAATACAATGTTATGAGAGAAACTTTAAAAAAATGGGTATCAGGATGTTCTCATTTGAAGAGCTTAGGGGAAGGACGGCCTGGGCCATGACAAAATCGCAGGAAAATATACTGGACATCTTTGAAAGAAAGGTTTTGAGGAAAATTATGGGTGTAGTGAACATCAATGGTATAGACACAGATATAACAGTGAGCTGTATAAGATATATAGGGAGGCAGATATCATCAACTACACTCTTAAAACAAAAGAGTGAAATTCACTCCAGTAGGAGAAGTGCATTTTCGACACTGGAAAGGAGTGAATATTAACTCAGACTGAGTTATAATCACTCGTTTGGAGTGAGCCTGTCGGAGGTTTAACACACAAAGGATCCACTCCAAAAGGAGAAGTGCATTTTCCAGACTGGAGGAGTGAAAATCAATCAATCAGAGTTAAAATCGCTCGTTCGTTTTAAGAGTGTACATTAAAGTGAATCGGATGAAATTTGCTGGACATCAGAGCATAATGAACCGTGACTCTTTAACATCAAGAGTCTTCCTCTATAAACCAATCGGCACAAGGGCAAGAGGGAGGCCCAAACTTCGATGGATTGACTGTGTAGACGAGGATTTTAAGTGGTTAAAAGTTCGAAACTGGCGGTCGTCTTCCAAAACAAGATCAGAATGGACGAAGATTCTGAAGAAGGCAGCCACTCGACAGCCCACAAAGGGCTGTCGAGCCAATAAAGAAGAAGAAGTGGAAGGACGTGATAAGTGAATTTTTTTTTAACCCTTTCAGTCCCAAAAATTTACTACACTACAGAAACATCTGATATTCACAAAATAAGCTTATTTTAGGTCAAATATACGAGTTCCATAAGAAAAAAAATCATTTTAATTTTTTATATGGTTTTGAAATAATGCCAAAATTTTTTATCTGTGGAAAACCGCAAAATAAAAAATATATATATTACCTAAAACACTTCGAGTTATATATTCTAAGGTATCTGAATATATTATTAAAAAAATTTAGTAATTATTTTAACCGAAACAGTTTAAATTGTGTTTTAAATATGTGGAACTGAAGTGAACTTATCAAAAATCAGGTGAAACGCTTGTTGGCTATTTTCTAAATAAAAAAAATAGTAGTTCTGACTACTATTGAGATTAATGTAAAATATTGTCGAATAGAACAAAGTGTGAAGAATCGAATGATGTGTGTTTGGATGTCATAACGGTACATAAACATTTTGAAAAAAATATTGAAAGTGATGATGCCAAATGGCATCACTGGGACTGAAAGGGTTAGACAAATTGAGATTTTTGTATTGATGATCATATTACTGACTTTCTTTGCCGATAATAAGTTTCCGCTCTTTTATAAACTTTAAGTTAAGGACATTTTTTACGGTTTGAAAGTTCCGTTTTCAACAGATCTGAGTTCAAACGAAAAACTTTAAAGCTCATTTTCTTGTTTTCACCTTTTTGTTACGTAGCACGCGATTTCTTCCCCTAAACTCATCTTTTTATTGTAAAGACATTATTCTCAAAAACAAATATTTAAACACCCATTCACTATTGGTAATGGGATAGCTCGAATGGAATTAGTGTTACGTACACTTTACTTAGCGTGGATACTCACATCGTAGGTTCAAACTCTTGTCGGAAATTTAATTATCTTCCAATAATTCTCCACATGCATATTCTTAAATTGTTGAACAATGTATTCGGAACTATTATAAACCAAAGATGTTCTCAAAAAGGATTCTATAATTAAAAAAAAACTAATTTTGACAGTACAACTATTAAATAAGAAAGATATAAAAAGATCATTTAAATTAAATAAAATTTCATATTGCGGCAGATAATAGCAAACAACTACTTTATTCTAGTGTTTTTAAGGCCGAAATGTCGAATTTTTCATAGAAAACAGCATATACAAGACTTAAAACATACCCAAAATTTTTTTTTATAACAAACATTTTTTGGACACTAATGACAGGTTTGATATATTATTTTTACACAGAAATATATAAGTTTTGTAGATAGATTAATTTATTTGTACCAAAACTGTATCCTCCCCAAATCCGTAACCTCTAAACACCCTTCTGGTACGTCCTTCCTCTAATTGTGTTTCTCAATATGATTTCATAAAAAAATATAATCGTTGATTTATATTGCTTTTAATTAGAACAGGGACACTAAGAGCCTCAATTATGCAGAAATTTAATATTTATTCAAGAGGCTTCACTACAATAAAGAGAATGAACTATTTTATTTCAATCAGATACTAATTAATGTGAAACATTAATAAAATATTTTTAAAGGTTTATAGAATGAACATTTTTCGAAAATTTTCCATTAATTTCCGTATTCGAAGTGACACCGAAAAACTTTTCTCCTTCTCACTTCGAGGTTGAAGGTCACATTTCAAAAATCATAAAAGTATATTACGGAACAACATAAAGATGTTTACAAATACATGTCACGAAGACCATTAACAACAATGGCAGAAATGATGGTATGTAGTGAAGGTGAAAATTATTTTCCTTAAATTATGTTAACATTTACAATAATATATTTAGCAATTTATTACACTTTACAGGCAAATTATTTTGATTTATTTAAAATTATTTCTATAAATTTATTAAATTTGCAAGGAATTTATTTTTAATTATTTTGACACAATTTATTATTTTATTAATTTAAAATGTAATAAGAAACTGCGATGTCATCAGAGCATCATTGATACCAAATATCATGAATGACCTGATGTTATAAATCACATTATAATACAAAGTAGGTTTAAAGTTATTAAAATTTTAAATTATTTTGTCATTCAATTTTAAGTTGAGTTAAAATGCAATCTTTCAGTTCAAGAAGGATAAATTGCCATCATCAAAGCATTAGTTGATATTTTAACTAATAACTGTAAAAAAATTCTACATCTTTTTGCTTTAAAATTGACATTTAATTTTCAAATTTCACTTGGAACTCGTTTACCAAATTTGTAGTGCGTAGCTTTTTTCGCTCTTCAACAAGATATTTAAAAACTAAAAAAGTTCTATGGCAGTTTTTCAGAAAACCTTATTAGGACGTCCGATAGGTACAATTAACTCGCATACCAAATTTGAAATCTATAGCTCTTTTAGTTTGAGCTGTAGATCTAGAAAAGGCCCTGGCTGTAGAGTGGTTTTAGGCAGACAGACAAACAGGCGAACTAATGTTCAAAATCTACTTTTCCAGAACCAGCGCCCTCCAAAACGTATAGAGAACAAAAAAAAAAAATCTATTTCGGATTTTCAACAACTTCGCAATACCTTTATTACCGTATATTCCATATCAGGTAAAGTAAGGTCAGGTAAAACTTGATTTATTTTAATTAATGATTGAAAAATTCTATGAAAAGAACTTACAAATTATTTTTTGCATATTTTGAAATATTATTTTACTACATAGATGGCAGCACCAAATAATGGGATTGCATTTGTATATTAGACGCATTAGACGTAAAGATTCGGAAATTTTTAAGTCGAATTTATGTCTTTTATTAATAAGAAAAAACTATGAAAAATCTAACCACTTATAATTTGAAGAGATTTTTTATGCTAGTTACCACAACGAAGGTTTTTTTTAAAAAAAAACTTTCTACCTTCATTAAAATCTTGAGTTATGCAGATTTCATGGTAGACGTTTTGTTGGTGCTAAGTCGGTAAAACACCAAAATAAATTTCTCATATGCTTGGGCATATTGATACAATTTCATGACTGTCAAAACAAAACGCAAACAAAAATTTGTGTAAGTAGGGAATGTAAATAATTTTTTTAAAAATATCTATCGCTTGCTATTTTTTTACGTGTTTTAAAACTTACTTTGAAAAAAATTCATGACTTCCAAATAAAAAGGTTACTATATTGTTAAGACATTTTATTTTTAAAAAAAGGGCACTTAGTTGTTGTACCATTTATTTTGTCGTGGGAAAGTGAAAAAACCCACACATTGAAATTGAAATATGGAGGGGATTTAAGTTACGAAGTAATACGAAACTGATCACAGTTACTTTGAGAAGTTATAAGAAATACTAAAATTTAGCCATCTTACAGTATTTCAACGAGAAACAAGCCTTCAGAATTAGGGACAATCGGAAAAAGTTAAAAATAAAAATTCAGAGTGCAAAAATTTAAATTTTAAATAATTAAATTTAAACGGAAGGCCTAACTGTGTCGAAAATATCCGTGTGAAGGGCCTTATGAGAAGTAATAAATTTGATCGTTACTGCTAAAGGTAACTAAGTTACTTTCCGAAAAATATAACGGCAAAAAATTTTTTAAAAGTAACTTGTAACTATTTCAAGTAATGCAAAGTTTCTCTCCCCCCCCCCCCCCCCCCCCACACACACAGCGAAAACTTTTATTGGGGTTAAGTTGAGCTTAATAGTAGCGTATATAGATGGCGCCACTACAAATGAGAAATTTAGCAAATTATGCTTCAAACGCCGCCGTTTTTTTTTTTTCATATTTTCTACATATTTGTTTAGGAAGTTTAATTTTAGTGTCTGATGATTGTTTGTATGCTAGATCCTACGGTCACTGTCTACCGAAAAGTGGCGAAACTGAAACTAGTTATTTATTTTAATTATCAGACCTTTTTAATTTTTTTGCTAGAGGAAAAGTGAACACCTAAAGAGAAATAATATTTCAACTCCTTGAAGGCCAAATTCGGCCGGTGTAAGTTATTTTTAAGAGGTGGAGAATAGTTCTAAGTTGGGAATGTCCTTTTCAAGTTTCCTGTTGTGGATGTTGTTTGTTTGTTGTTTCCTGTTGTATGGATGTTTAGGTGGAAAGAAAAGGGGTTGAACAACTGATTTTGAAAATGAAAATAAAAAAATTCAATACCTATTTTGTTACATCTGCGATTTATAAAAATATAAATTTGTATGATCACATTTAACAATCATGCTGAATACTGTTCATTAGTTTAATGCGTGACATTTTTTTTCTTTATTTATATTTAAAATCATTAGCTAAAACTGCTACACTATCAAGAGATCTACCAAAAGCCAAAAAAATTCTTGCTGTTTTCCTGGATAAAAATATATTTATGAAAATTTGTTAAATATTAACTTTTGCAATTTCATTGGTAGATGAATACAATTTTACCATTTGTAGAGAATTTCATGAAATTGTAGTCGTTATTTAAAAAAAACAGCAAAAACATTTTTGAGGAAACCAGCTTGATAGAACCAAGTAAGGTTCCCATAGTATTTTAAAACCAAATTTTCTAATTAAGCCAAAACTACATTTTAAAAAGCCATTTGTATTCAGAAAAAAAACTCTTAAAATATACTATTTATTTTAGTGAAACATAGGAATGTCTTTATTTCTTGAAGGGGAAAAAACACTAAAAAGCAAAAATTTGTGAACTTCTAAGCTGTTCTATATATTAGGAACTTAAATGTCACTAATCATGGATATTTAATGAACCCTCTAATGCAAGATTTTTTTTTTAATCCCAAAAAGATCATATATATGTATCTTTAATACTCATACGTTATGGGAAAAATACTGAAAAAATTTAACTGCATTCGAATTTAAATAATTTTAATTTTTAAATTTTTTTTCCATATGACAAAAACCAACTACAAAATTCCAATTTTGATAATAATGTGACTAGAAAACTACTAAATATATTTCAAAATAACCCTCTTTGACTATAATTAATTCTTCAAAACAATTTATTTGGATTTAGTACTAATATTATACTTTGAATACTGCCAAAAAACGTAATTTCACAGCAGTTAATAACCTCATTCTTCAATTTTGAATACACTTTTGTTACCGTCATCTGTCTATGAGGATTATTAGTAACTAAAACTTCAAGATGAAATGTAATTGATGAAAAAAAAATTGTCGAGAGGGAACTCTAATTTAATAGAATAAAGTGGTGTTGCCAAATGGCAACAGTATGCATTAGAGGGTAAAAAACAATTTGTACAAGAAAGCACTCAAGGATGCAATTCTGAAAATAATTACTTTAAAAAATGTAAAAAAAATCAAACTTTCTACAAGCTTTGAATACCAATATACCATGAATCTTGTGCATTATATATTATCAGTATGTCATTACCCAGGGATTGGAATGTTACTTTTAAAAATAACTAACTATGTTACAGTAGTTACTTGATGAAAGCCAACTCTGTTACAGTTGCTAAAAATGAAAAGTAACTAATTTAATTAGTTACTTTTCATTTTTAGCAACTGGAGCTATAAAAGTAATGAAATACTCTTCCGATCTCAGAGGCAGAGAACTGTCAATCATCCTGACCTATGTGACAACATTGGTAGGTTACGTTAAAATTACTAGACAGGAAAATAAGTAAATCAGGAAGCATTATTGGACTCCTTTTCTAATGGGAGGTTGCAATGGCTGGCAGAGATTTGACGACATCTTAGAGTAATCTAATCTGAATTCATCTTCTCATTTTGATTAAAATTTTTATTTTCATTATTAGAATCGGTTATTTGAACTTGTTTTGTTTATTGAAATTTAAGTTTAGTTTCGCCGAATTACGTCGTCGCATTTTCGCGACGGCCAATAATTGTTTTCTCGCATTTTCGTGCAACTCGTCGCATTTTGCGACAAATGCGAGTGCAGATTGATCCTTGACTAATTATATTTACTTTTAGAAATATTCCCTACTTCAGATTGGTAGGTTTTTACAAGACAAAGTTTAAAAAAAAAAAAAAAAAAAAAAAACTAGGTTACTTGCTTTCACCTTTTCAAAAAATTTCAGTTGCCGACAATGTCGACTCTATGAAGTAATCTAGTCAAAATGCACAAGAATGCAGTCTGAAACAAATGAGCTCTGTGAACAAAAAAGGAGCAAAATTTTTCGTTATCACTAAAAGTAACTACGCTACAGTTAATTTCAGAGACATCTAACCTTGCCTAATAAAGTAACTGTTACAAGTACCATGCTACTCTAATCCCTGTCATGACCCTATCGGCATTTATTTAGGTGCATGCACACTTTTCAATTTACTCAATGTATTTTTGTTTAAATGTTTTGATTCAATGAATGTCCTGCTTGTAAAGATATATACCTAGTACGAATGCTTGTAAAAATAATACCTATTACCTACACCAAGAGTTTTCAGTGAAATGACTGAACTTTCTCCGCAATTACATTCCGTGCCATCCTAACTTGGGGAAAAACAAAGAGTAAAAAGGCAGAGGGAAAAGTGGGGTTGGTCTGTTAGGTGGAAACTCTTGTAAGGTAATATTTACATACAAAATGATCTGAATAGAATTTAACTAAAATACATTTTTCATTCTGATAATTTTAAGTTTTTCAAATAATATTGAAATCTGCTAGACCTTAAATGAAATTAATGTTTTAAACATGTTTTCTGGATGGATCCACAAATAATTTATGGAATTCTTTACATGAGGCGGAAGATTCTTCTCCATAGCATATTTCTATTTACCCAACTTAGGTTGGCAAGGAGTGTAAATGTTTTTGTTTATGAAAAGTTGCATTGAAACCTAAAGTAGACTTTAAATAAAAACAAACATATAATAATTTAAATTTTTAATTACAAAATATAACAGTTAGGTATATACAAATCTAGCATATGATTTTATACATAATTGTACAACATTCAACATGGGCGGTAAACAATGACAAAGAACACAATGTTCTGGATATGATGTCTTAAATAAAAATGAGGTGGTAATAAATAAAAAAATCCTAAATAAGTTAGTCAATAATTTTAAGGACCTAGACACCACCAATATCAAGAGTTAGCTGCGGTTGTCTTTGCCACTTCTTCTACACAATTCAGGAAAACATTGAACCGAGAACTGCAAATGTAGACATCATTAGGATATCTCGTCTGGCATTTTTTGTAGTTGTCGTAGACTGAGTTGCAGTTGATTTTGACTTTTACCATAACAGGACTGAAAGAGAAATATTTAGATATTATTATAATTGCAGAAAAATGGCTTTAAAGAATGTAACTAAAAAAGTCAGATATTTTTTCTTAATATTGTTGAGATAATTTGAATAGATTTAATTGATGGCTGAAGGAAGAAAACTATAAGTGGTAAAACAAAGAAATATAGGAGCAGCTAAAACAATTGATTTTTTTATGTTTTACAGACATTTCCATGTATATGACACAGAAGCAAACAACTAAAATGATAGCTTATAATGAAATATAGATAGCTGACAAATGGTAAAAAAGATGAAATCATATAGTAACAGTAAACATGTCTTCGCATTGAACTAAAAATTCTGACATATTATGAACTGCAGTTAAAGGAGAACTTTATACAGTTTATGAAAAGAAAATGCTTTTAAATAATTGCAAAAGAAAATAAAGTTCAAATTAAAATTTATATTATGGAATACAGGTAAAATATATAAGGATTTTCAAGTAATATTTCTTTTCCTCAGGATATTTGCACTTTTTTTTATTGAAATCTTGAAAGAAAATTAGTAAGTTACAAATGCATAGATCAACTTATATCATTCATATATACATGTATATGTATATAAACAAATTTGTAAATGTAATTACAAATTTGCAATTATACAAAGGGCAGTTTAATAGAAATTTGAAGTTAGCAAAACAAGTCATGAATCTTAACAGAGTTCGAAAACTCATGCTAAACAGAATTGAAAGTACGAGGGTTTAAAGTAAGTTCCGTTCTGACAAAGAACAGACTTGTTTACTTTTCTCAAAAACTTAAGATATTTGAAAACTTGTACTTTGTATTTCAACTCCAATCCCTTCAATACTGAGGCACTTGTCATGTTGTTCGACTCGCTTTTGTATACCTTTGTCATAAGACAGCCGTCAGATTTGACCAACAACTTCTGCACTCAAAGCTAACATATATTTTTACTTTTCTGTCACAATTTCACACAGAACACTTATTGAAATGTACGGAAAAGCATTTCATTGGCATTAACTCAGAGTTCTCTCTGTTTACTTGCTTTCAGGAACTTTCTAAAACAAATCCTTAGTAATGCCTGAAGGTAGAACGCATCACTTCTTAGCGTTTATATTCGGGCATGCAGAATCCAAAAACTAAAACTATCATGAAACAGATGGTTTAAAAGGAATCGGAAACCGTTGCAAAGCAGAATATGTACCAACTATATACACTAGGAGTGTTGAGTAGAGTTTATCAATATTAGAGTTAATGAATATTATTTTTTCAAACTACCAATATCAAAGTACCAATACCAATTAAAAGTACTAATAATTAGGATATTTTTTTATTCAATTATTTAACAGGTTACTTATCAAAATACTTTTCAGTAAGTACCAATGTATTAGAATTACGTCTTAACAGAAACCTTTAATGGAGACAAATACAAAAGAGAATGTAGAACAAAAAAGTAATAAAAATATATAAACAAAAAAGGGAACTGCAGAAGGTATTAATTAGTCACTTCACTAGTTAAGCAATAACAAAAGCATGTTTAACGGTTAGGTATAAAAGTTGTAGATTATACGTCAGCACAGAATTTATCAACCACTTATCTTTATACCAAAGCGACTTACTTGTTAAAAGCTTAAAATTAACTTTTAATAGATAATTTAATTCTAAAGTTACCCAATTCCTATAATAGGCAGTATCATAAAAGTAGCACCTCCACCGATTTCTATATGTTTTGAAAAAGTTAATTCTACAAGTATTTTTAATACAATGTCATTAAAAGTTTTTAATTTAAAAAGTAAATTTAATGATAAATATTTAACAAAAAAAAAACTTAAAAGACTACCTTGGTCGAAAATTTATGTATACGTAGACTTTCCATTGTATTTGAATCAAATGAAAAACTAGCGTATTTGACTTTTTTCAATATTGACAGACTTAAAAGTAAAAAATACAATGATTACGAAACACATATTGCTACAGTTAAAATTAACACACATTAAAAGTCACTGAACAAGCTGGAAGTAGTGGAAGTGTAAACAAATGCAGACAAATTTTTAAGGTGAAATCAACAACAAAAAGCACATCTATTTTCATCTCCTCAACTATATAACAGGGTTTGCCCTACTCAAACTGTTAGAAAAAATAAAAGGTTACTTAATGTTAAGATAAAAGCGCCATATTTAAATATAATTTTAAAATTTATTTTCTGAATTGGGATTAGTCTAAGGTTGATTTTATTTTGCTTGAAAATTGGACGATGTAAAAAAAAATTAAGAATGTTTCATGAATAAGAATAAATCTGGGCTCTTTTAAGAGATTAATATGAAAGTTTTAATTTAGCTAAAATTTATTAAAATTGTTTAAGTTAAAAGTTACACTACTTTCTTAAACTCAAAGGTACCCCTTACAACCAAAAACGAGTTATTTGCATTGAAAAGCTACAACTGCATTATGAAAGGTAAACTGGTGCTTACACTTCTTACAAACCTACACTTCCAGCTTTTGAGGTGCATTTCTCTTTTTCCAGGTTTTCAGTTCCACTCTAATGGCTAGTTGCCACTATGGAATACATAAAAATGCGGTGATAATAAAATTTCTATATTAAAATAATGATAAAACTACCTAAATACAGAAATCTATAAATGGAACTGGATTAATATTTTAAGGTCTTTAATAAATTAAAAATTTAAACGATAGGAACAAAATGAAATTTTTTCACATCCATAAGGAATTAAATGTTATGAAATATTTAATGGAACAATTTGCGAAACAAACCATGACTAAGAATAAATCCTATTCCTTCAATTTACGATAAAGCTATAAAGCAACTTTAATGTCTAATCTAATAAGAAATATGGGGGAAGTGAGCGAGATCTACTTTATGAGGTTAACCCATTAAGACCCTTTCAGGTGGCGCTAATTTAAGATTATGAGACTAAAATGTTAAGAGTTTTACCGGAAAAGTTGCTTTAAACAGCATCAATGCCCTTGGGTCAGTTGAAATGTACACTATTGAATACAACTTAGCAATTTTTAATTGAAAAGTTGATTCATTTAAAATTGAGAAATAAATTTAAAAGTGTCCCTAAAAAGGGACGCCAGGCATTAATGGGTTAACTATAAGTAAAAAACAAGAAAAAAATCAGCCACCATAATTGGTTCTTAAACATAAGTAATATCAACACAAAAAAAGGCATACCTTTTTGTTATAATTAAGAGTTGAAAAAGAAAGCAACCTATAAAAAACCAAATAAAAAGTTCAGAAGTTCTTGAAACGGCTGCATGCTTTTTTTAAGACCTTTTTTCATTTGTTGCTAGTTAAACTCCTTGAAGTCTATATAATTTCAGAAAATTTTGCTTTCAGCTAGTACACTTTTGTTGCTGTTCGTTAAAGAATTCGATATTTTTTAATGATCATTATTTTTATATATTAATTCTTATTTTTGATATTAGTTTTAAAAAACACTACAACTTCTCCCATAGCAGTTAATGTTTTGTTCTTGTAAAAAAATAGCTTGGAATTTTGTCAATTGAGATTTTTGCTGACTTGTGTGTAGTCATAAGAAATAAACGTCTGTTGTTTTTGCTACAAACTGAATTATCTTCATTTGGGGAACCGATGGTTCATTTGAAGATTGGCGTCCGTATTTTATTTACGTAAATTACAACTTTGTTACCAAGTAAAAAAGTACTATATAGCTTAATTCTAGAGTACTTTGTCATTCTATTTTCCACAATAGTATCCCATACTTAAAATTTCAGACTAATGTGAAACGTGAAATTACCACACTTCCTTGTGCAATTAAAAACTTAATTATTTAAATTGTGTTTTCGAAGTATAATTATAAATCTAGCAAACATTTTCAAAAACTTAAAATATGAAGTAGAAAGGCAATAAAAACAGCCGATTCATATGACAAAAGTCTAAATTCAAAGAAATTTGGCATATTGAGATTTCAAATATTGGATGAATAAACAGTCCTAAAGTCGACCCCAAATGAAATTGCTCTCATGAGAAAAATAAAAACAAATCAGAAATGTAAGCAGAATAGTTGAATTAATAACTTAATTAAAACATAATAATCAAGTATTCAGACTTGTAAGGCCGATTATTCACTCATATTCACAAAATACTAAAAACTGATTAAAAAACTTGTCACTTAATAAACAGAAGTTTTTTTTTTATCTTAAGTTGGAATGGTTTTTTCTTACTGTGTTTCAGAACATCTTGCAAGCTCATGTCTTTGGTGCGAACAGGCATAGTCCCAGACTCGAGGAAACTTTTCCACACACTTGGTGTAGTTCTGCATCAAGCTCCCGCAATGATTGCTAACAATTTGCATAGCTTTGCCTTCCCTAGAAAAAAGATAGATCATGAGTATAAATCAGGGTTGGCATGGTTTTTACCACCCCTGGTAAATACCATGGTAAAAACCGGTATTTACTGTCCTGGAAAAAATTATGTTTTTCCCATCTGGGAAAACCCAATGATTGAAACAAGAAACAACAATTATTATCTTTTGTGATTACAGAATATATTAATTGTATATCAAATTAAACAATTGTATATCAAATTAAACAATTGTATATCAAATTAAACAATTGCATATCAAATTAAACAATTGCATATCAAATTAAACAATTGCATATCAAATTAATAGTAATTTAATCTTTATGAGGACCACTGTCTGCAGATCGCTGAAGCTGTCTATGAGATCTTGGGTCCCATATAATCTACATCAATGGACACACAGGGTGTTTTGCACCTTGGACCCCTAAAAAAAGGGACTTAGGGACCTACAGTTTAAGAAAAAGGGACCTAAGGGACCACTTAAAAAAATCGACAAGTGCTTAAGACATGTTGGAAATGAGAAAATTGTTAATTAAGGCAAAAACCCGAGATTTTCTTTTTAAACCTGACTAAAAGAAACACAAGAAAAACAGAAGACAGTGAAGAACATTATTAGTGCATTAAACTATTTCAACTTGCATGGTAACTTATTGTCATGTTAAAGATGAACAACTTATAAGATAGTATACTAACAAGTTTTTTCAGCATGAATACAAGGTTAGGAGAAGAAACATCAATTTGCCTTAGATCTTGATGAAGCAGTTTCACAATTTGCATTGGGACTAGGGAGCCCAGTCAGTTAGGCAACCTTCAAAACGGACTATACAGCTTTAAAAGTCCGACGGTGTATATTATATGCACATCAAATATGCTATGACCAAAGGCACGTTTAACCGTGTTCCAAAGTCCCTACTCCGTGGGCTGGGGAGCCCAGTCGGTTAAGCACTTGCTTAGCATGCGAAAGGTCCCATGTTTGGGTCCAGGCATCCCCAAAGTAACTGCCGACCTATAAATGGCCCATGCAGCCGAAAATGTCCGACGAATAACAACTGTGCAGAGGAAGTGCACGTTAAATATCTTCCAAAGTCCCAACGCTGCGTATGATGTCACCCTTGACGGTTGCGATGGGTACCTATTCAGGTGTCGGCTTGTCACTTGAATGTCGTTCTAAAATACGACGCCCATTGCCAATGGCCCTCGACGATAATTCCTACCTAATCTAACAATTTGCGATACAAGTCATTAGGAGCGGACATTTCTTCAGTGATACAGCTAATGAATTAAAAATTCCAAGTTCAAATCTAATATCTAAAAAAAGAAGAAATGAAAGCAAAGAAAGTAGCTGACAAGTTGTTGGACAAAGCCACAAAGAGGTTGGAGAGTGCTATAAAACGGAAGAATTTTGAAGATACGACTCTTGCTCAAGGAATGCTGCACCAGGCATTTTATCCCCTGACAGTCATTGCAGTCTTGTCCGAATGTTAAAACGTTGCCAGAAGTAGAGAAGCCTCTTTCAACAGATGCACTACCATGGGACAATGATAGTATGGCTTTTACTACTAGACACAGCAGGATATTTAATACAATTGTTTGAATTTTGTAAAGCAAAAATTTGTGACCAATATTGGTCAATTGGAACACAGACTTCAGATATTTCTTCAAATTTAAGAAGTTTTTATTCATCTAAAAGGCGACAAATCTACGCAAAGGATTTCTCCAACTGAAAATAACGAATATGCCCAATCCTTATTTCTGAGTGACAAAGATTTTCGAAAAAAGAAAAAATGCTGCAAGCTAGTCACATGGTAATATTTTTTAAAAAAAAAAAAGGGACTTAAGGTACCAAACGTGAAAAAAAGGGACTAAAAGGGACCGAAAATAAAAAAAGGGACTTCAAGGGACTAAGGGACCAACTCTAAACACCCTGGACACAACATCATCAAAGTAATTTCATGTAGAATTAAAAATAAATACAGTATTACAATATCTGTATTACGAATAAGTTATGCAACTAATAGTATGATCTGTCTTAGTTTTGCAAGTCATTGAACTACCAACTCGTATTGCAATTTCAGCATAAGAGAATCGATTGTGCTTGTTTGTTCAACTAAAATGAGCATAACTATTTGTAATACAGATACTTTAATTCTGTTTTTTAATGAAATTATACATTAAATTACCTTCAACTTAATATTTAAATGTATGTAATTAAGTGAAATTTAATAGATGCATAAACACAGGTAACAGTTGAAACACATGAAACTTTCAAAAAGTGTACACACTTTTGGCCACCACTGTATATCCAAGAAAGAATAGTATTTCTCAGTTTTTTTCTATAAGAAAGTGGAATTGCCCAGTTTTTCCTGTATTTGCAACTTTTCCGTTATTTACCAGTTTTTCCCACTGGGATGGGAAATATTAGTTTTGGACGAGAAAAACCCAATCTTGGAATAAATAGATTAAAGATCATGATAACAAATAAAAAAAATCAAAGAGCAAAATAGCATTTTGTGGTTTCACTATTTAACTGTTTGGAGGATTAAAGCCTGAAGAATAATGAATCCTTTAATTAATACAAATTTATAATTTTTAATTACAAAAGCATTTCCATTTTTTTGTTTTAATTTGAAGCATTAAAATCAAACTTGCAAACCACCAAAGTATCAATTTACGTTTCACCGTATTTGTGTTTTGTTTGAACTCCAACTATATTTGTTTTTTGCCTGTTCAGGATTATTTTCTCTTTAATAGCATAGTATTTTGAAATTGTTTTCGTTCTTGTAACAATAAATATTATTAGCATTAAAAATAGCTCATAACTTATTATAAAACAAAGTTTTTCTTAAGTTGTCGTTCACAAAAAGTGTGCCATGTTATCAGTTGCACACTACGTCAAAACTAGGCACCCATATACTCATCCAGAAAGTACTTTGTATTTAATATTAGTAGGAAACAGACTAAAGATTGAAAATAAAGTTACTTTCTCTTTTTAATTGCTACTTGGAAGTCATTTTATACACTATTGAATTTCTTAATATAATTTCAAAATAAAGTTTAAAATTAAAATCTTTTTAACAGTGGTGCACATCAAAACCCAAACAGTGGCCTAAAAATATCCACTTGGGGGGTGTGGCTTAAAAAATATTTGTTGTTCCGAAACTGGTCTAAAAAACATCTGCTCCAATAATACAGTGACCCAATTTACTGAATACCTATATCCTACTCTAAAGGAAAGTTCAAGGTCTTGGATGACAACACATTAAAATATTGTACCACAATTTTAAATATTGACCTATAGTATCAACCTTATTATTTTTAATAATAAGTTATAAAAGTATACGAAGGCTTTAAAAAATGCTGGTTTTAAATGTCAGATGATGTGGACAGGGATCAAATAACAAAATCTAATCCATATGTACCCAAAACAAAGAGTATCTATAGCAATATTCCACAAAAACAAATAAAATTTTTAGTAAAAAAATAAAAGGAAATATGTACGCATACACTACAGTTTATTAACCAACATTTTAACTGAAAAGGTTAATCCGTATAAGGAAATAATATAAATATTTACT
This sequence comes from Hylyphantes graminicola, assembly GCA_023701765.1. Classification (NCBI taxonomy): domain Eukaryota; kingdom Metazoa; phylum Arthropoda; class Arachnida; order Araneae; family Linyphiidae; genus Hylyphantes; species Hylyphantes graminicola. The sequence goes on from CM043116.1 coordinate 35,884,584, forward strand.
TACATTTCTGAAAATTTCAACAATTGGAAAACTGCACCAACACTAATTTAGTCAAAATCTAATTTTAAAGTCATTTTACGTTGATTGATAAGGGTAAGGTAGTAATTGAATTAATGTTAAAAGGAAATAAAACAAATATTTATCCAAATATTACCAAATAATAGGGAGATCTTGTGACAAATGTATAAGCAGATCAAGATTATTCTATGTCTAAAAAACTACTTACATTTTAAATATTGACTTGGAGAAGAAAAACTTCTTGAAAAATCTTGAAATGTCAAAATTTAAATCAACAAAAAAGTAGGGGATTCCACGACTCAATGTGTCACGCTTTTACGTAAGAGGAAAGGTCGTGGTAAGAACCAATGAAATTCGAGCTGTGATGAAATTTTAGAAAATGAAAGTTGAAGTTTTGAAAGAAATTTGTTAGGAAAAATATATTTTCGGTAATATCAATAAATTTTAAATTATTATTTTTATTTAACTTTCAAGAACGTTTTGTCAAAATTTTAGAAGCAACATCAAAATTTTTTGAATATTATTATTTTCATCATCCTGGATCATCATCATCATCATCAAAGTTCGTTACGTCATTTGTTTTTGTTGTGCCAATTTGTCTGTCACTGCGGTAGATTCAAATCTTCAAATCGGTTTAAAGACATTGAATTTAAAATAATATAGTGTTTGTTCTTATTGTTCTTCAAAGAAAGAAATCTCCCATACAGATTAAGAGGTGAGTTCTTTAAATATTGCTAATTAAAGTTAAGATCTTGAGTTAAATTGAATTTTTCGTTTTGTAACGGATTTTATGTAATGCAGTTCTTATATGCCATAAAAATACTTGTTTTTGAATAAAATCATTGATGCTTTTGATTTTTGAATACTGAAACTTTGGATTTTATAAAGTTCTTAATCAAAGTGTGTGTCGGTAAAGCGTTTGTTAAAGTAATTATAACGAATTTTACTGGTCGTTTGGTTAATAAGCTAATTTGTTATCTACTTAAAATACAATCTACTATTCTTTACTATTCTATCTGTTGATAATATTAAATCTTTAGGTTTATATATAGATTGTAACCTTAAGTGGGAAAAATCACATCAATGAGTTGGGGAAAAATTACATTTTGCCTTATTTAAATTTTACTACCTCGAAAACAAAATTCAATTATGGTTCTATCATTTGGAGGGGTGAATAGAAATAAATGGTGGTGATATGAGGGGAATAGATCAGGTGGTGGTAAAATGATGGTGAAAAATGGTGGTGAATAGATCAAATTTGCAACCATTAATTTCTATACAAAACAAATGCTTAAAACTCATAAATACTAAATAGGGAACACTATCCTCTTAATTTTAGAATTCTTAAGATATTGCCAATTCGATACAATTCGACGATTTTGTATTAGGGGAAGGTGGGTTACCTTGGACCTATTTTGACTTTTCAATTTTTATTTTCTTAATTACTTGCAAAAAGTGAATAAAAATATTTTTACTGAATACTTTATGTTGTTATATACAACATATATTTATTTTAACATGTTATTTAAATGATTTCAACTATTAAAAAAATAAATACAGAAAATTGTAATTAGGACCAAGGTACACCACCGGCGGTGTACCTTGGTTCAACCGGTAGTGTACCTTGGACCAATTATTAACAGGTAGAGAGACTCGATTTACAGTCCGAAAACCAATATTCATTAGCCACACAAAATTCAAAAATACGTTTTACAACCTACTCTTATTTCTAGCCAAGATTATAGTAATTGGTTATGTTAGGTCAATTGGCTCAGTAAGGGGTTTTATTGCCTTAGTTTTTTTTAGTGCAATTTTGGCTTTTTCAGCTGCAATGCAATCTTTCTCGGGTGTATTCGTTAAAATGCAGCATAAAATTAAACTGTTATTTCATGCCATAGAAAAACATTTGGCTATCTTTCTGTCTTAAATTTGAAAAAAACAACTCAAATATTTCCCCCTATGTTTATTCAACTAGGCCTAAACGTAAAAAGGATGTTCTGCTTAGATATTTATTATAAAAAAAATATTTTTAGATGAGTATGAAATAATTATTTTCTATATTATATCAATATGGTTAACATTTTATAGGCTTCCATAAATCTAAATAATTAAATACAAAAAAAATTCTTTATCACATCATATCAAAATTTCTTACAAATTTCCATTTTTCTAGATTTTACAAATCAGGGTTGCATATTAATAGCTTAAAATACTTAATTTTTCAAAGGAAAGAATTTACTTGAATTTTAAAAAGGGTTTTCAACAATCTGAAGCACATAAGACCTATCGTAATGTACCTTGGACCAGTCCAAGGTACACCACTTGTATTAGGTTCAAGGTACACCACTTGGATATTAAAAACAAAATAGTTAATCACCAAGTTAAGGTTAGACTTAACTTAATTTCAAGCACACTGTTTTTTGCTAAAACTTTGCTTTATATTGCATAACCATCGTTTCTGAATAAACACTACATGTTTGAGTAAAAAATTACACTAAATAATCTGACAAAAATTTACTTTTGAACTGTGAATTTAGTTTTTCGAAACCTCTTTAATAAATTGACATTTTAAACAAACAGATAGAACTTCACTGAGATCCCTGGTAGCAAATACTTTAACTGCATGTGGTGCTGTTTCAATATCTAAGCTAATCGAGCTAGAATCAGCATAGGTTCGAGGTACACATACGTCCAAGGTACACCACTTACCCCTATACTTTATCTGCATCACAATAAATGTCTTTGCATTTTTAAAGTTAATCTCCATCAAACTAGATCAAATGATGTTTTCCAAATCACAAATTACCATGTAGATATCTTTTGGAAACATTTCTTCTACCTTGCTCCTAAATTATATACAAAAAAACTTCCTATCGATTTAATAAATGTTAATAATTATGCTACCTTCAAACGTACTACACTTTTCAATCTTCTAATCAATATAGACGGCTTCAATCTTTATTTCTCACTTTATTGAAGCTCATAAATTTTTTCTTTTGTTATGCAGCTTATTGCCAAACTTTCATATATATTTTGTTTATACCAAAACCGACCTTAAGTTTGCAGCAGAGAAATGTACTACGCGGAGGAATTTGCGTAAACAACGTGGCTGGCGCTGAAGCTTCGCCTGCTCCGATTGGTTGATAATTTGACCCTGATATTCGTGCGCCCTGTTACGTCAAAATCGAAGGAAAAAAAATAATTAAAACAACACTCTAACTGAAGCTAAACTAATAAAAATAATAAATTTATGTCTTGAAATAACAAATAAATTTGTTTATTGAATGTGAAATACCTTTTTGTATTCGATTCTTGCTCTCAAAAATGAGAACTATTTACCCTTTTCTCGTAGAACATTTGTATACTGCAAACTTAAGGTCGGTTTTGGTATAGCAGTTTGTTGTTTCTTTATTTATTAATTTTTAATCCCTTCTCTGTGTTATTTGTGTTTGTGTCTGTTTACATCAAATTACAGTTTTTATATTTCACCTTTATGGGATTTTTATGTTTCCCCTTGGCATTCGTTTGTTTAATTTGTTGTTGATGTTTTTGTGTAAATAAAAGATATAATTATTATAAAAATACATTTTAATTTATACTTATTCACTAACGTACTGCTGCTAAGGTACTGTAAGAATGCTGTTGTGTAATCATATTTAACTCAAAACTAGACTCGGTTAGACGATATTTCAGGGACAGCTTGTCAAAAATGAACCCTTCCACCTTTGAAACTGAATCGTCGCACTCTAATTATTTAATTGGCTTCTAAATAAATAAAGCTGTCGCCCTTAACAGTTGTGTTGGGTGCCTAATCAGGTGTGAGCTCGTCACTTGACTGTGGTTCTAGAATACGACGCCCTTCGCCAGTAGCCCTCGTGTCTCTAGTGCGATGATAATTCAAACCTAACCTAACCTTAATAAATAAAAATATAATTTTCTCTTATTTATTACGGACATTCATATAAATTGCGCGATGAATTAGTAGTTATACAAGGATTACATTATCAGTAATAAAAGAAATACTAGTTCACTAATAGTAACCTAGTATTTCTTTTAGGAAATAATTTAAAATGTATCACGAACATTAATGGGAAAATGGCCATCCACGAGGACGTCGGATTCAAGAAATTCCTTGTCATCAGGGAATTTTCAACCGCCGTGGAAGGCCAGTTTTTGGGGACCTGTGTCAGCCCACATTGTTTAGTTCCCAGGCGTCTTTGGTTCTCATTTTTCAAACCCATTTCAGGGGAACCTTTCAGGGGCAAAGGCTGAGAAATGTTTGCTTATTCAAACGCCTTGAATCCCATTTTGAACATAGGTATTACTATTAACTCTAGTCTTTGTCTTTGTGTGCAATTTTGTTTCACTAACTCTATAGCTGGTCTTAAACAGCTTTTGGTTGCTCGCAACATTAGTTTAACACTTCTTCTTTTGATTAGTGTTGCTGTAGGTTATTTAGTGCTCCTTTTAAGATCACCAAATTTTGTCATTTGTCACCGGGCCATAGCCTAAGATTTTATCTAAACCTGTGGCATGGCAGTGCGAGGCACTGTTAACTTTTAAGCCTCTCTGGGCCTGTCTATGAGTGATTACCTTATCTTAGATAGATTTTATATGAAATTAATTTTTTCTTTCTGGAAACCTCTTATATCTTGTAAAAGTCATTGCAAATTTCTGTGATTGTTACAGATTGACACAAGGGTTAAAAATGTTTTGTATCATCCTGTTAGCAGATCTTCAATAAACAGCACTTATTCCTATTAAAACTATCTTTTATTGCTTAAAAACCAAGTAATTTGTTGGCTCTAAGCTCTGATTAAGTTCCCTAGCTTGCCATAAGTTTCAAATAGCCAACTTTAGTCAGTTTGTATGGTATTGGCCTGTAACAAACTCCCATCTTTTTAATAGAATTTTGATGAAACCCACAATATGGGCAGACCAAATTTACAGGTGTCTTATTTTGTTGGTTCAAGGTAAAAGAGATAGGCTAGTCACAAAATGCGACCTAATCTTACACTTAGGGACAACAAAATAAACTGAGTTGCAGTTATTGTGACTAGATTATTCTAGATTACAAAACATCCAAACAGCTTATTCATCATAATTTTCAACTTTCAAATATTGCTAAAAATTTTTTTAAAATTGTACAACTGCTGATTGTAAAACTCAGAAACCCGGAAACTTTGGCTTATGGGGCGGACATCCCAACCACTAAGCCACTCCGACAATCATATATGATGACCATTTTGTCTTCTTTTCCTTTGTGAAATTTGAAGTTTTTTCCCTATAAAATTTGTCATTAATAAGATACGACTAATTTGATTTAACTTTTATTTTTAACTCACTGCTAATGAACTCACCTTATATTAAAATATTTTAGTTAAATACTTTGAAAAATGTGGGTTTTTCAACTTGACCCTTCATTAGGGGTCTTCTTTGTAGTGACAGATTTTTGAACAACATAGAACTGTTTCTAAATCAATTTGAATGGTAGGGCATTGTCAGCTTAACCTAAAACAAACTTTTTGTGAATTTAAACAACTGTCATAGCATTAGGCTTTGTATTTATTACATATACATATCTTACTCACTGATTTTGTTACTATTTTCAAATATTTTTTTGTATCCATAAAAGTATTAGACATTTTTTTGTGTGGCGAAGGTAAAGAGTGCAGATCAAGGATAAATGGCCTTTAAAAATTGTTAAAAGAAACAGGATTTTTATCAATTTTGACAGTCAAAGTCATCAATTAATATTTTTACAGGTTCTTTGGAAATGAAAAGTCTTATAATCAGAGTTTTTAACTTGTCCCCTTTTACAATGAAAAAAATACTCAATCCTGATGTTTTCCTTTTGTGTTTTCAACATTTTTTCTGAAGATGTAGCAGGGTGTAGCAAGTTTCATTTTATCACATCACTATATGAAATCTTAAGTAGAAGTGTTTCCTGGTATTGTTGTCTATGTAGTCGTAGATTTATTTATATACGATAAGAGAATGAAAGCCCCATGCAGTCTGACGATGTCCTTGCGCATGGTTGTGGCATCTTTCCAAATTGTGATTAGAAGAGATTCGTTTTATCTCTAACTGTGCAACAGTAGTGTTCGAGTAAAGAAAATGACAATTTTTCGTTATTAACTAAACCTAGTGTTTATGTTGTTTAATTTCAATGAATGTGATAAACAACAAACTTCTCTTACACTTTACATATTTGGATGATCGTGCTTTAGGTTTTAAAACTAAAAAAATACGTTTGTAATTTTTTAATCGGATTGACTCTTGATTTCTTTATTAGCACCTCCAATTTTATTTATACAATCTCAATTGCACAATTAATAACTATTGAACTACATACCACTTCAATCCTGTCCTATTATGTTTAATATGTTGTTCTATAATTGTCTTCGCTATGACGCCATAGAAGTATCGTATTTTAATTCAACATGCCTTGTCGGTTGCCGCAGTTGTAAAAAAGTTGAACTGCTGATATTTTACACACTAATGGCATGTAGTGTATGTTTTTTTTTAAAAGAATGTTTTCATCAGTTTTTAAGCTTAATCTAGTACTTAGTAGTATAAAATCAACACACCAAATTTGTATCTGCATCAACAAAACTAGAAGATACAAGTTATAAAAAGAAAGAAAAACCCCTCGAAAACAATGAAACAAAGTTGATTCAAAAGTATACGATGAATGGAATTTGTGGTTTTAGTTTATTTTAACTAAATTTGTTCTTCATAATTTAACTTATTCTTAACATTATATTATAACATTGCGCTTCTGTATTTTACACTTTTAAATCAACATTATTTCGAAAAGAATTTAATTCGTCGTGAGCTTTTATATTTTGAAATCAGAAGTATTATTATTAGTTTTCATCAATTCTGCAATATTATATAAAAACTTCTTTCATTCCTTGTCTTTATATAGCTCTTAATTAGTATTCTAAACATTTTTACCAAAAACTTTTATTTTTATTAAAATCGGTACTTTTTGGCATTTACAAATTATACATCGAAAAAAGTTGCTTGTATGAATTTGCATTTTCTAAATTATACCCTACTCATTGAGAATGACATAAATCCTCAAAAAAATCGCCATTATTATACTCGTGTTTCAGTACTTTCGACTTGTGTTTTGTATTTCAAATCAAAATTACTTATCTTGACATAGTGAGTTTTGAAATCGCAACTTCTACGAAAGTATTGCTTTGGAAAGCAACCTTTTTATTTCTCAGAAGGTTAAAGGTATGATCTTAAAAAGGTATCGTAACAGCAAAATAAGACATTTAAACGGAAAATAACAACTTCTGTTTATTTGATAATGGATTGATAAAGTTTAAAAGTAGTGTCGCTCTCTTTAGACTATTTCGAATAATTAAAACTGTTGTAATTAAATTGCTTTATTTTGCAGAACTGACGATTCTCATAACCGGCGAAAATATGCTCACATGGCAAAAACAGTACTTTAGCTATTTCAAACCCGATGCATTAACCGACAGAATATATCTCTTAATCTAATACCTCAATTAAACCCAATCTTAAATTAAACGAGCCAAAAACCGCGATGATATCTCTCCTCCCCCGTACACCATCCGCCTTCCCCGATTGGTTGAACTCTTCATCATCACTTCCTCATCCCGAAAGGATGCTGACCCCGTTCCCCTCATTTGTTGTTGATCCTTTCTTTGCAATGGCAAACTCTGCAATGCTAATCGCGGTGGCTTTTGCTTAGATTTTGTGTGCTTTTTTGGATAGATATGGAATTTTTCGATTCAATTAATATTGTCCATAGTTCAGTGATATATGTTAATAAAATTCATGGGGTTGTTGTTTCGCTTCGATGCCTTGGCCTACGCGAGGAGGTACCAGGCATGGTAAGTTATCTTTTTAAGTTTATTTGTCTCGTGTGAATAATTTAATTATTAAATCGCTTACAGTGCCATTTTAGAATCCAAGTCCAGTTATTTTTCTGCTATTTTTTTAAATTTATGGTTATAAAGTTTAAAAGGTATATTGTTGTTTGCAAAGAGGTGTTTTCCTGGAGGATTTTGTTTAATGGAAACAATTCTTTATCATAGGGTTTTCTTTTATAATATTGTTGGCACGTTGGCAGTATGCTTCAAAGAAGAAATAATCCCATAGAATCTATTTTTCGTTTTGGGGGTCTAATTTTGAAACTAATATTTGAATATTTTCGATATTTTCGAATTTGAATATTTTCGAATAAAGGGGTTAGGTCTTTTTTTTTTTTTGCTATTATAGTTTTGCTTCTAAAAACAACTAGCATGAATCAGTGAAATTATAATAAATGCGGATAAAATTAAACAATCCAAGTTTTTATTTTCTTAAACTTGTAAGATTCCTTCTATACCAACGGAGTCGATTAAAACCTTATATTAGCTAAGATCTTATTTTTCTCTCTAAGTAGGGGAGAGTGTTGTACCTTGGGACGCTTGTACCTTGGGACACTGACAATTTCTAAGAATCTATTGGCGATATTCATACATTGTTTATTTCTAATAGTAGCCTTAACCAACAGACATCATCATAATAAAATTTAACACTAGCATCATTGAATTGATGAAATGGTGACAAAAAATAATATTTCATTACCCCAAAGTAAATATTTTTTTCATTCTAATATAATTTTTTACCTTAGTACTCTTACAAAAAGTCAACTGCATTTTATTTTCTTCATAAAAGAGAAGATTTTAAAATATTTTGGTTATGAGAAAATAATGATAATGCATTTGGATTGGCCACTATCTTGCTTTTATTTAAACCATGTAGTGTGTTGTACCTTGGGACAGTATTAATAATTTGATTAAATTCTTAATAATTTGGATAAATAAAAATATCTTTATTATTTATTTTAAGAGCAATTCCACAAAACATGTAAAATACAACTCAGCTTTGTTTTGGATATATTTTATAATGATTGAAGTTTGAAAATATAATTCTGGCAACACCTGATAAATCTTTTTCCTTTCATGTGATGAAATGTTCTAAATAGCACATTTTCGGATGTATTTTGAAATAAAGTTTGTTTCCTGACACAAATTAGTTCAAGTGTATGACTATTGACTGAATTATAAAGCATGTCCCAAGGTACAACATCATGTTGTACCCTGGGACAGTTTATCCTCTCTACTTTAAATGAGTGGCAATTTTTTAATTTCAAGCTGCCAGAATTTAAAAAAATATATTATAGAGGAATATATTGGTGTGTTGAAATGCTGCTTTGAAATTTTTATTTTGGCAATAAGTATCGAAGAAAAAAATTAAAATGTAAAAATTGTCTCAAGGTACAACACTCTCCCCTAATATAAACCTAAACTTTTAAGATAAGTATAAAGCATACGAGTTAATTAGCTTATAATAACTTATATTATAATATTGTATTTTGTTTAACTTCAACGTATTTTCTCAACCTTTTGGAAGGACTTACAAATTCAGATGTTTGTCTACCTGTGCTAGATCACCACCCATTAGTAGTTTAGTCGTATTTAAATTTGTCAGCCCTTTGCCAAATAGATAGGAATACTTGGCACAAGTTTCAATGCACCAAGACTACTTCTCTTGTATTGTACTGTTTAACATGCGACCTTGGCATACCTTTCTTAGCAACTTAAAGAATTTGATTCCCCAGACACAAATCTCGATTAGCATACTTACTTGGAAAGAACTTTCTTTGTGTTGGTTTGTCCGTTCTAACCGAGTGTGAACATATGCCACAGGTAACTACAATTTTTTGTGTACATAATGAATGAACATGTTGAATGTTCACGTTCACTTCATGATTTTGGTAGTACAGTAGAATTCTAATAAATAAGCCGTATCGATTAAAACCGGCCCCATTCAGAAAATCCAAATTATGGTAATACTATGATGTTTTCCAAAAAAGGGGAAATTTGTATTAACCTTTCTGCTCAAGTACTATGCGCTTGTTTGTTTTTCAAAGATATAATTTGTCTAAATAAACAAAATATATGACCAATGAAGACCGTAGTCTTGAACAATCTATGTAGGGCAAATTGAGATGTACGAAAAAAGAATCTAAAAAAATATAGAATTAACGTTTTTATTTAATAATGAATGTGGTTAATGGTTTAAAAAAAAAGGCACAAAAGAGTTATGTAAGTTGAAAATGGAAGAAAAACTATTGTTTAAGTAAAAGAACTTTTTAATAAATGGAAAAGGAATGGTAGTCGTATGGTTGTAGCAGGATTTTACTATTCGGATAGTATAACTTTGAATATTTTTTTAGTTCTACTGTACTCTAACTTTTGGTTTAGTTTTTTACTTATAAATCAGTCCAATCAGTGCTTCAATTGATTGAAAACCTCCACCATGAAATAAGTAATTATAACTTATTATAATAACTAATATAAGCTTAACACTATAATAACTATAACTAATTATAATAAAAGCTTTATTAGGGAGTAAAGCTTGAATCCTGAAAAAGCTCCCCTGATCGACAAAACTGAAAACCTCTCAAAGCGCCTCAATGTTTAAACAGTGATGAAGCGGACCCTGCTCTTCAATCTTCTTTGATAACTCAATACTGACTCACGAAATCATATAAAAAAAGACGTTGGCATTTTTTTTAATTCTTAGCTAAACGGCTTAATAAATTATTTGAATCATATATTAGCCCTGTAATGCATGATTTTTTTTTCATCCCGAAAAAAATGTATTTGTACCTTTAATACTCATACATTATGGAAAAAATACTGAAAAAAAATTTACTGCATTGGAATTTAAGTAATTTCAATTTTTAAAATTTAGCCATTTATGGCAAAAACCAACTACAGAATTCCAATTTTGATAAGAATGACTAGAAAACTACTAAATATATTTTAAAATTACCCTCTTGAACTATAGGGGTAAGTGGTGTACGTTGGACGTATGTGTACCTCGAACCTATGCTGATTCTAGCCCGATTTGCTTAGATATTGAAACAACACCACATGCAGTTAAAGTATTTGCTACTAGGGGTCTCAGAGAAGTTCTATCTGTTTGTTTGAAAGGTCAATTTATTAAAGAGGTTTTGAAAAACTAAATTAACCGTTCAAAAGTAAATATTTGTCAGATTCTTTAATGTATTTTTATACTCAAAATGTAGCGTTTATTCAGTTACGATGGTTATGCCTTAGCTATAAAACTGTGTGCTTGAAATTAAGTTAAGTCTAACCTTAACATGGTGATTAACTATTTTGTTTTTAATATCCAAGTGGTGTACCTCGAACCTAATACAAGTGGTGTACCTTGGACTGGTCCAAGGTACACTACTATAGGCTTATGTGCTTCAGATTGTTGAAAACCCTTTTTAAAATTCAAGTAAATTTTTTCCTTTGAAAAATTAAGTATTTTGAGCTATTAATATGCAACGCTGATTTGTAAAATTATGTAGAATGCAAATTTGTAAGAAATTTTTATATGGTGTAATATATAATTTTTCTGTAGTTAATTATTTAGATTTATGGTAGGCCTATAAAATTTTAACCATATTGATATAATATGGAAAATAATTATTGCTTGCGCATCTAAAAAGATGTTTTTTATAATAAAAATCTAAGCAGAACATCCTTTTTACGTTCAGGCCTAGTTTAATAAACATAGGGGAAATATATTTGAGTTGTTTTTTCAAATTTATGACAGAAAGATAGCCGAATGTTTTCCTATGGCATGAAATGACAGTTTAAATTTTATGCTGCATTTTAACGGATACACCCGAGAAAGATCGCATTGCAGCTGAAAAATCCAAAAGAGCACTAAAAAATTCCTAATTACATTGTTCTGTATTTATTTTTTATTAGTTGAAATAATTTAAATAACGTGTTAAAATAAATATATGTTGTATATAACAACATAAAGTATTTAGTAAAAATATTTTTATTCACTTTTTGCAAGTAATTAAGGAACTAAAAATTTAAAAAGTCCAAATAGGTCCAAGGGAACCCACCTTCCCCTAATTACTTTTTCAAAACAATTTATTTGTATTTAGTGTTATTATTATTATACTTCGAGTGCTGCCAAAGACGTAATTTCACAACAGTTAATAACTTCACTCTTTAATTTTGAATACACTTTTACTACTGTCAGCTATGAGGGTTATTAGTAACTAAAACTTCAAAATGGAATGTAATAGATGAAAAAAAAACAGATTTGTCGAGAGGGAGCTCTGCTTTAATAGAATAAATAAGTGGATAATGTTACTTGTTGCCATATGGCAACAGTATGCATTAGAGGGTTAAAGTTTATTCTGGGTGTATTGAACTGCAAAATTGTACAATGTTTTTACGTTTTCAAAGTAATGATTGGAAAATTAATAAAATTTTAAACATTATTTTGCTTCTAATACGTTTATTGTAATCATCAAGTATATTGTTTATTGTTACATTTTGGTTTATATATTTCTCAATACTTACTATGCATCAAATGCCATACAATTTTGATTTCAGCGTCGATAGTGCATTTCGTAACATTGTAACTCAACTATGCTTTTTGACAGACCAATTTGCATACATGAAGGCTGTACCATGCACTGTCTTTGCTATTATTCCTGATATATCCGTCTCGATAAATTTTTTTATCATGGGTTACAAAAACCGGGAGTATACTCATTTTATTTTAATATCTATGCAACTTGAGATTCTAACCCCTTTAAAATGACATTTTTCAAAATGATATCGACCTAAATTTTTCATTCTAACAAAAGAAGCGACGTGTGAAACTTTTATTTACAATTCCACCTTACTTGATTGAAGATTCTCAGATCTTTTTTCACATGCAATAAAATTTTCTTATAAAAAAACTGCCGGATTTTCTGGCTTTTTCTATAATCGATATCGAGATCATATTCTCTTAGTCTAAAATTGAATACTCTCTACATTGAATTTCTTCAAGGTTCAATACCGCTCTAACTAGTCTAACGATTAAACATTTGAGGCTTTTACATGAAGGAAGAGAAAATACAAGGCCACAAAGAGACGATCCTTCAAGTTTGCCTTTACAGCATAAAGCTCCAGTTCGCTTGATTGTCTAAATTTGATACTCTCTCAGAAGAAAGGAATAACCGTGGCATTTGCTTTTAGACTATGAGGACAATGACCGCTTTATTTTACAGGATACAGCCTTTTATATCACTTTTTCTTGTGTTAAAAATTTAAGGTTGAAGCTTAAAAGATATGGCACTATGAGAGGTTTTTAACAAAATGTGATAATAAAAAAAAAAGAGTTACGTTTCTATTGACTTTGCATTTTATAAAAATCTTAATTACTGAATCAATTGTGGAGCTTCCGATATTTTTGTACGACAATTTTTAAGGATTTATTATGTGATTTCATTTAAGGATTCCAACAAAATGTTCGACATTGTGTATATTCCTCTTTGAATTTGTTTTCCATTACCACGTATTTAAGTTCTTTTTTTTCTCTTCAATTTGTAACTGTGCGACAGATTTAATTTTTCATTTGGTTACTTAAACAATTACAATTTCAATTCAAAACCTTTTACTTCGAAGATTATTGAAATTTTAAATAGTTGACAGTTTGACACGGAATTTTAATAAAAACTAGTTATTCATTTCCTGTTTTTAAAACAGAAGGATGACCCGTGCTTCATTGTTCTTAAAAAGGAAATCAGAAGGTCAAAGTAATCCTCTTGGAACACTCAATCAAACTAACCCTTTCATTACAGTGCGTCATTCGTACATGACACGTACCAAAATCATCTGTACAGTTTTTTTTTTTTCCGACATTGCAACGGAACGATTAAAAAATTGTTCTCAATTGTTTCGTTGGATTTCTGCTCTTGCTGTAGGAGTCAACCAAGTATATATAAATTTTCAAAAGTACCTTTAAAGGTCGACTTTAAACATTGATTGATTTTTTAGACTCTACAATTTTATTCCAGTGTTTTACGAAATGTTAACTAATAACACCTATTCTTTTTTTTTAAGAAAGTACAGTAGCTTCCGTGACTGTTATAGTTAAACGGGCCAACTACCGAGAATACAACCTATATATTTCTGCCAATTTCGAGTTAAAAGGTTGCAATTATATTTTTTAATTTTTTTTATTTTTCTACACCAAAATATTGCTTTTATCTGGTTTTTTTTATAAAGATGCTAAACAAAACCTTTTCTTTCTTTTTTTTTCTTGAAAATCGCACATAATCACTGCTGGCAAATTTTTCATTAGCATTCTAATACTTAATAATCTACTAGTTGGTTTTATAATTATTTTTAGTTACAAAGTTTTTTAATCTATTTAATTTTAGTAACGCTTTATTCTAAAAATTATATAATGCTGATGTGTAAAATAAACAATATTTCAAAAGGTAGTAAATATAGGTTAGTTAGGCATACTTTGGAAACCCTTGTCTTACAAGCTGGATTTTAGACGTGCCTTTGCCCTACAGATGGCAGCACCAGAAAGCTTTTCTCAAATAACAATGAATAACTTTTGGAAACATCCCAGATGACGTCGGGAGGTGTATTTGATTACACTCTCTGAATATTTTTAGTTTCTGTCTTTGCTTGGATGCTCCCCTCCTGTAAAAACAATGGTTCGCGGGAAGCTGTTTTCCACGAATCTTCTATTTATGTGTCCCAAGGGGGTCGGGGTTTATATTTGACACATAGCTGCTGTTTCTTCTAGTCGGATTTTTTCACTAATGTATCTCGTACTGAGACTTGCTTGTAGGATTTTTTTGAGAAGGGGCCACTTGGGGTTTTGTCTTTGAGAGTCTTAAAGTTGAAATATTGTATTTCCTTCAAAATAAGATTTGGGTGGATCTTTAGTTACTTACAGTGTTACACTCTGGGAGAACACACGTGAAAGGTTATTTTTGCATGCATAAAACTTAGCTATGAACTTTCTAGAGCTAAAAATGACTATCAAAATCATTAGAATTTCACTAAGAAAAGTATAACTTATTTAACACAAATAATGAGAGGTTAAATCTCTTCACTTCTTCCATCATTGTCGATTAGCAAGAAAAAATGTTTCATTGAGGTTGGACTAAAATATTTAAAGCTTCACGTGCATTCTTAATCGAAGAACTTAGAGGAAGAAGAACATGCTAAGGTGACAAAAAGGTGACAATGAGCTTTAAAAATTTTTCGTTTGCACTTAGATACGTTCATAACGGCACTTACAGAAAGGTAAAAAATATGCTAAACTTAAAAGTTTTTGAAAAGGGGGAATCTTGTCACCTTTATATAAAGGAAACAATATGTTTTTATTGACAGAAAAATCTAAATTTTGCCAAGGCTGTCACCTTTCACGTTCTCCCACTAGGCTCTTCAATTCATCCTCAACCGCACGATGATCTAAGATGAGCCATCGCTAATTACCTAAACTGCACTCTAGAATCGTAGGGAGACCTTTATCAAAAAGCCTCAACATGTATTTTCAAGCTATATCCATTAAACATATTATCAGGCAGACATTTACTCTCGATATAGTGAGTCTTTATTATAAAAACCACAGCTATAAGTCGCAATAATTCAAATAAACTTTTCATAAAAAAACAAAGTGTAAAAGTCTTATCAAGGGTCTGAACAATACTTAGCTAAGGTTTACCCCAAATAATTTTGTTTATTTCCATTATTTGTTGATTATTTTTACTTGCCGTAAATTGAAATAAGTATATTTTTGTAATATGTGATATCGGTACGAACTACATCCGTATAGGCTAAAATAATATTTCTTTTAAAATAATGATGCTCGCTATAATGAACCTATTTTTCTAGTCGTTTGATGGGGAGAGCCTTCATGTTTATTTTGTGTCACCCATAGAATGAGAGCGAGGTTATTTCAAGGAGTGCGTAAATTCTAGCTGAGAGGGAGATAGTCCTTAGCTTAAATGAAACTCCAATTCCTACAGTTTCAGAAAACTTTGTGATGAATAGTTTTGGCTAACGTAAAGTATATTGGCTTTCCACCGGTGATTTGTAGGGCATTCACCCGCTTCCGGTTAATATTTAATGTGGGTTGGCTAAGTGATGTCGATGAAACTAAATAATGGTCGGGTGTATACAGGGTATTATTGGAAACTTTTTCTCGTATAATTTTAAATCTAGTAAGGTTTAATATTAAATTTTTTCTTTATTACAGTAGATATGTGTACATTGTACAATGTTATCATTTTTCAAAAGTTTAAAAGATTTTTTTGGTTCATGTAATTGCATTGAAGTGCACATATTATTTTTATTTCAAAAAATGAAGTTTATGTTAAAAAAATTACAGCTATAAATTCGAAATACCATTTTTAACTTTATTTTAAATGCTAATAATCTACGACACCTTTAGAAACTTCATTTATTTTGCCGTTTTCAGTACTTCATATTTCATAATTCTATACATTTGTTTTCTTTAAACATTAATGGTATCCAGAATTTCTCTCATTTTTGAAAATTATCAATCTGTTAATTCCTAATGTGTTTATTTCGATGAATTGAGTTTTAAGTGAAAACTATTGAGGGGACATACTACAATATTCTCTTTTATCTGATCTCCCAATACTTTAGAATTCAGAATGCCTTTTGCCAAAAGCCCTTTGGTAACTCTTGTGCGACGTTAATTCAACTCAACTCAGAATACCCTCCCTCTCTATTCCTTCCAAAATCTAGAATTACTCCTAACCCTTCGGTTTCTATTTTTACCATCAATTTGGACTTCCCTATAAGCAAAGCCCCTCTATGATTTAATTTGTGTTTCAGTACCGCGCTGATAGATGACAAACAGGGGCTAAACCTTCAGTGAATCAGCCCTATTGTTAATGGTTGGGGGTGGAAGGAAGGTTTGATTTGATGTCAGGATATTATATGAATGAATCACGTTGGTTCTATCTTCTTTGTACTGTAGGCATAAAGAAAGATAAATATTGGAGACTGTAGTTTTTTCTTTGGTGCCCGATAGTTTTGATTTTTTAAAAAGTTTTATACTTCACAAAGTTGTTAGTTATTTTGCACAAGGTTGCTAGTTTGAAGTTTGGTAAATATGTTATCTTTTTCTTAATTTTTGTTGTTATAAAAGTAAAGGTATCGTAAAAAAGAATTGTTCTCCAACCTGTAGAAAATTCCACTATTCTGTACTTAAAAGTAATACAAAATAATGTGGTCATTTTAGTAAAAATTTACTTTAAAAATTTGCTTGTGTACATTTTTTTTACCTTCCCCCTGAAAGATTGAAAATAAGTCCTACCATTCCCACCGTTTGGTTCTCATATAAAGCTTTGTACCTTTTAAATTCTTGTCTAACCAAAGCTTTTATTATTATTATAAACTTAAAAGTTTTTAATGTTATTTTAGAAATCAAATTTTTTTAAAGTTTGTTATCTCCATTTAAAAGAACAATTGATAAATTATCTAGCTGTTTTATTTTCAACATCATGTTTATATTGGTGACTATGCGAAGACACTTTTGATGTCACTGAGTAAATGGAAAATAGAGATAAAAGTAGATAGAGGATCGACCATTTGAAGTACACTTTGGGTTTTTATTTTACTTAGCTGGTTTATCTTAATATGTATGGAAAATTGAGGTTTTAATTGGCGGCTCCAAGAAAGGCACCGCGGTTTTGTCTAGTTTTCAGTCCTATGGCTGGTATTCTATTATGATTGATGGTAAAAGCGCGTCTCTGGTGAAGCAGAAAACCAGCGGTTACACCAGCCTACCAATTGTTCCTTCGTCTTTGTGATGCCCATGTATTTTTATTATATGATAAATAACTGCTTTGTGGTTGTACTGTTGGCTGATTAGTCATTTTATTTCCTAATTTATCAGAAGATACAGAGGAAAAGATTATTACGCAAATCCGGAGAATTGGATAATCTTCCAATTAGTCCATATCTTTAAAGGTTATTTTCTTTACTTTATTAGTGCAAAAGATATTATAGCCGTTCCGAATACTTGATATTTTTTAAAAAAATTGGCGAGTCAATTTCATAGGAAAATTTCTGTAAATGTTTCTTTTTTTTTTTAGTAAAATTTGATAGAGATGAGCTTGGTGGAAAATTATCCAAAGGCTGTCACCACTTCCTAATTTATCTATTATCTCTCAAATGTTTTTTAAAGCAAGAGTGGTTCAAGTTCAAAACACGATTACGTTATTGAGGGGTTTATTGGATTTGCATAATTTAAACTGAAGAGTTTATTCCTAAGGTATTAAATTGAAGAGTTTATCCATAACCATGATATTTAAATATATTGACAAATTGTATATCTGTCGTTAAACATTTAACGAGTGATAAGCTTTTATGACATATTTTTGATAAAAGTAATACTCATACAAACTTCAAGCTCTTTAATTAATCAGTTGTATATTTCTCAATGTTTCCATCTTCTGAGTTTACCATCTTCCAATTCTTTCTGAATTTATGATGGTTGATACATTAAAAGCAGGAAATTAGTTGCCCGCATTTGTTTTCACCTGCCTTCTTATTTCAGATGTTAAGTGCAGGATGTAGGATAGACACACTTACCTAAATACATTTACTACAATTTCTTTATCTGACATTTAAAAAAATGTTCTTTTCATTAAAAAAAAAACGCTTTCTCTTAAAAAAACATGCTTTAAATTAATTACAAATTGAAACACTTGGATTCGCTATAGTAGATTAATTACAACAATTTGTATGTTATTAAGATTCTTAATAACATACAAATTGTTGTAACTCTTTTTGTAATAACCCTCTTTAGGGATTATCAA
Organism: Hylyphantes graminicola; assembly: GCA_023701765.1. Classification (NCBI taxonomy): domain Eukaryota; kingdom Metazoa; phylum Arthropoda; class Arachnida; order Araneae; family Linyphiidae; genus Hylyphantes; species Hylyphantes graminicola. Next base: position 35,903,326 of record CM043116.1, read on the forward strand.
TCCCATAGAGCTAATGCATTGGTTTTGGAATCACAACTTCCGCGGAAGTATTGCTTGACGATGTTATCCCTTAGGTATGGGAATCAACATAGCATCGAATTGAAACAAATTTGAAACCAAATGATATCTAGTTATATTTAACTATATATTTTTGGATTTGTTAAAATTCCAAAAATATACAGCATATGGCGACACTATTTTAAAACTGTATCAATTAATAATTAAGTAAACGAATGTTATTTTCGTTTCAATTTTGTTTTGAATTGACGTTATGATGATACTCATAGCTGGTTTAAATGGGAATAACATGAAAAGCAATTCTTTTGCAACAGTTGTGATTTCAAAGCTAGTGCATTATAGCTCTGTGGTACTGACAGTACCTCTTAGTATTTGGATTCAATATTAGATTAAATATTCTAACCAGTATATTTAAATATGTAAACTTGACTAAAATTTTTTTACATCGAGACTATAAAATGTTACATCTGATAATAAAATTCAAACAGATGCAGCATTGAACTGAACAGCCGTATTCTATGTCGCTTATCAATAAATAGAGGTGATTGCATTATCCTCAAACTTGTTTCAGACTTTAAAAAAAAGCTATCATGTGTCAGTTTTTCATTGTTGTGGTAAATTCTGGCGACAGATGTGTCAGACATTTTGTATGAAGCCTTTTTAGTTCGTTCGTTGTACCTGCCCCTGGGGGGTTAAATGAATATGAAACTGGGGATTCATTGAATGGGGGAGTTAGGGCTGCACCTGTTATTTTTCTCTAACCCACCCCTGAAGTATTTTACTTGTTCAGTGTAAAATTTAAACAATTTCTAGTTTGTAATATTGTTTGTTATTGAGTTTAAGTGCCTTTAGCAAATAAAGTTTATTAAAGTTATATTTTTTAAAGTTTATTTCTTAAAAAATAGGTGGGTGTAACACTGCATGACTTTCAATTACCGCTCAGTAAATCAATGCGTACATTTAAAGGTAATTGAATACTTTATAAGTTAATTTTAATAACTTTAAAATCTAAAATGTTTTACGTCATGTCAACCTAAAGTGTTCTATGTATGTTCCTAATATGTTCTAAATAGCTGCTGAGCTTGAAAATTTATCTTTTAAATGCTTTTATATTCAATAGAGATTGTCAGTAAATAGAGATAATGTATTAGTTTTTAAATCTCAACTTTTACGAAAAAAAGCTATTAAGCATTGTTTTCACTAGGTATAAGAATCTTCAAAAAATCAAACTAAAACAAATTGCCTGCGCACCGCTCGCATGCCTAATTTTCTTTAAAACTTTATTATGACGTCCGACAGGGTACTCGCAATTCGTGTATTATCAAATTACCTCTTTTAGGAGAGTGGTTTCAGGACAGATAAGACCAATGTTAGAAAACTACTCTTTAGAATCGTCACCTTTCAAAATGGGTAGAAAACACAATGTCCATTTCGGATTTTTAACCCCATCGCAATGCTTTCATTACCTTATATTTCTTATTGGGTAATTGAAAGTAAAGAAAAGATCTCTTGAAAGAAAAGAAAGATAACATTTAAGTAAATACTTAAATTATAACTGCAGTTTTAATGTACTAGCATTGCAATTGCAATCTAGAGCTTCATTCCAGAGATCTTGAACCAAATAACCATTTTCAAGTACCACTCTCAACCAACCCTTCATATTTATTTTATACATCCCTCTCTACTAACATAAACTCCTTATCCCAAACCCCAAAAAACATGTTTTTTCCATCTGCGCTTCACTTATTCCAATTCCCTAAAACCCTCCTTCTCGGAAGCACCCCCACGTGTCGCCGTTCTTTATCGTCTGCGTGTTTCGAAATCGTTTGCAGGAGGGATGCTCGGGATGAAAATCAGCATCTCTTCTTCCCCCACCCCCGCCCCATCTGTGCTCTCCGCTATCTTCCTACGTGTGACGTCACTCCAGGCCGGATACCCCGATGCCCGTATCGGGTTGCCGGGAAGGGTTGTATAGTTTGGCGGTAACTCGCTGCTTTGGAGATGTTTTTTTGAAATATTTAGTTTGAAGAGTTTATTTTTGGGGAATGTTTTTGTTGGGATCATAAAAAAAACATGGCAAAAAATTTACGTAAAAGTAGATATAAATTCGATTTTTTTAAGTATTAGAGATTGAAGAATTTTTCCAAATGTTTTATTTATTTTTATAATTTAGTGAAATATTATAGAATTTTATGTAAGTTTTAATCAATGGAGAAACAAAAATCGCATAGTACAATTCAGGTTTGATTAATTTAGTATAATATATTGTTTCGGGCTTGTAAATAAATATATTTAATATATTATATACAAGCCCGAAATATTAAATTATAATATATTGTGTCGGGCCTAAATCCTTTAATCGCTTTTTTAAGAATTATTGACGTACTTTATCAATGTTTTTTTTTTAAAGATTTTCCGATTTTAAATATGGAGTAACATCAGTTTATAGAGTTTAGTTTTCCCTTTTACAATTTTCTGTGAAAGTACCTAATAATCGTTTTTGTGCAGTCAAAAACAGCACAATGCAAAATCAATAAATATTAATAAACTTTATAACTTAACTTAGATTATTCTCCTGGCAATCAAAGGTTGTTGTTTTTATAAAGTTTCTACTGTACGCATAAATGCAAATCATTAAATTCTCTGCACCATACAGGCATCTTCAAGGACCTCCCAGTACATATTCGGTGTCTTTATAAAACACAGTTGAATGTTTTTAAACGCAACTAATAGGACTGCTAAAGACAAATAATCTGTTATTTATGCAAAGCCGTTTTCTAGAATGTACACATTTTTTTGGAATTATTGTTTTTTACCAAAAAGAGGGTATAGAAAATGCACTAACGTTGCCTTTAGTTTAATTAAAATCTGCTTTTCTGGGGGGACAAGCTTTATTTCCGCTTTGCTCTTTATTTTATTAATAAACTCTATTTTTCCTTTTCATTTTTTTTCTTAAAATTTCCTTGTTACTCCTTGGTCTTTTCGAAAAAATTCCACATTTAACCTTAAAAACCATTTCAATCTGCCTTTGGCACACACATTTTTTTGCTTTCGACGTCCCTCACAAAGCGTCTTAAAATACACAACATCCGCTCTGTTTTTCAGCAAAAAGAGAGCCTCTTTGTGTAACTGTAGAAACCGTATAACCCACCCACCAATGTGCCACGACCCGAAAGTTTGGCGACCCTTTTTTTGCTCGTTTGGCGACCAAGCATCATCTTTTGGTGGGGGTTCCCAATGGGTAACCATGGCGAAGGTGCGCAGTGGACTTGGGAGCACTGACAACAGAGCATCTAGTCCGGTTCTTTACACCAGATGATGTTAAAAATGTGGTTTTTATTTTAAATACAGTATTTTCTTATGAAATTTGATCTGCAATATCAACACTTCGTGAAAATCTTCATGTCTCAGTCGACGAATCTGTATGGATTATTGATCTGTTTCTAGGATTTGTGTTGTTGATATTTGACATTGCTACTTGTGTTGGTGTGGATTGTTATTTATGAAATAATCGACTTTAATGCGAAAACGACCGAGTGCTGCTTTGTGCTTGCATTGCCGAATCGATTCGTTAATTCGTCCAAATGGCCTTTTTTAATGTGGGGTCATAGGCACGACAGTTTTCAATTATTACATGAGTGCCATCATGTAAGCGAAACGTCACCATGTGACTTACAAGTTGTCTGATGACTAAATGATGTAAAAGTATAATCCCACAATGTTCCAAAGACGTAAAATCTATTTTCGAACACAAATATCCTGATTTAAAATTTCATAAATCATCCAAAATGTCATGACCTTTTTACGATTGTTGCTTGACCTCTGACAATATCGACCCCCTATGTTTTCCATGAATCTTTGTTTACCGATCCCACCATTAAATGGTGATTACCTAAAAATGGGTACTTTACCATAATGGATACATCTATTTTAATGAAACATTGCCAGAAATACTCATTCAACAAGTGAATGGCTATCTGAGGAAAATAATATACACCTAACTCAATGGAACAGATGCAATGTAAGTCAATTTGAATAATTGAACATATGAAGCGTCAAGTATCCCAAGTCCACCCATAATAGTTGCTGGTTTGAGTCCCCCTCTAGCCTGGAAAGGATAAGAAGAACTCTAGAAAAGTAGGGTCAGTTTGCCCCCCATGGCTGGTTACTTGGACGGACAGTGGCGTATTGGTAGTAAGGCTAGGGGGACTAGGTCACCAGTGAAACATGCCTCAGAAGGCCTCCTGCCTTTTAAATGGTAAGTTTTTTTTGTACGTCAGGCAATATTTATGTTTTATATAACCGTAACCTAAACGTTTTACTGCATAGAAAAGTACAAATATTAAAAATATCCCCAAATACGCTTGAGTGAAAATTAGAATTCGCTTAAGTAAATCTTTATTTTGCGATAGTCACTTTTTGTGACGCAAGAATCAGCATCCTAAATCATAAATAATAATAAAAAAAAAAATACTTGTTAGTTTATAAGCTCTCTAATTTTTTCCCCTATGGATTAGAATTTTTTCTAGCTTAAGAAATAATTGAAGTTACATACATTGATAAATATGTCATGGAGAATGTTGAATTTTTTTATATGACTACAATCTATTTATAGTTCACTTAAAGATGGTTTCGGGATCGAGCGACAAGTTAAAAACATAACTGATTCTGCTTTCGAAAAGTTTTTTTCTTGTAATAAAGCATGAAATTTTTATTGTCGAATGCGGAATAGTATTTTAGTATATTTGCGTCTTGGTGGATTGTGGGTGCGGCAATGTGCCATTAAAAAAATCGTCCAGGATAAAACAAAAAAGTCTATCACGTTTTATTTGTATTTTCTTTTATTTACCAGGAATCTTGAAAATGTTAGATAAGAAAATAAGTACCTGTGGTCATAGCTACCTCGACTGACCATAGATAGGTTCATGTTATCATTAGATAAAACTTTGGTGACTTACAAAATGACTTTTATCTAATATTGGCATATTTTTGTTGTAAAATATAATATCTCTAATTTTATCGCCAATTGTTTTTTGCTTTCAAACTGTTTTTCTTCTTTTAAATCTGTAATGAGTGGCATGATTTTTCTCCTCTGCGACTATACGTATATCGAAACTACAAGACGCTTCTGAAAATGTCAAGTCAAACTTGGCGAAAATATGACTCTGTTGCGTAGAAAGAAAATAACCTAATCAATTAGTGTCATTGAATTTGGCTTGTGGCCCACCGAGCTTGAGTGAGGATATGTAGCCTCGTGCTGATGATAGAGCATGGCACTTCACACTTGTTTACTTTGACATTTTGGTTGAGGGTGTAGTTGTAGTTCATGGCGTTTTATAGAAATATCGTCTTTGTGGTGATAGTTTATCAGCGGAGAAATGTTCATTATATGGCAATAACTTTTCTAAACACTCTTACAAACACCATTATTTTATTGCAATAATTGTTTCACCAATAACTTAATTATTCAAAATTAAATATTCGTAAACATTGGCTGAATTAAAAAAAAAATATATTACATTTTTGATAGTAAAATAAGTAATTTTACCTTTTATGATTGAAATAAATTTATTTAAAATATACTTTTTGTATTCCTTTTAGTCTGTATTTTTGATTCTACAAATTTCAAATGATTAAATATTATTAGAAATCAAAAAAAAAATCAATTAAAAATGCCAGTTCTTCATTTTGTAATATGAAAGGTTTCATTCGCTTTAAATTTTGCTTTCTCGAAAATTTCATTGACTTATTCTGTGCAATAGGTTCTAAGTTACAAACCTACGTATTGCAATTTACTTATTCATCCAATATGATAGTGGTGGGCGCCATTTTATGAGTGTTGTGCGTTCGCTTTATCTTTGTCAATGTTGTGTGGCATGGCAACTGGAGTACTTCCTGTATGAGATTAAGCTCTTCCTTTCAAAAGCCCGAATTTCATAATCTAAATATGGACAGATACCGACTTTTATGGCTTTCAAAATATTCCTTTGGCTGTGGTCGAAACAATATACTTCCAGTTAGTTTCATCTTAGACTAAAGTTTTTTTTAAATGTTTGATGATATTTTTTTCATCGTAATTATTAAATATGAAATGCTAATAAAATTTTACTTTTGGTTAATGCTATCGTTCCAAATAGAATGTCATGAACAATATCAAATTTTCGACCATGGTTTTAAAAAAATAAATTTTTTTTTTTTTTTTTTGCTTAGAAAATAAGGAAATAAATAGGAGCTTAGAGAATAGGCTTTGTAATATGAAAGTTTAAAATAACCATTTTAAAAATGTACCGAAAGTATATTCTTAATTACGGAAGTTTAATGTACCTTTGTTGTGTAGCATGCAATTTTTTCATATGGCGTTCAGTTGACTCATTGTCTTTCGCCTCTACATGGCCTGAATAGTTATTTTATTATGGAAAATTATATAGCTTAACTTTTTTTTAATCATTTCGATATTTGTTCAAAACAAAATCACACGTTTACAAATATAACATATTCTTTAAAACTAAATAAATATCCATACCACCATTCTTCAAACCCCCTAAATTGTAGATTAATTACAACTCCTCTAATGGCTTTAAGCTCAGCCAAAATCTTGAACTCAAAATCTCAAGGAAGGATCTCTCAACAGTTTCAACAAAAGAAAATCTCTTTGTTTTCGGAGGCGAATAGTTCTGCATAGGCGAGCACTTGATGAGGAAAGTTCTGGATCTAGAGTATCGTATAACCTTAGTCTTCTTAAGTTCGAAGGAGATATTAAGTCCAAGGAACTTGTTGTCTAGGTCACATGAGATTTGTGCTAATTAAGTTTGAAGGAAAATTATCTTGAAGCGAAACTTGTCTTCCTTCATTATTTGAATTATATCGCGATGAGAACAGTTACTATTTCAGGGACTCCAAAAATATACTCCATGGTTTACTGGGGAGTCTTAATAATTTTTTCAATTTTATATCGTGGTTTAATTTGTCAAAGTAAAGGAACCATGTGTTCTATTCAAATCTTGCCAATTGGAATTTATTTAGATAAACAATATGCTAGTTTGGAAATTTTTGCCTGGAATGGTAATTTGTCCCAAGCATTACTACTTCTGACTAGCTATCTGGCTACGGATTTCAAATCTTCTTGACAGTGTTGCCACTGATTAAAAAAAAAGCCACAAATTTTAATTAATTATGAGAAGAGTTAGAAAAAAATTAACAAAGTTATCTCCAAAGGCCAAAGATCCTTCTTTAAGGAATGGTGCTTTCATACCTTATTTCGGTAATTATTGCGGTACAAAGCATCTTCTCAACCAATTGGGAAAAACACTGTATGTTGCACATGTATAACTTTAAGCATTCACCATATAATATTTTTTGCTAAATAATTGTTAATATAGATTCATTTCCTTGCTTGCTAATATAGATTCATGGTGCCCCCACTGTTACAAATTAGTGGGCTAAATTTCCGTTGACGAACATCTATTATTTACCTGCAATTATGTGATGCTCTTTCACATTAGGTAATGATGTTTTCTGGTCGCAAAAATCTTATGAATATTCAGTGTGTTTACCTAATTTCGTGTGTTGTTTTAAAAATGACTATTAACAAATAATTAGCTCACACGGTAGAGAAATTGATGAAAATAGTAATGTACTATTTATTTAATTAAACTTTTAATGTTTGAATAATATTAATTGTTTTTTACCCTTTTTAGGTTCCCATTTCCATATTTCAATTTTGAAAAATGCTTAAATTTGAACCACGATAAACGCATTATCTGTAAAAAGACAAATGTAAAGTTCGTGTGTTCATAGTCTTTATCTTCCTAAAATTCTTGGCCGATTTCTTTTAAAAGTTGCATTCGTTTGCTCATGATTTTTGTACCCTACCGGTTAGGTTTCATTTAAAGTGAAATGGGAGCGGTAGCCGGATCTCTCCTAACCGATGTATTTTCTCTTTGTTTATCCATTGTGGGAAAAATAATTTTCTAAGATAAATTAATCCGGCTGTATTTAATATTTTTACAAATAGGATTGTCAATGATAATTATAGTTGGTTTACAATAGGGCTCGATAATTCTACTTTTTTGAAATATATTCGAATTTTCTGTTGTATACTTTACTTATTAATTGTAAATTTTAAAAAAAATATCCGAACCTATTTCAAAAAGTCTTTATATATGGACGTTTAAGTCAGCTTTATTTATCATATAAACAAATTTGTAAAAAATATGTAGCTGGCATTATTTGTTTTGCAGTTCAAACATCGTATCACAAATATGTGCCTTTCTTAAATGATTTGCTTTATTTCTAAATTTCGCCAGATGAGCTAAATAATCACTTGGCCCAAGACATCTTATTTACATGTAAAGACAAATTACAAATGACGCTTTTCGTTACTTTCCTGGCCCCAACCTTTAGAAAATGTCATCCGTGGCTTAAATTCAATGTCGCACCCTCTCGTAATGAAGCAGCTGTTTCACACCATCGGATGCTGTCCAACAAAATTAAAACTTTCTATTTATAATAATCTCTTTGTGGTAACAAGGTAGTTACATTTTTAAAACTTTGCATTTGGCGGCGATCCTTCATAACATTTTAACCCTACTTGTTGAATATGACTGATTGCCATTTCTACTAACAAGCGGTTTCTTTTACCATGTATTTGTGCTCGATTTTCAGGAATATTTACGAGATTTTGATTGTAAAATAAGCTTCTACGGAGAGTTGTTTAAGATGAAGATAATATGCGAGGCAAAATAATAATTTTATGATGGCCTAGTTATTAGGACTTGCCCTCGTGTAGCTCTAGTGCAACGATAATTCAAACCTAACTAACTTAAATTATTTTGAATTAATTTAGATTATTTGTAAGGTTTTTTAAAGTATGTTTTGCGTGCCAAAGAAAGACTTTATAACGATGCGATTACTCGTCCTAGGACCTTGTATAAGATTAATTTATTTTTCACGGGCCAAAAAAAAAAAAAAAAAAAAAAAACCTCTTTGAATATAAATGAGGCTGGCCATTTTCGAAAACTTTTATTATGGAAATTTTCCTCCAAAATTTCTATTTGATATTTTGCATACACCTTAACTTAAGATATTTATAGGAAATACGTACTATACAAAGGTGTGTACAACTTCCTTTAATTAAAGAACTGTTGTAACTTTAGTGAATTTTTTTTAACAAATGGGACCTTATTGCCTTATTTGTTTAGTTAGTTCTGTAAATAGTAACATCATGAGTAACTTTTCTTTATTTCTCAATCCGTGCCAAGTTAAAACACGCTAGATGGATATTACAACTCATAGCTACTGGAAAATCAATATCAAGCGGTATTCCCTGTTGGTCATCTAAACTTACAAGAACTTTAACACGACTTTTCGATTTAATAATATTCGCCAAATTAAATCCAGAGTATTGTTCATCTTGCTTTGGGCTTCTTCACAATTTATTACGCGTAAGTGCAGCAAGGAAAAAAATATACATCTTCCCAATGGGCACCAATTAAATGGGGTGGAAGTAGTCTGATGGCCGTTCGTGATGTCATGCACGCAAGTGGAAATTAAGCCGTTATTTTTAGAGAGCATACACTTCTAATATCATAAGTGTATATTTCTATCCTACTAACTTATCTAATTTTATTTAAAAAAAAGTGCTTGATTAAAATTCCTTCAGAAACCAACACCATTTTAACCACAAAAAAAAAGAGAAAAAGAATGATTATCTGCTGTACGTTCATAAATCAAAATAACGTTGTTTAATTCTATTAATTTGCAAATATATTTGAGAACATTTAAATCATTTAATGTGTTTATAGAAGTTTTTGTTGAATTTTTTAATTCAAAATCTGACATAAAAAAAAGTTACCAATACACTGTGAAATATTTAAATAATATGTAATGTATCTCTCTCTCTTTACAAAGACCAAGTGAAAATAAACATAATACACATTGCTTTAATATCACGACAATATAAAACTCATGTTCGCACACAGATGACTAGTGGAGTGTGTAAATGTAACGGACATTTATCAGCTCGCATTTGCTCATTTGAGGTACTAGTAAAAACATTTTTTACATGACTTTGACACCAAATAATAGTTTCCTTAATCGTTGATTTAACTGATATTTTATTGCATGTAACAGTACTTATGCTTGCTGAACTAGAGTTTTAAAAATGTTTTGGAATTAGGATACGAATTCTACCTTTTCTATTGGACCTGTTATGTTAAAATCTCTAGTTTTAGGTGGAGCGTACAGTTGTTTCAATATTATTCTTTGTAGTTAAAGTCTGTATTGCGTTTCGATCGTATCATAAAAAATAAGAAAATTATGTAATGTGTGGGTGGCTTGTTGAATAGAAACTGAACCGCTAAATGTAAAAAGGATCAAGTCCATTGGAGATTTTTACCACTACTTTTCTTTCTTTCAACAGTTTATGGACGAATAAGCGTGAGCTTAAATCTCACTGTACACTTGACCATCTTTTACATTTAGCATTTCAATTTAACCCTTTCAGAGAGAGAATTTTTTTCTGATCGTCAAGAGCTATTTATGATATCAAAAAGCACATCATTCGATTCTTCGAACTTTTTTCTATTAGAAATTTTTTTTTTATTGTACTAATAGATGTCAGTCCTATTATTTTAACTATGTTTTTTGAAACATGATAATGCAAAATGGCATCATTGGGACTGAAATTGTTAAATGTACAACTATGTAGTCGCTTCGTTTTCTTTCAATATATAAAACTATAAAATGTAGCCTGGGTCAACTTGATAATTATTTTTGCAGTAAATCGTAATTTAAATTTAATAAATATTGTTTAAAATAAGAAAATAGAGCTGGCGCAAATTAATTACAATTCTTGATCGTAAATATGGTTCCTACGATTGTGTCCATCAGAGGTAATATTTTTATGTTCTGTGTAATTTCAGATAAGTTCTTTGAAAGGTTATCTTATCAAGTTTTTTTTCTTTGTCTTTTTTTGGTATGTAGTGTCATTTTTTCATGGCTATAAACTTGAGATTAATACTCAACTTCTCCGCCTTAACTAACCTAGAAATAACCCAGCCATGTCACTTTGAGTTGGCAAATATTAAGCGAAGCTCAGCGTAACAAGACTGGCTTGTATTTTGTGCTTCGTATTTGGCAAGGAATCAACCTTAAATTCTGTTTTTACTCTCTCGATTTACATTAAAGGTTATTATTTGTTACCCTAGGGCCTAGACTGTTCTTTTCAAGGTCGAATGGTATTTTTTTGGTATTCTGTATTCGTAATTTGTATTGTTAAACTTATTCAAATATGCATGTCACGCAATGGATAATTTAAAACATTATATCGGACACTCCGAAAGTGTAAATTTCTAGACAGCTTTTTACGTATACAAACGCTTCTGACATGGATAATGTTAAATTGCACCACTATTTAATTTAGTTTGCCGTTTTCACAATCCGTTACTTCTAAATTATTATTTCGGATTCTAGAATTAATATTTTTTTTTTTCAGTTTCAGGACTGCACTAATGTGCGCCATGCTATATACCATACATCGTTGCATGCCACTCACACTTTAAAATACTTCTTATAAAATATTATATTTTGTTAAAAACTTTTTATTTGAACTAATGTATTATTTTGCTACCGGTACACTTTCACAATAAATAATGCATAAAATATATTTTATTTAATGTCAGATGGGAATACGGTAAACCCAGTTGTTTACTATTTTTGTTATCAAAATATTAATTTTGAATTAGCATATACGAAAACAAGAAAAATCAATTATAGTTTTTTTAATTACCTATACCTGAGTAATACTAAACAAAACATAAATGGTTCTATCTTAAAAATATATCGGAATAGTTATTAGATTTTGAGAAAAGTGTATCAAAAGCAAAATAATACAGTTCAAATAATAGCAATTTGTATCACAATTTTTTTTTAATAAAAAATATTTAGAAGTACGATAGGCATGCTTCATTTATGGTTAATAGTATGACGTATATAACAGTGAACTGAAGCAATTTTAAAGACGTTTGAATAAGTTTCAAAACTTGATCTTTTTTATCGTTTAATAAGGTTTCCCATTAAAATACACCAGAGAAAAACCATGAAAAGATATACAGAATATTCCTGAAATGCCTAAAAAAAAAATCATTCATAAAAATTTATCTATACTGGAAATATCCTAATTAGCAATTTGATTTCTGGAAAGCAGGTCCCTCTAAATGCAATAATTTAAGCTAAATTTTCCCAATAAATCCATTTGGATTGAATTTTCAAAACAAGGTATTTTAATTGATCATTTGTACAATTAGTTGGTAAAATGTTTCTTATCGCTAGAAAATTCTTATGTTTCTTATCGCTAGTTATTTTAAAACATCATGTGCATTTTTTTCTTTTTAAACTTCTTTAAAAATTGTTTAACTTATGCTGAAATAGTTATGAAAAAATTACGAAATTGAAATTGATCAAAAGTATTTAAAAATTTATATTTTAGATACTGTTTTATTTAAACTGGAAAAGATTCTTTACAAAAAGCTGTTCTGCTTTAGAGGCAGCTGTCGACATATGTTTCGCGTTTGGATTCCTGTCTTTCTTCAGTCGTACTTTCGGTTCGATAAACAATCCGTTGTGAGAAAGGTCGCTACTATTTTTAGAATGATTCTCCGTTCCCTGATTTCAAGTTAATTGAACGAAAATTCCTTAAAGATTTTTTTTCCTCCAATGTGTGTGTGTGTTTTCTGACTTTTGTTTTTGGAATAAATTTTAGTTTTGTTTGCACACGTACTTTTACGGTTAAAATTTTGTCCTTTTCAGGTGTTTATTTAAAATAAATTGCTTATTAAAATTTGATGTAATTGGAACAAAATCATTTCAAGTTTAAATCAGCGCAAATTAAACTTTCTTTGCATCAAGTTCATTATTATTTTAACCTTTTTAAAAATGTTTTTTATTTATTTTTCAGCACTTATCCTGTTCAACTGACAGATGTCATGGATCAAGTCCCTTCTGTTCAATCAGGTGAATAATCTGGAAATTATTTAATAATACGATACATAGACTTCTATAAGATGTCTGTCTATTTAATCAAAAACAAGTCAATTGGTAACATTCATTAACCCTTTCAGTCCCAATGACAATTTGGCATCATCAGTTTAGAATTTTTTTTTCTGATCGTCTATAGCCATTTATGATACCAAAAAGCACATCATTTGATTCTTCAAACTTTTTTCGATTAGAAAATATGTTTTATTAATCCCAATAGTCAGCCTTATTATTTTTTAAAAATTAGATCAGAAACATGATGGTGCCAAATGGCATCACTGGGACTGAAAGGGTTAATTTGCTCTGAATCAACTTATATGGCCTTTTATATTGGTAGTATCAGCAGCTATTAAATCGCCTTTGAAATTTTTAACTTATGACTTTATCATGGGTTATCCAACATCACACTAATGATATTTGACTCCCCTCCTACATTTTTTCTTTCCTTAAATGGATAAGCATATGTTTATAGGATAAGCTAGGAATCATGAAATTAAATGCTTCAATTAAGATTTTTCTTTCAACGTAAGCATTGCGCAATTTTGTTATATTACCAAAGTATCTTATTTAAATTTTGCCATGTAGTTATTATCCCTATCAAAATTCAGAATGAGATAACGCTTAGTTTTAAGGCATAGAAAATAATTTCAAACTGCCAAAGAACATTTTACTAGCTCTGTGCATTTTCAAAACTCTAGATACATTCATACAGCATTTAAACATTTGGAATGTTTTTAACAAAAAATAAACTTGTGATACTTTGCATTTATTTCAGCCTATCACAGCCATTCAGCTGAGTGGCTGTATGAATTTTGCACTAATGTTTCTGACTTAGATGGTAATGAAAGATTCGATTTTCTGTTACAGATCTTTTTAGAGGAGCAATATCTCCTACAAGAGAGACCCGCACTCTTGCTGTTAGAGAATTTGAAGAGGTAATCTTTCGACATTTTCCCTTGTAAATATATTTTTGTAAATATATAAAATAAAATTATTAATGATAATATGCATTAAATTCATTTTTTTAAGACTATAGCAGAGCTTAGGAAGGAGAATTTTGATTTAAAGCTTCAGCTCTACTTGAAAGACAAGAGCAGCTCAAAAAATTTGAAAAAGGATAGTGATGAAGAGGATAAGACTGTTACTGTGCAAATAGTAAGATCTTAAATATTAAAATTAATTAATAATCAGAAAAGCTCTGAATGTTTCAAGATATTATGTGAATAAATCATTTTTTTTTGTCCGTCCCACACATTTCTGTGAGTGGCTCAACTGGTTAAATTGAATAAAAAGGAAATTGGCAGATTTTAACATGTTTAGTCAGCATGTAATCCTTATTTCCATTCTTTTTTTTATGTGGTTCGTTTGCTAATGTCCTGTTTTTTAAACAATATTTAGCTCTATATTATTAAAACTCGACTTTTATGTCTGCTTTGCTGGTTTAATAAGAAAGAAGCAGATTTTTATCATGTTTGATTAGTACATATAACACTTATTTCCATTCCTTCTCTGTTTTTTGTTTACTGGTGTCTTGATTGCGTTTTTGAAAACAAATATTTAAAAGAATAAATATTACATCTATTTTAATCTAAAATTGTATATTAACATGCATATGTTCAATTGCAATGTTGGGGCACTATTCCAAAGCACTACAGTAGAAAACTATTGGAAGTTTAAGATTGTTATTCGACCATTTAGTTATAGTCAGTACGAGCCAAAATTTTGCAAAAACAATGTCATCAGTTATAGGGCTTTATTTAAAAGGCAGTTACGTTTTATAGGGATAATTGCACTAAATCAAAAACATTTTTTAGAACTTTGGCAATTTCTATTTTCAAATCTTAAAAAATTTTATGCTATATTTTAGTTGTAGTTAACATTTTCATAACTTCTGTGATTTCAGGTTGTAGATTTACAAGTTGAAAATGATTCCTTAAAGAAAGAATTGAGAAGTAAAGACCAGCTTCTGCAAGAGGCTTTGTAAGTTTTTTTTTTTAATAGTATAACTAAATTTGTGAAAGATAGAGTGCGTGCGTGAGTGTGGTGGGTATTGAATGCTGTGATTGTAGATAATCAATTTAATCATATATATATAAATTTTGATTTTGTCTTTTTAATTTAATTAACTTCTTTTCTGCATCTATACCATATTAAACTAATACTATATTAATGCTGAAAATTTGTTTAAAGAGAGCATATTATCGCAAAATTAAAGCACTTTCAATAGAATTCTTATATATGGCACCATGTGCCTTGTTAACTGAATTCACCACTCTTGTTCACAAATAGGGGTGGATTTTTAAAGTCGAAATTTGACAATTGTATAAGGAAATAGATTACTATACATTTAAAGGAGTTAACGAGTTTATACTAGTTCTTCTTATTAAAAGTAATAGTATGTGTGTGTTTTTTTCAGAGCTCAGTCTGAAAACAATGCTTCTCATGTAAAGGAGTTACAGGAAACATTGGTTGAAGTGCAAGAAAAGCTAACGTCACTTCAAAGTGTAAGATTTTCAAATTAAAATTTTGTTTCAGTTTCTAAAAATGATTGATATGAATTTAGTTATTTTTTGTTAAGTGAATGCTTTAAAGAAATGCATAATATAAGCTTTGATTTATCAGCAAAATAAGCAAGACATATCTTGCCTTTTTGTTAAGTTAGTTAAATAATATTTCCCTTTTCCTTTCTTGCTCTCTTCCCAGTTATTAGGTTCCCCATTTATTACCTTTGTTTAAAAGAATTCTATTAAATTTAAGGTAGCAATAAAACTAATTTTTTGAAATGGAGGAAGAGATAATTAGTGTTTTAGAAAATGAAATATATATTTAAACTTAATCTCTAACTATTTTCCTGAATTGCCCTTATGTAAACTTTCTAGGTGTAAAATCACTTGTATTTTAATTTTTGTAAACAAAACAGTTCTGTAAAGATAAAATTTTTAAACTAGATTCCAGTGGAATGGAAGCAATTAAAAGAAGATAAGGATATATTTGAAAAAGAAAATGAATACCTAAAAAGTATCTTACCTGAAAAGGACACAGTTATACAAGTATGAAATATCACTTCTGTACTTATTATTGAATAAAGACCATCGAAAAGTCAATAATGACCTATTAATTAGTAAAATGGCAGAACTTTTAAAATTTATCCTTATATTTTATGGGTCGACAATTTTATGTACCTTGAACATTTCTATACGTATCTGACATTAAATTGCATGCTAAATATTTATAATAAATGAAATCAGTAATTACATAAGGCCATTATTGTTTAAGCTTTTGCATTTATATATTTTTTATTTTGATTGTATTTTTATTAAAATAAAATGTTGAACAAATAACGATGAATCGAACTTTAAATATCATACATTGTTTCATGAAGATTTTAAACCTTGCTGGCTTGTCTATTGTAGTATCTGTATTTTTTTAAATGTTTTCTTAGAATGCCAATGCACAAATTGAAGAGCTGTCCAGCCAAATAGAAGTGTTAGAGGCCAAATTAGAAAAAAGAAGCTCTGTGATTCAGGGCATTGTATATAAGTATCACACGGACATAGAAAAGATTCCCAAAGAATTGCGTCCAACTGTACAAAAAGCTGTGCAAGCTGCCAAAGAATGCAAGGAGGACGAATTAAATTCTGCAATCCTTGAGCTCAAATCATCTTTATGCAAAGTAATTTTTTTTATTTTTTGCTCCCCGACTTTTCTTTGCCCCAATTTCACCTATATTAATAAGGAAGTTATTTCAAGTACTGTAGAGAGATATATAGTCGAATCTCATTAACATAAACTTGAAGGAAGGGCTGAAGTAGTTGATGTTTAATCCAAGTTCATGTTGATCAGAATTTTTACTTTAAGTTAGTAAATGTGACTGATAGGAACAATGATGCATTTATTTAAAAAAAAAAACATTAGGTTTTTTTTTTTATTTATTCTTAAAAATTAATTTCAAATTTTTTATTAATTACAGTTAATGCCTACATCATCTCAAGATGTTTCATGTGGTCAGAGCCAACAAGATGAAAATGAAACTAAGGTTTGTAATACATATGGCCATTTTATATTTTTTGTGTCAATGAGATGATATGAGTTTATTAAAAAAAATATTTGTAAAGGTATTTTTGATGCAAAATGATATTTTAGTACTTGTTTTTATGTTTCTGATGCACATTTTATGAAGGGGTCATTGGAGTCTTAAAAATGTGCAAAGAAGGTACTACAAAACATAGTTTGATCTTTCATGTCATTTTTGAACTACTGAATGTATAAGTATAATTTTTTATATGTAATTCTACAAGATTTATTTATTATAAAACAAGTTTTAAAATTTATGAAACTTTAGCCAAAACTAAAATAAATGATATTAAACATGAAGGTACTTGAACACACTGTGATTAGGCTTGCGCGGCAAATTGTGAGGTCAAAATTGAAAAAATGAATAAGAAAATGACTTTATATTGTACAAATATGTACAAACAAAGACTTATACCTAAATTCTCAGCTCAATTTCAATTAGAAATTATTTTTTTAAAAAATTTAAAATCAAAATTTTTTTAGAAAAAAGTTTTTAAAATAATTTCTAATTAAAATTGAGCTGAGAATTTAGGTATAAGTCCTAGTCTGTACATATTTTTACAATATAAAGTCATTTTCTTGGTCATTTTTTCAATTTTGACCTCACAATTTGCCGTGCAAGCCTAATCACAGTGTGTTCAAGTACCTTCATGTTTAATATCATTTATTTTAGTTTTGGCTAAAGTTTCATAAATTTTAAAACTTGTTTTATAGTAAATAAATCTTGTAGAATTACATATAAAAAATTATACTCATTTATTGAGTAGTTAAAAAATTACAAGAGAGATCAAACTATGCTATGTAGTATCTTCTTTGCACATTTTTAACACTCCTGTGACCCCTTAACACACTAATATTTTTTTTTTGCTAATTCCAATGTTTTTCAAATTAATACAATTTTGGTCACAAATCATTTTATCTTTGTGTAAGTTGTTAGAATTTGCATTACAGTTAGCAATGTGGCGGCATTGCGCTACGATTTGATGTAGCGCTAGTCTGACCAGCGTCACTCGACCAAGTAATCCAAGTGTTCTCCCGATGGCAACACATCAGAACTGGAACTTGGCATAAAAGGAACTGTTGATTTTTCGAACTCTCTCTTTTTCCTCTTCGCGGCAACGCCTCTTCTCGGCAACACTGCCGTTCCGGAACAGCTCGTTGAACGAGCGCTGCAGCCGCATGTTTCTTTAATTATACTCAATTAATTATTGTTACTTTTGTTTACCTTCGTTGTTTTATTAATGTTTATTAAATTATAGTTATTATAAAGCCTTCTAATTCTTTGAACACGCCGCTACACAGAGTAACATAACCGAGCCTGGCGGAGAGGTCAACTCGGCGACCCCTTCCTCCATAGCAATCAGCAAAATTATTATTATCTATTCATACCATTGGTATTCTATTCTGGATTTGATACATTAAATATTGTTTTCTTTTTAGGTTTCTGATGAATCGACCAAACTGTTAAAGGGCCAAAGTACAGAATCTATAAACGGATCTGAAAAATCCTATGGTAGTGCAAATTGTGAAGACATTGCAACAATCATGAAAAACTATGAACAACTTAAATCTGATAATGAGGAAAAGGCAAGAACCATCCAAAGCTTAAACGCCACCTGCAGCGAGCTAGAGAGGAGAAATATACAATTGTGTAGCGACTTATCAGAAGCTGTATCTAAGGTCAAGTTGCTTGAAACTAAAGTCAATGAAGAAACATGCCAAGTAATATTTTTTAACAATGATTTGACTGCTCATTTTTATTGTGTTACTGCAATGTAGTGGTCATTATACATAAATTTTTTTATATAAGATTTTTTAAAAGATAGACTAAATTAAAATAAACTCAAGTGCAATGTTGAATCAGACTTACTGCATTTTGCTTGTACAGTAATCAGTGGTGAAAGTGGGAAAAAAATAAGTGGGGGGAGGCCTTCAATTGGAATGCCATACCCCATCCCTCCCTCTATGGATTATGAATTTGAGAGATATAAGAAGTGGGGGGATGGATAGCCATTTTCTTGAAAAGTGGGGTGACGCGTCACCCCGCGTCTACCCCCACTTTCAGCACTGACAGTAATACATTTGAGACACTTTTCCAGTCTGTTTCAAAGGAGTCTAAAATTTTTTAAATGTCTTGTTTTACGGACTTGTACTGCAAAATATCGTGTGTGCTGCATAATGATTAAAGTTTCTGCAGGAACCATTTTACCCAAGAAGTTTTCTATGTTATTATTATTTTTTTTAGATTAGCCATGGAAAACAATAAAGTGCATAGACTATTAAACTATTTCTATTCGTATTCTTTTCAAACTGTATATATAAACAAAGGGTTAATTCCCTAGTTGGCAGGCAAAAGTTTTATTAAATTTAAACACTTAAGTTAATAATCAAATGATTTAGGATTTTTTTCATTTCAAGTTGTTTGCCCTATATCATATGTTTGTGCCTACATTAAATGTAGGCACAAACTCATTTAGGAAGCAGAGTAGCAGTGCTTGCATTTTGCAGTACCATGCCAGACAAGTTCATGCTGGTTTAAATAAATAATAAAATTTAAAAATTAGTTACAAGAAGAAAGAATTCATTTGTTTCTACTATTATAACAATGATTCCTTTTATTTTTCTAGGATGATGACCTTGAAAGAAAATATCTAGAAGACTGTCTAGCCCAATCAAACCAAGTTAACCACGAGCTTTTGGGACATTTGCGAGAACTTGAAACCTTCATGGAGGATTTACTGCAGCACCGAAATCTGGATTCCAGCAGCATTGCTGAAACTTCAGAAGTCTTATCCCGCCTAACATCATTTCTGGATGATACAAGAAAGTTGTCCATTGCACTATCTGAACAGATTTCTAGTAAGATGAACTAGGGAAATGTTAAGATTAGTTTAAAAAAAAAGAAGAGTACTTTTCACTTGTTTTTTTGAACACTATATTTTGTGTCTTAACATAAAAAGTTATTATTTTGTGGGATTAAAACATGTCTTTTTTATTTGGAGAATTGTTAAGTTAATGCAGGGAAATTTTAAATTAAAAAAATAGTCATTAAATTTTTGAGTTTTCACATTGAACAAATACCTAAATCTTAACAGGTTAAAAACAAAATTGGAAGTGCTGATTCAAATATATTTTTCATGATAGGTTTTCTCTATTTAATCATCTTATAATTTATTTCTGATTGTTAAAATTTTTAAAATGAAATCATTTGTGAATATTTGGTATTTATGTTAACCATTAAAAGTTTTTTTAATAACAATTGGTATTTTTTTTAGTTAATGAGAGTTCTAAGCTGTTTCATCCGAATGATGTTTCTGAAAAAAGAGTTGACAATAGCCAAACAGAAGAACAAAGGTAATTCACCTTTCACTATCTTAAAAAAAACAATAATTTATTATCTACATTGTATAACACCTTCTTTATTATTCCAGTAACCCAGAAGATCAATCGAGGAATCTTAACGACCCCAATGCTTATTCCATTCCAAAAGGTAGGCAACCTTTCTCACAATTGGAACCTCACACAAATACTGCTGGAACAGGCAAGAGGAGACTCTCCTTCACCACTCTCCACAACGCCAGCCGCATGGACTCTGAAAACGTTGTCGTTTTGGGCACCAGCAACAATGAAGACCTAATCCTACTACTCAACGAAAAAGGGGACCCAGAAGACGTTCTGATCAGGAACAACCAAGCAGAACATCGAAACTTGACGGATTTCTACGATCAACTACCAAGGCATGGCTTGGATTCCTCTTTGGGCTTGTGGAATCAGTCCTCATGGCATGCTTCTTCCGAAAAGAAACACTTGGGTCAAGAGAAATCCTCGATGGAGCGGTGGTGTGCTTCTGAAATTCCGATTGTTGGGCCAAATCGATGTCCCTCTTCCGATTCGGACATCTGGTCAGAGCCGGACAGAGATGTCTCTTTGCAGCGCATTGGGATCGATGTCCAGAAGTCCCCAGTGGCCCACAAATCTCCCCGAAGATTGAGGCATAGGACAACTAACGAGTCAAGTTCCCAAAAGATCGAGTCCAGCTCCAGTGCTGTGAAGTGTCATCCACTGTTAAAGAGGAGGAGAAGTGGTGGTAACAATGACTGGCTTGCTTTAAAATGCGCTTTGCACAACTCTTGCCTGTTCTGCATGTTTTTCGTTTCTTAAAAGTTTTTTTTAAGTGTTTTTGTTTTTAACATTGGTAAGGCTTTTATTGTTATTTTCTAGCATTTTATTTTAGTTTTTTAAACGTTGCTATGTTAGACTAATTTGATGCTTTATTGTGTTATGATTATGTAGAAAGCTTTGTTTTTCACTTCTTTTCAATAACATATTTTCTAAGTTAGTGGCTATATTAATGAGCTTTTAGGTCATTTTACTTATTTGCTTTATATTTTAATTTTTTCTGTTTTTAATTGACATTGAATTTAATTTAACATTGTTTTAAGGTAGAGTTTTTTTTATGTAGAGAGAACCTGCATGAAGTATTGTAGTTTTTTTCATGTTTGTGCTTGATGTGTTGGCTATACTTTTTATATATGTTACCGTTGTTAAAGTATATATTGCAGTTATTTCATAGAATACCCACAGTGGTGCCCAAAAGTGTGGAAATTTTTTAAAGTTTCATGTAACTTTGTGTGCTTGTAAAATATATTAATTTTTACTTAAATACAAATGTTTATACATTAAATTGAAGGTAATTTAATGTAGAATTTAGTAATAAAAATTGCCGAAAGTGAAAATTAGTATATTCTACAAGCACAATGTTGGAAAAAAAATGCTTTAAAAAAATTTCCACACTTTTGGCCACCACTGTAGTTATTCCATGAAATAACTTACTTGTTATTTAGAATATTCAAGATATTCAGAGAATTTTTCATCAAAGCTCTGACTAGCTGACTAGAATTGTTTTTAAGTATTATAATTAACTCTTTCAGATGCTTTCAAATCATCTTCTGTTTGCAAGAAATGCCTGTCTCCATCTAAAAATGACTTTTTTGAAAAAGATCGACTTCAAAAAGTGGTTAACGATCTTCACAATAAGTGCAACAGCCAGGAAAATAAACTGGAAGAAACAAATGAAAACTTAAAGAATAAAAACACAGAAATTGATGCCTTGTCCAAAGAAAATCATGAACTGCTGAGTTATATTAACCAACTCCAAACAGAACTAGAGAAATTGAGAAACATAGAAGTTTCTTTTGGAGCATCTGAATCCACCGGCAAGTTAACAGAAGTCAACAACGAAAACACCAGGCTTAAAAATTACATCAAATCATTAGAAAGTAAAGCAAGTGAGTCAGACTCTGTTCTTGAGACTTTAAAAAGAGAGTTAATTGAAACAAAGACGAACTTGCAGAATTTAGAGGAAATATGTTCCGACTACAAAAGAGAACTTTCAACTAGTGTAAAAGCTTTGGAAGACTATAAGCAAAAGTGTGATAAGCTTGAAGAGAAGTTTATTCAGAAAACAGAAGAAATTGCCTGTTTATCAAAAGAAAATAGTGAACTTATAAGTTCTATTAATGATCTGGAAATGAATTCAAAGGAATGGAAAATTAGGGAAGAACAGCTTTCGCTTCGATCATCTGAAACATTAGGAAAGCTAACAGAAGTAAACAATGAGAATGTCAAGCTAAAGCAATTTATTAAGTCTTTAGAAATCAAAAAAGTTGAATCCGATTCTTTTCTAGAGAAGTTGAAAAAAGAGTTGCAGGAAACAAGAAAGAGCTTGCGGAATTTAGAGGATATTTGCTATGACTACAAAACTAAACTTTCAACTTCATCAAAAACCTTAGAGGAATATATTCAAAAATATAGTATGCTTGAAGAAAAATTTATTGAAAAGACAAGAGATATTGATGATGAAAATAATGAACTTTTAAATTCTATTAATGAATTTGAATCAATTGTAAAAGAAATGAAAAGTAAAGAAAGAGAGTTAACTCTTCAAATATCTCACTCCTCTACAAAGCTTACTGAAGTTAACAATGAGAATATCAAGCTAAAAAATGTCATTAAGGCATTGGAATCTCAAGCATCTGAATCTGATTCTGTTTGCAAAAAGTTGAAACAAGAGTTGGAAGAAACAAAAAAACGTTTGCAGAACTTAGATGAAAAATGCTCTAAGTATGAAATTAAACTTTCAAACAGCAATCAATTTTCGGAAAATTTAAAAGAAAAGTATAATGGTGTTGCGAAAGAGAATAGTAAATTTATTAATGAAATTTCGGATTTGGCTTCAGCCAAAAATGAGCTTATTAGGTGCCTCCAAGATGAAAAGGAAAAAGTGCAACAAATACTAAATGAGAACAGTAATTTGAAGGAAGAACTTGAGATAAAATCCAAATCCCTGACAACTCTACAATCTCAGTATTCCAAGCTTCAAATTGCGTCGTCTAAGGCATTAGAAGAAAAGGAAAGCCATTTAACTACATCAAACTCTACGTCTGCTGAACACCAAGAACAGTCCAAAATATATAAGTCCCGAATTGATGACCTTCAGCAAGACTTAAAAAGTTCTCAAGATGAACTAGCTGCAACTGAATTTTATCTGGAAGAGATGAAAGCCTATGCAGAGCATGTCAAACAATCTCTTGATGATACCAACGAGTCCTTGAAGCAGTCAGAAGGCAAGTTATCTTCTTCAGAAGCAAAGCTTAATTCGATGCAGGTACAAATGAAAGAACACAAAAAATTAGTAGAGGAGCAGAATAAACAAATTTTAGAATTGCAAAATAAAGTTGTGACGACTGAAAATCAGTTACGCGATGCTTTGCTAGAAAACAGGAGGCTTGCAAGACAAGTTAAGATGAATACCCCTGAGCAACCTAATGAAACAGCATTAGAAGTATATCCTTCCAAAGGCAGTCCAAATGTATCGATTTCATCTGAAACATCAATAACACAAGAGAGATCCAGGATAAGTTCAAGTTCATCAGTCAAAGATGAAGAATCGGGCAATAAAAGTGTAACAGGGAAGTACATAGATATTATAAGATCTTTGAAGACAAAGCTGGCTTTAGCTGAGCAACGTATTTTGATTCTGGAAAAAGAAAAGGGACACTTGAGGGAACATCTGTTAGCTCAGGTTTGTAAAGATAAATCTGCAAGCCAGTCATCGGAGGACTTGGACAACCTTAGGAAGGATAATGCTGATTTACATGACCTGCTGCAAGCCAAGTCATCTTGCATCAATGACTTAAAACAGGAACTGTTTCAGACGTGCAATTCTCTGATAGATAAGCAGAAGGAGGTGGAGGACTTGAAGTGCAAGCTATCTGACAGCCAGGAGCAGATTTCAGAAACCAAATCAACCAATGTGCAAGGTATATTATACGTTCTTGACAAATTTTAAATTCCTTAATTTAAAAAGGCTTTAGGCTGGTTTTTAGTTTGAATGTATAAATATTATGAATTTTACATTCCATGTGCAGCTATGATATTTAATGTTAGGCTTGCGTTGAAATAAAATGTGAAAGTTAGGCACATTTTGAAAAATATTAAAAAAATATCAAACTAATATTTCTTAAATTTATCATTTTACAAGAAGAGGTGATGAATCAGTAAACATGTTTTTAGGAAACAAACAGTTGGATCACATTTAAAGAGGTAGTCTTTATCTATAGATTTGATATTTCTTAAAATTCTTAGTTATTCTGCAAAAAAAATATCTCGTTATTAAAAAATAAAATACATCTTTCAAATATTATTTAATTAATAAAATAAAACCATTTAAAATGACATTTGATGGGTTTTTTTGTTAGTCAACCACTTTCATTGTTGGATTCAAAGGAATATGAACTCTTTTACAGAAGGATCCCAGGAATCCATCTTCCAACGGTCTCATTTCTCGTCTCCCGACCTGGGCATTGAGTCTGATCCCAACCATGAAAGTTCTGCTCCCGAACAGTCTGATGCAAAGAGCCACGAAGGAATGTGGTCACGCTTAAAGTCTTCACAGCCTTTGTATATTGACAGATCAACTAGTCCGCAAGGTATTTTATTGTTTTGTATGTCATAACCTTAATCTTATTACAAGAACAAAGAATCAATATAAGATAAAGATACTATGGCATGCCAAAGGGAAAATATTCCATTGTGGTAAACAAAAAAAAATCTATAGTTGAAATCAAACAATAAAAGCATAAAGTGGCAAGTAGCTGGTATACAGATATGGTTAAAAGACTTCAAATGGGAGATAAATTTATAGTGTACCCATGCCAGCTATTACCAAACTATATATTATAATTTAAGTGCTCTTATATTTTTAATAGTGTAAAACATCATTTAAAAATATGTTTTGCTTTGTCATATTCATTTTATTACTTAGAGCTTTGTTTGATGACTTTATTTGTATGAATGGTTTGTTTTAATTGTTCATAATATAAATACAAACATTCAAAATATTATTAAAATTTCTAATTAGAGATGAAAGTATATTAGATTTTTAAGAATTTTTGCAATTATGCCCTTGCATTGTTGGAATTAAGTGTTTTAAGCACTATTATACTGCTGTGGGCAGGTAAACTGCAGTAATCGCAACAATGAGTTGTACTATTTTTGATCTGAAATAAATAAAAAATAATTCCAGTATGTTTTCATAATTTTTAGAGTGATTGAATGCTTGCAACAATGGTCCAAGTCATTATGAAAGTTACCGCGGTTTACCTGCCCACGGCAGTTTAGTCTTGTGTGTTAGTTAACAATACAGTTTATTACTTACTTATACCTTTTTCACTCCAACATGGAGCATCGGGCCTCCGTCATGGTCTGCTACCTCACCCTGTTGACTGTGATGGTCCTAATCTCTCCCCATGACTTGTTAAGTTCTTTCACTTCGTTGTTAATTATTCGACGCCATGTTGTTTTTGGCTTCCCTCTTTTCCTTTTGCCCTGCGGGTTCCATTCTAAGGCCTCTTTACCTTGTACTTTTCCGGCTTGCGTAGCACATGCCCGATCCACCGCCATTTTCGTTTTCTAATATAATATTCTATTGGTTTTTGATTACATCTTTTTAATATTTCTGCAGTTGATACTATGGAACCACTTGATTTTAAGAATTTTCAAAGGCATTTGTTAATAAAGATTTGAAGTTTTTTCATGTTTGATTTGTTCCCATGCCATGTTTCTGCTCCATATAATAATATGGATTTTACATTTGTGTTAAAAATTCTTATTTTAGTTGAAAGCGAGATATTTTTATATATTTCCAGAATTTGTTGAGGATAGAAAACTTATTCGAGCTCTATTTAATCTGTTTAATATATCCTTGTTAGTTCCTCCCTCATTGCTAATTATACAAACCAATTTATAACCAGTTTATTAGTTTATGACTATTGTTTGTTGCCTAGATTTTTGGTACAAATTTTTTTAATTTGTTTAGTTTCAGATCATGCAACTACGAGTGCAGACACCCTGCATGCTTTGTGTGCGCTGCGGCATTACGAACTTTTGAAGAAAGAAGTTCAAGAGAGCTTAAATGCGATCAAATCTGTGCTTTCCAGAGCAAGTGATGGCCTACAGTATGTTTCGAAGTACACTTCTCCTAGAAAGGTATTATTTATTTTCAATTCTGGCATTAAGACAACTTAATTCATCTGCACTAAATCAATATTTTATTTTGGCTATGTGACATCGCTCACATAACAGTTCAAAGGGATTCTTCATGAACATTTTATTCATGTGGTTATCTATTTTGCTTTTACATATCTTAAGAATAAAATCAAAGAAAATATTTAAAAACAACTTATTAAAATAATTATTATGCATCGGAAGCTAAAAATATTTTTTAATGAATATATGTCATATTTATATCTATCATATTGCAGACAAAAATTTAAGCCAGCATTATTAGATTATTTGTTGTTAAATTTTAGGGGAGCCATTGTAATGTTTGTTTCTCTTTTTCAGAGTTTAGAAAGCAGTACATTTAAGGCCATTATTGATTCAGGCGGAAATATTGCTGTATGCCTGTATAAAGCGCGTGAGTTACTGGAACAGTTTAGGATTGAACCATGTCCTTCCATAGAGGAATTTAACAAACTAGTTCTGAGAGTAAGTTGTTTATGACTTCAATGATTCCTTTAACCTAATATAAAAACTGTTTAACTAGTATTTCTTTAAATATGATTTAAAAACGTTATTTAGAGAATACTTAAAGTTTACTTGACAATCTAATTTATGTATTTTTTCCAACCCACGGGTCAAGCGAAATATCACAAAATCTCACCTGGGTGGGGGTCAAAATATAATTAAACTTGCATAACGTGAGTAATGTAATCACAGTGAACTTTAAAGGTGTTTTGCATTTCAAATAGTGAAAGTTGAGCATTTTTTACAAAAAAAGCTGACAGCTTGGTTGTGCATTAATAACATAACAAAAAATACATATTTCTACGGCTTATAAAAAAAGTGCTATAAAATTAAAATGCTCATCCACCTATAATTTTTCAAAAAATTTGCGTATATATTTGTTTGAAATACTTGTATATCAAGAATATATGCGTAACATTTCGCTCCATAGTGAAGAGGATAATATTCAGTGTGATATATTCTGTCATTTGGCTTTTATTTAAAATTACTTATAAAAATTATATTTTAAACTATAGTTATATCCCTACTAGTTGTGCTTGATTGTTACACTTTCTACTGAAATAAAATATATGTATGATGTATTAATTGAAAACTGCTTTTTACATATTACTTCAATAATGTCCCCACTTTTTTTTTTAACTCTTTTCCTACATTTATAATTTATTTAATTTTTTTTTCTCTCTATATTATAGAACCAGGAAATGCAAGAAGAATTAAATGCTTATTTGGAATCCAGAAGTAACCAGGAGCATTATTTCAATGAAGCAATGGAAAGGCTGAAGGTAAACCTTTTTTTTAAAACCTTTCTTGAAAAATGTTAAGTTTTTATACATGATTTCATTTTATGCATACTGTATTTAATATATATAAAGGACTTTCTAAATTATGATGTTTCATTTGAGTACTAACTATACTGACTCCGACAGTAAAGTTAAACTTCGTCATTAATAATCAGTTCAAATTTCTAATTTTTCCACACAATTTTTTTTAAATAATTCAATTGAAGCTGAAATAATAATTAATAATAAGCGGATAAAATTGTCTCATGTATGAAAAACTACTCTAGAATCATGATTGAACCCCTCTGCTCTCATGATCTCCCCAAAGCTCTACCACTATTACAACAGCTAAATTAATTGTTAGTTTTTTAAACTAATCTTTCCATCTTATTTTTACAGCAAGCCGAAATTTTAAGTGAACAAATGGAGAAGAAAACAACCAAAAAACGTAAGCCAATTTTATAAATACTTGTTGCTTTACAACAAAAAAAGATTAATAAGCTTTTGCTTATAGTGATGCACTTTCACTTGGAAAATTTGCATTTGAGTTAGATGTGTAGTGAAGTTATCAAATGTACTGTAAAAGTCGTAAAAGAATTCATTTTGTTATAAAGTTTAAATTGTTGCTTTAAAAGGGTGAAATAAATTGTATTTTTGAATCTTTAATTTGTTTGATATTATATTCATTGATTGATAAAAGAAGTATTAATTCAATATAAATATTCCAATTATTGATCAAAAGTTATGTTAAATTAGCCTCTTTAATTAATTATGTAAGTTAATTTCACACCACATCTTTCAATTGTAATTTACTAAAAAAAAAACCTTGAAACTAAAATGTGTTTTGCCCCCCACGATTTCTGGATATTACTTTTACTTAACAAAGTATTGTTTGCACTACAATTCACTGATCACCGAAATGAACCATTTTACTGTTTGTTGCTAACATACAATACATTTAACCAAGTTGCTATATTTTAACTTTTATATAGTATTCAACATTCAAAGCTGTTTAATTGTGACAGTTTATTTCTAAATTAGTGAGTGACCAAGTTTAAACAATAGACAGACTAATTGTTCAGTGAAATTCTCCCACTTATTTATTAACAAACAATTGTAATCCTTCGGAATAAAATTAATTTCGGGCCTTTTCGGAATAAAATTAATTTCTAATTTACGAGGAGGAAGGTTTTGTTAATAAGATAAGCAGTTTGTTATTAACAAACATGGTATAGAAAATTAGCATTTGGTACAAACATTGGTATAGTAAAATGACTCAATCATAAATTTAAGAGTGTTTATGATGTTCATGTTAGTGTTAGTTTGTTGAGTTTTTTTTTTAAAGATAGGTAGACCTTTATATTTTTGGTTTTTTTTTTAATAATAGTTTAAAACACCTGTTTTAACTTCTTCCAGTTGTAAAGACCAAGAAACTTATACGCCTAGCTGAAAGGAGATTGCTGGAAAAGAATAATGATATTCCTCTACCCAAATACCCTACTGATGAGCCAACTTGCCAAACAATGCGTTGAAAGCTGCCACGAACAATATTTGTTACAATTTGAGAATATTTATGTAAAGTTAACACAGTATTCATACTCGAAATTCTAAATGCATAGTTTTTTAATTCTATTTTTTAATTAAAATTCTACTTCTTAAATTTATCTCTTCCGAATACAAGAGGTTTATATAAGCATTTTTCAAAATTTTGGAATTAAAAGCCAATTTTTCAACAAAATTCACAGTTTTGATAAAGTTGTAATGCTCACTTTCATGTTCATTTTTTATTTCATGTATACAAAATTTCATGTTTTTATCCGGCATGTGTAAATAAAGTCATTATCACATTTTTGTTTTGTAAAAAGTGTAATGATGGAAACTGTAAATTGCCAAGAAATAAAGTGATATTGCTAGTTTTATTTATTGTGTCATTGTTTAATGTTACATAGTTTTACTGAATCTCTTTAGGTTTTAAAGACATTTTAGTCTGTCCAATAAGTATTGGATTAGTTAGGTTTTCTGGCTTCCACACTAGATTTATAACGTAAAAAGTGGAAGGTATTATAATTGTTCGGTCCATCCCTCTGTCCGTCACACATTCATTTCCCAAACTATAAATGGTACATGCAAGTGTGATACATCAAAAAAATCAGCGAATTGAAATTAAAAGACACTGAAAATATCAGGAAAAAAAATCTAAGTACTACTTCAATTATTAAAAAACTGCAAGTTTTTTAAATAATAAATTAAAAGAAGTTTATTTTTGCAACTCAACATAATCTGTTTAATTGACGTCAAATATATTTCACAAAGAGATTCTTTGATTGTACGGTGATATAAAATGTTTTGCTTCGATTTAAAAGCAAGGAATATTTCATATTTATTCTTAGATGTAAATTAATTTTGAGAACAACAAGAAATAATTATTGAATTTTTGAAAGGAAGTAGATGAAACTAGCCAAATTTAGCATGCAAATGTTTAATTAATACTGTGTTTGGAGCCTTTCTTTACTGTTAAACGCAAAAGAAGAGTGCAGGGGAAATACAACTTCGTGTCATAGGAATCTTCCCATATTGTGGTGTGATTGGCTGACATTGGTGAAAAGTTGCCTGTTACTAGCACAAAGGTTTTTTCTCGGTTCTTCTTTCGCGGTACAAACGTGTGCACTGATATCTGGCATGAATCGGGGTTGTCGTGAGAGAAAAAGTGAGTAACCGGTTTCTTTATACCAGCTTAGGCGATGACTCGCTATTGTTGCCAAGCAATCCTGATGCAGACATATTCCTATGCAATGAAGTTGTTTTCCCATTGTACTCTTCAAATGTTGTGTAGGGGCAGGCAAGTGACAGATTCGGTTACAGACCAACTACTTGTTTTATAATTTGGGAGTGCTAACCTATTTTTGAACAAGATTTCCAGAAACTTATCCTCAGTAAAATTACGGTTTTCAACTATAGTTAAAAATAAATACTTTGGAGAAAAATCTTTTTTTTTATACTTGAATATGCTGACTGTCGACTCCTGTTTGTAAAATAGATGAGCTTTGAAATTACTTGCAAATTGTAAAATGCATAATACATAAATAACACAGTAAATATTATCTTTTTAAAAATTAACCGGAGTAATGTATGTTTCCTAGAAAATTAGTTTTTTCATTGTATCACACAGATACACTTAGGTTTGGAGACCGAAGTGTATATCTTATAAACTTTAAAAACTTACAAACTGGTTGAATTCCTTTCATTTAAAATAAAAAAATATATATACTTTTCGGCAATAATAATAAATAAAGTTTTTTCAAAGTTGTATATTGATATTTACTTCAGTCAAATTCAAGCATCTCAACTTTCTGTTGGAATAAAAGTTACGGACCTAAATCGGTTTTGATCCAGGAACCCCTTGCTTGTTAGCGTTTGTCCCTAGATGGCGCCATGTCCAAAGTCATCACTAAAGAGGTACAGACGGCCCGGTTTTGATCCAGGAACTTGCGTGCTAGCCCAATACTGAACCGTCTGTGACAAAGTAATTACTTGGTCGAGAGGGTTAGTATTGGGGTATTTGATGTTGTGCTGTGCTGACCGCCACAGTTATTTGTGGGAAAAAACGAGAACGAAACGAAGTATTATTGCCTCATTGAGAAGGTTCCGGGTTCAAAACACGCTTTTCACCTTATAGGTGAGTATTTTATTTTTTTTAATACCAAGATTAGTTTATAGATTTTCCCAAGTACACTCAGACTGATGTGTTCTTTATTTAGACTGTAGTTTGATGCTCTGACAGCGTTAGAGCTTGACGTCGCTCGAAGTTTTTTAGGTTCCAAAGCGATAAAGGTACTGTGCTATTCCATTGAAAACTAGTAAGAAGTAAAATATTTCAGGGGACCCGGATGGCTGAGTGGTTTGGACCATTAAGCCAGCATTCTGTGTGTTGAAACGGATACGGGTTCGATTCCCGCCTTCGCCCAGTGTGTACTTCCTTTCTCTGTGACAGTAAAAATTCTTTTTGAGTCTGTCTAACTTAATGAAGGCTTATATAATTGGGTCTCTGATCAAGCACACAAGCTGGACTATATATGTACCTACTACTACCCTACTCAGCTTCAGCCATATAAAAAAAACATTGTAAAATTGGTTGAATATAACTTTTGAATTTTATTGAAAGCTTTAACATTCTATTCGTACAAAGAAGAGAGCTTTAAAGTTTTGTGGGGCGTTCATAAAGAAATTATTTCAAGTTTTATTTTTAAAAGTAATTTTTCAAAAATTTCTGATTAATTCTTTTTTTTTTATTAGGCGAGTAAAACGTTTTATTGGAAAAGTCAATATATTAATTCACATTTCTGGCAATTTATATTGCTTGTGTATTTAAAAAAAAACAGCAAATTTTTGATTCTCAAGGAGAGAGAAAGGCGATTCCTATTTTTAACCTGCTTCTGTCGAGCGCAATAGCAAAAATATCTGTGAAGTAGCCATAATTCTAATTAGAGTTTGGAAAGGTCAAATAATCGGTTTATTTCAGTTAATCTGGCACTAAAGAGCAAATTAATAGCTGCGCAAGTAACTTTGTATCTAAATACACTGCATAAACATCATGTGACACTTGTGATGGCTTCTCATTACAGAAGGAATGAAAACAAGTTAGCTGCAGCGGAATATTAATCATCATCAATGAAAAATATGGAAGTTGTCAACCAATTTGTTCGCCATAAATTAAGGTATGACACGTTTATTAAAATTTGTAGTACCTTTTAAGGAAAATAATTGGAGTAAAATTTTGGATTTTTTTTTCTCACCTCAAAAGCCAACAGTAGAATTGAAGAGCTTAGCGGAAGAACGTGCCAAGGGACATTTTTGAAAAAAATTGAGATTTTTGTGTCAATTAACATATTATACTAACTTCTTAAACGACAACAAGTTTTCCCTTCTTCATAAACTTGAAGTTTAATATATTTTTTTTCAAGTCTTACAAGTTCCATTTTCAACAGATCTCAGTGCGCAAAACTTTAAACTTAAAGCATAGATTAAAAATACTTTAAAGCGCCTTTTAACGTTTTCACTTTTTTGTCACTTAGCACGTTCTTCCACTAAGCTCTTCAATTCTATTTTACAATTTTTTTTTATCATTTTCCTTTTTTTTTTGTTCATCTACTTTTAGGTTCCACACTACGTTTATAACGTAAAAAGTGGAAGATTTTATAATCGTTCAGTACGTCTGTCTGTCCGTCACCCACTTTCACAGAACGAACCAAACGTCGCACAAACAAGTTGGATACGTCCTTTTAAAGCACAAAATCGGGCAAGGTTACATTCCAAATTTCTTTAAAAAAATTAAATTAGAAATTATTTAAAATTTAAATAACTAAAAATTTAATCTACATTGAAATAACATGCAAATTCCATTTTCATTCAATATTTTCACTGTTGCCATTTCGTCAAACGTACGAGAAACTTTATTTAAAATAAAAATAAAACTTTGAAAGAATATTTATTTATGTGATATAATTCGGTTTTGATTGTTGTAATATCACAATGGAGTTCTTTTGATGGTTCATTATGTATGCAAGAAGAAAGATACATACAAAAATTCTAATTTTGCATAAAAAATATGCAAAGTTACGCTTTTTATTTTTGAACCATCAATTTTGCTATTTATATATTTTCGAACTGTAAATTAAATTGTATCGACTTAAAGATATTTATTAAAAAATTGCATCATTATTCTACGAATTTCATATAAATTTAGCAAACGATAATAAGTAATATTTAATGTGCAAAAGAATATTAATGAAAATAGTTAATTTTAGCGTTTAAAATTTTGAATTAGATATTTTCTTTCTGAGATGTATAAATTGTGTGTTTCCAGTGAGCATATATATTGTGTGTAAGCTGTTTAATAGACAGGTTCTGTAGCAAACTTAAAGGTTTAGCTTCCACACTACGTTTATAGCATAAAAAATGGATTTCATTTACTTGTTACTGAGTTTTGAGCTCAAGTAAGTTTTTTTTGTGTTGTTTTAAGGGGATTCAGTACCCCAAAATCGGTGAAAAAATAAATAAATAAATTATTGGCTTAAAATACTATTAAAACTCTTATTAATAATGTCACAAAGTATCAAGACCATTTGAAAAATATTTTTGACATTAAAAGCCCTTTTATTTAACCCTTTCCTTACTGAACGGTTAACAATTAAAACTTTAAGCGCGTTTTCCTCAGAACTTGATATTTCGAACTTCGATGTACCTTTTCTCAAAAACTATGCTATGTTTTCTCGTAAACTTTTTTATATGATGTAATTACATAGTATAAATTAATCTGAGGTTATAAATTTTAATAAAACTAAAGTAAAAAAAATATGGGGCAAAAAAGTGAAAATTTCATGATTTTTTGGTACTTAAAAACTTATTTTATTTAAAAAAATCTAACAGATATTTAGAAAAAACTTTTAACCTCAGATTAATACATAAGGTTGGTATAACACACACAAAAAATTTTAAGATGATCTGATCAGTAGTTATTGTGAAAAGGTACATTGCAATTGGCCAATTTAACATTACCGATATACAACATAGGCGAATCCCCTTAAAAATTATCCGAGCGCGCTGGCATGGTACATTTTGTTAAAGCGTCTGGCCGATAGGGATACCTTCCGGTGTTCTGTTCTCGCCTAAACCATTATATAAAGAGCTAAATTATTTGGCTAAATGTAAAATACTAAAAATAAATAAAAATTAATATTGATCCCTTATTATGCATACAATATAGCCCTATTTAAAAATCATTCCCCCACCCCCCGGAACATAAGCACAGAGGCGTTTGAAAAAAAAAAATCAAATTCTCCATTCTTTAATGTATGTTGTTCGGCTACATTTGTAGTCTTAACCCTTTCAGTCCCAAAAATTTACTACACTACAGAAACTTCTGATATTCACAAAATAAGCTTATTTTAGGTCAAATATACGAGTTCCATAAGAAAAAAAATTCATTAAAATTTTTATATGGTTTTTGAAATAATGCCAAAAATTTTTAACTGTGGAAAACAACAAAATAAAATATATATATATTACCTAAAAACACTTCGAGTTATATATTTAAGGTATCTGAGCATATTATTAAAGAAAATTAGTAATTATTTTAACTGAAATACTTTAAATTGTGTTTTAAATATGTGGAACTGAAGTGAAATTATCAAAACTCAGGTGAAACGCTCGTTGGCTATTTTCTGAATAAAAAAAAATAGTACTTCTGACTTCTATTGAGATTAATGTAAAATATCGTCTAATGAACAAAGTGTGAAGAATCGAATGATGTGTGTTTGGATGTCATAACGGGACATAGACATTTTGAAAAAAATATTGAAAGTGATGATGCCAAATGGCATCACTGGGACTGAAAGGGTTAAGCGTAATCGGTATTATTTCTAGGAACAAAACGTCTCTTTTATGACCCTAGGTCTTCCAAGGGGTTGTAATTTTCCTTGAGCAAGGAGTGGTCACCAACCGTAGAGCTTAAGCTGTATTTAAGAATAATTACGGTTTAACACGAATTATTCTTTTTGGGGAAGTTTATTCATTGTCCTTAGTTTCATTTTAAGGGGTCATAGGAGTCTTAAAAATGTGCAAAGAAGGTACAACAAAGCATAGTTTTCAATTTCATATAATTTTTTAACTACTCAATATGTAGGTATAATTTTTTATATGTAATTCTATGATTTATTTATTGTAAAACAAATTTTAAAATTTTTGAAACTTTAGCCAAAACTAAAATAAATGAAAACAAACATAAAACTATTTACAAAATTTGAAAACATTTGGATTTGGCTTGCGCAACACATTTTGAGGTCAAAATTGAAGAAATGGCCAAGAAAATGACTTTATATTGTACAAATATGTGCTAACAAAGACTTATACCTAATTTCTAGGTTCAATTTTAATTAGAAAATATTTTTTGAAAAAATTCAAATCAAAATTAATTTGTTTTATTATTAAAAAAAAAAAGTTCCTAAAATAATTTCTAATTAAAACTTAGCTAAAACAAATTAGGTATAATTCCTTGTTTGTACATATTTGTACAATATAGAGTCAGTTTCTTATATTTCATTTCATTTCTTCAATTTTGACCTTAAAATGTGGCGCGCAAGCCTAATCTCAATGTTTCCAAATTTTGTAAATATTTTTATGTTTGTTATCATTTATTTTAGTTTTGGTTAAAGTTTCATAAATTTTAAAATTTGTTTTAGAATAAATAAATCTTATAGAATTACATACACAAAATTTATACTTTTATATCGAGTAGTTAAAAAATTATATGAAATTGAAAACTATGTTTTGTAGTACCTTCTTTGCACAATTTTAAGACTCCTATGACCCCTTAAATTACATTTAAAAATCAAAAATATTAATTCTTCGAGTAACTAATAAATTTCTCAAAAAATTAGCGATAATTTTTGATGAAAAACAATCTAGTTTAGACGTTTAAAAGTTTAATATAGAAACTAAATGCTGTGTTTGGCACTTTTTATAAACGCATAATTTTTTTTGTCTGGAAGTAAGTTCTAAGAGACGGTTTCTGTTAAGAACCTACTGATTTGAGGGTGTAACAAATGAGTATTTGGATCAAACACTTATCAAAATTAAAAAAAAAAACCTTTTTAATATGCTTCAAGTTTTATGGGTCTAATTTTATTCATTTTCGAAACTGCCATATTGATAAAATAAAACCTGACCTACTTTTAGAATCATGAAACTGCTCTACGGGACATATCATTTAAAGCGACGTTCCAAAAACATAACTATAACTTTCAATTAGTATGATCCATAAGCCTCATTTTTTCATTGACCATGAAGAATAGTTAGACCGTGCGCTATCGTCCACTAACTAAAGGAGAAACGGGGGGAGAGGGTCAAAATCTATTTCCTTTAAATAGCGCACGGTTTTACTATCTATATAACTTTGGACACCCTTAATTAGAAAGGATGTTTTCTGATTGACCAAATATTCTTCTCTAACCAATTTCCTGTAAATACAAAAAACTATGACTGCAGAATATTTCTTCAGAATTGTAGTCGTCTAATGTGTTTCGCCGGTCATCACCCCGCCGATCGAGTTCTGAAACCAAGAAACTATAATGACTGTAAAATATCTTCTAGGCGTCTCGGACTTGGTGGTTCTTAGTATTACGCTGGTCATTCCTCTATTAATCGGGTTTCTTAACGGTTGCGTTGGGTGCCTATTCAGGTGTGGCTCGTCACCTGACTGTGGTTCTAAAATACGACGCCCGTCGCCAATAGCCCTCGTGTAGCTCTAGTGCGACGATAATTCAAACCAAACTATTAATCGGGTTTAAATTTAAGGGGTCATAGGAGTCTTAAAAATGTGCAAAGAAGGTACTACACAACATAGTTTGATCTTTCATGTCATTTTTGAACTACAAAATATATAAGTATAATTTTTTTATATGTAATTCTACAAGATTTATTTATTATGAAACAAGTTTTAAAATTTATGAAACGTTAGCCAAAACTAAAATAAATGATATTAAACATGAAGCTATTTGAACACATTGTGATTAGGCTTGCGCGGCAAATTGTGAGGTCAAAATTGAAAAAATGACCAAGAAAATGACTTTATATTGTACAAATATGTACAAACAAAGACTTATACCTAAATTCTCAGCTTAATTTTAATTAGAAATTATTTAAAAATAAAATTTAAATCAAAACTTAAAAATTTTTATTAATTTTTTTAGAAAAAAGTTCTTAAAATAATTTCTAAATAAAATTGAGCTGAAAATTTAGGTATAAGTCTTTGTTTGTACATATTTGTACAATATAAAGTCATTTGCTTTTCTTAATTTTTAATTTTGACCTCACAATTTGCCGCGCAAGCCTAATCCCAATGTGTTCAAATAGCGTTATGTTTAATATCTTTTATTTTAGTTTGGACTAAAGTTTCATAAATTTTAAAATTTGTTTTATATTAAATAAATCTTGTAGAATTACATATAAAAAATTATACTTTTATATTGAGTAGTTAAAAAATTACATGAGAGATCAAACTATGCTTTGTAGTACCTTCTTTGCACATATTTAAGACTCCTATGACCCCTTAAATCATCCGGCTCTGAATATGGTTCACCTACCGAATATTTCTTGGCAGGGAAAAATGCCGGTTTGTTGGTCGTCGTAACGTCAACTACGGTTACTATTACATCTGCCATTCTCATTATAGGTACACCAGCTGAGATATACAAGTATGGACCTATGCATGTCTATTTCACTATTGGTATTTGCATTGGATCCTACTTTGCGTCGTATATGTTCACTCCCATTTACTTCCGATGTAAAGTGTCGAGTATCTATGAGGTAACTGTATTATAGTATTGTATGTATTACATAATTAAAACTAGGTTAAGCCCCATTTACTTCCGATGTAAAGTGTCAAGTAACTATGAGGTAACAGTATTATACTGTATTACATGAATTATATTATTAAATTTTGGCGTTTTTTATGTGAATATTTTTGCGGATGTTCTGTACTACGTTCTGAGTGTTTTTGAGCTAAAAAAGAGAAGTGGGAAAGGTGTTCAAATATACAGAATGATATTTGTTATGTGCGCAGCTAAGAGCGCAAAAAAAGAGTCAAAATCTATTTCCTTTGAAGAGCGCACGGTTTTAGTATCTCTATGATTTTGACACCTTTAATTGAAAGGGATATTTTCGGATTGACGTAATATTCATCTCTAACCAATTTCCTGTTTATCCAAAAAACTATGATTGCAGAAGATTTCTGAGTGCTTCAGACTTATAGTCTTTCGATGTGTTTCGCCGGTCATCACCCTGCAGATCGAGTTCTGAAACCAAGAAACTATGACTGTAAAATATCTTCTAGGCATCTCGGACATTGTGGTTCTTAGTATCACGCTGGTCATTCCTCTATTAATCGGATTGAAATTTAAATCCTCCGGTTCTGAATATGGTTCACCTTCTGAATATTTCTTGGCAGGGAAAAATGCCGGATTGTTGGTCGTCGTAACGTCAACCACTGTTACTATTACATCTGCCATTCTCATTATAAGTACACCAGCTGAGATATACAAGTATGGACCTATGCATGTCTATTACACCATTGGCATTTGCATTGGATCCTACTTTGCGTCGTATATGTTCACTCCCATTTACTTCCGATGCAAAGTGTCGAGTATCTATGAGGTAAATGTATTATCGTATTGCATGTATTACATAATTAAAACTGGGTTAACCCCCATTTACTTCGGATGTAAAGTGTCAAGTAAATATGAGGTAACAGTATTATACTGTATTACATAAATTACATTCTTAATTTTTTTTAATGTCAGTAATTTTTCGGATGTTCTATCTTACTTTCTAGGTCTTTTTGAGCTAAAAAAAATTAAAAGCAGCCTTGAATTATCGAAGACCTATTACATTTGTAACTGTGTTTCTTCCAGAAATCTATCTCCACAAAACGAAAAGACATTTGATAGGTGTCCATATAAAAATTTCTACTTAATTTTAAACTTAATCATTTAAGATGTGTAGAATTTATTGCAAACTTTTGATCTATGAAAACAAAAATTTTAATAGTAGAAGCTTGACTTTGCAATGTATAGCATCATTTGCTAATTTTGTAATTTTGTATATGTTTAGTTTGTATATGTATATGTAATAGTTTTCGATATGTTTATAGAAGACCTTGAATAATAGTTTTTTTTTGTTCTCTAGTTGTTGGAAATGCGATTTGGAAAATACACTCGATATTCGATTTCAGCAGTTTTTATTGTTCAAACGGTAAGTGCTTAAATAGTATTTTAGAATCATATAATATGTAGTTAAAGGCGATACAGTACTCTAAAAATTATTTTGGATATTTTTAACTAAATAATAGAGAGATTGTTTCTAGTTTTCCATGATTTGTTATTTTATTTTTGGTTGTATATTTATTTCTTTTGAAGAAAGCATGATATTATTGTCATCTTACATTTTTCATTGCTGGCTACCTTTCACTTTTAGCTGCAACTTAGCATTAATACGGTTTCGGAAAAAAATATAGCTTCGACAGCAAGTATGTTAAAACGAAGTGTTGTGAAGCTGGAAAACGTGCCCAAACGGGGCACATTTCCCAACTATTGTTAAGAAGATTTAACATTCCAACTATTGTTAAGGAGATTAGAAAACTACCAAATATATATTAAAATAACCCTCTTGAACTATAATTATTTTTTCAAAACAATTATTTGTATTTAGTACTAATATTAATATAAGCTTTAACTAAACAACTTTAGAACTGATATTAATAAAAGCTGGAAAAAGTTCCCAAACGGGTCACATTTTTCAACTATTTTTAAAGAGATTTAACATTCCAGCTATTGTTAAGGAGATTAGAAAACTATTAAATATAGTTTAAAATAACCCTCTTGAACTATAATTATTCTTTCAAAACATTCATTGTATTTAGTACTAATATTAATATTAAGCTTTAAACGAATTAAGCTTTATTATTTTTGATTTTACACATTTGTATAGTTTATTGTTGAATAAAATATTATGAATAGTAATTTTCAGAAAAAAATTATATTGTACAAATTGTTAGTTTTCATATGAAAACTTTAATTTTGCAAATTTCAATAAATTTATAACACCAGAAATGCCATTCGTTCTCAAATTGTATTATTTGCCTTGCCTTTTGTTGTGCCATTTCTTAGTGCTCGTTGCTAAAGGTTGCCCAAAATATAGCTAAAGGTCGCAAAAACATTGAGTTATCACATGCACTTTAAAGTTTGGCTGTTTGCTTCCCAGTACAGTTTGGTTGTTTGCTTCCCAGTACAGTTTGGTTGCTTGCTTCCCAGTACAATTGGCTGTTTGCTTCCCAGTGCTGTTTGGTTGTTTGCTTTTTTGTGTAGCTAGCAAATTGACTGCACATTTTTGAACAATATGACACATTATTTTTTTTACATTGCAGTTGTTAACGATGCAAACGTAAAATGTTCTTGGATGCTTTTCTGCTACTTAATCCTTTAATTACAGTTAATATAGTCCCATGCATGACATGTTGCTTCATAACCCAAGAGTGGCCATTTGGAATACTGTTCCTCGTTTCCAAATTTAGACCAGAAGGTAAACTTACCCCATGGGATAATTAACTCCGATCTTTTTCTTACAAATCAATGTTTTAAGATTTAGTTTCCCAGAACAAAACAAATATACTAAAAATTATTATTTTTTAAATATTTTGTTATTTAATAATGTATTTTTTATGTTTTTTTCTAAAATTTTACTCTTTCAACAATTTTAAGAAAATTTAAATATACTTATTCGAACAGAGTCCACAAAACAGTGCATTAGAGTGGCGTTAAAATATAGAATGTAGAAGCATTTTTGAGATCAACACCCTCATTTTCTTTTCCAGATGCTATACATGTGCGCAGTTCTTTTGGGCCCAGCTCTAGCCTTGAATGCAGTGACGAATTTTTCAATGGAAGTGGCTATAATAGCTTTTGGTGCAGTTTGTACGATTTATTGCGTTATGGTGAGCGTATGACTTTTGCTTTATTAAAATATTCAATTCATATACCGTAGAAAGTAATTTGAATACAATGCTTTACCTCTATTGCAGCTACTATTTTTGCGCAAGAAATATTTTCTCAAAAACCTCATTGTGACGTTCGGCAGACATTGTCAACTCGTTTAGCAACTTACCTTTAATAATAAACATTACAATACCTTTAACCCTGAAGTTCATGATTTTTTTTTCATCCCGAAAAAATATATTTGTATCTTTAATGCTCAGACATTATGGGAAAAATACTGAAAAAAAATTATTGCATTGGAATTTAAATAATTTCAATTTTTTAAAGTTTTTGCCATATGGCAAAAACCAACTACAAAATTCCAATTTCCATAAGAATGATTAGAAAACTACTAAATATATTTTAAAATAACCCTCTTGAACTATAATTATTTTTTTCAAAACAATTTATTTGTATTTAGTATTAATGTTATTATACTTTGAATACTGCCAAAGACGTAACTTTACAACAGTTAATAACTTCACTCTTTAATTTTGAATACATTCTTACTAATGTCATCTGTGAGGGTTATTAGTTACTAAAACTTCAAAATGGAATGTAATAGATGAAAAAAAACACAGATTTGTCGAAAAGGAGTTCTACTTTAATAGAATAAAGTGGATTATGTTACTTGTTGCTATATGGCAACAGTATGCATTAGAGGGTTAAAAGAAAAAGAATTCTATGGCAGCTACCCTTTGCATATGCATGATTTTTCTCGAAAACCTTATTATGACGTTACCTCATGTACTAAATTTGAAGCCGTTCATAGGCAAAGCGCATTTTCAATACTAGAAAGGAGTGAAAATTAACTCAGACTGAGTTGAAATAACTCGTTTTTTTTTAAGAGTGCACAATTGCAAGAAAATGCAGATAAATTCCCGTAAGTTTATTTCTGGGTCTCTTTTCTAATATACAAAATTTTACATGATAATATTCATTGTGATTTTCCCAACCCTTCTTTAAGGTTTTAGGGGGGAAATGGTTCACACTTTTATATGGATTCAGCTGTGGCGTTCATTTCTTTCGGTCTTCTTTATTAGTTTCAATTCAGACCAAAGGAAGTGTGCTGACAGTACTTCTACACTTCACAAAGAAAAGGCCGAAAACATGTTCATCGTTTGTGTTTTTTTTTAAAGTACTTTCCCATCATCATCAGGTGGTGCAGCTGCTGTTTTGACTGTCCAAGTTTGGGGTTGGATGTAAATTAGTATGAGTTTTGAATGTTCAAAGGTTCTCAAACGAAAAAAAAAAAATCAAAGTAAAGTGGGTAATATTTCAAAGTGTAAAAACAGGGATATACAAAACACTATGTAGATAATGGAAATCGGTTGAAACACTGAATACAAACCTAACGATGCACGAATTTTGAATTGGTTATTGTATAAAGTATAGAAGAAGTGTGGCGCTTATTTTTATGGGATCTAAACAAAGCCTACACCTAAACCGACCTTAAGTTTGCAGTATACAAATGTTCTACGAGAAAAGGGTAAATAGTTCCCATTTTCGAGTGCGAGAATCGAATTAAAAAAAAGTTTTCACATTCAATAAACAATTTTATTTGTTATTTCAAGACACAAATTTTTTATATTTATTAGTTTAGCTTCAGTTATAGTGTTATTTTAATTATTTTTTCCTTCGATTTTGACGTAACAGGGGGCACGAATATCAGGGTCATGGGAGCAACCAATGGGATCAGGAGAAATTTCGACGCCAGCAGCGTTGTTTACGCAGTCTCCTCCGCCTAGTACATTTCTCTGCTGCAAACTTAAGGTCGGTTTTGGTATAGTTAGTTTTTAAACTTCAAAATTCAAACACCAGTTGATGAATTTAGGGTGGACTGAAAGCGGTTTTGTGGACGGATGCATTCCAAGCTGTGCTAATGCTCACGGTCGTCATCGTCGTTTATGTAGTTGGCATCAGTGAAGTCGGAAGTGTTACAGAAATAATCAGAAGAGCTTCTGAGGGGAAAAGACTGAATTTCTTTGAGTAATATATACTTACTTCTGTTTCGTAATTTTCAACTTTCATAAATGAAGAGCTTAGCGGAAGAACGTGCTAAGTGACATCTTTTGAAAAGATTGCGATTTTTGTGTCAATGAAAATGAACATATTCTTTCCCCTTTTCAAGAAATCAAGATTTTATCTTTTTCGTAATTTATTAGTTAATTATATTTTTCACATTTTTGAAGTGCTGTTTTCAACGTATCTAAATATCCTCTCCTCTCTCCTCATTTTGTCACTTAGCACAGTCATCCACTAAGCTCTTCAAAAAGCAGTTGGTACTACAGATTGATGCAGAAAAAACGACATTGGTTAACAAAAGTATACTTTCTGCTGATATATAGATGCATTCTTAAATAAAAAATACTACAAAATCTCTGGATTTTTGAAAATCGTTAGTTATATTACTAACCAAATTTATTGTTTAACATTCGTATTAAAAACTTAATTGTGGTATTAAATTACAAATTTATGTATATAATTATAAAAATGATAATGTTGTTCAAGTAGTTTCCTTTTTTTGTGAAAAAAAATTGTTATTACACTGTTCTACTTTCTTACGATTTTTTAACAGCCGTTTTTTTGTATTTAGTGTTCTTCATTTTTTTTTTTCGAACGTGTTAAACTTAGAAACCATTTTCCTTCCTATAGCTTTCGTTTGGACTTAGAAACCAGATATACTTTTTGGAACTGCTTTTTTCATGGTGTTGGATTTGGACTTGGCTTTTGGGGCTGCAGCCAACTTGAAGTGCAAAGGGCACTCAGTATGAGCAGCATTAGTAGAGCTCAAAGGTAAAATATGCATATCAGAATGACTCAAGTTATTTTTCCTGCTTTCTTATCGATTGCAATTTTCAGGCAAACCAAGGTAAAAATAAATAATAGGACCAAACAATGACTAAATATCAAGCAATGATAATTAAATAATTAAATG
Source organism: Hylyphantes graminicola (assembly GCA_023701765.1). Lineage (NCBI taxonomy): Eukaryota > Metazoa > Arthropoda > Arachnida > Araneae > Linyphiidae > Hylyphantes > Hylyphantes graminicola. The sequence continues at coordinate 35,947,842 of CM043116.1, forward strand.
ATAAGATGAAATGACTTATAATCATATAACGTGCACAAGTATGGAATCGAATAATCCGATGAAACCATAACTCTAATAATCAAGTAATGAGGATATAGTATAATGAGATCACACGTTAGCTAATGTAATCAAACGATGAACGATGATGATCAAATACTTTATCTAATAATAATATCCCATGATAACTAATAATAAAATGATGAACGATGATGGCCAACTAATTAATCAAATGATGGATCACCCGATAACTAATAATCAAGCGATGCGGAAAAGATGGTTAATCGAAAAATAGATCATAAACATTAACTATGGTAAGGTAGACCAAACACCGCTTTTTAGCCTAACTAAATGGTAAAGGTTTTTTTTTTTGCATTGAAGATTTTTATATAGATTTGAGAGTGTACACTCTTAAAACGAACGAGTGATTTTAAATCAGTCTGAGTTAATTTTCACACCTCCAGTCTAGAAAATGCTCTTCTCCTAGAGGAGTGGATCCTTTGTGTGTTAAACCTCCGACGGGATCACTCCAAACAAGTGATTTTAACTCAGCCTGAGTTAATATTCACTCCTTTTCAGTGTCGAAAATGCACTTCTCCTACTGGAGTGGATTTCACTCTTTTGTTTTAAGAGTGTAGATTACGAATCTGGAATGTTCGATTTTGGTATTTGTACTCTTGAGTATTTTTGATAATTCAAGAAGGCGTCTCCTCCATCTAGAGTTTAGTAACCTAAATATTTGATAATCTCTACTGGACCAACATTAATATTTTTTCTTTGCAGATGTATTAAGTAACAAAGAATAACCATTTCTAAGGAAGTTTCTAAAATAAAAAATTCAAAATGGCGGATTTTTTAATTTTTGATTATTTTGTTTTATATTTTATTGAACAAAATATTTATATTATGTATAATGTTTTTAAAAAATTAGTTACTACAGTTTTACAAACTTCAAAAATAAAAAAAAAACCATGCCGTGTCTTCCACCATATTATTTTTTTACCTTTAATATTAGGTGATCCACTGGCCTTATTCGTTCTATTTTATTTGAAACGTGCTTTAAGTTACTAATTTAATTTTTTGGGTATAAATCTCGAATAGAGAATGTATTTATTCGCGAGTCTGAATGTTTCTAAAATTTAAATAGCTTATTCCACCACATTGATTTTTTGTTGCATTATTTCGAATAAAATCAATAATTCTTTACTATCTAGGTTTAGTTTTTCATAAATATTTACTTATTATTAAAAAATATACATTTTAAATGTCAGCTTCTGCCATTTGTTACCCTAATAAAATGTGATTTATTGACCCAAAATATGTTTATACAATGTGCTTTTACTGTTTACAAAGTCATTGATACTATTTTCCATACATTTGATGATGGTATATGTCAATCCCGACGTGCATTCCTTCAGATAGAGGCATGATTTATATCCAAGCAGAATTCAATTCAATTTTAGGCCAAAAGATCGCCTAGAGTTAAAAGTGAAAAAAATCAATTTGGCGGATAAAAAATATCTAGTAAATTCTGTACAAATATGCTCATATTTTTGAGCGGGTCAAAATGTAAAATCGAGAAATTTTACTTTCAGATTAAGATCTTTTTTCAATGTTAGATTGGGTTAATGCATATCGCATTAACAATTTTGTTGTTTTGACAGTCTGTATCGTAATCAGCAACAATTATAATTTTCTGTGGTTTAATGGGACAGCTTTGTAAGATATGATGTTATAAGTAAAAAAAAATTGGTTATTTTTCAGTTCTATTAGGTGGAGTACTTTGACGGTATTTTTATTTCAAATTACATGCAACTTGATTGGAATACTAATTTATGCAGTTTTCTACTTGTGTGATCCAGTATTAATGCATCGTGATACTGGCATAACTAAGTATGACCAAGTAAGTTTTATAGTGCATTTTCAACATTCTACTTATTTAATGTTTAATCCCTTAAACTCCGGCACTGATATATGAGCCATGATAATTTTTCCCACGCGAACTTAAACAAAAGTAATATCCAGAAACTGGCCATCAGTACTTTCTGAATATATCACCTGAGCAAATACTGCGGTTTGACCTTTTTCTTTCTGTTTTAGAGCAAGCAGATTTACTTAATGATTCGGCGAACTGTAAATGAATTACATTTGAAAAGATTTTGTTTCAATTTCTGAAAGAAAATGAATGAAAATAGCCAATTTTGGCTACTAAAAGTTTAAATTACAACTAAATGCCATGTTTGGCGACTTTTGTCGTGGGTGTACAAATCTCGTGTAGAAGTCGTTCGACTTGATATTTACTGTTACAAATCTACTTTTTTCTATAAAATTTTGTGTGATAATTAATGTATTTGGAAAATAAGATAGTGCAGCTTATGGCACAGTTTCTTTTTTTCTTTCCGTTATAAACATTAATCTCGAATGAGCTGTCTGCTTATATGATTTAATTTGATGCTTTGGGGGGGGGGGTGCAGGATATACGTAAGGAGATTCTACTTAAAAGCAATCTAATCTGTTTCCATACAGATCATTCCCTACTTCATCGTGTCCAGACTGCATTCGATCCCGGGTCTGACGGGCCTGTGCATAACGGGCATCTTCAGCGGGTCCCTGAGTACCATGTCCTCGGCCCTCAACTCTCTGGCCACTGTCACTGTGGTGGACTTCGTACAACCAGCTATGCCAAGCTTAACAGAAGCCAAAACTGTGACCATTGCAAAAGTTCTAGGTCTGTCGTGCAATTAAATTTTTTTTATTTCCTAATTGGTGCGCTATGGTGCAATAAAACAAGCAATTTCATTTTAAAATCTTGGCGCTCTTTAATGATACTTTATGCCTGGGTCACTTGGTTCAAATTAATCAAGGTAAAAGTAAAAAATTAAATTCTTCCCAATTTGTTTTACACGGAAATGATAATACCTGCGTAACGAAAAACGTATCTATAAATTTTTTTACATCATACAATTTAATAGTATATTTTACTTGCATTTTTTTAAAAAAAGTTTTATGCTGAAATATTCTAGGAAGTTAGAAATTAATACAATATATATTCGGAAATGTAAACAATGCTTCTGGTTCCATGAAATAAAACAAAAATACCTCAAAGTAAGAGTTATTTATGCAAATTAAATATTCCAAAAATATCTAATGATAATTTAAATAGTAAATACAAACGTCATTGTATTTACCCTCCTCTATAAGTATATATAATTATATTTCTAATACGCATATAAGTTAAATCAATAATAATCCCATTTTTTAAAATTGGTTTAAACTTGTTTTAAAATTTCAATCAAATATTTCACCCCAATAACATATTCGAACCAATCTAAAAAAAAGTGGGATTTTAGAGTAAGGTATTTCAGCTACATTTGTCATATATAAGGAAACATTTCAATTTTTTTTTATACAGCCAGAGAAATGAGGATTAGAATATCACGGGTTTTTTTCTAATGTTACATGTTTTTCCCTTGTTTTGTCTCATAAGGGGAGACCCGTGAGATCAATTTCCCCTTTACAGAATTAAACATGTTTCTAAATAGTTTATTGATGCTGCGTACGATGTCGCCCTTAACGGTTGCGTTGGGTGCCTATTCAGGTGTTGGCGCGTCACTGGACTGTGGTTCTAAAATACGTCGCCCGTAGCCAATAGCCCTCGTGTAGCTCTAGTGAGACGATAATTCAAACCAAACCAAACTAAATAGTTTATTTTTTTGTGTCTGTTCTTTGTTTGTATTTGATTATTTTAATTCAGTATTACCATAAATTATTTCCTTTATATAAATATATTATGACAAATAACTTTTCCAGCAACATTTGTCATGTAAGAAAACGGTTCGAATATTTTTGATATAGCCAGAGAAATGAGGCTTAGAATATCATGTTTATTTTCATTTGTTTCGTCTCGTAACGGGGAGACCCGTGAACAGTTCCCCCTTAGAGAATTAAACATGTTTTTGAGTAGTTTATTTTTTGTGTGTTTGTTCGTTATTTGTATTTGATTATTTTAAGGGGGGTTCAGTATGTTGTAAATCGGTAATGTTAAATTGGCCAATTTCAATGTACCTTTTCACAATAACTACTGATCAGATCATCTTAAAAATTTCTGTGTGTATTATACCAACCATATATAATAATCTGAGGTTAAAAGTGTTTTTTTTTTAAATAACTGTTAGATTTTTTAAAATAAAATAAGTTTTAAAGTACCCAAAAAATCATGAAATTTCTCACTTTTTTGCCCCATAATTTTTTTTTTCACTTTAGTTTTATTAAAATTCATAACCACAGATTAATCTATACTATGTATTACATCATATAAAAAAAAGTTTACGAGAAAACATAGCATAGTTTTTGAGAAAAGGTACATCGAAGTTCAAAAAATCAAGTTCTGAGAAAAACACGTTTAAAGTTTTTATTGTTAACCCATTTCCTCACGAAGCCATTAAAATGGCTTTTAATGTCAAAAATAGTTTTCCAATCGTCTTGATACTTTGTGACATTATTAATAAAGGTTGTAATACTATTTTAAGCCAATAATTTTGGTTTTGATTTTTTCACCGATTTGAGGGTATTGAACCCCCTTAATTCAGTGTTGCCATGATTTATTTCCTTTATCTAAAAAATTATGACAATTAACTTATAAATATTTACATTATGTTCTTACTTAGGCTTGTTTTACGGCATCTTGTGCATTGGTATTACTTTCTTTATCGCTAAGGTTGACAGCATTATGCAAGCAGCAATTGTTTTTATGAGTTACACGGAAGGCCCAGTTCTGGCAATATTTTTGATCGCTGTCCTCTCCAGAAAAGCTAGTGACAAAGTAAATGTTTTATTTAATTTTTTGGTTTGTATTGTTTTGTTCAATTATACTACACTCCTTCCCAACCTAAGTTGGGTAAATAGAAATTTGCTATGGAGAAGATCCTTCTGCGAATATAAAGAGTTCCATAAATTGTTTGTGTATCTACCCAGAAAACATGTTTAAAGCATAAATTTTGATTAAGGTCTAACAGATATTTAAGTATTATTTGAGAAAATTTGACAATTTTATCAGAATGAAAAGTGAGTTTTGGTTAAATTGTATTCAGATCATTTTGTATTTAAATATTACCTTATAAGAATTTCCAACTAACGGACCAATCGCGCTTTTCGCTCTGCCATTTTACTCTTTGTTTTTAGCCAAGTTAGGTTGGCACGGAGGTTAGTGATAGCTCATTATAGAAAATATACACTTGTATTCACTGCATAGTAGTGTAATTCAGAGACTATTAGAGACATATATTTCATGCTTTTTATACCTTTCTGTACGTCCGGCTCTGTCAACCTGTGTGTCGACGAACTGCCTATTTAATTGCAGTATTTTGTTATTTAAATCGGTGTTAAGACATTAACAATGACATGGGAGAATTTAATTATTTAAAATTAATATTTGAAGGAAAATTGGTTTTTGTCATTTTAGTAATTCAGGAATGACTTAATAAAACGTAGCACAATAATTCTCGATCTTCTCCACTGTTTGCTTACTAATAAAGCATATATCTTTGCATATAAAGCTGGTTAGTTTTAATTTACATTTCCTTATTTAAAAATGAAGTTTGGAGGGCTTTTTTTATTATTAATATATATAAAAATATTGGATTTTTAAAAAAATTGAGTCAATATTTATATTTATGAAAGAATAAGAAGCTCGCGTCTTTTAAGGGGTTGGCGACATTTGGGGTAGCCAAATGTGTGCAACGCTACGATGCACAACTAATGATTGGATTTGAATAATTAAATTTTAAATAATTATATATCGAATTGCAAATAAATGTAGCAAACGATAAGAAATATAAATAAATTTGCAAAAGAAAATTTAGGAAAATAGCCAATTTTACATTGCAAAAGAAAATTTAGGAAAATAGCCAATTTTACAATGTTAAAGAAAAATAATTTTACAAAGTTAAAGAAAATTAATTATTTAAAAAAATTTAAATTTTAATTTCACGCAGTGATAACAATTTTATACTATAGCCCATTTGCCTATCCCTCAGAGTCTTTAAAGAGTTTTTTAAAAAAAAAGCTCTTTTTTCAGAGTGCCTTTTTGGGATTGTTAATCGGAGTGTGTCTCGTAAGCTGGCTTGGATTCGGGTCTTTATTCAGTGGCTTCAGATCCCCACACTTGCCCCTGGAAACCAGTGCTTGCCCGACGTATGCAAATGTCACATCTAGTCTACTAAATAGCTCTTCAACAATTTGTGCTGCTTCGTCCAACTGCACTCTTGGAACGGTGGTACAATCTAAGTAAGTGGCACAAAAAAAGCAGTGTTGTATAAACATACGAAAAGGTCTTAGAGACATCTACCATTATAAAATAAACATTTTTGTTGAAATTTCATTACTAATGTATGATTTTTCTTATTATGCATCAAACTAACTATAAAATAAATAATGTGTTCACCTAGAAAACTTACTTCATGTTTATCAATTCAAAATTGTTTTCGACTTATAATTTTTTTAACAATTATATAAAGAACTTAACATTAAAACCACATTTATTATTTCAGAGAAATTTTTGCCTTGTATAAAATTCCTTTCAATTTTATACCCACAATTGGATGCTTGACTACTTTGACTATAGTTCTTATTTTTAGTTTGATATTGGGTAAGTTCTGATTATTTTTCATGATCTCTACTTTCTCAATTATATATATATCTACCCCTATTAAACAAACACAAATGCATTTAAATGTAGATATTAGAATTAGGTATTCAGAAAGTGCGTTTTGATTTTTTTTTAAACTTTAAAACGTATTAATTACCTAAGAGCGCTGATTTCTAACATTTGCAAAATGTGAAAAAAGTATAAATCCATAAGTCGATTCTATTCTAAAAATATAGAAGTTATTTTAAACAAACATTTACTAATGATACTGATTTATTATGAATTATTGCCTGATTTTTAAGTTTCCTTCGTGAAAACATAGTTTCAATTCATATTTTATAATTATAGATGGCAACAAAAACGTTATTCCTTCGGATTCCAATTGCCTCAGTCCTCTTGTCCGATTCTGGATGAAAAATGTTCCAAGTCAAGGAAATGAAAGAAAAAGAAATACAAATGAAAAATATTAAAACTTTAAATCTATCTCAATAATCTGAAGTGTAATGTTTTCCACATTATTTAAACTATGTTTTATCCTTTTATTTAAGGGGTCATAGGAGTCTTAAAAATGTGCAAAGAAGGTACTAAGTCTTTGTTTGTACATATTTGTACAATATAAAGTCATTTTCTTGGTCATTTTTTCAATTTTGACCTCAAAATTTGCCGCGCAAGCCTAATCCCAATGTGTTCAAATAGCTTTATGTTTAATATCATTTATTTTTGTTTTGGTAAAAGTTTCATAAATTTTAACATTTGTTTTATATTAAATAAATCTTGTAGAATTACATATAAAAAATTATACTCATATATTGAGTAGTTAAAAAATTACATGAAAGATCAAACTATACTTTGTAGTACCTTCTTTGCACATTTTTAAGACTCCTATGACCCCTTATGACAAATTGTTTGACCATGGGACAAAGTAATAAATATTGCAATTCCACTATAAAAATATTCTATATTTTCTACTGGTTTATGTCCAGTTATTTTTTAATATTATCTAATGTATATTATGATGTGATTAAATAACACTAATAAATGTTTTTACTTGACTGTTTGAATGTCAATGTATTTAAATTTCGTTAACAATCAAAAACAATTCAAGTTTTGTCTCAAGTCAAAACTTTTTAATGGAGTACCTTTCTAGATTATCGTATTTATTAATTCTTTCTTAGAATACAGACAAAATGTGGTTTAAGTATGTATTACACATACGAGCGTTTACGAAGGCTAATAAGTTTTTCAACAATTTTTTTTTACCTAATTTTAAGTATTTTATGCTTGCCAACCGATCTTAGTAGTTAACCTGATTTAATTTATGGAATTAAACTTTTTGAATAACTATGATTTGATAGTTTTAGTAACATTAGAAGTAGAAATAATTTAAAACAAAATCGAATTTATTTTTCAAAAGGGTTTAGTAAGCCCTTATTTGAAATTCCCATTTGGACATTACAAAGGCTTGATTAAAAAAATACTGATTTTTAATTAAATGTTGATTTCATTAAAAGATAATAAATAACACCAAAGAATGATTGTTAGATTGAATTTCATGATTCCATAATGTTATCTAAAAGAATCATTTTCACGTTATATTCAAAAACGAGATAAGAACATTTGTCCAAAGATCGTCATTGAAAATTACTTTTTTTAGACCTAAATTTCCAATTTCCTACTTTTAATTTCTTTACGACGTAATTTTCATGCTACCTAAGAATAATGAAAAATATCAAAGAATATTTAATACTTCTTCAGTACGACGAAAAACATAAAGTAATATATGTCAACTAGGGGGCACGCCCCCTGCACTCTATCGCTAGCCAACCTCAGCGTACATCTGTAAGAAATCACTCTACAGCTCGAACTAAAAGAGCTATCTTTTTTTTAAATTGGTACACGAGTTTCTGGTATGTGCCGAACGTCGTAATAAGGTTGCAAAGAAAATTATGCAGAACCAATGGAGAGGTTGCTATGGAACTTTTTCGGTTTTAAAGATGTTGCTGAAAAACGAAAACAGCTACAAAGTTCTAATTTTGTACGTACGTATTACCAGTACCTTGCAAACGTCTAAATAAGATTTGTGAGAAAATTTCGCATGCGGAAGGGGTATCTGCCACTGAATTTGTTAGGTTTTAAAGTTGTTGAAATAACCTTATGTAAGTATATACGAGGCCTTTTTTTTCAACCTCCGAGGGACTGTAACAACTATACTGGTCAAAATACGAAAGATATTTTTTTACCAAACTCCACATAATCACCTTGACGATTAAAGCATTTGTCATAACTGTAATCAAGCTTTGAAATACCCTCTTCATAAAATGTAACCGCCAATGATTCGGAGGGAGTTGTGACGGTTTCTTTTTAAAAGATAGGAAATTTCAAAGCTTCACGTCCTTTTTTGTGTCATCTTAGTAACTGCTAGTCCATAATTAATTTATGGTGAACCTTTGAGTTTCCCTAAACACTTGGTCAACTCGCTGAATAATACAGTCTGTAGTGACAGATTTGCTTCCTTGGTCCCCTTCTTCATGAACATCAGTATTGTTCAGCGAGTTGACTAAGTGTTAAAGGAAACTCGAAGGTTTACCAAAAGTGAATTATAGATAAGCATAGTGGCTAGGATTTTAGCTCTTCCAAGTAGACGTGGAGCTCAAAGAAACCGTCAAAACTCCCTTCAAATCATTAGCTGCTACAATTTATGATCTTCATTTCATGAAGAGGGTCTTTCAAAGCTTATTCCCAGATATAACAAAGGCATTAATCGTAAAGGTGATTGTATGGAGAAATAAGCTGTATTGTACATAATTCTTTTGGTAAAAAAAGTCTTTTTTGTATTTTGCCCGTCTTTTTGTTACAGCCCCTTCGGAGGTTGAAAAAAGCAGCCCTCGTAAAAATATAAGTTCTGACCAACAACAGGCCAGAGACCCAGCAAAGTTGGTCCAAAATAAATCTAATACTTTACCAGTTTCTAATAAAAACTGACTGAGTCACTCATGTATGCCCAAACTACTAAAGGTATAGCTACCAATTGCTAGGAATATATTCTTTTTTATATCGTAGGTGTCTTTTAGGAAGAGATTTTTCGAAATTCGATTCCAAATGGGTGTAGGAGTGTAAAACGTGAGCTGATTTCTCCTTAGGAATAGCATTGTAAGATTAGAATTTATACTTTTTTTTAATTTAAAAGAAATTTTCGCGTGGTTAGCTTGAACAAAAATTAAGTTTTAACAGGTAGGCGATACTAGGTGATAAAGTTAGATTCTAGGGCCATTTAATTAACATCAGCCTGCAGAGGAGTCAGCAACAATAAATGTAAGTTAAAGTATCAATGAGCCACTCACATCCCTGTCCACATTCATAACTTAAAAAAATTATGACATTTAGATTATAAAATGACATTTAGACACACAAATTATGACATTTAGATTAGACGTGTCTGGTAAATTCAATTTCTCAACCGGACATATATCAGAGGAATTCTCAACATATGGCACTGCTAAAAATATCCTATGAACTTCGATAATCGTTTGAGACGATAGTTCACAAAACACTGTATCTCACAATAATTTTTGTATTTTTTTAAATTAAGCTCTTAGCAGCGATTTTTTAAAAATATCCCTACTATTTAGCATCAAGTAAAAAATATGTATACCTTTAATGAAGAAATGTTGTGTTATAGGTTAGAATTTTGTTAAAATTCCTTTTCTCGTGTTTAGATTCTGTTAAAAGTGTTTATATTCTTACTTGTATACATTTAGTAGTTATAGATAAATATTGATTTCTCTTAACATACCAATATGTACATTAAGTTAGTGGAATTTATGTTTGAAAGAAAAAGTTTTTAAAATAAATCATAAAATTTAATTTTACAAGGATACTATATGTACATTTTTCGCGATTTTAAAAGCCCTAAAAAACATCCCCTTCCCCCTTAAGGGGGTCTGGCACACCAAAATCATTGAAAAAATTAAAAAAAATTAGTGGCTTAAAATACTATATCAACCTTTATTAATAATGTCACAAAGGTTTAAGACGATTGGAAAAATATTTTTGACATTAAAGGCAATTTTATTTTACCTTTTCTTTAGTGAAACGGCCCAGAACGGCCGAACGACTAAGGATTCGATAATGTTATTCCAATCAAATATTACGGGGAAGCAAAAATCCTTCGTAAGGAAATGGGTTAACAATAAAAACTTTAACCCTCTAATGCATAGTGTTACCGTTCGGTAACAAGTTACATAATCCACTTTATTCTATTAAAATAGACCTCCCTCTCAACAAATTTGTGTTTTTTTCATCTATTACATTCCATTTTGAAGTTTTAGTTAATAATTACCCACATAATTGACAGTAGTAAAAGTTTATTCAAAATTAAAAAGTGAAGTTTCTAACTGTTGTGAATGTACGTGTTTGGCAGAATTCAAAGTAATAATACTAGTACTAAATACAATTAAATTGCTTTGAAAAAAATATTATAGTTCAAGAGGGTTATTTTAAACTATATTTAGTAGTTTTCTAATCATTCTTTTCAAAATTGGTAGTTTGTAGTTGGTTTTTACATGTGTTACCGTTTGGTAACATCATGCATTAAGCACAACTTTTGTTTGTTAATTTTCGTGTATCTCTGTAACGGATTCACAAGAGTTTAGTGTTTAAAATGTTTGGTACTACTTGATTTTAAGAGTAAAAATAACTGTTTTATGTCGTATCATTCTGCCATTTAAAAAAAATATGTTTAAAAATGATTTTTTGTATATTTTTATTTATAAATACCTGCTATTTGTACTAAACCTGCTATTGCCTTCTATTTGTACATTAATTTTGTTTCAAAAGTAACTACTATTCATAATTATTTTAATAACTAATTTTTCCTGTTTAACAAAATCTAAATGTACTAAATTTTATGACTCTTTTTTGTTTGTTATACACGTTTTCATTAAAGATTTTATACCCAAAACTATGTGTCTGTGTGCCTCTGCAACTTTTTATAGAATAATAAAATTATCAATAAGCTTTATTTTTAAGTATAATTTATTAGAAATATAAAAAGTAAAAAAAGGTAATAATTTGAATAAAAAAAATATTCTTACCCCGAACTTTAAGGGGTCATAGGAGTCTTAAAAATGTGCAAAGAAGGAACTACAAAGCATAGTTTGATCTTTCGTGTAATTTTTTAACTACTCAATATACAAGTATAATTTTTTATAAGTAATTCTACAAGATTTATTTAATATGAAACAAATTTTAAAATTTATGAAACTTTAGCCAAAACTAAAATAAATGATATTAAACATAAAGCTATTTGAAGACATTGTGGTTAGGCTTGCGCGGCAAATTGTGAGGTCAAAATTGAAGACATGACCAAGAAAATGACTTTATATTGTACAAATATGTACAAACAAAGACTTATACCTAAATTCTCAGCTCAATTTTAATTATAAATTATTTTAATAACTTTTTTCTAAAAAAATTAATAACAATTTAAAATTTTGATTTTAAAATTTTTTAAAAATAATTTCTAATTAAAATTGAGCTGAGAATTTAGGTATAAGTCTTTGTTTTTACATATTTGTACAATATAAAGTCATTTTCTCGTCATGTCTTCAATTTTGACCTCACAATTTGCCGCGCAAGCCTAATCACAATGTGTTCAAATAGCTTTATGTTTAATATCATTTATTTTAGTTTTGGCTTAAGTTTCATAAATTTTAAAATTTGTTTCATATTAAATAAATCTTGTAGAATTACATATAAAAAATTTATGCTTATATATTGAGTAGTTAAAAAATTACATAAACGATCAAACTATACTTTGTAGTTCCTTCTTTGCACATTTGTAAGACTCCTATGATCCCTTAAGGGGTCATAGGACTCTTAAAAATGTGCAAAGTAGGTACTACAAAAAAAAGTTTGATCTTTCATGTAATTTTTTTACTACTCAATATACAAGTATAATTTTTTTATATGCAATTCGACAAGATTAATATATTATAAAACAGACTTTAAAATTTATGAAAATTTAGCCAAAACTAAAATAAATGATATTAAACATAAAGCTATTTGAACACATTGGGATTAGGCTTGCGCGGCAAATTATGAGGTCAAAATTGAAAAAATGATCAAGAAAATGACTTGATATTGTACAAATATGTACAAACAAAGACTTATACCTAAATTCTCAGCTCAATTTTAATTAGAAATTATTTTAACAACTTTTTTCTAAAAAAATTAATAAAAATTTAAAAATTTTGATTTAAAATTTTTTTAAAAATAATTTCTAATTAAAATTGAGCTGAGAATTTAGGTATAAGTCTTTGTTTGTACATATTTGTACAATATAAAGTCATTTTCTTGGTCATTTTTTCAATTTTGACCTCACAATTTGCCGCGCAAGCCTAATCACAATGTGTTCAAATAGCTTCATGTTTAATATAATTTATTTTAGCTTTGGCTAAAGTTTAATAAATTTTAAAACTTGTTTCATAATAAATAAATCTTGCAGAATTACCTATAAAAAAATTATACTTATACATTGAGTAGTTCAAAAATGACATGAAAGATCAAACTATGTTTTGTAGTTCCTCCTTTGCACATTTTTAAGACTCCTGTGACCCCTTAAGCATCTATTCAGCGCTTAATGCATGGTGTTACCGTTTGGTAACAAATTTAAAAAATGAAAATATTTAAATTCCGATGCATTTAATTATTTTTCCTTATTTTTCCCGTGATGTATGAGCATTAGAGATACAAATATATTTTTTTGGGACGAAACAAAAAATTCATGCACTAGAGGGTTAAATTGGTTTTTCTCGGTTTTACAATTTTTGAATCATGTGAATGTTTGGGGGCACATAACTAAAAATGTTATTCATTTAAATAATTGAATTCTTTTATGTGTAATTCACAAGTATATTTAAACATTTTAACGCAGGGAATAGTCTGTAAAGTTTTTACTTTAAAAAAAAAAATCTTTTAGGTTAAAAATATTGACATTCTTCAACGATGTTTAAAAAAATTCATATTTAATCTAGTTTTTAGTTTTTCAAAATAATCTTGTGTTAAAATACTTAAAAATGTCTATAGATGAAACTGTGAAAATTTGAAATGGATATATTAATTAGTTAATTCTTGAGATGCCCCCAAAGTTGGACAATTTAACATGGGCTTCTATGGACGTGCCAGACCCCCTTAAAAGCAACTCCTTTTAATATATTATCTGCTTGTAAATTAGAATGAATACGGACGAGTAAATGCGTTTGTTATCTCTGTGAAGTTATGCGTTTGTTATCTCTGTGAAGTTTTTCTGGGCACCTTAGAAATCCTATAAAACGGGTCGTTCTTTGCAAAAAAAATTTCATCAAATTTTGCCGCGTATATGGGATTGGTGCACGTTAAATCTGTCGTAGTCCTAAGAACTGAAAACACGTAAGAAGTCGCTATGAGGTTACCTAAGTACCAGTTCAGGATAAGGCCTCTCACACCATCTCTTATGGGGGACCTCTTTTATGACCCCTGATCTTCAGGGGAATCTCTTTGTATTCAGCCCATTACACAATGATCAGGGAACGTTCAACAATAGAACAAATTTCGCTTCCTACTTGGCTTTGAAGGCATCTTTCGGATGAATTTTCATCGCCAACTCTCCGCCATCGGATCTCTTCGCCAAGCAACTCCCCACCCTCTCACCAAATTGGCTACTTTTTGCGGTTTCGGCCGAGTTTCATTCGGCTGAATGGACTGCCACTTCTGTGATTGTGGTTAACTGCTTGATCTGTGGTTAACTGCTAATGAGCAGATGAGACTGAGTTCTCATTTTTATTATCAGATGCTGACTTAATTGTTCAGTATCATTCCGCGAAAAACTTTGTAATCATACGCACGAGGTTAAAAAAATAGTCCTATACGAGAAAAATATCCCCTTAGTTTTAACTAATCGCTAGTAAAAAATTAATATTAGTTTTAAATATTATATAATTTCCAATTTTCCTGTGATTAAATATCCTTTACTATAAAAAATATATAAACTAGGCTAAACTAAACTGAATATAAAACATATGATTACAAAATCTGGCCGGATTTTGATATGAGTGTATCAGACGATGACTTAACGACATAGTATCCTTTCACAAAAACTTTGTATACGCACGCGAGAGGTTAAAAAATTGACCGATAAGAGAAAAAAATCCCTTAGTTGATAACAGCCTAAAAGTATAAAATTGTAAAAAACATCTATATGTTATAAATCTCGAAAAACTACCCACTTGTTCTATGTACTTCACGATAACACTTTCACATCAAGTTCACTGGTTAAATGTTCTTCGAAAAGAATCTTAACTTATACTGATAGGGGCAACCTTCTTTAGATACTGAATTTTTTTTTTTTTTAAATCGTCGGATTAATGGGAAATCTAAACAAATCAATTCATCAGCTAAAAAAAAAAAGCATATTCATTGGTTGCATTTTACTAACAATGTATGAAGCCGGCTTTATCTTATCATATTCTTCTGATAAAACTAGAACAGAATGGCTTTCAATGGTATCCTGCGGAGCTCCCCGATTCGGATGAAAGGCGGAATGGCTTAATATGGGCGCCTATGGGCTATCTGGGATGTTGAACTGTCATAAATACCTTATGAGTGTTCCAGGCAAGTAGTCGTCATCGCTGAGCCAATCGAGTTCTGAAACCAAGAAACTATGACTGTAAAATATCTTCTAGGCGTCTCGGACTTGGTGGTTCTTAGTATCACGCTGGTCATTCCTCTATTAATCGGGTTTAAATTTAAATCCTCCGGTTCTGAATATGGTTCACCTTCTGAATATTTCTTGGCAGGGAAAAATGCCGGTTTGTTGGTCGTCGTAACGTCAACTACGGTTACTATTGCATCTGCCATTCTCATTATAGGTACATCAGCTGAGATATACAAGTATGGACCTATGCATGTCTATTACACCATTGGCATTTGCATTGGATCCTACTTTGCGTCGAATATGTTCACTCCCATTTACTTCCGATGTAAAGTGTCGAGTATCTATGAGGTAACTGTATTATCGTATTGCATGTATTACATAATTAAAACTAGGTTAAGCCCCATTTACTTCTGATGTAAAGTGTCAAGTAACTATGAGGAAACAGTATTATACTGTATTACATGAATTACAGTATTAATTTTTTTTAATGTGAGTAATTTTTCGGATGTTCTGTCTTACTTTCTGAGTCTTTTTGAGCTATAAAAAAATTAAAAGAAGCCTTAAAGTATTTATGCCCCATCACATTTTTGACTGTCTTTCTTCCCGAAATCTATCTCCACAAAACAAAGAGACGTGGGAACGGTGTTCAAATACACAGAATGATATTCGTTATGTGTGCTAAATTTCTACTCAATTTTAAACTAAATCTTTTAAGATGTGTAGAATTTATTAAAAAAATTTTGATCTATGCAAACAAAAAATTTTAGGAATAGAAGCTTGACTTGGCAATGTATCGCATCAATTTTTTTTAGCAATTTTTTAAAAAAAAAACTTTTGTAAGTTTTTTATATGTTTATAGAAGACCTCAAATAACAAGGTTTTTTTTGTTCTCTAGTTGTTGGAAATGCGTTTTGGAAAATACACTAGATATTCAATTTCAGCAGTTTTTATTGTTCAAACGGTAAGTGCGGTTAAATATTATTTCAGAATCCTATAATCTGTAGTTAAAGGAATATACAGTACTCTAAAATTATATTGGCTATTTTCAACTAAAGAATAGTTAGAACATTTCTAGTTTTAAATAATTTTTTTTTGTGTGTGTGTATTTTTTTACTTTTGAAGAAAACATGATATCACTGTCATCCTTGCATTTTCCATTGTTGGCTTCCTTACACTTTTAGCTGCAACTTAGCATTAATATTGTTTCGGGGGAAAAATATAGCTTCGACCGCATATAGTTAAAACGAAGTCTTGTGAAGCTGGAAAACGTGCTTAAATGGGGCACATTTTCCAACGATTGTTAAGGAGATTTAACACAACTATTTAAAAGCGTTATTATTTTTAATTTTACTCTTTGTATAGTGTATTGCTAATTAAAATAACAAGAATAGTAAATTTCAAAAAAAAAAAATAGTATTGTACAAAATGTAAGTTTTTATGTGAAAGATTTAAATTTGCATATTTCAATAAAGGTTATAACACCTGAAATACCATAAGTTCTCAAACAAATTGTATTATTTGCCTTGCCTTTTTGTAGTGCCATTTCCTAGTGCTTGCTGCTAAAGGTTGTTCTAAATATAGCTAAAGGTAGCAAAAACATTGAGATATCACATGCACTTTAAAGTTTGGCATTTTGCTTTCCAGTACAGTTTGGTTGTTTGCTTCCTAGTACAGTTTGGTTGTTTGCTTCCCAGTACAGTTTGGCTGTTTGCTTCCCTGTACAGTTTGGCTGTTTGCTTCCCAGTACAGTTTGTTTGCTTCCCAGTACAGATTGGTTGTTTGCTTCCCAGTACAGTTTGTTTGCTTCCCAGTACAGATTGGCTGTTTGCTTCCCTGTACAGTTTGGTTGTTTGCTTTTTTGTATAGCCAACAAATTGACTGCACTTTTTGCTCAATATGACACATTATTTTTTACGGTGCAATTGTTAACGATGCAAACGGAAAATGTTCTTGGAAGCTTTTCTGTTAATTATTCCTTTAATTATAGTTACTGTAGTGACATGCATGACATGTTGCTTTATATGCCCAGTCACCATTTACAATACTATTGTTCTTTTCCGAAATTAGATCAGAAGGTAAACTTACCCCATGGAACAACTATCTTCGTTCTTTTCTTACAAATCAATGTTTTAAGATTTAGTTTGTCCGAAGAAAACAAATAGGGGAAAGTGCTCAGCTTTGGGTCAGTTGTCCTCCTAGAGTTGTACCTAGGGACATGGGAAATAACTCGTTTTAGGGAATTCGAAAAAAACCTGTATTTTTAGTTGCAACACTACTAACAAATCTTTATCTTCTCTTGTTGAAGAGGGGTCGCCGAAACCTAATGAGGGCATAAAGAACAGGATTTATTGATTTCACACATCTTGAGTAAGTTTTACTATCCTTTTATACTTTGTATTACATATCGGTTTTAATCTCCTTGTCGGCTCTTCTTAGGACTTCTTAATAAGCCATGTTTGAAGTAATTTTTAATCCTATTTGAGCTTTTCAAAACTTAACACTTTCTTGTTACAAAGCATTTTAAAAAATCACCCGATATGCTGTTCCTTGGGACAGTATGTAAGTTGTACCTAGGGAAGTCCCAGGTGCAACCAATTTTTTTGCTGCACTGTAAATTGTTGTTTACTTTGCCTATTACTGTTTTTTTTTGATTTCTCAAATGTCCTCAAGTTCCTATCAGGGGCCCCAGGCCTGTTCTTCTGTATGAAGTAGAATAACATCTACTTCATTGGAGGGCATTTAGTCAACTTCAGAAATGAAGGCAGATTTGACGTCTAACGATTATTTTATTATTTCATTTTGAATATTTAAAGCATTTAAAATGTAGCCCTTATAGCTTTTAAGAGAGGGCCAAGAACGGCCACCAAAGCACACAGCCACACATATCGAGGTCTTAATCGCAAGTGGCGGTATTTTTAATGGTTGTGAGAAGAGTGGATCATAAGTCAAAACAAATTCTGCTGCGTCTGCAATTTCTATGGGAAAGAACGTATCGATGCCAATTAAAACGTGAGAACTATTTTACGGATCGGAAAGACATTAACCAAGAGTTATAAGCGATATTATAAAAGAACTATTATTTGTGTGGTTAATATTATGATTTTATAGAGATTTTTGCGATATATCACATGCATAGCTCAAAGAAATTTGACCACTTTCAAAACACCTTTTATACGAAAACAAACCAAGAAAGGCATAAAAGGAAAATATAATTTAAATCTATAATACAGAAGAAGTAAAACAGAACGACCAAAAGCAAAAAAGTCTGCCTCCTAGTAAAAAGGAAGAAAAGATGCGTTTGAAGGATGTTGAATGGACTTATGGAACTCAACATAAATATTTTAAAATGATTTGAAACTGAATTTCCATAATGAATCAACAAATAATGATGAACTTCAAGTAGGGGACTTTGGTTTAGTGAGGTTTCTGGGGAAAACAACTGTCATATATAACGTGGCCTATATTATTGAAGTACTTGATAATCAATTTAATATCAATAATTATTTGCATATATTACTTAAAAAATATTGAAAATTCGAATAAATTTATTAAATTGAAAAAGATGATGAAAAATTTGAACTCGATAGAGCTAATATAATTCCAAAACTTCCAGCACCAAATGTTGTTAGCCAAGCCCCAAGAAGAGGACAGCAGTTCTTTTCCTATGTCTTTTTGATGGTTATAATCTTTGGTAGAATTAATTATTTGTTTTTTCGTTTATAAGTACTTTGTAAATTTGCAAATTATGTAACAGAAAATCAAAGCTACCATTAAAAATTACAACAAACTTACTCTATTTCCAGGTCTTTGTGATTACATTTATTATTTTTAAAAATAAAAAAGGATTTGGGAAGTGTATTCGTTAATTGTGTAAAACGCATTTTGAAATACTTTTTAAATTAAGAAAAAGAAAAAGTTCGATATTTTTTTTAGGAAAATGTAAAGATGTCGCTCTATATCTATACAAAGTCAAAAAATTTATTTGACTTCTTATTTGTACGGCAGAATTGAGTTCTAGCCAATTTGGAACAATGTCCTCCGGTACATCATATGTTGTTCCCTGGTACATTACATATTATCCCCAGGTACATCACTGAAGTTGTACCTGTGGACAGTGGATGTACCTGGAGACATCGTACCTGTGGGGTTAAATATTAAAGAAAAAATCTTTAAAAAATACCTTAGTATAGGCAAGATTTTGTTAAAAAAGAATACCTAAAAACTTTTAAATAATCGGTTTATAAAAAAATATGAAAATTAAAATCTAAATATGTCCCAAACCTCAGCACTTTCTCCTATACTGAAAATTATTATTTGTTACATACATTTGTTATTTAATAATGTAATTTTTTATGCTTTTTTTTCTAAAACTTTACTCATTCAACAATTTTAAGAATTTTTAAATATACTTATTCAAACAGAGTCCACAAAACGGTGCATTCGAGTGGAGTTAAAATATAGAATTTAGAAGCATTTTTGAGAATAACACATAACATTTTCTTTTTCAGTTGCTGTACATGTGCGCAGTGCTTTTGGGCCCAGTTCTAGCCTTGAATGCAGTGACGAATTTTTCAATGGAAGTGGCTATAATAGGTTTTGGAGCAGTTTGTACAATTTATTGCGTTATGGTGAGCGTATACACTGTTAAAAATAATAATTCAAGGTTGAACCAAGATACGGTTCAAATTTGCTGCAACCATGATTTGGTAGACTGTTGAACCATTAAACGGTATTTTTTCATTGCGTAACTATGGTGAGAGGTTGAACCATATGCAGGATTTTCCCAAAGAGTAACTATAGTAAAAGGCTGAACCATAAAAAGGTTCTCATAGAGAATGACTGCAGTAGGTGGGATTCGAACCTCCGCTCTCCTGAGATGGTTGAATTGCTAGCCTGATTCCATAACTACTCGGCCACGGACAGGCCAATTCTGAAGCAGAAGCAGTGCTACTCATGGCGCCTACGTTTGAGTAAACAGTTGAATAGTCGGTTGCAGTTAGTAGAAGTTGAACCGAGCTTTCATGCTTTTGGAGTAGAAGTCGAACCAATTTTTCGTGAAAGCAGATCTATTTACAGAATGTGATATTTGGTTGAACCATTTTATGGTACATCTGCCAGAAGTTCTTAATTTTTCGCCAATATTTGGTTCAACGTTGAACTGAAATTTTTAACAGTGTAGCTTTGCTTTGTTAAAATATTCAATTTATATACCGTAGAAAGTAATTTGAATAATGCTTAAAATATCACTTAAAGTTCTATTGCAGCTACTCTTTTTGCGCAAGAACTATTCTCTCAAAAACCACATTGTGACGTTTGGCAGACATAATCAACTCGTTTACAAACTTTGACATCTGTAGCTCTTTTCGTTTTCAGCATTACCTTTAACCCTGTAATGAATGAATTTTTTTGTCATCCCGACAAATGTATTTTTATCTTTAATACTCATACATTATGGGAAAATACCAATTTAAATAATTTAAAATTTGGATTCAGCTGCGGCATTCCTTTCTTTCGGCTTTATTTATAAGTTTCAATTCAGACCAAAGAGCATAAGCTCACATTATTTCTACACTTCACAAAGAAAAAGCCGAAGACATGTTCATCGTTTGTGATTTTTAAGGATCCTACCATCATCAGATGGTGCAGCTGCTAATTTGACTATCCAAGTTTGGGTTGAACGTCAATTAGTACGTATTTTGATATTCAAAGGAGTTCAAACGAAAAAAATCAAAGTAAAGTGGGTAATATTTCAAGGTTCAAAAAGAGGGATATTCAAAACACTATCTATACCAAAACCGAGCTTAAGTTTGCAGCAGAGAAATGTACTGAGCGGAGGAAACTGGGTAAACAACCCGGCTGGCGCCGCAACTTAGCGTACTCTGATTGGCTGCTCCTTTCGACCCTGATATTCGTGCGCCCTGTTACGTCAAAATCGAAGGAAAAAAATAATTAAAATAACACTCTAACTGAAGCTTAACTAATAAAAATAATAAATTTATGTCTTAAAATAACAAATCAATTTGTTTATTGAGTGTGAAATACCTTTTTGTATTCGATTCTCGCACTCAAAAATTAGAACTATTTACCCTTTTTCTCGTAGAACATTTGTATACTGCAAACTTAAGATCGGTTTTGGTATAGACATTATATGAGATCATTATATCATTTTTATGGGATCTAAACAAAGCCTACTTAGTTTTTAGACTTCAAAATTCAAACGCCAGTTGATGAATGTAGGGTGGACTGAAAGCGGTTTTGTGGACGGATGCATTCCAAGCTGTGTTAATGGTCACGGTCGTCATCATCATTTATGTAGTTGGCATTCGTGAAGTCGGAAGTTTTACAGAAATAATCAGAAGAGCTTCAGAGGGAAAAAGACTGAATTTCTTTGAGTAAGATATCCTAACTTATGTTTCGAAGTCAAAAGTCATGCCACCAGTCTCACTAAAAATGCTTGCTAATCAATTATCAAACTGCTGCCACCATTATATCAGCTGTGACGAGTGTAGATTTTATGGAAGAAACATCGAAGAGGTAAAATTTATTTATTAAGAACATTTAAAATCCCGTCAAGAAATCAGGACAAAAGACAACAAGTCAAAATCTGTGGCATCCTGTCCACGGCTCCAGATTATATACCCTCTATCTCGCTGCTGCCAGATCCAGATCACAAGGCATGCCGCACGGAGGTAGGTTTATGCCAAGCAGTTGCGCTATGGAACGCAGTCAAAATGCCGCACTACAGAGGTTGGTTTATGCAAGCACAGGAGCAGACCATGGACCACAGAACTACGAGGAAATCCATCAAGGTAACTGAAACCTCACAGTATTAAAAACTTAATTTTGGTATTAAATTGTAAATTTATGGATATAATTATAAAAATTATAATATTTTGTTCAAGTAGTTTTGCTATGGATGCAAAAAATAAAAATATGTATAATTACACTGTTCTACTTTCTTACGATTTTTTGAAAGCCTTTTTTGTATTTAGTGTTCTTCATTTTTTTTTCCCGAGCGTGTTAATTTTAGAAACCATTTTTTCCCCTATAGCTTTCGTTTGGACTTTGAAACCAGATATACTTTTTGGAACTGCTTTTTTCATGGCGTTGGATTTGGACTTGGCTTTTGGGGCTGCAGCCAACTTGAAGTGCAAAGGGCACTCAGTATGAGCAGCATTAGTAGAGCTCAAAGGTAAAATATGCAAATCATAATGACTCGAGCTAGTTTTCCTGCTTTCTTTTCGACTACAATTTCAAATAAACAAGGTAAAAATATATAATAAGAAAAAAATGACTAATTGTCAAACAATGAGAATTAAATAATTAAATTATAAGATGAAATGACTTATAATCATATAACGTGCATAAATATGGAATCGAATAATCAGATGAAACAATAACTCTAATAATCAAGTAATGAGGATATAGTATAATGAGATCACACGTTAACTATTATAATCAAACGATGAGCGATGATGATCAAATACTTTATCTAATATTAATATCACGTGATAAATAATAATAAAATGAAGAAAGATAATCCGATAACTAACAATCAAGCGATGCGGACCAAATGGTTAATCGAAAAATAGATCATAAACATTAACTATAGTCAGGTAGCCAAACCCCATTTTTTAGCCGAACTAAGTAGTAAACTTTTTTGTATTGACGATTTTCTTATAAATTTGATAGTGCAGATTATATACGAATCGGGAATGTACGATTTTCGTACTCGTACTCTTGAATATTTTTGATAAATCAAGATGGCGTCTCCTCCACCTTGAGTTTAGCAACCTAAATATATGATGATCTTAGACCAAAATTAATACTTTTTCTTTGCAGAGGAACTAAGTAACAAAGAATAACCATTTCTAAGAAAATTCGAAAAATAACAAATTCAAGATGGAGAATTTTTCATTTTTGATTACTTTGTTCTATATGTTATTGAAAAAATAACTATATTATGGTTATTTTTATAATAATTAGTAACTATAGTATTACAAACTCCAAAAATAAAAAATTTTAATGACGTCTTCCTCCACGTTATTTTTTTACCTTTAAGAGGACTCCCTTGGAATTCCACATCTTGAAAATCGTAATGTTATTCCTATGGAAAACATTCGCAAGTCAATTACCGCCACAATTTTAATAAAAGGTTACTAGTTTTTGGTATCATTGTAAAGAACGAAAGTAGTAGATTTTGTAAAATTAATTTTTTTTTGTGAAAATCACCTATTTAGTATTTTTAATAATTTTTTGAAGTAAGTAAAAAATGGAGTACGCATTAAGTTCCGACTTAAAAAAATTACTAAAAATACTAAATATGTGATTTTCACAAAACAAATTAATTTCACAAAATCTACTCCTTTCGTTCTTTACAATGATACCAAAAACTAGTAACCTTTTATTAAAATTGTGGCAGTAATTGACTTGCGAATGTTTTCCATAGGAATAACATTACGATTTTCAAGATGTGGAATTCCAAGGGAGTCCTCTTAATAATCGGTGATCCACTTGCCCTATTCGTACTAATTTAGTTGAACCTTGCTTTAAGTTACTAATTTAATTTTAAGGGTGTAAATCTCGAATAGAGAATGTTCGAATGCGGAAGCGATTCGCGAATCTGAATGTTTCTAAAATTTAAAATAGCATCTTTCACCAAATATAAATTCAATTTGGCGGATAAAAAAATATCAAGTAAAAACTGTACAAAAATGGACATATTTTTGAGCGGGTCAAAATGCAAAATCGAGAAATTTTACTTTCCTATTAAGATCTTTTATCAATGTTAGATTGGATTAATGCATATCGCATTAACAATTTTGTTGTTTTGACTGTCTGTCTCATAATCAGCAACAATTATAATTTTCTGTGGTTTAATGGGACACCCTTGTAAGATATGATGTTATAAGTAAAAAAAATTTGGTTATTTTTCAGTTCTATCAGGTGGAGTACTTTGACTGTATTTTTATTTCAAATTATATGCAACTTGATTGGAATACTAATTTATGCAGTTTTCTACTTGTGCGATCCAGTATTAATGCATCGTGATACTGGCATAACTAAGTATGACCAAGTAAGTTTTATAGTGCATTTTCACCATTATACTTGAACTTTAACAAAAACAATATCCAGAAACAGGCTTTAGTACTTTCTGAATATATCGCCTGAGCAAATACTGCGGTTTGACCTTTTTCTTCCTTTTTTAGAGCAAGCAGATTTACAAAATGATTCGGCAAACTGTAAATGAATTACATTTGAAAAGATTTGGTTTAAATTTCTGAAAGAAAATTAATGAAAATAGCCCAATTACAAATCTACTTATATATATATATACATATACAATTTTGTGTGATAATTAAAGTAATATTGGAAAATAAGATATGGCACACATATAAGTACAGTTTATGGCACTGTTTCTTTTCCTTATTTTCGTTATAAATATTCATCTCGAATGCGCTGATGTCTGTTTATATGATTTAATTCGATACTTTTTAAAGGGGGGGGGAGGGCAGGCACTCGATTCATCTTGTTGTAACAAAATAGCATTGTGTACGTAGAGAAATTCTACTTTTGAACAATCTAATCTGTCTGTTTCCATACAGATCATTCCCTACTTCATCGTGTCCAGACTGCATTCGATCCCAGGTCTGACGGGCCTGTGCATAACGGGCATCTTCAGCGGGTCCCTGAGTACCATGTCCTCGGCCCTCAACTCTCTGGCCACTGTCACTGTGGTGGACTTCGTACAACCAGCTATGCCAAGCTTAACAGAAGCCAAAACTGTGACCATTGCAAAAGTTCTAGGTCAGTCATGCATTTAACATGTTTTTTTTTTGGTTTCTCATTCATTTTAAAATGGTAGAGCTCTTTAATAATACTTTATGTTTGGGTTGTTGACCTTTGTTCAAATTTATCAAGGTAAAAGTAAAAATAGAAATTCACCCAATATGTTTTACTCGAGAATGATAATCCCCGTGGAAAGAAAAACGTATCTATAATATTTTTTACTTCATACAATTTAATATTCTATTTCACTTGCATTTTTTTTAAAGTTTTGAAATAATGAATGAATGTTGTTTGCTGAAATATTAAATGAAGTTAGAAACATTAATAAACATCTATTCCGAAAATGTAAACAATGCTTCTGGTTCTATGAAATAAAACAAACTCGTCTGAAAATAAGAGTAATTTATGCAAATTAACAATTAGAAAAACATCTATTGATAAATTAAATAGTAAATACAAACGTCATTGTATTTACCATCCTCTAAACGCTTATATAATGACCTTCCTAATACGCATATAAATTAAATCGATAATAATCCCATTTTTTAAAATTGGTTCAAACTGGTTTTTAAATTTTCAATAAATTATTTCACCCCAATAACATATTCAAACCAATCTAAAAAAAGTGGGATTTTAGAGTAAGGTATTTCAGCTACATTTGTCATATAAGGAAACAGTCCGAAATTTGTTTGATACAGCCAGTAAAATGAGGCTTGGAATATCATGTTTTTTCCTATGTTTTTTACCATTTGTTTTGTCTCTTAAGGGGGAGACTCGTGATCAATTCCCCCTGAGAATTAAATATGTTTCTGAATATAGTTTACTTTTTTGTGGTGTCCGTAATTTGTAATTGATTATTTTAATTCAGTGTTACCATGATTTATTACCTTTATTTAAAATATTATGACAAATAACTTATTTACAAATAAATATTTGCATTATGCTCTTAGGTTTGTTTTACGGTCTCTTGTGCATTGGCATTACTTTCTTTATCGCTAAGGTTGACAGCATTATGCAAGCAGCAATAGTTTTTATGAGTTACACGGAAGGCCCAGTTCTTGCAGTATTTTTGATAGCCGTCCTCACCAGAAAAGCTAGTGACAAAGTAAATGTTTTATTTATTTTTTCAGTTTCGATTGTTTGCTTCAATTACTAGTGATAGGTAACTGTCGAAATTATACACATGTATTCATTGCATAGTATTGTAATTTAGAGACTATCAGAGACATATCTTTCATGCTTTTTATACCTTTTGTCTGTACGTCCGGACCTTTCTACCTGTCTGTCGACGAACTACCTATTTACAGAATTAACATTGAAATGTAGTATTTTGTTATTTAAATCGGTGTTGCCACTTTAACAATGACATGGGAGAATTTTATTATTTAAAATTAATATTTGAAGGAAAATTGATTTTTGTCATTTTAGTAATTGTGGAAGGACGTCATAAAACGTAGCACAATGTTATTCTCGATCTTCTTCACAGTTTGCTTACTAATAAAGCATTCTGTGATCTGGTTTGTTTTAATTTACATTTCTTCATTTATAAATGAGGTTTTGAGTTTTTATTATTATTAATATATATAAAATATTGGGTTTTTATAATTTTTTGAGTTAATATTTATTTTAAAAGCTCGCGACTCGCGTCCTTTAAGGGGTTGGCGACAGTTCATAAACTAGCCAAATGAGTGCAACGCTATGATGCACAACTAATGATTGGATTTGACTCAAGAAATTTTCAATAATTATTCTTCAAATTTTAAATAAATGTTGCAAACGATAAGTAATATAGTTTCATTTTAAAGAAAATTAAGGAAAATATCCATTTTTTTCTTTTTAAGGTTCAAATTACAACCCAATATACTGTGTTTGTCGATTTATTACTGTATTAACTTTTACTATATATTTGTCGAACTCTTACTACATTTTTTTATATAAATATTGCGCGGAAGCTGTTCAAAGTGACATTTACTGTTATAAATATACTTGTTTTATTTATAAGAATTGCAGTGAGTATTTCAGTAGCAGGAAAATATTCTATATTAGTCCTCTTAAACTTCTTGCTTAATTATAATTCTGTATAGTTAATAGCCTTAAAATCAATCAAACCTTAGAAACTTGAAACTTTACTTTTTATGGTTTCATACATCCATTATTCAAATATGTGTGTTATTGAATTAACTTATTTTAGCTGCATAGTTATACCGTACTTACGCTTCACATCTGTAACACTAAATTTCGTCACAGGACATACGGAAAGTACGTCTGGACATTTTTGCAGTCTCATTCCAAGACGTCCTATCTACTTCGTGCTAAAATGAATCAAAATTCTTATGTTTTCAACAAAGAGATAAATCTTGCTGACACACTATACCAAGGGTTCTATTGGCATTTTCCAGGAAACGATTTCGCCATAAACGAAAAAAATACTTAAAATTTTACAATCTATCATTTAGAATCCAACCCTGTGTGAGGGTTAACACGCATAAACCCGTCACCTGACAGTCAGGTTATCTAGAAACACACATATTTATTAATATTTATGAATTTCATAATTTTACTGAATTTTAAGATTTAAAGTTGTTCGCTACAGAAAATTAATTTTACCAAGTTAAAGAAAATTAATTTTACAAAGTTAAAAAAATAAATTGTACTAAGTTAAAAAAAATTAATTTTGCAACGTTAAAGAAAATAAATTTTACAAAGTTAAAGAAAGTTAATTTTGTTAAACAATTTAAATTTTATAATCACGCAGTGAAAACAATTTTATACTATAGCCAATTTGCTTATCCATCAGAGTGTTTAAAGAGTTGTTTTTTTTACAAAAAAATCCCCTTTTTTTCCCAGAGTGCCTTTTTGGGATTGCTAATCGGAGTGTGTCTCGTAAGCTGGCTTGGATTCGGGTCTTTATTCAGTGGCTTTAGATCCCCACACTTGCCCCTGGAAACCAGTGCTTGCCCGACGTATGCAAATGTCACATCTAGTCTGCTAAATAGCTCTTCAACAATTTGTGCTGCTTCGTCCAACTGCACTCTTGGAAAGGTGGTTCAATCCAAGTAAGTGGCAAAAAAGCAGTGTTGTATAAAAGTACGATAAGGTCACTGTAAAAAATCTGTTAATTTTACAGAAAAATATTTTTGCAAAAACATTCTTTATTTCTTTTAACAGTTTTTCTGAAAAATAAACTGTTTTAGTTATTAAAAAAATATTTTTGAAATCCCGTGCTAGACTGACTAAACATTTTAACTGTTTCCGGAAACTCCGTGTGACGGAACAGCTTGGTTGGGAGAGCGTTGATAGAATAATAAATTGCTATTAATTTGTTAGTCAGTAACAAGCTGTGCTTTCTACTTTTTAGAGACATCTACCGAAATAAAAAAAATTGTTGAAATTTTATTACTAATGTATGATTTTTCTTTTTATACATCAAACTAACTATAAAATAAACAATGTGCTCACCAAGAAAAGTTACTTCATGTTTATTAATTCAAAATTGTTTTCGTCTTGTAATTTTTCCCCAACAATTGTATAGCAAACTTAACATTAAAACCACATTTATTATTTCAGAGAAATTTTTGCCTTGTATAAAATTCCTTTCAATTTTATATCTACAATTGGATGCTTGACTACCTTGACTTTAGTTCTTATTTTTAGTTTGATATTGGGTAAGCTTTTAGACCAATTTTGATTATTTGATTAATTTTCATGACCTCTACTTTCTCAATTATAAAAATTAATCCCTATTATACATACACAAATGCATTTAAATATGGATAATAGAATTATGGCGGATAACAGAATTATGAAATCAGAAAGTGCGTTTTGATTTTTTTAAACTTTAAAATCTATTAATTACCTTAGCCGGCTTAGTTCTAACATTGTGCAAAATATGAAAAAAGTATAAATTCATAAGTCGATTCTATTTTAAATTAAAGAAGAATTTATTTTAAACAAACTTTTACTAATGATACTGATTTATTACGAAATTAGTGTGTGATTTTTAAGTTTCCTTCATGATAACATAATTTCAATACATATTTTATAATTGTAGATGGCAACAGTAACGTCATTCCTTCGGATTCCAAATGCCTCAGTCCTCTTGTCCGATTCTGGATGAAAAATGTTCCAAATCAAGAAATGAAAGAAAAAGAAATGCAAATGAAAAATATTAAAAATTTGAATCTATCTCAATAATCTGGAGTGTAATGTTTTTCACATTATTTAAACTATGTTTTGTCCTTTTATTTAAGACAAATTGTTTGACCATGTGACCAAGTAATAAATATTGCAATTCCACATTGTCTGCTTGGCTGACATTGACGACAGAAAACCTGTTTCTCTCTCTTTCTTCTTCGCTTGGTCCAAGCGTCAGGATCGTCAATCGCCTGAATCTTGGTAGCTAGGAACCACAGAGATAGTAGTTTAAGTATTATAGTGGTAGATCACGTGACCTACAACACTGGCTTCATTGGGGCTCCTCTGGGATGTCCTTGCGCGTCCCGTCGTTAGCATTGGAAGTCACGTGATCTGCCACTCTATTACTTTAACTATGATCTCTGTGGTAGTAACTGGTTTCCTTACACAAGTTTAGGCGATCACTCGTTATCATTGCCAAAGTCGCCTGCTAAGGAAACTTCTTTACAAAATCAATCGGTTTTTCCCGTGAACTCTTCAAATGTTTTTACTTGACTGTTTGAATGCCAATGTATCTAAACTATGTTAGCAATCAGAAACACTTATTTTAAAATTCACTGCAGTCCAAAATTCAAGTTTTGTCTCAAGTCAAAACTTTTTAATGGAAAACCTTTCTAGATTATCGTATTTATTAATTCTTCCTTAGAATACTGACATAAAACAAAATGTGTTTTTCAAGTACCTATTACACATGGTATGGTATGGTATGGTATGGTATGGTATGATACAAGTATATTCCAGCTTGTGTGCTTGTTCAGAGAACCACTTATAAGCTTTCGTCAAGTGGGACATACACAGAAAGAAATTTTACAGTAACAAGGAAATGAATAACACATAGACAAATAACAACATTTATTGACTGTCACAAACATCCATGCCTGACCGGGATTCGGACCCGACCCCAGCAGCTCCAAAGGCTAGTACACTAACCATTCAGCCACCGAGGCGGCCCTATTACACATACGGGCGTTAACGAAGGCTAATAAGTTTTTCAAAACTTTTGAGATATAAATTTGTCATAGTATTTTATGCTTGCCAACCGATGTTAGTAGTTAAACTGATTTATTTTATAAAATTATAAACTTTTTGAATAACTATGATTTGATAGTTTTAGTAACATTAGAAACAGAAATAATTTAAAACAAAATCGAATTAATTTTGCAAATAGGTTTATTAAGCCCTTATTTGAAATTCCCATTTGGACATAACAAAGGCTCAATAAAAATAATACTGATTTTTTAATTAAATATTGATTTCATAAAAAGATAATAAATAACATCAAAGAATGATTGTTTGATTGAATTTCATACCTAAAAGAATCATATTCACGTTACAATCAAAGACGAGATGAGGGCATTAATCTGGTAAGCTAACTTCGACGGGATCCATCCCACAGATTTAACGAGCACGTTAGCCCCAGTGTACTCGGGTCCATCCGTGATGATTTAAGGACTTTTCTACTATTTCCAGTAAAAAGATCCGATTTATATGATGACTGGCAGTAGGTGAGATTCGAACCCCCGCTTTCCTTAGATGGTTGAAGCTCTAGGCTGATGCCATAACCACTCGGCCACTGACGGGTCCAAACAGAAGCAGTACTACTCATGGCGCCTAAGTTTAAGTAAACAGTTAAATTGAATCGCTGAGTGCAGAAACCACTTCAGTCAAAACAATCCGAAAACTCGTTTTCAATGAAAATAAGCGTAGAAAGGCAAGATGCGTGTTGGGTGCAAAAACTACGTTAGTCTGTTGAATAGTTCCGTAAATACAGGACGTTTGTTTCGAGTGTTGAGTGCAGAAGTAGAGGATGAGTTATTACATTTTTTCTCCCTCCTGAAAAATTTGAAATTTGTTACTGACGTTGTTCTGCACTCACCGATTCAATTGTCATCAGTTGCAGTTAGTAGAAGTTGAACCGAACTATTGTGCTATTGGAGTAGGAGTCGAACCCCTTTTTCTTGAAAGCAGGTCTATTTCCAGAATGTTACATTCGGTTGAACCTTTTTAATGTGTATCTGCCAGAAGTTCTTAAATTTTCACCAATATTTGGTTCAACGTTGAACTGTAATTTTTAACAGTGTACAGAGATACTTCGGTTTTGTGACCCATTCTCATTCCGCCTTAAATTTAAGGCACCCATACTCCAATAATATCTGCCACCCACTTATCAGGAGAGTCAGGGGAAAATATGGGCCGTTCTACCATAATTTTTAATTTCACGTATAAAAAACTTGAAAAATTAATTTTTTCAAAATCACTTTAAATGTTTGTCAAAAGTTTCAAAAGGGTTCTAGAATTACGAAAAAAAGTTCAGCAAAGCTCATTTGTAAAAAACAATAAATAACATTAAGGGATGGCAGTTTTTAAAAAACACCGATACTAAGGAAACCGGTCTAAACAGGCCTTACGAAAATAGCTGTCTTTCAATGAAACCGAAATCACAAAAAACGGTTAGTCTTAAAACTGGTTTCGGTTTTCCATCCCTAGATCATTACGACGGTAAGGACTGGAAGGTCAGGAACGGAAGGTAAGGACATTCACGCTGTTTTCCGGTCTTTTTTGTGTTTAAACTAACTCAGTCTCATAAACATGGATTTTTTTACTTCTTATACTATACTTAAACATATTTATGGAAAAAAAATTCAATAATCAAGCAAAAATTAACTTTAAACCGGGGAGACTGTAAGGAAAGCAATAAAGCCTCGCAGCCAATCTTACTGAGTTTTTTGTTTTTAATTTGGGGCTTATTGGTGAATTTTAGCAAAAATATGTGGCTACTAACTGAAATATCAGTTTTCAGCAATACAGTTTGCACTGTAGCTCAATCCAGTGCCTCTCTTCACCACTTTAGGAATGAGGTCAGTGAATGTACCAAAACCCAGGGACAAAGTTAGGAGACGAGAAAAACACAATATAAATAAAAAAAAAAGCCAAAATTTAATGGAAGGAATTTGTTAAGCTACAGCATTACTTCAATTTAAAATCCGAATGAATGTAATTTTTTAGCTCAAAAATGTGTTAGCTTGAGTCCTAAACTAAAAATGTGACATTCGGGGCACACGACGGTAAGGACTTTTCTGCATTGTTTTGTGTTCTAAAACAATTTTGTAGTTTCTTTGCTTTAAAATTTCGTTTTGCCATTATATAAGGACCAGTCGTTTAGTGTAATAAGAAAAATTGTAAAGAAATATTAATTTTTTTAATAGTTATGCCCAAGGGACATAAAATTAAAAATTATAGTAGAATTTCCCATATATCTGAGGCGTCATCGTCTTCAAGCATCTCCCTTCGTTCTTCGACTTATTATTTTAGGGGACGTACATAAATTACGTCCTGCCAAATTTGGACTTTTTTTGACCCCTCCCTCCCCCAAAGTCACGCTGCGTCACGTTTGGTCGAACCCCTCCCCCTAAAATTAGGTCACGTTTGTCGCACCCCCCCTTTTTTAAAAGTTAATTTTAATATTTTCCTTTGTTTAAGTGTTTCTTATGATAATCTTATGATAAAAAAAATTTCAGATTTCTTTCAAAAAATCGTTCTTATAAAAAACAGTTTTTCCTTGCAAAATTGGAAGGTTTGAATCGTTACGTCAAGCAAACGATTACCCTACTCCATTTCACGATTCGTCACGTTGTCGCATACCCCTCCCTCCCCCATATAAGCGTGACGTAATTTATGTACGTCCCCTTATTATGGGAAATAGTTAAGCGGCTATTTTCGATCCTGCACATTTTTCGTTCCTTGTCAAGAAAAATTCTTTTTTTTCTCCAACAGGGGTGCATTATTGGTGACCAAGACTTGGCAGGCTCAGCATATTCCCCAGAACTAAGGGCCATTTTTTGTGATACCATCTAAGCGACTCTTACTATCAAATTTGACACTCAGATGGCAATGAATCTGTGAACGTTAAAGTATACCGAGATTTAATTTTGCTGAGAGAACCCAAGAAAAATGGGTACTCAAGGGATCTAAGGGTACTTAAGGGATAACAATAAGTTTTGAAACAATACCTTACAACAAAAGTTTAATCAACAAAACGCAAAACTTTCACTCAAATTTTCAACTTCAAGCCGTTCGGAAGTATGAAAACTTTCTTAAATTTCATGCTTCTAATTTATATGCCACAAAAACAAATTCTTCTGTTTAAACATCCGTTCTAACTCTTGCGATCTACAATTCTCTTAAAATTCAAACTTAAACAATTCTTTCGATTAAAATTTCTGCAAATAAAGATGTCTGGAATCACAAGACGATTTAGACGTTTCATGTAAGTATTACCATATTTATTAAAAAATATATGGTGCATATTCTACTTTAAATATTTTAAATACAATTAATATTTTTCTCGTCGCCAAATTAATTATATAATCCAAATAATTGCAGGGAAGAATAAAGTATCGGGGCCGGAAATTTTCGAAAGTTAATAAAACTGCCGCTGATTCAAATATCAAAATATTTAGTCCTATCAAAAATAGATGATCGCTTACAATGAGAATTTATTTAAAAAAAATGGAAGACTATTAAAAAATTGACTCAGATTCAATACTCATTTTATTTGCAACCAGTTGCTTTTGCATATGGTAGAATTGGTAACTGACCGTTTTCGTTGAAGAGAAATTCAAGAAATTTCCAATTAAATATTGATGGCGGATTTTAATAGCTGTTTTATATTGACAAGAAAAGTCATTAAAATATTATAAATCATGGCTTTTATAAATACTTTAAAGAACAAATTTTAAGTTAAAAATTGTAGAGAGATACAGGTGATCAAAATACCTCAGACATAATAGTACATACCTCGAAAAATTCCTATGAGAATAAACCTATTCAAAATTTGTTGTCCTTTTAACCACATTAACTTGATTTAACTATTTTCAAAAACAAAAATGTAATGAATAAATGTAATGTAAGAAATATATTTTTTATAATTGCGTGAAAAAAAGCCGACTTTTACATTATAATTTCAATATCAGACACGTGCACAAAGCTAGACTTTTTGAAACCGTGAAAAAAAGTACTTTTTTTCACCCAAAAGCAGTGAAAAAAAGACTTTGTCGCACTCTTTTTATAAGATGCCAACATTTCAAGTAAAATTTCGATTTGATAATACTCAAAAAATCCAAAGATTTATCGATCTGCTGTATTTAAAAATATTATGCGCGTGAATTATTTTTGAATCAATGAATTTTTTTTCTCGCGATGGGAATATTTCTTAAGTCACGCCCTTCGAACTGCGAGTTCATTGGTTGCTTTCTTTGACAAAATGTTGAAACACGCTTATTGGTTTTTTATAGCGTCACGCGCGCCGAACTGCGAGTTCATTGGTTGTTTTCCTTGACATATCTTAGTCTATTTTAGTCTAATTAGCACGTGAATTATTTTTGAACCAATGATATTTGATTTTTTTTCACGCAATTATAAAAAATAGTGTATGAAACACGTGCGAAAAGTAAACTTTTTAAAACACGTGTCTTTATTTCACTCGCTCGTACCTCGCTCGTGAAATAAAATCCACTTGTTTTAAAAAGCATTACTTTTCGCACTAGTTGCATAAATATCTATTTTATAATTGCGTGAAAAAAAGCCGACTTTTACATTATAATTTCAATATCAGACGCGTGCACAAAGCTAAACCTTTTGAAACAGTGAAAAAAAGTACTTTTTTTCACCCAAAAGCAGTGAAAAAAAGACTTTGTCGCACTCTTTTTATAAGATGCCAACATTTCAAGTAAAATTTCGATTTGATAATACTCATAAAAATCCAAAGATTTATCGATCTGCTGTATTTAAAAATATTATGCGCGTGAATTATTTTTGAATCAATGATTTTTTTTTCTCGCGATGGGAATATTTTCTTAAGTCACGCCCTTCGAACTGCGAGTTCATTGGTTGCTTTCTTTGACAAAATGTTGAAACACGCTTATTGGTTTTTTATAGCGTCACGCGCTCCGAACTGCGAGTTCTTTGGTTGTTTTCCTTGACATCTCTTAGTCTATTTTAGTCTAATTAGCACGTGAATTATTTTTGAACCAATGAGATTTGATTTTTTTCACGCAATTATAAAAAATAGTGTATGAAACACGTGCGAAAAGTAAACTTTTTAAAACACGTGTCTCTATTTCACTCGCTCGTACCTCGCTCGTGAAATAAAATCCACTTGTTTTAAAAAGCATTACTTTTCGCACTAGTTGCATAAATATCTATTTTATATATAATGCGTGAAAAAAGCCGACTTTTACATTATAATTTCAATATCAGACGCGTGCACAAAGCTAGACTTTTTGAAACAGTGAAAAAAAGTACTTTTTTCACCCAAAGCAGCAGTGAAAAAAAGACTTTGTCGCACTCTTTTTATAAGATGCCAACATTTCAAGTAAAATTTCGATTTGATAATACTCATAAAATCCAAAGATTTATCGATCTGCTGTATTTAAAAATATTATGCGCGTGAATTATTTTTGAATCAATGAATTTTTTTTTCTCGCGATGGGCGTTGGAAATTTTTTTTTATTTAAGTCACGCCCTTCGAACTGCGAGTTCATTGGTTGCTTTATTTGACAAAATGTTGAAACACGCTTATTGGTTTTTTTATAGCGGCACGCGCTCCGAACTGCGAGTTCATTGGTTGTTTTCCTTGACATCTCTTAGTCTATTTTAGTCTAATAATTAGCACGTGAATTATTTTTGAACCAATGATTTGATTTTTTATTTGATTTTTTTCACGCAATTATAAAAAATAGTGTATGAAACACGTGCGAAAAGTAAACTTTTTAAAACACGTGCCTTTATTTCACTCGCTCGTACCTCGCTCGTGAAATAAAATCCACTTGTTTTAAAAAGCATTACTTTTCGCACTAGTTGCATAAATATCTATTTTCGGTTTGAATATTCATGAAGAATTTTAATTTGCTAAATGAATAATCGGTTATTTATTCATATGCCACGATTTACTTTGTTGAAAAAATATAGGTTTCACTTAATAAAATATACATATATGCTTAGAATATATGCTTAGAATATTTTTATAGAAACTAAGTAATGGGTCCCAATTTTGCATCGTTAAGTAATATTTTTAGATATTTATAAATTCAAGAATAAAGTAAGCACGAACAAATTAACCCGTTATGACTTATGACTTTCTTGGTGGGGGGCAAGAGCGCCAAGCACTGCGACTATAAGTCTATTGTACTAAGCCCCATAATGACACAAGCACAAGAGACACACAAAGAAAGAGACGACACAAACACATAGACAAATAACAACATTTATTGACAGTCACAAACATCCATGACTGACCGGGATTCGAACCCGACCTCAGCAGCTCCAAACGCTAGGATCCTAACGAGTGTGCCACCGAGGCGGCAACCTGTTACATAATAAATTGTTTTCTTTTAAAAAACAAGAAAACTTTTTCTTAGAAAATTGTGCAGATAATAAAATGGCAGAATTCAGTGTAAATAACAATGCAACAAAGAACTTCAGTTTTCTTTACTAAATATGTAGGGGACGACCATCAATCATGTGATGCAATTTTGCGATTTTAACAATATCTTGGCCACCTCCCCCCCCCCCCTTATGAGGCTTTATTATACAGGGTGAGGCAAACAAAAGTGGCCCTGGTCTAGAGATAAGAATACGACAGAAATGTTGCCAAGTCAAAAATCAGTACAAAAGCAGGTTTGCTGACTGAAACTATTGATCGTTTCAATATTAAGCCCAAACAAACGCTTGGCGACTTATTTTCCGGCAACTACGCTACGGTTTTAGAAGCTAGTTGAAATGAAATATAAACAAGGCTTGTAAAACTGATCAAGAAAAGTTCCCTCTAGTGATTATTTGATTGATTCGGTCGTTTTTTATCCAAGAGAATAGGGCCTTTTTGTGTTTGGTAATACAAAACATTCTAAATTGATTGCAAGACACAAAATTTGCATTATGGTACGTCTTCATGCAATACGAATTAAGATCTGACCTCGCCACTAGTCCATGAGTAGCTCTAATGTGAAGCTAATCAGATCCAACCAATGCAAAATCAGGTTTCAGGCGGCTTCAAGAGTTTTTCTCGCCAAGCATTTCAACATATTCCTATCTCTAGACCGGGGCCACTTTTGTTTGCCTCACTCTGTATTTAGCTCATCCCCTCTCCAATGTAAAACTCCAAAATTTTGAAATGTGATTTGGAGTGCCACAATAACTACTTTCAGATGAGATTTTGCCACAATTGAGTCGAGAAAAATATTGTACCGGTACTTTACTATATCTTATACTATAATACGAGGAATTGGACCCAAGTCGAAAATCGCCCCAGAATTAATAAACTCCGGTAAACTTAGGGGTCTGGGGTTTTGGCCACGACGAATCGATTGGCACAGGTTTTGAAGCGCTACGGTCAAGCAGTTTGGAGTTACAGATAGGATATTTTCAAACTTCATTAGTTCGCCATAATGGCTACTTTCGTGATGCCATCTGCTAAAGCAATAAGCCTCTGCTTAAGCTATAAATGTTTAGTTAAGATTTTAATTTTTCAAATTTAAATAAATTCAACCTTGCTTTAAACTTTATTGCGTTTTACAGAAAATGGTAACATGAATATTTTTTTAGTTCCAATCAGCAGACGATTTTAGTTCTATTCTGTTCATTGGCGATTTTTGGCGATCTTGAAAATTTAACATATGGTTACTATACCTATCGAGTTGAATGAAGTATGAAATGGAATGTTTACCACATTTCGACATTTTCGTTGCTTTTCAGCGAAACGCCAATTATCAATTACATTTCATGATTTCATTTCCTATGACTTTTAAAACTTTACCTTTGTATAGAATAGTTCCCTTTCCAAACTCTAACTATACTATAATACGAGGAATTGGTGCCAAGTCGAAAATCGCCCCAGAATTAATAAACTCCGGTAAACTTAGGGTCTGGGGGTTTTGGCCACGACGAATCGATTGGCACAGGTTTTGAAGCGCTACGGTTAAGCAGTTCGGAGTTACAGATAGGATATTTTCAAACTTAGTTCGCCATAATGGCTACTTTCCTGATGCCATCTGCTAAAGCTATAAGCCTCTGCTTAAGCTACAAATGTTTAGTTAAGATTTTAATTTTTCAAATTTAAATAAATTCAACCTTGCTTTAAACTTTATTGAGTTTTACAGGAATGGTAACATGAATATTTTTTTAGTTCCAATCAGCAGACGATTTCAGTTCTATTCTGTTCATTGGCGATTTTTGGCGATCTTGAAAATTTAACGTATGGTTGCTATACCTATCGAGTTGAATGAAGTATGAAATGGAATGTTTACCACATTTCGACATTTTTGTTGCTTTTCAACGAAACGCCAATTATCAATTACATTTCATTTTTTATGACTTTTAAAACTTTACCTTTGTATAGAATAGTTCCCTTTTCCAAACTCTAACTTTGTTTACAATGGTGCACTTTAACTAATGTGACCAGACGTCCCGCTTTTGGCTGGACAGTCCCTCTTTTTGTAAAAGTCCCGCAAAGTCCCGAAAAACGAGGAAATTGTAAATAAAATAGACTTTTTTTTATGAATAATCGTTGTAAAACGCTATGATGTCTTTAGAAATTGTTAAATGAAGCTAAAGTCATCAACAAATTGGTGGAGTATGGTTTCTGTTTGCCTGGAGCCGCTGCTGCTGTTGAACTCGCCTACCTTATCTTTCTTATACCAAGTGTCATTGTGTGAAGGGACTATTATGTGCTTAAAAAAATACTTAAAAAATACACCGGGGGGGGGGGGGGGGGGTGATGGAGTGTCCCACTTTTTGATTTTGAAAATCTGGTCACATTAACTTTAACGGTTATCTTTTCATAAATGGTTTCACAAATTTTCTTATGGTATGATTGTTTTGATAAATCACAATTGAAAATTTAAATCTTCGAGTTAGCTTCGATACCTATTTTCTCCAAGCAGAGCTCGGTCACCCGCTGGTTTCTAGGTAATTTAAAAAATATTATACTTGACGATTATAATTTACTTTGTTTCCTTCGTATATCTTTTCGATGAATAAGAATCCTAAACTCTTACTTCGACTTTTTGTCCCCCTTGGTATTTAAATACACGGTTACAGAAACGCGACATCAACATGAGGCCCTAACAGATTCAATCTTCGAGATAGGCATGCCAAACTGCGTCACCTGCACATTAACCCTTTCAGTCCCAAAAATTTACTACACTACAGAAACTTCTGATGTTCACAAAATATGCTTATTTTCGGTCAAATATACGAATTCCATGAAAAAAAAGTTTATTTAAATTTTTTTATATGGTTTTTGAAACAATGCCAAAAATTTTTAACTGTGGAAAACAACAAAATAAAAAAAATATATATATATATTACCTAAAAACACTTCGAGTTATATATTTTAAGGTATCTGACCATATTATTAAAAAAAATTAGTAATTATTTTAACCGAAATAGTTTAAATTGTGTTTTAAATATGTGGAACTGAAGTGAACTTATCAAATATCAGAAAAAACGCTTGTTGGCTATTTTCTAAATAAAAAAAATAGTAGTTCTGACTTCTATTGAGATTAATGTAAAATATTGTCTGATAGAACAAAGTGTGAAGAATCGAATGATGTGTGTTTGGATGTCATAACGGGACATACAAATTTTGAAAAAAATATTGAAAGTGATAATGCCAAATGGCATCACTGGAACTGAAAGGGTTAAAAGAATAATACATAAGTTTCTTTAAATAAATCTGTTAACCCCTTTCTTTTCGCTCCCGTAAAAATGACGGGGTGAGGTGGTTGACTTGTCCTCGATGAATGTTGGTTTTTCTCCAAAATTTAATTTTTGCTGAATTTTAAATTAAAAACAAATGAAAAAATAGTTTATATATTGTTCGTGCATATACATAATAGAAGCACGATTTTGACTTCTTTACTCTCGAAGTAAGCATACGTGGACATCTGTAGAATTCCCTTTACCACTTCCTTTTGTAGTTTTCTCAATACTAGCTTTACCATTAGAATGTTCAAGAATACAAAAATACTGATACTGAAGCAACTGATTTAATAATTATTGAAAAATGATTTAGCAGAGATTTCGGTGGACTTGCAAAAAAGGTTTTAAGGGAAATTTTAAAGGCATTTTGCATAAAACATATGCTAAACAAACGGACTATAAGTTGAAAAAAGAGTGGTATAGCTTGTTTTTCATAGAATACCAAAAGTGTTTATTTTTAAAGCTCCAAGCCCCGAATTTCTCTAAACAGTGAAATTATATCATGAACAATACTTGAAACTATTTTAATAATAAAAGTTTCGAAACATTGTTTAATTCGCAACAAAGTTTAAATCTTTGCAACACACAAAACCCTCACTCAAATTTTTATCTTCAAGCCAATCGGACCTATTTTATTGAATTCTGGGGTTAATTATAGTGTTTGAGCATCATTTCTAACGTTTTGGACCTTATTCTATCAAAATTTTAACTTTTATACAATAATCATCCAACTAAATTCGGTACTTTTGGGAATAACATGTCGGGATTTCGAAATCGCTTTCGATCAATCATGTAAGTAAAATTCGCTTAATCCACTATTTGGTTTAAATCACTTAACTCTGTGAACATATTAATTTTTAGCATTATTTTTATTTTAAAATATTTCATCCTTCCATATGCCATAGTTACATTGATTTGTTTTTCTTGCAGAAATCGTATAGGACGAATCTTCCGACGCAAGAAGAAATCCGATAAAAAGGTAAGCTGTACTTCAGAAATGTTTCGATAGACTATCTCATCTACCTTCCTAATTATCTTGTATATGTAACTTTCACTAATAACCCTTTTATAACCCTTTCACTCCCAATGATTCCATTTGGAATCATCACACAAACTTGTATTTTTTTCCCTCATTAAATAAGACTTGCACTTGTTTCAGATAAATTTTAAGACTATAATGTTATATTTCTTCTATTGTTATATGGAATAATCATGTCTTTTGCAGAATTAATAATGTTTGTTGTACTTATAAATGAAAAGATGAAAATCATGATAAAAGTAAAATTCACACTTAAAACTGATATTAAATAAATTAAAAAGGCTAAGATGAGATTTGTAGTTAGGCTACGATTAACATTCAAAAATAAAAGAAAACAATCACTTTAATCTAAAAATTAACCTGAACTTTAACAACAGAATATTTTTTAAATTTTAAATAGTGATGTTCTTTAAGTAAAATCAAACTTACAAATTTCAAGTAATTTTATTAACATATTTTAAACCACGATTCCACTCCGTACACTTGCAGAAAAATACTAAAAACTCTACATTTTGTTTTTCCTTCAGTTTGTTAAAATTTAAATATTTTTTTAGATTCAAACATCCGAATCAAATGACATTTCACAAAGCAACTTTGACGACGAACTCATTTACGAAGACAACGAGTTGGAACAGCAAAAGACAAGTTCCGAAGCAGTTTCTGAACTCGCTGGTCAAGGAGAAGAGTCAGAATCCTCAACTGAAAGTTCTGACAGTTCTGATGGAGAATACTATTCTGACTCCAAAGATTCCACCAAGAAATGTGAATTGGTCAGGACAAATTCAGACAGTATTCCTGACGAGGAGTTCCAGTATGCCTGCCTAAGCAGCACTGATGAAAGCGACGAAGTGGACACAGACGGAGTGGAGGACTCTAAAACACAATCCAAGGAGACGTCTGATGTCACCGACGATGAGACTCTCCTTCCGAGTTCTGGACAAGGAGATCCTGGAGCAGTGTCCCCGGCCACGATTGCAGATTCTGGGCAGGAAGGATCTCAACTTCCATTCAAAGATTCCAGCGAAGCCCAGGAATCCGTGGCTGAGAGAATCGAGCACGGGGATTCTGAAATGGACATCGATGAACCAGCGTCAACGCTCGACGTCATTTCGGGGCACATCCACAACGAAGTCGTCGAATCGGATTGTAAAAGTGAGGATTTAAACACCAAAGATGAGGATGACACCAGAGTGGATGACGATTCAAAACCGTCCGAAATCCCTCCTCAAACGGATGTCCTGGAAGTTGTGGCTCCAGAAATCCTCTCACCATCACATGTCCAAACCACCACTTGCTCTCCAGAACCAAATGGGCCAAAGAAGGACATCA
The DNA here is from genome assembly GCA_023701765.1 of Hylyphantes graminicola. NCBI lineage: Eukaryota > Metazoa > Arthropoda > Arachnida > Araneae > Linyphiidae > Hylyphantes > Hylyphantes graminicola. Next base: position 35,990,286 of record CM043116.1, read on the forward strand.
AGTGTCAGAATCCTTTCGTTGATGCAGACATCTTGAAGGCGATGGACATCCTTGTCGATGAAGTGGAACAACTTGTAATGAAAGATCCAAAAGTCATGACCACATATGATGAGATCAAGGGCGAATTCAAAATACAAAAGCCCGACGCTATGGTAGTTGTGAATGGCCAAGAATTTTCTATACACAGAAGTCTCTTCGTGGAAGAATCCATCTACTTCAAAGAGGCATTTACTGGGCAGGAAAACAAGCAAGCTGTACTCCATGTAAGATTTTGTTTTGTTCTAATCTTGAAGTGTTCTTAGTTTATTGTTATATATTGGTTTAATTTTGTAATATGGTTTTCCTTGTTATGTTCTGAAACAAAATTTAAGACTGAATTCAGTTTTCGATAATATATGCAATTTTAAATGAATGTTATTATTAAATTAATGTTATTTAATATTTAAATATTTAATATTATTTGCTTTTTTTTTCAGATCAACTCGGAGTACACAAACTGCACTGTGTTTAAAGCTATTTCCTCCTTCATTTACAACGGAATTGTCGAAATACCCAGCAAAGAGTTCCTGAATTTGTGGTGTTCATCTAACATTCTAGGAATGCCACGGTTGATTCAACACTGCAAGCAGGTAAATTTCAATAATTCTCTATTTAAAAAAAAAAATATTTGGTGTTGATTTGAAAAATTATTATACAAAGGACATAGGTGAAAAGCGCAAAAAGGTAGTATAGCCTTGAACTAGTTTTCACTTTATTTAGAAATTTATTACAATTATTTATTTTATACTTATACGAATATTAAAACAAAGGTTAAATTAAAGTTTAAAGCAAAATGACTAGCATCTTTTTTCACTGCAATATATCTATTTTCTCAAATACTTGATTTTAATGCAATTTTTAAATTACTTCATATTTCATTCTATTCGTATTTTCAATCAATTATTATTATTTTTGCTTTTGAGTTTCCTATACTGTGATGATTTTTTTCAACATATTTTGCAGCAAATAATAATTACCCAGACAAGCATTTAGTTCAATTATCTTACTTTCCCTGTTTTATATGAATTTTGACAATTAGTATAGTTTTGAAATAACTTTAATCGACTATGTTTCAGATTATGGACCCATCGACAGATAATGTCAAAAACCTCCTGAACTTCTATCAGGTTTCATTCCAACTTAATCAGGACAGGTCCCCAGTTTTGAAAAGGCTGGCTGATAATTTCGAGAAGCTAATACTTCAAAACGACTTCCTTGATTTTACACCTGAACAAGTAGTCGAACTATTGAGCCAGGATCAACTCGGAACAAGGAGGTGCGTACATTCTTGTTATGCATTGATTTATAATGTTTACTAATTAATACTCAACTTCAAAGTGCCTAAATGCAGAAAACATTTAAGCGACCATGTGTTTTTACTTGAGTTTTCAATTTTTTTTATTGCTTTATAATGGTGGCGAAAGATAAGGAATAAGAAATATATGCCTTGTAATGGACTGTTGCGCCGAGGAGTTTAGCTTAGTTTAGATATCATGAAAGCAAAACTTCTTTTACTCAAAATGCAATGAGGATATCCTTTTTAGGCGCCGTATAAAGTATACTCTTCTTCTTGTTAATGCAAAACTATCAGAATTTCTGTAACTATAATACCATCAATTTATTTGATTGGTTATGGAGGTTTAGTACTCATATAACAAAGCACTAGCCGTATCTTTGTCGCTCTACTTATACAATATTGACTAGACTTAAGTCTCTTAACGCTCAAGTGGCCCATGAGGTCACTATACACATATTAGATTTTCTTTTATATGTACTGTGTCTTATAAAATAATTTTATTTTTACAGCGAAGTAGTGGTATTCTTGGCCGCCTTGAAATGGACCAACCATGACTTTCACGAGCGTGAACAGTTCGTGGAAATCTTTCGATGTATAAGATTCACGCAAATGACAATACACGAGGTCGTCGCCTGGTTCCATCCTCCCATCTTGAAAGGCGTCGTGGAAATGACTGAAATTAAAAAGATGCTCTTAAACGCCACATGGTGAGTCTTGTCCTCCTTACTTTCAAAGAATGCATGTCTGAAATATATGACTTCTCAGAATAATACATAAAATTACAAAATAAGCTACTGCTCAATGCTACTATTTGCTCAAGTAGCTAGTAAATACGCAGTTAAATTCTAGCAATTCGGCAAAAACAATATTTTTAGACAAAAGTAAAATTGCTCTGACACTTTTCTTTATATTTACAACGTACTTCTACAGTTAATAAGACAGAATGATCCTGATCAGTTCTACAATAGCATATCAAAATGTTATATTTGTGCTTTATTAAATTATTAAATTAATAATTTACATTGATCTAAATTTAAATTGATTTCTTTTATTCTAGTTACCAGTGTGCGAGAGCCGTGCATCAAGAGCACTTATTTGACTCATTAAGATCTGCTCCGAGAAATCTGCTCTTGAAAGAGAAGTTCCTTGAGTTTTGGGTAAGACACAATGAAATTCATCTTTCTTTTCAATTTGAACTGTTTTTAATTATTGTATAATATTTTTTAATTTTTAAACATCGGATAAGCCATCTTCGTCTTAAAACTATAATTTTCATGTTCAAATGAAAGAAATTATTTAGCATCCAACCAAAGGTTACGTTTTCGTTTATTTGACGCATTTTTAAATGGGGAATGAATGCATGCTAGCGGCAAATAATTTCTGTTTTCATAACTCAATTTAAGTTTAAATTAATAGTTTAACAAGTACGGTTTTGATAAAATATGTTTAATATTTAGTTACATATGAAATTGAAACTTTTTCAAATTAAATTATAAAATGAAATTATGACACATAAAATAATTAACTATAATAATAAAGAATATTTTCAGTAAACCTATTTGACTTGTTTCCGTTAAATTTCTCCATCGTACTATGATTTAAAAATTATTAGTCTTGGAGATAATTTTTTATGCATCTAAAGTACAAGTTAAATTTGTCTGTCAATATTGTCCTCTTTTAAAGACACTTAAAGTTATGGTTAGGTTAGTTTGAATTACCGTCGCACTAGTACTACACCTATTAGAGACGGGCGTTATATTTTCTAACCACGGTCAAGTGACGACCTGAGTAGGCACCCAACGCAATCGTTAAGGTTGACATCGTACACAGCGTTGGGACTTATTTATCTTGCATTTTTTCAACGCGGGGTAGTATTCGGGGGACATTTTTGTCTGCACGGGTCGTTTATAGTTCGGCCGAAATTCTAGTGATGCGTGGATTTGAACCTGAAACCTTCCGCATGTAAGGCGAACGTCTTAACATCCGTCCATTTAACATGTATTTTAAATGTTTTGTTTTTATGGCGTGTATTTCACTGGCCTGATCTACCTAACTTTTTAACTGTTGATCGTAAACATTTCCTGTCATATGTAAAAAGCTGCCTGGTGTATTTGTTATAAATAAACTTAACAAACTATGGTGATTCTTTGTGCTAAGTCAATGCTTTTAAATAGAAATTTCTTTTATAGAACACTGACATCTTCGACCCTAAGTACAATGAGAACTTGGCTGCGACCAAAATTCAAGCAGCGTACAGAGGGTATCAAACCAGGAAGCAGATTTTCAACAACATGGATAAATCTACAAAGAAAGGGTACAAAGATTGGTTGGCATTTTTGTGTTACAAAATACAAATAAAAAATTATATGATTCGCCAAGGGGACCAACAATTCCATTATATTCGAACTAAAACTTACATTCAAAATTACTTAAGACATTGCCAATAGAAATAAATATAACATTTAATACAATATATTTATGGAATAAAATTAAATAAAAAGAATAATAAAAAGGCACTGCAGGTTTTTTTAAAGTATGCTTCATGGTATAAATGTGAAAAAAAAGCTTCTAACTTATCAATAAAAAAAATATATTTAAAAAAAAAAACTTTTAAGTAAATTAGGAGTTTGAATTTACATGAAATCAACATTCAAACGAATAAAAACAGAAAAAATGCTTAAGAAATTGTTGCTTAAGCAATCGATATTGCAAAGTATTGAGGGTCTTCTGTTGGGGATATGGTATTGAAATCCCAAAAATTCTTATTGTGTTATACAAAAAGTACTATACTAAAAAAAGCCTAGTGTCGAATATTTTTAGCCTATGCAATTATCCTAGTACTAAAATCTCTCCTTTTTTTCTGATGCATTCGGATGCATGTCTTTTAAATGAATGAAACTGTTCGCAATACTACCTAAAAATAACTTATTTTTTCAACAAAACACAAAGTCTAAGTGTTAGTATTTAAATACTAAATTACTTAAAGATTGTTACAAAATCTGAAAAAATACAATGGCGTACTTTCCTGTTATTTTAATACTCATTGGAATTTTTTGTAAAACGGGGTGGCAGACTTGCAAAATATTATGATTAATAGTATCTGATGACCTGCCTTTCGAATAAAAAAAATTATAATAGGCTGTTAGAACTAAATTAATAATCTGTCCGATGACGATCTGTTTCATTTCTTTTAAAATAAAAAATAATATGGAAAGTACACTTAAAATAATAGTTTGTTGAATTTCTTTTATTTACCCACTCCAACGTAAATGCTTTGTTTTTTGAACTTATGCTTATTTCTTGCAGATCTGAATGCCCCAAAAGCTACAGATTCTTTTTAAAGCGTATGCATGAGAGAGAGAAGAGACATTTCCCGAAGATTTACAATTCGGAATATAAGGTCCACCTCATCAAAATCTGAGGAACTGTAACATCCCACGGACCTTTTCACTCCTAAAGACTAATAGACACTTGACAGCTTCTCCTCAAGAACATCAGAGGAGCTACTATATCATCTCAAGTACCATCAAATATATGAGGACACATATAAAGCAGATGACGACCTGTGCAAAATCCATGGGGGGTCTAAAAGTATTTACAACAAGTATCTGTGTAACATCAGATTAGTATCAAGGAAAGTTAACAACATTCTTGAAGGATCGTTTTACAACTTTAGGTCCGAATACTGCGAATAGTCTTTGCCGAGAGAAGTATCAGTGGCGGATCGGTATCAGGGCTGTTTCTGGCATCGGGATACTTTCTCCTTAGCCGAATAAGGAGGGAGTGATCGCGGTGTTTGGGCAGTCCTGGCATTGACCCGCCACTGATGTTTCTTTGGGCATTTTTTCCATCTACGGCATATTATCTCGCCGTCAAAATGAAATCTTTGTGACAATTCTATACACTACATATGGTGAGGAGCTACATTTCCATCTACCAGCATCTCCCGATATAACGTCTTTTGTGTACCAATTTGAGGAGTGCAATTTCAACTGCTTACAGCTCCCGATATCTAGGACTATTTATCAACCGATCAAGGAAGCAATTTCATCTTCTCATGGCTCCCGATAACTACGACTGTTTTATGTACCGATTTCGTAGAGCAGTCTTCCATCTACTTGTAGCTCACGATAACCAAGACTGTTTTATATACCGATATCGCAGAGCATTCTTCACCTTCTCATAGCTCCCGATAACTATGACTGTTTTATGTACCGATTTCGTAGAGCAGTCTTCCATCTACTTGTAGCTCACGATAACTATGACTGTTTTATGTACCGATTTCGTAGAGCAGTCTTCCATCTACTTGTAGCTCACGATAACCAAGACTGTTTTATATACCGATATCGCAGAGCATTCTTCATCTTCTTGTAGCTCACGATAACTATGACTGTTTTATGTACCGATTTCGTAGAGCAGTCTTCCATCTACTTGTAGCTCACGATAACCAAGACTGTTTTATGTACCGATTTCGTAGAGCATTCTTCCATCAATTTGTAGCTCACGATAACTACGACTGTTTAAGGGGTCTAAGGAGTCTTAAAAATGTGCAAAGAAGGAACTACAAAGCATAGTTTGATCTTTCATGTAATTTTTTAACTACTCAATATACAAGTATAATTTTTTTATATGTAATTCTACAAGATTTATTTAATATGAAACAATTTTTAAAATTTATGAAACTTTAGCCAAAACTAAAATAAATGATATGAAACATAAAGCTATTTGAACACATTATGATTAGGCTTGCGCGGCAAATTGTGAGGTCAAAATTGAAGACATGACCAAGAAAATGACTTTATATTGTACAAATATGTACAAACAAAGACTTATACCTAAATTCTCAGCTCAATTTTAATTTGAATTTATTTTAAGAACTTTTTTCTAAAAAAATTTATAAAATTTTTTGAATTTTGATTTAAAAAAATTTTAAAAATTATTTCTAATTAAAATTGAGCTGAGAATTTAGGTATAAGTTCTAGTTTGTACATATTTGTACAATATAAAGTCATTTTCTCGGTCATGTCTTCAATTTTGACCTCACAATTTACCGCGCAAGCCTAATCACAATGTGTTCAAATAGCTTTATGTTTAATATCATTTATTTTAGTTTTGGTTAAAGTTTCATAAATTTTAAAATTTGTTTCACATTAAATAAATCTTGTAGAATTACATATAAAAAAATTATGCTTGTATATTGAGTAGTTAAAAAATTACATGAAAGATCAAACTATGCTTTGTAGTTCCATCTTTGCACATTTTTAAGACTCCTTAGACCCCTTAATGTACCGATTTCGTAGAGCTTTCTTCCATCTACTTGTATAGCTCACGATATTTTAAGACACCTCAAAATACCTCAAGAGGAGCAGTATACCATCAACTAGAAAGTTCTTCATTTTATGACACAATACCTATTATGACTATTATGACCTATTATGACAAAATCGGATTTTACTTTGTGTTTTAGATTCTGAATATTTTGGCCATATTGTACAAAATTTATTTTAATAAAGGATATTCTTTTCTTATAGTGGATGCCATATTTATGTTATCATAAATAATAATTATTTCAATTTTTAGAAAAACTTAGTTAGAACAAAGTATGCGAGGAAATTTATTTACATGCATGAAAAGCAAAATCTCAAATGTCCAGCAAATATTTTAATACATCAATTTACAGAGCTTGGATATTTGAACATATGAAAAATTAAAACAATATTTAATTGGTGTCTTATTTTTTTATAAAATGACTCCTTTCAAGGAAAACTTATAAACATTTATGCACAAAAATATATTCGGCTCAAGTGCATCCTAATGTAATAAGCGACTAAACAATATTACTGTTGGAAGTAGAGTGTAAACTATCTAAATTTCCATTATTTCATTTCGAGTAATGATTTGTCGATTCTTTTTTATTTAAGTTTACTAGTTAACCTTTCAGTCCCAATAACAATTTGCCATCATCATTTTAGAAGAAAAGTTTTGATCGTCTATAGCTATTTATGATATCAAAAAGCACATCATTCGATTCTTCAATTTTTTCTATTAGAAAATATTTTTTATTAATCGCAATATATTTCAGCCCTATTATTTTTTTTAGTTACGATCAGAAACATGATGATGCCGAATGTCATCACTGGGACCGAAAGGGTTAAAACACGTCGGCGACTGTCAGTTTGTGTATTTTTCTGAAGAAATCTAAAGATTTTTGAGACTCGCCGAAACACTTTAAATGTGCACCAACAAATAAACAATTTGCTCCAATAATTTACTTTGTTTCCTTCGTATATCTTTTCGATGAATAAGAATCCTAAATTCTTACTTCGACTTTTTGTCCCCCCTCGGCATTTAAGGGGTCATAGGAGTCTTAAAAATGTGCAAAGAAGGTACTACAAAGCATAGTTTGATCTTTCATGTAATTTTTTAACTACTCAATATACAAGTATAATTTTTTATATGTAATTCCATAAGATTTATTTATTATAAAACAAATTTTAAAATTTATGAAACTTTAGCCAAAACTAAAATAAATGATATTAAACATAAAGCTATTTGAACACATTGTGATTAGGCTTGCGCGGCAAATTTTGAGGTCAAAATTGAAAAAATGACCAAGAAAATGACTTTATATTTTACAGATATGTACAAACAAAGACTTATAACTAAATTCTCAACTCAATTTTAATTAGAAATTATTTTAAAAAGAAATTAAAATCAAAATTTTAAAATTAAAATTTTTTTTTTGAAAAAAGTTCGTAAAATAATTTCTAATTAAAATTGTGCTGTGAATTTAGGTATAAGTCTTTGTTTGTACATATTTGTACAATATAAAGTCATTTTCTTGGTCATTTTTTCAATTTTGACCTCAAAATTTGCCGCGAAAGCCTAATCACAATGTGTTCAAATAGCTTTATACTTAATATCATTTATTTTAGCTTTGGCTAAAGTTTCATAAATTTTAAAATTTGTTTTATAATGATTAAATCTTATAGAATTACATATAGAAAAATTACACTTGTATATTGAGTAGTTAAAAAATGACATGAATGATCAAACTATGCTTTGTAGTATCTTCTTTGCACATTTTTAAGACTCCTGCGACCCCTTAAAGGAGGCAGTAGCAAGTTCATTGACACAAAAATTTCATTTTTTTTTCTAAAATGTCACTTAGCACATTCTTCCACTAAGCTATTCAAATGAAGAGTTTTGTGGTAGAATGTGCAAGGTGACATTTTTGAAAAATTTGGTATTTTTGAGACAATTAGTAAAATAGAGAAAAAAATAAAGTTTGCTAAATCGACTGGAAAAGGGCCATAAATAGACCTCAATGCCAAGATATAACAATCATCAATTCATCTCTGCTCATACTTTCTTTTGGTTTAGTATAGAGAAGGAGTGGGGGAAATTAAAATAAATGTTCTCTTACATAACCATTATATTAGTACAATAACGAAAACGACGAGGAAAAGTGAACCGGCCATTTTCAATCCGGCACATTCATTTTTCGTTCCTTGTCAAGAAAATTTGTTTTTTCTCCGATTCTCCAATTCTCTTCTTAAATTTGTTGTTTCCGAATTATAGATAAGCATAGTGGCTAGGATTGTAGCTCTTCCAAGTAGACGTGGAAAGACAAAGAAACCGTCAGAACTCAATTCAAATCAGTAGCAGCTACATTTTATGAAGAGAGTATTTCAAAGCTTATTTACAGATATAACAAAAGCTTTAATCATCAAGATGATTGCATGGAGAAATTAGCTGTATTGTACACATTACTTTTGGTTAAAAAAATAAGCTTTTTTGTATTTTGACCTGTCTTTTTTTACATCCCCTTGAGGTTGGAAAAAAAAAACAGCGTAAAAGGCTAAGTTCTGACAAATTAAAAAAAATTCTACCAACACCAGGCCAGAGGCCCAGCAAGGTTGGTCCAAACTAAATCTAATACTTAACCAATTTTACCAGTTTCCAATTGCATACTGGTCTGTTAAGCGACAGCAATATTTATTTATAACTACTAAATATATACAAATAAGAATATAAATACTTTCAACAGAATCTTAACGCAGGATAAGGAATTTTAGCAGAATTGTAACCTATCGCACTACATTTCTTCATTAGAGGTATACATATTTTTCACTTGATTATATAAATAGAGGGTATATTTTTAAGAAATCTGTGATAAGGGCTTTATTTTAAAAAAATATTGTGAGATACAGTGTTTTGTGAACTATCATCTCAAACGATTATCTTAGTTCTTAGGATATTTTTAGAAGTGTCATATCCTTGAGAATTCCTCTGATAGGGTTGAGAATTTACCAGACACTCCGTTTTGTAATCTAAATGTCATAATTTTTGTCAAATTTTCATTTTGTCAAATGTCATTTTGTAATCTAAATGTCATAATTTTTAAAGTTGTGCATGTTGACAGGGATGTGAGAAGGCTACCTGATATTTTAAATTACATTTATTGCGGCTGGCTCCTCTGCAAGCTGATGTTATATGGTCGTGGTCCCTAACTTTATCACCATAAAGCAGTTTATCGCATATATGACAGGTTTCACTACTTTTGAAGTGATTATTGTCCTCATTAGAAAAAAAAATAATAGGTTTAAACGTTTAAAATTTTCTGTATATTTTTCTCTTTCTCTGGTGAACATGTATCCGTTTTTAATAACATTGATTCGAAGTCGGCACAAATTGCAAATGGTACGGGTAAACCAAAATTATGTTTATCAAATGATAACCACTTGTTAATGCCACCATTCTGCAGGAATTTTAATTTTTTGTGTCTTATGCTCCCTGCGATTCCCGATATGCGAGGTTAAGGTCTCTTGCACTGCAAATCAGTGGAGGCAATAGTTGCAGTAAAATGCTTTTCCATCGTGTTTGGCTAGGTGTGATAGCAGTCTACTTAAATGTCTGCTCAGACAATAATGGTGATTATCTTCATTAGATATGAACAATAACTTGATGTGCTTATCACAATTTCTATTTGTTATCCGAAGAGGAGAAACTTCTTTTTCCTAACCAAATACATTTATGGAAATGTTATTAATGAGTTCAAACTTATCAATTTGAGAAATTGGGGTTGGAAAATCTATGCCACTGGTATCCAGTTCCGTCTCAAAAGGCAAGTAATAAGCAACTCTGTTGGCATTGTGTTTCCAATCAATAAGATGCTGGGCTGCTAAAACGGACCAGAGAAAGCACTTATTGTCAGTATTTTGAATGTTCAGATTGCTTCTTGTATGTAGAAGCTCCTCAGGGAAGAGATATGTATGAAGCTGCCCCCAAGGGGATGTGGCGCTGTTCACTTCAAGATGTAGTATTTCATCAATTATCCATCCTGAGCCTTGTCCCTCGAATTCGCTGAATGAATGCAAAATCTATTTTAAAAAAATACTATAATTTTAGTAGCATCAACACGAATTTGAAGAAAAAACGTGTTTTAATTAGAAAAGTTAATTTTAATACAATTTAAATTTTAAAAATAATTCTTTTGCACAAACGTTTAATAGGTTCTGGTAAAATTTCGCAAAAATATGTGGAGCAGTTTAGGAAAATTAAGATTTTGTAGTATGGACATTTGCACTTCTTTATATTCATAAATGGTGTTTGAGTAGACTAATAAAATGTATCTCACCTTTTCATTATCATTTGCCCGGAGAGAGTAGTATCACAATTTGATGTACAGAATGCAATGCATTCTTCATTTTCAGTTTCAGAAATTTTTCTAGTGAATCTAACTTTCATATTTAGGTACCTTTGATACCATTATGATTAATCAGTTCTGTTATAGCATTTATGAGGTCGGCATGAACACTTTGAAGAAGTGCTAGTGGGTCTTGACACTTTTCCACACATGGATAAAAGTATAGCGTTTCAAATGTGTTTAAGCTTCCATTTTTGAATTTTGGAGACTGTCGATTTTTCTTTGAAGGCTTTATATACACCTCGTCAAGAGTTCAGCGATTTCTTTTCATGGGATTGAACATGTAATTTTAGTTTATCCTGTCTATTGAAGGTAGCATTACAAAGGGAGCACTTATGCTCGACTTTTCCATGAATAGTTCTTTCATGACGAAATGAATTCTTACGGTGTTTAATTTTTTTTTTTGCAAATAGCACACAATATATTGGGTTCAGCAAACTGTGAGTTTTATAACTGACTAGTTGGGAGAAAATTCATTGAATCTGAAGTCTGCATTACTTCAATTTTGAAAAAGCAATTTTGAAGAAAAGAGTAAGAGCTAAAGAGACGTGATGAGCACTTCTGTTGCTAATGAGGAGATCAGACCGAGCTCCCCTTTTTATTGTCACATGATGACTTAATTGCTTTGTATCCTTCCGCAAAAACTTTGTAATCATACGCACGAGGTTAAAAAAAATGGTCCGATAAGAGAAAAAATCCCCTTAGTTTTAGATAAGAGTTAGTAAAGAAATAATATTAGTTTTAAATATTGTATAATTTCCTATTTTCCTGTGATTAAATATCCTTTAGTATAAAAGATATATCTACTAGACTAAACTAAACTAAATATAAAACATATAATTCCAAAATCTGGCCAGATTTTGATATGAGTGTATCAGATGATGATTTAATTACACAGTATCCTTTCGCAAAAACTTTGTATTCATGCATGCGAGGTTAAAAAATAAATAGTCCTATAAGAGAAGAAACCACCTTTGCTTTTGATAAACTTCAGTAAAAAAATAATGTTAGTTTTAAAGATGAAAGTTTTTTAATATTGTATAATTTACTATTTTTATGTGATTAAATATCCTTTACTATAAAAATACAGGGTGGTCCCGAACTCATTGTACAAACTTTAATGGTAGGTACAGGAGATTGTAACAATGATTTATTGTATAGGAATGTATAGTCGCAAGTGACGCGGTGAGGCGTAAACAGGGGAAATAACGGCCGAAAGGAAAAACAAAGATTTTATTGAAAGCGTTGTTGACAAGTGCCATGTTTACAGTAACTGTTCAAAATTGCGTCCACCAGTAGCGATACAGGCTCGACAGCGTCGGTGGAGCGATTGGCGTACATATTCGAAGATGCCTGGTATGTCACGCACATCTGCAGCAGCTACAGATATGCGAGCGACGGAACCTCATCTTAGTCAACTGGAGTCTCATAAACAATTGATGCATTAGATGTCCCCATAAAAAGTAATCAAGACTCGATAAATCGGGAGATCGGGCTGGCCAAGGGACTGGTCCACCACGCCCAATCCATCGAGCACCAAACGTGGCATTCAGGTAATTCCGTACATCAATGCTGAAGTGTGCTGGTGCCCCATCGTGCTGAAACCACATGCGGTTACGAATGGCGATCGGAACGACATGCAGCAGTTGTGGTAACACTTATTTCAGAAAAATAAGATAGCTTTCGCCACTGAGTCCCGTGGGTAGTAAGTATGGTCCAATGATACCAACCGATCACTCCATTTCTTTTGCCTTTTATTTCCCTTGTTTACGCCTCACCGCGTCACTTGCGACTATACATTCCCTTACAATAAATCATTGTTACAATGTCCTGTACCTACCATTAAAGTTTGTACCATGAGTTCGGGACCACCCTGTATATAAACTAAGCTAAACTAAACTGAACTTATAATTCCGAAACCTAGCCAGATTTTGATATGAGTGTACCAGATGATGATTTATAGACATAGTATCCTTTCACAAAAACTTTGTATTCGCACGCGAGAGTTTAAAAAATAGTCCGATAAGAGAAAAAAATTCCCTTTACCTGATAACAGTATAAAAGTATAAAATTGTAAACAACATCTATATGTTATAAATCTCGAAAAACTACTCACTTGTTTAAAGTATTTTAAGACAACATTTTCAGATCAAGTTAATAGGTTAAATGTTCTTCGAAAAGATTCTAAACTTATACCGTTAAGGGCTACATCCATAGATACTGAATCAAGTTTTTTTTTTTAATCGTAGGATTAATGGGGTTTTGTAATGCTGAATAAATTTTGAAAATAAATTGAGTATTATTAACTTTAAAACCTAAACAAATAATTTCATTAGTTAAAAAAATAAGCAAATTACTAACAATGTATGATATCTTATCATAATCTTCTGATAAAACTAGCACAGAATGGCTTTCGATGGTATCCTATGGAGCTCCCGATTCTGGATTTAAGAGACGGAATGGCTTAATATGGGCGCCTAAGAGCTCCCTGTGATGTTGAATTGTCATAAATACCATACTGTTGCTTTTAGAATCATACAACTGCTCTACAGGACATGTCACTTAAAGCGGCATCCACAAAACAACCTTCAATTAGTATAATCGAGAAGCCTCATTTTTTCTGATCTTCATGCCGGATATTTTGACACCTTTAATTAAAAGGGATGTTTTCTGCTTTGCGTAATACTCATCTCTAACCAATTTCCAGTAAATCCAAAAAGCTATGACAACAGAATATTTTCTGGGTGTTTCGGACACGTAGTCGTCGGTGTTTCGCCGGTCATCACCCAGCCGTTCGAGTTCTGAAACCAAGAAACTATGGCTGTAAAATATCTTCTAGGCGTCTCGGACTTGGTGGTTCTTGGTATTACGCTGGCCATCCCTCTATTAATCGGGTTTAAATTTAAATCCTCCGGTTCTGAACATGGTTCACCCTCTGAATATTTCTTGGCCGGAAAAAATGCCTGTTTGTTGGTCGTCGTAACGTCAACTACGGTTACCATTCTATCTGCCATTCTCATGATAGGTACACCAGCTGAGATATACAGATATGGACCTATGAATTTCTGGTTCATTATTGGCCTTTGTATTGGATGCTACTTTGCGTCGCATATGTTCACACCCATTTACTTCCGATGTAAAGTATCGAGCATCTATGAGGTAACTGTATTATAATTATATATTTAAAAATAGGTGTTTTAATGAATAATTATTAATTTGTTTTATATAATATCTGTGTGAAATTGTCAATGAGACTATTGAGCATTTTTTAAAAGCAACCTTGAAGAATCTATAATATAAATGTAACTGTGTGCCTGCCTGAAAGGTATAACTGTACCACAAAACGTAGACATGCGAAAGATATCAAAATACGAAGAATGATATTTGTTATGTGTGCCAAATTCTTATTTAATTTTTTTTAAAATCCTCTCAGGTATGTAGAGTTTATACCAAACTTTTTATTTATGCAAAAGAAAAATTTTGGAGTAGAAGCTTGACTTTTCAATTGTAATATCAGTTAATAACTTTGTAACTTTGTCTAAGTTTTCCATATATTGATAGAAGTAATTGAATAATATTTTTTTCATTGCTTATTAGCTGCTGGAAATGCGATTCGGAAAATACACTAGATATTCGATTTCAGCAGTTTTTATTGTTCAAACGGTAAGTGCTTAAATATTATTTGAGAATCATACAATATGTAGTTAAAGGTGATACAGTACTCTAAAAATTATTTTGGTTATTCTGAACATTTACTGAAAGTTTCATAATGATATCTTTTGTAGAAAAAAGTGATTAAAAATTTTCTGGAGCCATTCCTATAAGTTTGAATAATTATTTCGTCTGCTTTCAACTTTTTTTTTCTCTGTTTCACGTTTTTCAATTCTTGTGTTCAATAAATCCCTGAGGCTTTTTTGCTAATTAAGTTAAAATTTTGAAATTTTTTACTTGTGTTCTTACATATATTATGCACAAAAATGTGCATGGAACAATGTCTTCTATTTATTGTATAGTTATTTTTTTAAATGTTGAATTTAATAATTTGTATTTATTGTGTTTTTTTTTTTTTGTGATTTTCACTGTAAATGCATATTACTATTTAACTGTCGCTCACATTTTAAAATCCATGCACAGTTCTTGAACAAATAGTACTAAAAAGAAACCATAAAGTATAGTGAAGTTATTCTTAAAATTGAAAATGGAGTAGGTTTTTAAAAAAGTTCAGAATTTTGACTTTTTTTGAATAAATGAAAAACTACTTGTAAATATTCATTTTAGAATTTTTAGTTAGAAATTTTTTATTTCGAGTGAACATTATACAAAGCCAATATAATTTAGAAGTTTATGTTATTATTTCTGGAAATATAATATTTTGGGTAATGCGTCCCCTTAATAATGTACATTTTTAGGTTTTTTCAAACCTATTCGGTTTTTTAGAATTTTTAAACATTCTTCTTCATATTTCTTCGAATAGTGTCCACAAAACGGCGCAAGGGCGGAGTAAATATATAGAATTTAAAATAGTGTTTGGCAATAACACCAACATTGTCGTTTTCAGATGCTCTACATGTGTGCAGTGCTCTTGGGTCCTGTCCTAGCTTTGAATGCAGTGACTAATTTTTCAATGGAAATGGCTATAATAGCATTTGGAACAGTTTGTACAATTTATTGCGTTATGGTGAGCGTATATCTTCACTTTATTGAAATACTTCCTTTGTATACCGTATAAAGTAATTTGAATAACTTGAAAAGCGAACTTAAAGTTCTATTGCAGCTACCTTTTGCGCAGGAACTATTTTCTAAAAAAAAAAAACATTATGAAGGCCGACAGGCATTGAGAACTCTTGTACCGAATTTGGACGTCAGTAGATCTTTTCCTTTTTCAACAATACCTTTAAAAACAAAACCATTGTAAGACAGCTACACATACGTTATTTTCTCGAAAAACTTATTATGACGTCTGACAGGTACTCAAGTACCGATTTTAAAGCCAGTAGCTCTTTTAGTTCGAGCTGCAGAATTTTTTCAGAGAAGCAGACAAGGTTTAAAAACCACTTTTATTTTTTAAAAAAAATCAGCACGTTACAAAATTTGTAGAAAACACAAAATCTCTACTTCGGATTTTCTAACCCATCGCAATACTTTCAGTACTATGCATTCAATTAATTAAGTATATTTAATTGCTAAAAGCATATGGGTATATCTGTGTAAAAGTGTTTAATCTTTAATTGTGTAAATTTTTAATCAATCTAAAAAGTAGTGACTGAGAAAAAGGTGCATATAAATGGCCATTTAAACATGCTCTTCAATGAAGACTCCGCCCAACCTTAAGAATTCAAAATTCAAACACTAGTTGATGAATTTAGGGTGGACTGAAAGCTGTTTTGTGGACGGATTCATTCCAAGCTGTATTGATGCTCACGGCCATCATCATTGTGTATGTAGTTAGCATTAGTGAAGTCGGAAGTGTTACAGAAATAGTCAGAAGAGCTTCTGAGGGGAAACGACTGAACTTCTTGGAGTAAGATAAACTTTCGTGACTTTTAACTTCTGTTTCGTAATTTTTAACTCCTGTTTCGTAATTTTTAACTTTTGTTTCGTAATTTTTAACTTTCATAAATGCGAAGTTTAGTGGAAGAACGTGATAAGAGACATTTGCGAAACAATTAGATTTTTGTGTCAATGTGAACATGTTATTCCCTCTTTTCAAGATAGCGAGATTTCCCCCTTTTCATAAATAAAAAAATAAGTGCCGTTTTTAAGTCTCTTTCCCTGTTTCCCGTTTTGTAAATCTTAGCACGCTCTTCCACAAAGCTCTTCAAGTGCTGGGCCGCCGGCGCAGTTGTTAGTGTTCTAGCGTTTGGAGCTGCTGGGCTCGGGTTCGAATCACAGTAAAGGCATGGATGTTTGTCTATGTGTTTGTGTTGTCCTTCTTTGTGTGTCTCTTGTGACTGTCTCTTCTGGCGAGCTGGATAATGGGCTATAAAGCCTACACCCTCCCTTCTAGAGGGCGCAATCACTGTCAGTTAACAAGCTCTTCAAGTAGCAGTTAATATTACAGATTGATTAAAAAAAACGTCATTAGTTTAAAAAAAAGTACACTTTTTAAATGCTGATAAATTGATCCATTTCTGAATAAAAATACAATAAAAAATATTTTTATTTGACGGGTTACTATTCTAACCAAATTCAGCGTTTGACATTCTTCTTTAAAAAAAACTAAACATGGTATTTAATTATAAATGTATAAATATTATTATAAAAATTTTAATATTCTGTTCAAGTAGTTAGTTAAAAATGCAAGAAAATAATAAATATAAAAAAAATTATAATTACAAACATTGTTCTAGTTTCTTACGATTTTTTAAAAGCACTTTTTTGTATTTAGTGTTTTTTATTTTTTTCGAACGTGTTAAACTTCGAAACCAGTTTCTTTCCTATAGCTTTCGTTTGGACTTGGAAACCAGATATACGTTTTGGAATTGCCTTTTTCGCGGCGTTGGATTTGGTCTTGGCTTTTGGGGTTGCAGCCAACTTGAAGTGCAAAGGGCACTCAGTATGAGCAGCCTCAGTAGAGCTCAAAGGTAAAATATGCATATCATAATGAGCCACGTTTTCCCTGCTTTCTTTTTTAGTATCAATTCATTGAGTTTTTCATATAAACAAGGTCAAAAACAAAACAAAATGCGACCAAGCAATGACTAATTATCAAACAATGATATTTAAATAATTAAGTGATAAGAAGAAACGACCAATTAAATAGCGTGCATAAGTATGAAATCGAATCAGATCACACAATAACTTTACTAATCAATATCAATTATAAGAACACACGGTAACTAATATCATTGAATGATGAAGAATGGTGATCAAGTTATTTATGTAATAATAATATCACACGTTAACTAATATAATCAAACGATGAACGATGATGATCAAATAATTTACCTAATAATAAGATCACGTGATAAATAATAATGAGATGATGATCAAATAATTAATGTAAGAATAAGGAATTAAGGATCACCCGATAACTAATAATCAAACGATGAGGATCAAACAGTTAATAGAAAAATAGATCATAAATATTACCAGAGTAAGGAAGACACAAACCTCGTTTTAGCCAAACTAAGTGGTATAGTTTTTTTTTGTATTGACGATTTTATAGATTTAAGAGTGTAGATTACGAATCTGGGAGGTACTTTTTTGGTAGTCTGGAGGGGTTTTTTTGGTGATTCAAGGAAGCGTTTCCTCTATCTTGAGTTTGGCAATCTAAATATTCGGTGACCAAAATTGATTTTTTTAATGGATGCATTAAGCAACAAAGAATAACCATTTCTAAAATAAATCGAAAAATAACACAATGTAAGTAAAAAATAAAATTTGGTTATTTTTCAGTTCTATCAGGTGGAGTGTTTTGCCACTATTTTTATTTCTAGTTCTATGCAACTTGATTGGAATACTAATTTATGCAGTTTTCTACTTGTGTGATCCAGTATTAATGTATCGTGATACTGGCATAACTAAGTATGACCAAGTAAGTTTTATAGTGCATTTTCACCATTATACTTATTGAGTGATTAACCCATTAAACGACAGCACCGTTATATGAGCCATGCTGATTTTTTTTTCTATATGGACTTTAGCAAAACTAATATACAGAAATATACCTATATATGTACCTTCTGAAAAAAAGTTTAAAATAAACTAAATGGCTAAATTTGCGATGTCTAGCAGTTCAGCATATAATCAAGAACATTTTTTCCAAACATAAAGGAGCTTCAATGATAATGACATTTGTTCTTGAGAAACTAAAGAATCAGAGAATAAAAATTAAATATCATAAAAAGATTTCGGTCTTTCTATGTTAGAGAATAAACAGAAGCAAAACAAATGTTCAATTTATTCTACTAATCACAACAAGACAAGTCTCCCATTTTGGCACGTTTCCTTCTTTTTTTACGATAAAATTAAGTAAAAAAAAGGTAACGTGTGTAAAGTTCAGCTTTTTACTAATTAAGTAAATCCTGTTAAAATATATTTTAACTCACTGTATGGGGGGGATACAAAAATAGAACTATTGTTTTCCATATTCAATGTTCCTTTGCTTCGTCGACATTGTGCAACAAATTCGAAGGGAGATAAAATTCACATCGTATAGTTATTTCATTTCTTGTTTTTATAAATATTTTAAAATTATCAATTGTTTACAAATTTTATGTTGATACTTATTTAAGAATGAGAAGCTCGCGTCATTTTGGCCCTGGTGACGTTTTTGAACATTCCAAATGTCCAAATGTCACCGGAACAGATACTAGGATTTAACATTTTCCTTCCATTTTTGGAGCAACCTACTTTATATTATGATTCATCAACTGTAAATATATTAAATTTGAAAATATTTTGTTTGATAGAATTTGCATGTAAATGACTAATACCAGCTACTAAAAAATGTGCAGATACTCTGATCGTCCAATTGTCACAATACAGCAGGGTGTACGTAGAGAAATTCTAAATATTTTTAATGGAACTTTAAAACAATCTAATGAGTCTGTTTCCATACAGCTCGTTCCCTACTTCATCGTCTCCAGACTGCATTCGATCCCGGGTCTGACGGGCCTGTGCATAGCGGGCATCTTCAGCGGGTCCCTGAGTACCATGTCCTCGGCCCTCAACTCTCTGGCCACAGTCACTGTGGTGGACTTCGTACAACCAGCTATGCCAAGCTTAACAGATGCCAAAACTATGAAGATTGCAAAATTTCTAGGTCTGTCGTGCCATTAGGTTTTTTTAGAATGTCAAATTGGCTCGCTATGGTGTAATTGAAGCACCTATTTTAATTTTAAAATGATCCGTACATAAATTAATCATTTTGTATGTTTGAGTCACTAGGCTCAAATTTATTACGAGAAAAAAAGGTGTAATCCACTTTGCGTGTTTTACGCGGATATAATATTTTTACTTCATACAATTTAATATTTTATTTAACCAGCATTTTCACAGAAAGTTTTATGCTGAAACTTTTCTATTCTAGGAAGTATAAATTAGTAAATCTATTCTGAAAATACAAACAATGCTTTTGGTTCCATGAACAAATACAAACTTATGTGAAAAGAAGAGTAATTATATTCAACACCGATTCCGAAAACATCCATTGATAATTTAAATATTGAATACGTACGTCGTCGTATAGTTACCACTCCCTATTTGTTTAGGCATATAAGTTATATTTTTAAAAGAAAACATAAATTTCATAACGTGGAGGAATGTCAAGGAAATGTTTTCCTTTTTTAATATTTTATTAAAATATATCATTTTTTTAAGTATATACACTTGCAATTATATTGTATCATTCATTATCATTAAAAATCTGATTCCGTTCTCCCGCCATATTGAGGTCTGCTCGGGGAGTTACCTAGACTTATACAGTTCTAAAATTGCGCTTTTTAGAAGATTTTACACTCTTAAAACAAACACTCCCAATTTACCTCAGTCTGAGTGGATTTCACTCCTCCAGACTGGAAAATGCACTTCTCCTTTTGGAGTGGATCCTTTGTGTGTTAAATCTCCGACAGGATCACTCCAAACGAGTGATTTTAACTCAGTCTGAGAAAATATGTATGCCTTTAGGGTGTCGAAAATGCACTTCTCCAACTGGAGTGGATTTCACTCTTTTGATTTAAGAGTGTAGGTAAGAATGTATCTCGTAGCTTTCTGAAAAAATTTGAGACGTTGATATTCCAAATCAGTTTGTATTTCCTAAATCAGTATAATTTTTGGATAATCCTATTTCTATTAAGCGACAACAAAAATTAATGTATGACTATATTTTTTTGCCCTTAATTATCTCTATTGGTGTTTTTAAAAAAATTATTTGAAAAGATAAAATATCTATAGTAGATTAAAATTCGTGTTACGTCTCCATTATAGGTGATTGATTAAACATCAATTATAAATATTTTGTATCAATTAATAAGTTAAAAAATACCACTCATTGCCCTCTTTGTTTAAAAAAATAGAAAAGAGGAATTATTATGGAATAACTCTTTTTCTTTGAAATAAAAATCCACACAGTCCTTTTCAGTACATACTATAATGGTAATGAAGTGCCAATGGTGCAACTAAACAGTATTTATTATTTGTGTTATTAAAAAATATACTCTAAAAAAGTTACAAGTGGAGGGTAATATGGGATATTCGGGTAATCTGTAATAGTTGTTTATATTTGTAAAACCGCAACGTGGCTGCAGCTTCGGCACAAATTTCTCTATCAGTTTTTCAATAAGTGTCGCCTCTAGAAAGCGTGCGATAGCGCACGGTTTTACTATCTATATGGCCATTCCCTCTGAAGAGAATTAAATATGCCTCAGAGAGAAGAATTATTTTTTTTTGGGGGGGGGGGGGTCTGTTTGATACTTGCATTTGCTTATTTTAATTCAGTCTTACCATGTGATTAATTTTCTTTACATAAAAAATCATTACAAATAACTTATAAATATTTGCATTATGTTCTTACTTAGGTTTGTTTTACGGTATCTTGTGCATTGGTATTGCTTTCTTTATCGCTAAGGTTGACAGCCTTATGCAGGCAGCAATTGTTTTTCATAGTTACACGGAAGGCCCAGTTCTGGCAGTATTTTTGATCGCCGTCCTCACCAGAAAAGCCAGTGACAAAGTAAATGTTTTATTTATCATTTTGTTTCTATTGTTTGCCTCAATTACTAGTGATAAATGTCGAAATTATACATTTGTATTCACTGCATAGTCCGGACGTACATTGTCTGTAAGTCTGTATGTCTGACCTGTCTGCCTGTTGTCGAAGATTATTACCCTTTTAAGCAGCATTGAAATTTTGTTTTTGGTTATTTAAATCGCTGTTCCCTTATTAAAAATACCATGGGAAATTTTATTTATTTTAAAATAATATTTGAAGGAAAATTTATTTTTGTCATTTAATTCGCCAAATGCGGGTGGAAGGGATACCACGATTTGACTCAGGAAATTTTAGATAATTAGTCTTCGAAGTGCAAATAAATATAGCAAATGATAACTAAATATGTTATAACCTAATTTCCTAAAGAAAGTTAAAGAATATTAACAATTTCGGCTTTTTTACGTTCAAATTACAACTAAGTGTGCTGTGTTTGTCGATGTTTTTCTAAGGTGTATAAATCTTGCGTGGAAGCGGTTGAAGGTGACAGTTACTGTTAGAAATATACTTTTTTAAAAAGAATTTCAGTGAGTGTTTAAGTAGAAGGAAAATGGGCTGTTTTATTACTTCTTGTTCAGTTAGAATTCTATAGCTAACAGTCTTAAAATTCTTCTAACCCTTGAAACTTCAAAACTTTTTCTGACGTCAGTTATTTAAATTATGTGTGTTATTGAGTAAACTTATTTTAGCTGGATGGTTATATAGTACTTAGGTTTCACGTCTGAAACACTACGTTTCGTCACAGGACATAAGTAAAGTACGTCTGGACGTTCTTACAGTCCCATTCCAAGATGTGCGATCTACTTACGCCTCAGTAAAACGAATCGAAATTCTTATGTTTTCAACATAGAGATAACCCTTGTTGACACTTAACTTTACCAAGCATTCGATTTGCATTTTACAGAAAACGATTTACCACCAATAAGAAAAATACTTAAAATTTTACAATATATTATTTCGAGTCTAACCTTCTGTGAGAAATACACACGCATAAACTCATCGCCTGACAGTCAGGGTTTCCAGGAACACACATGTTTATTGATAATTATGAATTTCATAATTTTACTTTAAAGTAGTTCGCTACAGAATGTTAATTTTACAAATTTAACGAAAATAAATTTTCTAAAGCAAATTTAAATTTTAAAATCATGCAATGAAAACTGGTTCATACTATAAGTCCATATTCATATCCTTCAGAGTGTTTATAGAGTTTAAAAAAAGCTATCTTTTCCAGAGTGCCTTTTTAGGATTACTAATCGGAGTGTGTCTCGTAAGCTGGCTTGGATTCGGGTCTTTATTCGGCGGCTTCAGATCCCCACACTTGCCCCTGGAAACCAGTGCTTGCCCGACTTATGCAAATGTCACTTCTAGTCTGCTAAACAGCTCTTCAACAATTTGTGCTGCTTCGTCCAACTGCACGCTTGGAAAGGTAGTACAATCCCAGTAAGTGGCCAAGAAAAACAGTGTAGTATAAAAGTTATAGAGATAGTAAAACCGTGAGCTACCGCCCACTATCTAGAGGAGAAACGGAGGGTCGAAATCTACTTACTTTGAATACATCAACATGTCGGCCAGCTGAGCTGAAAAATCATATAGATGTATATTAAAGGATGTACTACCGAATGCTAAAAAATGCGGCCGTTGCCAACGGCTTTAGGACAACTATTTGGCTTCTTTTCTAATTTGGCGCTTTTACTTGGCTCCAATTCTTCCAGCGATCTATAAATGTTACTTGGAGAGACCTAAATACTTATGTCCATTTTTCACTTTTTATGAAACTATGATAAAACACAAATTAGAATTACTAGAGAAATTAAAAATAATCCAATTAATTAAAATAATAACTTTCGAGCATTCTATAAGGAAATTTAAACACAAGAAAATAAGAACGTTGTGCATCATTTTTTGTTCGAAGAAAGGAAATAAAAGTTTTTTTTACGAAAAAAACATTTTGAAATTCGATCATTTCCAAGAAATTTTGTCTGATAGAATGAAACTTTTAAAAAAGTAAACATTTATTCGAAAAGTGCATAATTTATTATTCAATCGTAAATAATGGCTCTAAATTTTTTAATACCTTCCCGTACATTATGGATGCTATTCCCAATTCTTTCTTTTATTGGGAATGTCAATTAAAAACTCTTGATTTGATTTTTATTAGCAAACGATAATAAATGCGGAAACGAAAATTAATATATTCGACGATTGATTTATACGTTTTCTCATCAGCCATCATCATCAGTATTGGTTGCAGAAATAGATATGTGTTAACACTAGATCACTACTTTCATTTTTATTTAGTTCGAAAATTTCATTTAATTTTTAAAAAAATTGACTTTGGCGGTCAAGTTTGTAATAATCGCCAAATGACGTCATTTTCCTTTACTGCGCATGCTCATAACTGTCCTCGAGCTGGTGGCAACGGCTGCATTTTTTCAGATTCATTGCCATTTGAGCGAGACACGGTTGAAAAATCAGTACGAAAAATTAGCTTCTTTTAGAAGCTATTATCTCAGAGGCCATGGCTGGTAGCTCTTTGGAAATTCTTGTAGACGTGGATTGTACTTTTGTAATTCATGAAACAGTATCATTTTTGGGTAGTTCTATTTCTATTCAGTGAAATTATTTTAATGTCAGACTATATATTTTGCAATAAACACTCATAATTTAGTATTAATTTAGCCAGTAATTTAACAGTATCATTGTTTTTTTTTTACTTTCAATTTCCTAATATGAATCTATGGCAAGAATTGGGAGAGAGAATAGAGCAGCCCATGCATATGCGCAGTAACACACAAAAGAAGCAAGCTAGAGCGGTGCATCTTGGGATACCTCAGTACCATAGGTTCGGCTACTATGTTATGCGCAGTAGTTCAAAAATCTGCTAATGGAGATTTTGTGTTTTATCATGTTGAGGCGCAAAATGCAATCTCGTTTCTTTATTACGTTTCTCCTCTAGATAGTGGGCGATAGCGCACGGTTTTACTATCTCTAAGATAAAAGTACGATAAGTTAACTGTAAATAATCTGCTAATTTTACCGAAAAATACATATCTTTACCGAAAAATACTCTTATTTTCTTTCAATAGTTTTTCTGTAAAAATAAACTGCTTTTAAGTATAAAATATTATGTTCTTAACCCCTTGCTAGACTGACTAAGCATTTTAACTGTTTCCGGAAACTCCGTGTGCCGAAACAGCTTGGTTGGGAGAGCGTTCATAGAAAAACAAATTAAAATTAATTTGTTAGTAACATTCCATACTTTCAACGTTTTATAGTCATCTACCAAGGTAAAATAAACATTTCTTTGTTGAAATTTTATTACTAAAGTATGATTTTTCGTTTTATGCATCAAAGTAATATAAAATGAATAATGTGTTCACCAAGGAAAGTTACTTTATGTTTATCAATGCAAAATTGTTTTCGCCTTAAAGTTTTTTTAGTACAATTGTATTGAAAACTTAACATTCAAATCCCATTTATTATTTCAGGGAAATTTTTGCTTTGTATAAAATGCCTTTCAATTTTATTTGTACGATTGGATGTTTGACTACCTTGACTCTAGTTCTCATTTTTAGTTTGATATTGGGTAAGTTTTAAGACTAGTTTTTAATTATTTTTCATGGATCTACTTTCTCAATTAAATGATTTTATCCCGCTAAAATAAACACAAATGCATTTAAATGTCGGTTGTAGAATCATGCATTCATATGTACGTTTTGATTTTTAACTTTAAAACGTATTAAGTGGTCGCGGTACCCAATAATTGGTCAAAATATCGATTTTTCAGTTTTTACTTTTTATTATTTACAATATTCTTCTAAACATTTACTGAATGTTTTATAATGATATCTCCAGTAGAAAAAAAGTTATTAAATACTTTCTGGAGTCATTCCTATACGCTTGAATACGTATTTCGTCTGATGGGACGCAGTTCCCGAAAATTGGTCAAAATATTAATTTTCAGTTTTTACTTCTTATTATTAACAATGTCTTTCTGAATATTTACTGAAAGTTTCATAATGATATCTTTTGTAGAAAAAAAGTTATTATAAATATTTTCTGGAGTCATTCCTATAAGTTTGAATACGTATTTCGTCTGCTTTCAACCTTTTTTCTCTGTGTCACGTATTTCAATTCTTGTGTTGAATAAATCCTTAAGGCTTTTTTGCTAATTAAGTTAAAATTTTGAATTTTTTTTACCTGTGTTCTTATATATATTTTGCACAAAATTGTGAATGGAATGAAATCTTCTATGTATAGTTATTTTTTTAAATGTTGAAATCATTAATTTGTATTTTTTGTGTGATTTTCTGAGATTTTCAGTATAAATGCATGTTACTTTTTAACTGAAGCTCACATCTTCAAATCCATGCACAGTTCTTGAACAAATAGTACTAAAAAGAAACCATAAAAGTTTGGTTGAGTTATTCTCAATATTGAAAGAGGAGTAAGGTTTTAAAAAAAGTTCAAATTTGTGACTTTTTTGAATAAATAAAAAACTACTTGTAAATATTCGTTTTTATGGCTAGAAAATTTTAATTAGAGTGAACATTATATAAAACCAATAAAATTTAAGATTATATGTTATTATTTCTGGAAATAATGTTTTGGGTACCATGTCCCCTTAATAACCTTAGCATTCTAATTTCTAACATTGTGCAAAATGTGAAAAAAGTACAAATGCATAAGTAGATTCCATTTAAAAATATAGAAGAATTTATTTTAACCAAACATGTACTAATGATACTGATTAAATATGAATTATTACCCGATTTCTCAAATTTCATTCGTGATAAGATAATTTCAATGTATATTTTATAATTGTAGATGGCAACAAAAACGTGATTCCTCCGGATTCCGAATGCCTCAGTCCTCTTGTCCGATTCTTGCGGAAAAGTGTCCCAAATCAAGAAATAAGAGAAAAAGAAATACAAATGAAGAACATTAAAACTTTCAATCTACCTCAACAATCTGGAGTGTAATGTTTTCCGCATCATTCAAACTATATTTTAACCTTTTATGGTACAAATATTCTGTATTTTCTACATGCTTATATCCAGTTATATTTTTAGTATTATCTCATATATATTACTATGTAATTGAATGGCACTAATAAATGTTCTTTTTTATCTAGCTGAATGTAAGTGTATTTGTTTTGTTAACAATCAAAACTGTTATTTTTAAAATACAATGTAGTCAAAAATTCAAGTATTATCTCAAGTCAAAACTTTTAAATGGGGTACCTTTTTACTTAACTTATTTATTCTTTCGTAGGATACAGACATAAAACAAAATATTTTTACGTATCTATTACACATTCTTGCGTTTAAGAACTCAAATGAATTTTTCAACTATTTTTGAGACCTAACTTTGTTTCAGTATTTTATGCTAGAAAGCTAGTCAACCTGATAGTTAGCTTGATTTATAGTATGAAATTAAAATTTTTAAATGAATATGATTTGAAATTTTTTAGAACATAAAAACAGAAATAATTTTGAAAAATGGAAATTATTTTACTGTCCAAGTAAGCAGGTAACACAAACCAGTAACTAAAGAAGTCTTAATTGGGCGTAAAAGGGTTTAGTAAGTCCTTATTTGAAATTCCCATTTGGACATTACAAAGGCTTAATAAAAATAAAACTGATTTTTTCATTAAATATTGATTTCATTAAGATAATAAATAACATCAAAGAATGATTGTTTGATTTAATTTCATGATTCCATAATGTTATCTAAAGAATCGTTTTCATGTTATATTCAAAAACGAAATAAGAAAATTCTTCTAAAGATCGTCAAATTTGTAGCTTTATTCGTTTTTCAGCACTACCTTTGAAACCAAAAAAGTTCAATGGCTGCTAACAGCTTAATCCTGCGCAAATTGATTGATAACCTTATTATGACATCAGGGACGCACTCTTGTAACAATTTAAAATTTATAACTCTTTTAGTTCGAGCTGTAGAGTGGTTTCATACGGGGAAGATGTTGGCGAGCAATAGCTAGGGGGCGTGCCCCCTAGTTGACATATATTACATTGTTTTTTTCGTCTAATTAAAGAAGTCTTAAATATTCTTTGAGATTTTTCATTATTTTAGGTAGAACTTAAATTACGTCGAAAAATAGTTAAAAGTAGAAAATTGAAAGGTAGTGCTGAAAAACGAATAAAGCTACAAATTTCAAATTTGGTACGTGCGTATTCCCAGTACCTTTCAAATGTCTAAATAAGGTGTTCAGGAAAATTTCGCATGATGAAGGGGTAGCTGCAATTTAACTTTTTAGGTTTTAAAGTTATTGAAATTTACCATATAAGGCATATAATTACCTTTCAATGTGTGTAGTGATTTATTGAGCGGTAATTAGAAGCCATGTAGTGTTACACACCCCTAGTTTTTAACTTTGATATACCATCTTATTATTTACAAATATATATAGAGATCGGTTTTCCGTGTTCTACCACCCTAGAAAGAAAATTGTACGAATTTTTATCGTTTTACTTGAAAGGAAAGGATCTTATAAAGGACTTTTTGGAAAATCGAAAAAATTGGTACCTTAAATATAAAACTTTAAAATTATTGTTGCCTAAACTAGGACAGCAAATCTATATATTCAAGGATTTCAAAGTTTCTAGAATGATTAAAAATAAGTCTAAAAAAACATCAGAATCTAACCTGACCGTTATATTTAACTGCCATTATACTCCATTAAATACATAAAAAAAAGCTTAAATATCTGTTCTTAAACATATCATTTAAATATACACTATAACACTTTTTAAATTATTATCAAGCAAAATGGCGTTCTCCATCCTCATCAACAACAAAACAACAGTTTTATTGTTGCACGAGCCGCCTCGGTGGCGGAATGGTTAGTGTACTAGCCTTTGGAGCTGCTGGGGTCGGGTTCGAATCCCGGTCAGGCATGGATGTTTGTGACAGTCAATAAATGTTGTTATTTGTCTATGTGTTATTCATTTCTTTGTGACTGTTAATATTATTTCTGTGTCTGTCCCACTTGACGAAAGCTTATAAGCGGTTCTCTGAACAAGCACACAAGCTGGAATATATATGTATCATACCATACCATACCATACCATATTGTTGCACGAATGTTGTGTGGATGAACGAAAAGTGGCAGATTCTGTTACATACCTACTTGTATACCACTTGCTTATGTCAAACGCAACAGCGCTAATATCTATAATAAAGAATACAAAAAGAAAATAAAAGATGAAGATCGGAGATCCCGACTGACCTTCTCATCGATGATGAGAAGGTCATTCGGGATCTCCGATCTTCATCTTTTATTTTCTTTTTGTATTTCTATTCAAATTATTTTGTACTATTAAGCTTCTTTTAGCGCTACTGTCATTGTAATTTTTGTTCCTTTTTTCATTTAATTTTCATATTTGTTTGTATCTAAAATTAGAATTTGATAAGGTCAAAAAATCAACTAATTTGAGCTAATGCGTCACGGAAGTACACATAAATAGCACCACAAAGTATTTTTGTATCTAAGTGCACTGCATCAAAATCATATTGACACATGTGATGGCATCTCATTACATTACATATGAAAACCAATTAGCTGCAGCGGAATCGTAATAATCAATGTAAAATATTTAAGTATGAGTCAACTAATTAGTTGGCCATAAATCAAGGTTTGACACATTTAGTCGAATTGGAATATCCTATGAGGAAAATATTGCCGTGAAATTTATATATTTTTTTTCTCAGCTTAAAAGCACGCATTAAATTCTATTTTCTAATACTTTTTGGCATATTTCCCTTTTTTTGCACCATATTTTTATTGTACGTAACTACTTTTTACTTAGAATGAGTTTTAAACTAAAATAAAAAAAAATTGCGTTGTTTAAGAATTTCTTTAGGCTCAGCTAGTTCTTCGACTTAGCCATAATATAAAGCTTTCAGTTATCAGGCTAGATGTAAACTACTAATAAATTAAATACTAATATTGGTCCTTTATTTTTATGTAGCACTATTCGATTTTTTTTATGAAGATAAGCAGTGGTATTTGAAAAAAGGCAGAATCCTCCAAAACCATTCTTTAAATTATGTTGTTCTGTAAAATTTGTAGTCTTAAACGTAATTGGTATTACTTCTTGGAAAAAAGAGTCTCTTTTATGACCCTGGTCTTCCACAGAGTTGCTATGTTCTATGAGCAAGGAGGTTCATCAATCATAGAACTTAAGCGCCCCATTTGATTTTGTACGCAGCCCTCGATTGAATACAAATGGCCAATGCTCGCGTAAGAAAAAAACAAATCCTTAGCAAGAAGGATCTCTTTGCAAAACAGTTTCACCAAATTGGCTATTTTTTGCGGATTTGGTTTTGTGACTTTTCGACTAAGTGCTCTGCCACGGTTTGAAAAGACGTCATAACATGTGTCGCAACGAGGTTCGTTTATTGTTTATATTGCTTGTTTAGAGAAAAATGCACAAGGCATTCTATTTTAAGCCTACTTTTCTTTTTTCAATTTGAACGAATTAAAAAGTAGGAATTGACATGCTGACGAGTTCCACCTGTCCGAGCGTTGATGATTGATGTTAGTTTTAAATTACGTTTCTTATTTTTTTAGTGCAGTTTATTATAGTTTCGTGGGAATTTTATTAATAAATATTTAATTATTCGTCGAACTTTGAATAAATCAAGCTAACGATCAGAATATTAAATAATTTTTTTAATTATTTAAGAAAGAAGATATTAATGAAAATAGTTGATTCTGGCTTTTTAGGTTTAAATGACAATGGGATACTTAGGCAATTTTTTCTAATGTATATAAATCTTGTGTTGAAGGTGACATTTACAGTTTCAAACCTATTTGTTTTCTATAATAAGTTCAGTAAGTATTTAGTAATAACTAAATAGTAGGCTATTTCGGTTCTCCTAGAATTTCTTGTTTATTTTAAAAAGCACACGTAATTTTTCAGTTACATTTAATCATGTATTAGTAAATAATGACGTTTTAATACGAATTGTTCCTTTTATGGAAGTTTTCTTTTTCATTTTGTTCAATTTAATTTCAAATTGTATATTTGAAAAGCCAAAAATATTAATTCTTCGAGTAACGAATAAATTGTGCAAAAAATAACTTAAAAGTTTCGTTGAAAATAGCTTTTTACAGTTTATATAGTTTTAATTCTATATAGTTCTATAGACAGTTTTATATAGAGCTTAATGTTGTGCATATATATTGCGCTTTTTCATAAATGCATAACTTTTTTTGACTGTGGAATTAAGTTCTAAGTGACAGTGTTTCTGTTAAAATCCTACTGATTTGGGGGGGGGGGGGGGGGGGGGGGTACTATGGAGTATTTGGACCAAACACTTAGACCAAATTAAAATAAATTTTTTAATATGCTTTAAGTTTTGTCAGTCGAACTCTGTTTATTTTAAAAATTGCCTTATTGATAAAATAAAGCTTGGGCTATTTTAAGAATCATGCAACTTCTTTACAGGACATGTCATTTAAAGCGTCGTCCACAAAACAACCTTCAATTAGTATAATCAAGAAGCCTCGTTTTTTCTTGTCTTTATGCCGGATATATTGACACCTTTTATTAAAAGGAATGTTTTCTGCTCTACGTAACATTAATCTCAAACCAGTTTCCTGTAAATCTAGAAAGCTATGACAACAAAATATTTTCTGAGTGATTCGGACTTTTAGTCGTCTATACACTCTTAAAACAAAAGAGTGAAATCCACTCCTGTTGGAGAAGTGCATTTTCGACACTGGAAAGGAGCGAATATTAACTCAGACTGAACTAAAATCACTCGTTTGGAGTGATCCTGTTGGAGGTTTAACACACAAAGGATCCACTCCTTTCGGAGAAGTGCATTTTCAAGACTGGAGGAGTGAAAATTACTCAGATTGAGTTAAATTCGCTCGTTTGTTTTAAGAGTGTATCTCGCTGGTCATCGCTGTGCCAATCGAGTTCTGAAACCAAGAAACTATGACTGTAAAATACCTTCTAGGCGTCTCGGACTTGGTGGTGCTCAGTATTACGCTGGTCATTCCGCTGTTAATAGGGTTTAAATTTAAATCCTCCGGTTCTGAACATGGTTCACCCTCTGAATATTTCTTGGCCGGAAAAAATGCCTGTTTGTTGGTCGTCGTAACGTCAACTACGGTTACTATTTTATCTGCCATTCTCATGATAGGTACACCAGCTGAGATATACAAATATGGACCTATGAATGTCTGGTTCATTATTGGCCTTTGTATTGGATCCAACTTTGCGTCGTATATGTTCACTCCCATTTACTTCAGATGTAAAGTGTCGAGTATCTATGAGGTAACTGTATTGTACTGTATTGTGATTATGTATATTTAAAAACAATTGTTTTAATGAATAATTATTAATTTGTTTTAAATAATATATGTGTGAAATTGTCAATGAGATTATAGAGATATCATTTTTTAATATCAGCCTTGAAGAATCTATAATATAAATGCGACTGTGTGCCTGCCTGAAATGTATGACTCCCGTCTGTACCACAAAACGTGGATATGCGAAAGATATCAAAATACGAAGAATGCGAATAATGATATTTGTTATGTGTGCCAAATTCTTATTTAATTTTTTTTAATTCTCTAAGTTATGTAGAGTTTATACCAAACTTTTTATTTATGCAAAAGAAAAATTTCGGAGTAGAAGCTTGACTTTTCAATATGTAACATCAGTTGCTTACTTTGTAACTTCGTATAAGTTTTTCATATGCTGATAGAAGTAATTGAATGATATTTTTTTTTCATTGCTATCTAGTTGCTGGAAATGCGATTCGGAAAATACACTAGATATTCGATTTCAGCAGTTTTTATTGTTCAAACGGTAAGTGAGGGGAGAACGGGGATATTTTTCAATTTTGGTTGCATATTTTACTTTCGAGGAAAACGTGATATCATAGGTTTCCTTACATTTTTCATTATTAACTTTGTTGCATTTTTGGCTACAAACTAGCACTGTTATTTTTCCGGAAATATATTTAGTTTTCGACAGCAAGTAGCTAAATCCAAGCCAGTGGAGACGGAAACGTGCCCAAATGTAATAAATTTTCCGACTATTGTAAGCAATATTTAACACAAGTAATTATTATTTTTAATTTTACTTATTTGTCTAATTTATTTTAAATTAAAATAACATAAGAAGAGTAGTTTTCAGAATCTAGATAAAAATTGTAAAAATTTATAGTTTTTGTATACATGATAACTTTAATTTCTCTAATTTCAATAATTTTTATTTTATCCGAAATGCAATAAGTTCACAAACAAATTGTGTTACCTACCCTACCCATTTGTGGTACCATTTCTTGGTGCTCGTGGATAGAGGTTTCCCAGCTAAAGTTTTTTTTTTAAATGAGTTATGAGTTATTACATGCACTAAAGTTTGGTTGTATGCTCTTAGGCTTTTTTGAAGCCAGGAAATTGACTTTACATGGAATAACTATCCCCGGTCTCATTAAAAATTTAAGTGTTGCTAGATTAAGTCCGCAAGAACAAAACAAATATACTGAAAAATATTTACAAAATTTTTTTTTTTTCATTTAATTATGTACATTTTTAGGGTTTTTTCAAACCTATTCAGTTTTAAGAATTTTTAAACATTCTTTTACATATTTCTTCGAATAATGTTCACAAAACGGCGGAAGGGCGGAGTAAATATATAGAATTTAAAATAGTGTTTGAGAATAACACCAGGATTGTCGTTTTCAGATGCTATACATGTGTGCAGTGCTCTTGGCTCCTGTTCTAGCTTTGAATGCAGTGACGAATTTTTCAATGGAAATGGCTATAATAGCCTTCGGAACAGTTTGTACAATTTATTGCGTTATGGTGAGTGTAAATCTTCACTTTTAAAAGCGAACTTAAAGTTCCATTGCAGCTACTCTTGGCTCATGAACTATTTTCTAAAAATAAAACTCAATATAACGGCCGACAGGCATTAAGAACTCGTGTACCGAATTTGGACGTCAGTAGATCTTTTCTTTTTTTCAACAGTACATTTAAAACGAAAACCATTGTACGACAGCTACCTTTACACACACGCTATTTTCTCGAAAACCTTATCATGATGTCCGGCAGGTACTCATTACCGATTTTGAAGCTAGTAGCTCTTTTAGTTCGAACTGTAGAAGGGTTTCAGAGAAGTAGACAAGGTTTAAAAACCACTTTTCTTTTTTTTTAAATCAGCATGTTCCACAATTTGTATAAAACACAAAATCTCTGCTTCGGATTTTCGAACCCTTTGCACTACTTCTGTTGCTAAGCATTTAATTAATTAAATGTTTAATTGTAAAAAACCCACAATAGTTTTGGTAAAAATACTTTTACATCGTTCACTATTTTGTTTATGAAAGGATTGCTTTTGAATACAGGTTAATGGATTATCTGTAACAGTTCGTTGATTTAGCAATTTTTAATGTAAAGTGAAGAATCCTTCAACGTTCAAAAACTGGGATATACAAAACACCATGTGGACTATGAAATATAGTTAAATTGTAAATACAAATCCAATGATACACTATTTTCTAATTTTTAAGTTATTATTATATTAAGTTTAAAAAAAGTAAGCTCTGTTTTATGGTATCTAAACGAAGCCTAATTAGCAATTTTAAGGGAGAAAAGACTCGAAAATTGACCAAAAAAACACATTTTAGAGATTTTTAAAGTGGGTAAGTATTTCAAAAATTATCTTCAAAATGGTACATAGTTTGGTAGACATTGTATCAATTAGAAGTATTTTAAATTAGTTTTTTTTAAATACTTTCCGCATAAAAGATTGTTAATAATTATGCTTTAACGCCATTTTCTCAAAATGCATATTTTAGGCAAAATATACCTTTTTCTCAGTAAGACACATGCTTTTAAAGAGATGTTAGTTGCTTTTTTTAAAACAAATAATTTCAATGATTTCTTATTAAAATGTGATAACAAATTTTCGAAAAGTCATAAATTTGAAAAAAAAATTCTGGAAGCATATCTGTGTGTAAAAGTGTTTGAACTTTAATTGTGTAAAATTTTGAATCAATCTAACAGGTAGTGACAGCGAAAAAAGTGCTTAGAAATGGATATTTTAACATCGGCTGCAATGTAGACTACGGACCAACCTTTAAACTTCCAAAATTCAAACACTCTATTTGATGAATTTAGGGTGGACTGAAAGCTGTTTTGTGGACGGATTCATTCCAAGCTGTATTAATGCTCACGGTCATCATCATCGTGTATGTAGTTAGCATTAGTGAAGTCGGAAGTGTTACAGAAATAATCGGAAGAGCTTCTGAGGGGAAACGGCTGAACTTCTTTGAGTAAGATAAACTTTCGTAATTTTTAACTTCTGTTTCATAATTTCTAACTTCTGTTTCGTAATTTCTAACTTCTGTTTCGTCATTTTTAACTCCTGTTTCGTAATTTTTAACTTTCATAAATGCGAAGTTTAGTGGAAGAACGTGATAGGAGGCATTTGCGAAAAAATTAGATTTTTGTGTCAAGATAAACATGTTATTCCCTCGTTTCAAGATAACGAGATTTCCCCTTTTTCATAAATTAAAAAAAATTAAGCACCGTTTTTAAGTCTCTTTCCCTCTTTCTCCTTTTTTGTCACTCTTAGCACGTTCTTCCACTAACCTCTTCAAGTAGCAGTTAGTATTAAAGATGCTGGTCCACTGGCACACTGGTTAGTGTACTACCCTTTGGAGCTTCTGGGCTCGGGTTCGAATCCCGGTAAAGGCATGGATGTTTGCGTTTATCAATAAATGTTGTTAGTTGTCTATGTGTTTGTGGCGTCCCTCTTTGTGTGTTGCTTGTGACTGTCTCTTCTGGCGAGCGGGGTAATGGGCTATATAGTCTCTACGCCCTTCAATTCTAGAGGGCGCGATCACTGTCATTTGTCATTTAGTATTAAAGATTGATGCAAAAAACGGCATTAATAAAAAAATATACTTTTTAAATGCTGATAAATTGATGCAAATCTGAATAACATATAATAAAAAAAATGTGAAAATTCGCTGGTTACTGTTCTAACCAAATTTAGCGTTTAACATCCTTAAAAAAAACTTAAATATGGTGATAAATTATAAATGTATGTATATATTATTATAAAAATTATAATATTCTCTTCAAGCAGTTTGTTACAAATGAAGCCCTTTTTCGTATTTCGTGTTCCTTATTTTTCCGAACGTGTTAATCTTGGAAACCAGTTTCTTCCCATTAGCTTTCGTTTGGACTTAGAAACCAGATACACGTTTTGGAACTCCTTTTTTCGTGGCGTTGGATTTGGACTTGGCTTTTGGGGTTGCAGCCAACTTGAAGTGCAAAGGGCACTCAGTATGAGCAGCCTCAGGAGAGCTCAAAGGTAAAATGTGCATGTCATAATGGCCAAAATTGTCCCCTACTTTCTTTTCTATTATCAATTCATTGAATTTTTCAGATAAACAAGGCCAAAAACAAAAATAAATAAAATGTGACCAAAAATGATAATTAAATAATTAATTGATAAGAAGAAATGACCAATTAAATAGCGTGCATAAGTATGGAATCGAATCAGATCAAACAATAACTTTACTAATCAAATATTGAGACATAATAAGATCACACGGTAACTAATATAACTAAATGATGAACAATGGTGATCAAGTTATTTGTGTAATGATAATATCACACGTTAACTAATACAATCAAATGATGAACGATGATGATCAAATAATTAAACTAAGAATAAGGAATTATAAATCACCCGATAACTAATAATCAAACGAAGAGGATCAAACAGTTAATCAAAAAATAGATTATAAATATTACTATAGTTAGGAAGACAAATCCCGTTTTTAGACAAACCAAGTGGTAAAGTTTTTTTTTTTTTGTATTGACGATTTTTATAGATTGGAGAGTGTAGATTACGAATCTGGGAGGTACTTTTTTTGGTACTCTGGAGTATTTTTGGTGATTCAAGGAGGCGTCTTCTCCATCTTGAGTTTATCAACCTAAATATTAGATGATCAAAATAGTTTTTTTCTTCTTAATTTATGCATTAAGGAACAAAGAATAATTATTGCTAAGAATATATCAAAAAATAAAAATATGTAAGTAAAAAATAAAATTTGGTTATTTTTCAGTTCAATCAGGTGGAGTACTTTGCCAGTATTTTTATTTCTAGTTCTATGCAACTTGATTGGAATACTAATTTATGCAGTTTTCTACTTATGTGATCCAGTATTAATGTATCGTGATACTGGCATAACTAAGTATGACCAAGTAAGTTTTATAATGCATTTTCACCATTATACTTATTGAAAGATTAACAGATTAAAGGACAGAACCGCTATATGAGCCATGCAGGATTTTTTCATATATGGACAATAACAACATTAGCAATAAAAATATCCAGAAATATGTAAATAGTATTCTGAAATAAAGTTCAAAATTAACTAAATTTCTAAATTTGCGATGTCTAGCAATTCTGCATATAATCAAGAACATTTTTCCAAACATTGAAGGAGCTTCAATCATAAAGACATTTGTTCTTGAAAAACTTAAGAATAAGGTAATAAAAATTAAATATCATAAAAAGGGTTCTGCCTTTTATGTGTTAGAGAATAAACAGAAGCAAAACAAATGTTCAATTTGTTCTGTTCATCAAAACAAGACAAGTCTCCCATTTTGGAAAGTTTTCTTCTTTTTTACGATAAAATTAAGTAAAAGTTAACGTTTTACGTAATAGTTTAGGTTCTTACGATAAATTAAGTAAATCCTGTTACAATATATTTAACTATGTATCTCTATGTATGCTAGGATACAAAAATAGAACTATTGTTTTCCATATTAAATGTTTCTTGGCTCCGGCGACATTTTGCGACAAACTTGAAGGGTTATAACCCTTACTAAAATTCTGAGGTATTTTTAAGGTATTTATAAGGTTTCGCTTCATAGGTATTTTGGAGGTATTTTAGAGGTATTGAGTTGAGGTATTTTCAGCTACTAAATGGTGCAGAAAAAAACCTCTGATGTATTAAGAAAAAACCTCTGTTGAAGGTTTCTCACAAATACATAGAGGTATTATTTAGAAACCTTCAACAGAGGGTTTTTTTTAATACATCAGAGGTTTTTTCCTGCACCATTTAGTAGCTGAAAATACCTTAATCCAATACCTCGAAAATACCTAAGATATACCTCTGATGAAAAACCTCAAAGGTTTTCCTAAAATACCTTTTAATGAGGCATTTAAAATAAACCAAAAAGGTTTTCCCAAAATACCTTTCTATGAGGTATTTTAAACCAAACCTAAAGGTTTTATTAAAATACCTTGCAATAGTTGAGGAGTAAAATGTTATTGTCTTGCCCATGGAAATGCCAGTGCCCCGAAGGAGAAGTCGCCTTTTAACACAAGTAAATACAGATACGACCATAGAGACACGTTACATATATGAACAAGACAACAATCGATGCTTTTACTTACCGGGAATCGAACCGCGGACTACCAAGTTGGGATTAAGACGCTATAACCACTACACCAGACTGGGATGGTTTTGTACATTAGTGTTAGGCATTTAAGGGTTGCACGTGTTTTTAAGTAAAGTATACGATCTGTACTCACGAAATCTTACTAAAATATACATAAGAGAGTTATTTTCCCGTTAAAATATCTCATACATTTTAAAGATATTAATTAGTTATGTTTAAAATCATTTTTTTAAAGTTTTTACT
The DNA here is from genome assembly GCA_023701765.1 of Hylyphantes graminicola. Taxonomy (NCBI): domain Eukaryota; kingdom Metazoa; phylum Arthropoda; class Arachnida; order Araneae; family Linyphiidae; genus Hylyphantes; species Hylyphantes graminicola. Next base: position 36,028,759 of record CM043116.1, read on the forward strand.
CGTTAGTGCTGCCATCTATAGTTTATTAATAATTACTAAAATTTTGCTTAATTAATATTTTTAAAATTATAATTTTTAATTATGTAAATGACATTCTTTTGTATTTTTGTAAGTTTTCGTAGGTACATGTCACCAGAGAGGTGTTTCTTTGTCGTTATTTAAAAACAGAGCCCAACGTTTTCCCATTAGAATAGAAGTTGAATAATTGTAATTTTTTTTTATAAAACTTTGTGCTTTCAAACTTTTCTTCTATACTGTTAAGGAACTTTGAAAAGATGTTTTTAGAAAATATATAAATAGCTTAAACAGTTATAAATATATCTTAATAAGAGTATTTGATTGTATCTTAATAAAAATGTTTAAATCTCATGCAAAATTGTTTCATAGCATCCATATTGAATTTTGAGTCATATTCTTTGGTTCCTACTAAAAATGAATAGAAAAATATAAGGACAAACCAAGAGCCTAAGATATTTGTATTTAAAAATAATGAAAAGAAAATGGGAGATACTTTATCTTTAAAACATTTGAACCACAAAATATTGTATAGTTGCTTTTAAAGTCTTGTGTAAATGTTACTTAATTATCCAGTAAGAATCTTATAACTTTCACTCTATTGCATTATTAGAGTTGTAAGTATGGATATCGGGGCATAAAATAATTAAAATATGTAACATATTATTTGTATGCATGTGAAATAATTTTTAAAGAGAAATTAATTTGCATTCACATAAAGGTTCTACCAAAATTATGTTTATAAAACTATAGTTTCTAAAAATACATTAATTTAATTTCATAAAAAAATCTTTGCAATGCCTTCGATAATAGTTTTAAAAAATAGTACATGTTTCAATACCATGCTATCCCTACAAAAGTTATTTATGCAACAAGTGTGAAAAGTAACAGTTTTTAAAACTAGTGGATGCCTCGCTCGTGAAATAATGACACGTGTTTTAAAAAGCTTACTTTTCGCACGTGGTTCATACAATATTTTTTGTAATTGTGTGAAAAAAAGCATTGTTCCAAAAATATTTCACGTGCATTACTATCTTTAAAAAAAGCAGATCGATAAATAGCTGGATTTTATTAATATGATGAAATAGAATTTTTAGCTTGAAATGTTGGCATCTTATGAAAATAGTGAAAAAAGCTTTTTATTCACTGCTTTATTGGGTGACAAAAAGTACTTTTTTTCACTGTTTCAAAAAGTCTAACTTTTTGCACGCGTCTGATATTGAAATTACTATAATGTAAAAGTCGGATTTTTTTCACGCAATTATAAATATATTTTTCAGAATACTTAAATAAAACCTCAAAATACCTGTAGTATTAAAGGGGTTTTTCCTCTGAATACCTTAAAATACCAAAGGTATTTATTAAAAACCTCGCTAAACTATATAAATACCAAATTATTCCGAGGTTTACAAGTTTTAAAAAATAAAACCTCAAAATACCTGTAGCATTCAGTAGGTATTCATCTATATACCTTAAAATACCATAAGTATTTATTAGAAACCTCGCTAAACTATATGAATACCAAATGATTCCGAGGTATATAGGTTTTAAAAAATAAAACCTCAAAATACCTGAAGTATTCAGGAGGTATTCCCTTAAATACCTTAAAATAACATAGGTATTTATTAGAAACCTATATAAACTATATGAATACCAAATTATTCCGAGGTATAAAGGTATTAAAAAATAAAACCTCAAAATACCTGTAGTATTCAGGAGGTATTTATCTGCATACCTTAAAATACCATAGGTTTTTATTAGAAACCTCGCGAAACTTGTAAAATACCTAAAACTTCAGAGGTTTCTTTAGGTATTTGAAAATAAAACCTTAAAAATACCTTCGGTCAGGTATTATTTCAAGAGGTATTATTACTGAAAACCTCAAAAATACCTTTTAATACCATGAATACCTAGTTTAAACCTCCAAAAAACCTCTAAAATACCTTAAATTTTAGTAAGGGAAAATTCACATTTTATATTTCATTTCTTGTTTTTACTAAATATTTTGAAATTATCAATTGTTTACAGAATTTAGGTTGATATTTATTTAAGAATGAGAAGATCGCGTCATTTTGGCGCTGGTGACGTTTTCAAACATTCCAAGTGTCACCGGAACGGAACAGATACTAGGATTTGACCTTTTACTTCCATTTTTAGAGCAAGCAACATAATATCACGATTCATCAACTGTAAATAAATTTGATTTGAAAAAATTTTGTTTGATAGAATTTGCATGAAAATGACTAATTCTGGCTACTAAAAATTAAAAATATCAACTAAATGCTGTGTTAGGAGATTTTTCTTGATTTTATGAGTTTTGTGCGGAAGCGGTTCTAGATGTCATTTACCGCCACAACCATACTTTTTTTTCAATAATTTTTTGTAAGAATTAAAGTAACAGAAAGGACAGTTATTTTCTTCTTTTTTTTTTATTTCTTCTTTTTATAAATATTCAACTCGAATGAGATGTCTGTTTAAATTATTTAATTTTTAAAAAATTAGCAGTTACTCTATTCGTCCAATTGTCGAGCCCAGTCGGTAAGGCACTCGCCTAGCATGCAAAAGGTCCCAGGTTCTGTTCCGGGCATTGCCAAAATAACCGCCGACCTTTAAACGGCCCGTGCAGCCAAAAATGTCTGACGAATAATACGTGTAGAGGAAGTGCCCGTTAAATATCCTTCAAAGTTCTAACGCTGCGTACGATGTCGCCTTTAATGGTTGCGTTGGGTGCCTAATAAGGGGTCGGCTCGAAACTTGACTGTGGTTCCAAAATACGATGCCCGTCGCCAATAGCACTCGTGTAGCTCTAGTGCGACGATAATTCAAACCTAACCTAACCTATTTGTCCCCAATTGTCACAATACAGCAGGGTGTACGTAGAGTAATTCTAAATATTTTTAAATAGAACTTTAAAACAATCTAATGAGTCTGTTTAAATGCAGCTCGTTCCCTACTTCATCGTCTCCAGACTGCATTCGATACCAGGTCTGACGGGCCTGTGCATAGCGGGCATCTTCAGCGGGTCCCTGAGTACCATGTCCTCGGCTCTCAACTCTCTGGCCACAGTCACTGTGGTGGACTTCGTACAACCAGCTATGCCAAACTTAACAGATGCCAAAACTGTGAAGATTGCAAAATTTCTAGGTCTGTCCTGCCATTAGGCTTTTTTAAAATGTCAAATTGGCCCGCTATGGTGTAATAACAAAACATAACTTTATTTTAAAATGGTCCGTACATAAATTAATCATATAGTATGTTTGAGTCACTAGGTTCAAATTTATTAAGAGAAAAAAGGTAAAATCCCCCTGTATGTTTTACGCGGGTATAATATTTTTACTTCATACAATTCTCCACTACAACTAAACCGGAGCACATCCTTGACTGCTTGGGACTCGATATAGAAGATTTTCTGGAGCAACTATTATTGGTTATTGATTTCTTGAGAGTGTACAAATTTATGGACCTGCTCTAGCCCTGCTGGGCAACAGGGATCAGCAGCAACAGCAAATTCATACAATTTAATAATTTATTTAACCTCATTTTTAAAGAAAGTTTTAAGCTGAAATTTTTCTATTCCAGGAAGTTATAAATTAGTATAACTATTCTGAAAATACAAACAATGGTTTTGGTTGTATGAACAGATACAAGCTCAAGTGAAAATAAGAGTAATTCTATGAAATACCGATTCCGAAAACATTCTATAGATAATTGATAATTTAAATAGTGAATACGAAATTTTACTATATCTATGGCCATTCTCTCTGAAGATAATTAAATATGTTTCAGAGAGAAGAATGTTTTTTAGGGGAGGGGGGGGGGGCTGTTTGATACTTGCATTTGCTTATTTTAATTCAGTATTACCATGATTAATTTTCTTTACATAAAAAATCATTACAAATAACTTACAATTGTTTGCATTATGTTTTCATTTAGGTTTATTTTATGGTCTCTTGTGCATTTTTATTGCCTTCTTTCTCGCTAAGGTTGACAGCCTTACGCAGGCAGCAGTTGTTTTTATGAGTTACACGGAAGGCCCGGTTCTGGCAGTATTTTTGATCGCCGTCCTCACCAGAAAAGCCAGTGACAAAGTAAATAGCTGATTTATTATTTGGTTTCTATTGTTTGCCGCAATTACTAGTGATGAATGTCGAAATTATACACTTGTATTTACTGCGTGGTCCGGACGTACATTGTCTGTAAGTCTGGATGTACAGACACCTGTCTGCCTGTTGCCGAAAATATTACCCATTTGAGAACCATTGAAATTTAGTTTTTAGCCATTTAAGTCGCTGTTGCCTCATCAAAAAATATCATGGGAAGCTTCATTTATTTTAAAACAATATTTGAAAGAAAGTTTTTTTTTTTTTTGTCATTTAAGTTAACTCGCCAAATGAGGGTAGAAGGGATGTTACGATTTGACTCAGGAAATTTTAGATAATTTCTCGAACTGCATCAAACTTCTTCGAACTGCATCAAATAAATATAGCAAACGATAAATAAATATAATATAACTTAATTTCCAAAAGAAAGTTAAGGAATATGGACAATTTTGGCTTTTAAACGTTCAAATTACAACTAAGTGTGCTGTGTTCGTCGATTTTTAACTAAGGTGTAGAAATCTAGCGGCGAAGCGGTTGAGGGTGACAGTTACTGATAGAAAAATACTTGCGTTTTTTTAAAGAATTTCAATTAGTATTTTAGTAGAAGGAAAATATGCTATTTTATTACTTCTTGTTTAGCTATAATTCGATAGCTAAGAGTCTTAAAATTCTTCTAAATTTTGAAACTTAAAAACTTTTTCTGACGTCAGTTATATAAGTTATGTGTGTTATTGAATAAGCTTATTTTTTCTGCAGGGTTATATAATACTTACGTTTCGCGTATGAAAAACTACGTTTTGTCATAGGACATACGGGAGTATGTCTGTACGTTTTTACAGTCCCATTCCAAGATGTGTTATCCCCTTACGTCCCCCGTAAAATGAATCGAAATTTTTATGTTTTCTACAAAGAGATAAACCTTGTCGACACTTAACTTCACCAAGTATTGCATTGTTTTGCATCATTGCAACATTAATTTGCATTTTACAGGAAGCAATTTCACCATAAACAAGAAAAAATACTTAAAATATGTCTAGTCTATTCTAGTCTAACCTTCTGTGAGAAATACACACGCATACACTCTTAAAACAAACGAGTGAATTTAACTCAGTCTGAGTTAATTCTCACTCTTTTCAGTGTCGAAAATGCACTTCTCCTATTAGAGTGGATTTCACTCTTTTGTTTAGTTAAAACTTCGACAGGATCACTCCAAACAAGTGATTTTACCTCAGTCTGAGTTCATTTTTACGCCTTTCCAGTGTCGAAAATGCACTTCTCCTATATGTGTGTGAGTGTATTTCACTCTTTGGTTTTAATGTGTAGACCCGTCACCTGACAGTCAGGTTTTCCAGGATCACACATATTCATTAATATTTATGAATTTCATAATTTAACTAAAAGTTAAAGTTGAAATAGTTCGCTACAGAAAGTTAATTTTACAAGTTTAAAGAAAATAAATTTCATAAAACAAATTTAATTTTTACAATCGTGCAATGAAACTAGTTTAGACTATAGCGAATTTGCATATCCTTCAGAGTGTTTAAAAAGTTTAAAAAAAAAAGGTTTCTTTTTTCTAGAGTGCGTTTTCGGCATTGCTAATCGGAGTGTGTCTCGTAAGCTGGCTTGGATTCGGGTCCTTATTTGGCGGCTTCAGATCCCCACACTTGCCCCTGGAAACCAGTGCTTGCCCGACGTATGCAAATGTAACATCTAGTCTGCAAAACAGCTCTTCAACAATTTGTGCTGCTTCGTCAAACTGCACTCTTGGAAAGGTGGTACAATCCAAGTAAGTGGCCAAGAAAAGCAGTGTAGTATAAAAGTTATGGAGATATTAAAACCGTGCGCTATCGCCCACTACCTAGAGAAGAAACGGGTGGTCAAAACCTGCTTCCTTTGAATACATCAACATGGCGGCCAGTTACGCTAAAAAATAAGTGCGAAAAATTGGCTTTTTTAGAAGCTATTATCTCAGAGGCTATGTAGCTCTTTGAATCAATTTTCAATTTTCTAATATGAATCTAAGGCAATTAAAGTATTCAGATTGGAGATTTTGTGTTTTTTTTATGTTGAGCCACGAAATTCTCTCCTGTTTCTTCAATACGTTTCTCCTCTAGGCGATAGCGCACGGTTTTACTATCTCTATGACAAAGGTACGATAAGTTAACTGTAAAAAAAATCGGCTAATTTAATAGAAAAAGACATATTTTTACAGAAAAATACTTTTATTTTCTTTTAACAGTTTTTCTGTAAAAATTAACTGTTTTAAGTATTAAAAAAATATGTTTTTAACCCCGTGCTAGACTGACTTAGCATTTTAACTATTTCCGGAAACTCCGTGCGCCGAAACAGCTTGGTTGGGAGAGCGTTGATAGGAAAACAAATTTATATCAATTTGCTGGTAACATTCTTTACTTTATACGGTTTGGGTTTACGTTAAAATTTTGTTACTAAAGTATGATTTTTCTTTTTATGCGTCAAAGTAATATAAAATAATTAATGTGTTCACCTAGGAAAGTTACTTTATGTTTATAAATTGAAAACTGTTTCCGCTTATAATTTTTTTAGTACAATTATGTAACAAACTTAACATTCAAATAACATTTATTATTTCAGGGAAATTTTCGCTTTGTATAAAATGCCTTTCAATTTTATTTGTACGATTGGATGTTTGACTACCTTGACTCTAGTTCTCATTTTTAGTTTGATATTGGGTAAGCATTAAGACTAGTTTTTGATTATTTTTCATTTGCTCTACTTTCTCAATTATATGAAATTATCCCTATAAACCAAACACAAATGCCTTTAAATGTCGATAGTAGAATCATGCATTCACATGTGCGTTTTGATTTTTAACTTTAAAACGTATTAATTACCTGAGCATTCTAATTTCTAACATTGTGCAAAATGTGAAAAAAGTATAAATACATGAGTAGATTCTATTAAAAAAATGTAGAAGAATTTATTTTAACCAAACATTTACTAATGATACTTATTTATTATGAATTATTACCTGATTTCTTAATTTTAATTCATTATAAGATGATTTCAATGTATATTTTATAATTGAAGTTGACAAATTATTGCCTGATTTCTTAAGTTTCATTCATGATAAGATAATTCCAATGTATAACTAATAATTGCAGATGGCAACAAAAACGTTATTCCTCCGGATTCCGAATGTCTCAGTCCTCTTGTGCGATTCTTGAGGAAAAGTGTCCCAAATCAAGAAATAAGAGAAAAAGAAATACAAATGAAAAACATTAAAACTTTCAATTTATCCCAACAATTTGGAGTGTAATGTTTTCCACATCATTCAAACTATATTTTAACCTTTCATGGTACAAATATTCTATATTTTCTACATGGTTATATCCAATTATTTTTTAGTATTATCTAGTAAATATTCTGATGTAATTAAATGACACTAATAAATGCTTTTATTTATCTAGTTGAATGTCAGTGTATTTTAATTTTTTTAACAAGCAAAAATGCTTTTTTAAACACAATGTAGTCGAAAATTCAAGTTTTATCTCTAGTCAAAACTTTTTAATGGGGTACCTTTTTACTCTCTAACGTATTTATTAATTCTTTCTTAGAATACACTCTTAAAACAAACACTCCCAATTTACCTCAGTCTGAGTGGATTTCACTCCTCCAGACTGGAAAATGCACTTCTCCTTTTGGAGTGGATCCTTTGTGTGTTAAACCTCCGACAGGATCACTCCAAACGAGTGATTTTAACTCAGTCTGAGAAAATATGCATGCCTTTAGGGTGTCGAAAATGCACTTCTCCAACTGGAGTGGATTTCACTCTTTTGTTTTAAGAGTGTACAGACACAAAACAAAATGTATTTTTTCCGTATCTATTATACATACGGGTGTTTATAATAAGATTTTCAACAACTTTTGAGAACTGAATTTAAGCATTTTATGGTAGTAAACTAGTTAACTTGAGTAGTTAGCAGTTAACTTGATTATTGTATAAAATTAAAATGTTTAAAAGAATAACAGTTAACTTGATTTATTGTATAAAATTAAAATGTTTAAAAGAATAGCAGTTAACTTGATTTATTGTATAAAATTAAAATGTTTAAATGAACATGATTTGATATTTTTTAGAACATTAATATATAAATTTAAAAATTGAATTTATTTTACTGTGCAAGTAAGCAGGTAACACAAACCAGTAACTAAAGAATTCTTAATTGGACGTAAAAGGGTTTAGTAAGCCCATATTTTGAAATTCCCATTTGGACATTACAAAGGCTTAATAAAAATAAAACTGATTATTTAATTAAATATTGATTTCATTAAAAGATAATAAATATCATCAAAGATTGATTGTTTGATGAAATTTCATGTTTACATAATGTTATCTAAAAGAACCATTTTTACGTTATATTCAAAAACAAGATAAGAACATTCATCTAAAAAATCGTCATTGAAAATGATTTTTTTTTGGACCCAAATTTCCAATTTTCTACTTTTAACTATTTATCGACGTAATTAACGTTCTGCCTAAAAATACTGAAAAATATCAAAGAATATTTAAGACTTCATCAATCGGATGAAAAGCATAAAATAATACAATATGTCAACTAGGGTTCACGTCCCCTGATCTTTATCGCTCGCCAACCCCATCGTCTATTCGTGTGAAACCACTCTACAGCTAGAACTAAAAGAGCTATCAATTTAAAAAACCGTGCCGAACGTCATAATAAAGTAATCAAGAAAATTGCGCAGGTCTAAGGCTTTTTTTGGTTTTAAAAGTATTGCTGAAGAACGAAAAAAGCTTCAAAGTTCAAATTTGGTACGTACGTATTCCAGTAGGGCCATTCCACGCGTAACTGTCTGACATTCGGAAGACGAAATTACAATGTTTTACGAAATATCGGGACAATTATAAAGTTTTACAAATTAAGTTTGGTAAAATTTAAATGAAAATATTTAGCTGAATTCAAATATGGTTTGCAGTTTTAGATAGCTCTTATAGAAATTTTTTTAGAAAAATTATTGAAGTTGTGGTAACTGACTGACATATCTGCAACATTCATTGACTAGTTGATTATTATGCAGATATCTTATGTTATTTAAACCACTTGCACCAGTTGTTATCAGAGCTTATTCACACGCATAACGTGTAACATGTCAACAGTACTTTGATGATGTAAATGTGTAAATAAAATAGTATAGATTTTAATATGTTGCCATTTTCTTCTATTACCAACGAAAACCGTCTCGCAACCTATAACTACAGTTAATGAAGGCCTAATTGTGACTTCGCCTATCATGGCCTCACCAGCATTTAAAACGCCTCACAGTGCGGCGGGCGCGTAATGGACAAAAATCGAAAAAGTGACTTTTTATTTGAGAAGTTTACCGAATATATTATTGATCTAGGCTAGTCATAGTTTACTAAAACGGTATTTTTATGTCCAAAGTAATTATAATAAAAGCGTTAGAATCACTTAAAGTAAGATTTTATAGAGCGGTAAGAAAAATAGTGTAACGAAATTAATATAGTTCGTGCATTTTTAAGAATCTTTGAATATATTTATTGGATGAAAAAGATACATTAAAATATGAACTTTTTAGTGGACATAACACATTTTATATTTACACAAATTGTATACTTAAAAATAAAGTTTCAAAACCCATTACCATTCTTCATCTTCAAGTGACTAACAAAAAATCCCCCACCGACCAACACGTATCCACTTTATATATAATGTCTTTAAACTATTTAAATTAAAAATACCAATTTTTAGGTGCGTCCATCTGCGTCCCTATTTTTGGCGAATTTTTAAATAACGCGGCTCAGTGAATTGCATACCTAGATTTCAACATGTTTTGCAACGCAGCCTCTGAAACTGTAACATTTAACTCTTAATTTCAATAAAGCGACCCGCAATACCCGCAGCGGTATAGTAATCATCAATGAAAAATATGGAAGTATGAGTCAACCAATTTGTTTCGCCATAAATCAAGGAGGTTTGACACATTTAGTCAAATTGGTACATGATAAAGAAAATATGTTAATGAAATGTTCGAGTTTTTCCCAGCGAAAAGCCTGCAGTAAATTCTATTTTGTAATATATTTTTTAATCTTTTTACACTCTCAACTGTTCTTAAAGATATAATTTTAACAAAACAACTCCCCATTCTTAATGTAAATTTTATGTTGACCCTACCTCTTATACTCGAAGCAGATAAAAATCATTCCACATCCCCCAATAACTCTTTAGAGTTTTCACCCCCTGCTACAATTCATTAATTTGATCCCGCCCTAATCTCCTTAGCGGCCGGCTCATTTAGCCGGGCCGGCGATATATCAGGCCGCGCAACAAGTGCAGTGCAGCGGCCGCGATACTAACACAACACGCCGAAGAAAAGGGCCACAGCTGAAATAATGGCCGGCACCGTTACTCAGAGATGAATTAAAAATAATGAGGAGTCAGAGCTTGGGAGAAGATAGACTCAAAGAGAAGAGAAAACCTTTTCCGTTACTTTACCCTCCGTATTGTATCGGTGTCTTAGAGCTAACATGACCCAAGTCATGTGTATGGATTTCAAGGAAAACATAAAAATCAGCTGAAAAATTGTTGCCCGTTTTTTATTAAACTATCCTGCAAAAATGTACTTTTAATACTACGAAAAGTTTATTGTGTTTTGATATTACATCAAGTTATGTTATGTAATAAAAAAGATGTTTCAAATAAAAATCGAAATTTAGACTTATGCCTTTGTGGATGGGATCCCCATTTATGCTTTATCCAGTTTTTAGTAATCCCCAGTTGGATCCGAGGGAAGGGGACGAGAGAATAACGGTCATGTATCGTCGTCTAAGAAGTGGCATTCCAGTGGACAGCTTAAGATTACTCCTAAAAAATCGGGTTTGCCCTTCGGGGGCTGTAGCTTTCTGTTATGCCTAAAGAATACGCCCTGGGAAGATGCGGATAAGGGATGCGGAGAGGAGGGGGGATGCCAGGGAAGATAGATGGGTAGCGTGGCTAACGGTCCACGGGTCTCCCAGGTGGGCTGTAAAGCCGGGAGATAAAAGCAGTGTTGCGGCTAATGGCTGGAGGAGGGAAATTTGTCTGCTTTCCCTTGGGCTCCTTTCCACACGGAGATCTGACTTTGACCACGAGGCCCCAGCGGCTTCGAGTGGTTTGACCCGGCTCGGTCAAAAAAGAAATTATTGGCTTAAAATACTAATGTCACAAAGTATCAAGAAGATTGGAAAAATATTTTTGACATTAAAAGCCATTTTATTTCACCTTTTCCTTACTGAACGGTTAACAATAAAAACTTTAAACGCGTTTTTCTCAGAACTTGATTTTTTGGACTTCGATGTACCTTTTCTCAAAAAATTATGCTAAATTTTCTCGTAAACTTTTTTTATATGATGTAATGCATAGTATAGATTAATCGGATGTTATGAATTTTAATAAAAAAAAGGGGGAAAAAAATATGGGGCGAAAAAGTGAAAAATTTCATGATTTTTTGGGTACTTTAAAACTTATTTTATTTTTTAAAAAATCTAACTGTTATTTAAAAAAAAACTTTTAACCTCAGATTAGTATATAAGGCTGGTATAACATACACAGAAAATTTTAAGATGATCTGATCAGTAGTTATTGCGAAAAAGTACATTGAAATTGGCCAATTTAACATTACCGATATACAACATACTGAACCCCCTTAATAGAGAGTTTCTTCACTGGCGTTCCAATATAAACTCCACTTCCTGCCTGCTCATTCATTTGTTGAAATCGATATAGGTTTTGAAGTCATTTGAAGGAAAATTTATTTTCCAAATTGCCATATTGATAATATAAAGCTTAGGCTATTTTCAGAATCATGCAACTGCTCCACAGGACATGTCAATTAGTATAATCAAGAAGCCTCATTTTTTCTCGTCTTTATGCCGGATATTTTGACGCCTATAATTGAAAGGAATGTTTTCTGATTCACGTAATACTCATCTCTAAGCAATTCCGTCTAAATCCTAAATGCTTTGACTGTAGAATATTTTCCGAATGTTTCGGACCTGTGTTGAGTTCTGAAACCAAGAAACTATGACTGCAAAATATCTTCTAGGCGTCTCGGACTTGGTGGTTCTTAGTATTACGCTGGTCATCTCTTTATTAATCGGGTTTAAATTTAAGTCCTCCGGTTCTAAACATGGTTCCCCCTCCGAATATTTCTTGGCCGGAAAAAATGCCGGTTTGTTGGTCGTCGTACTGTCAACTACAGTTACTGTTTTATCTGCCATTGTCATGATAAGTAAATCAGCCGAGATATACAAGTATGGACCTATGCATATCTATTCCAGTATTGGCGCTTGCATTGGAGTCTACTTTGCGTCGTATTTGTTCACTCCCATTTACTTCCGATGCAAAGTGTCGAGTATCTATGAGGTAACTGTATTATCGTGTATTGCATGTCATGTCGTGCATAATTGAAACTTGATGTTTTATTGACAATGAGCAATTTATTGGATGAAATATCTGTTTGAAATGATCAATGAATCTATTGAGCCTTTTTTTTTTAAAGTCCCCTTGGAGAATCTGTAACATAAAAGTGACTGTGTTTCTGCCTGAAGTGCATCTTCGTTTGCACAAATAAACGTAGAGACATGGGAAAGGCATCAAAATCCGCAGATATTTGTTATAACACGTGATAAAATCCTACTTAATTTGAAACTAAATCATTTAAGATAAGTTAGAATTTATCCCAACCTTTGATCTTTGCAAATGAAAAAATTAAGGAATAGAAGCTTGAATTTTCAATATGTAACAGCGTTTACTTATTTGGCAACTTTTTATAAGTTTTCAATATGTTTTTAGAAGTCCTTGAATAACAGATTTTTTTATTATTATTATTATCTAGTTGCTGGAAATGCGATTTGGAAAATACACTAGATATTCGATTTCAGCAGTTTTTATTGTTCAAACGGTAAGTGCTGAAATATTATTTCAGAACTATATAAACTGTAGTTAAAAGCGATACAGTGCTCTAAAAATTATTTTAGATATTTTTAGTTAACGAAAAGGGAAGGCAGTCCCAAGTTTCCATGATTATTTTTTCTTTTTGGTGGTATACTTTTAGCGATATCATTAATGATATCACTAAAAATATATTATAATAAATTGTCTTCTTTACATTTTTCGCCATTGGTTTCCTTGCACTTTTTGCAACAAACTAGAATTGGTACTATTCAAAAAAAATAATTAGTTTTCAACAGCAAAGTTAAATCAAAGTAGTTAATCCAATCTATAATAATAAAAGAAAGAGTCTGTCTGTGTGTATGTCTGTGGATCGCAAAAAACCTACTTAGACTGCTCTAAAAAATTCGAAATTTTTAATATAGGTTCCTTTTAATACCTACGTGTGCACCTGAGGTTTAGTTTCTTCATATTTGATTGTGATTTTTAATTAATATAATTAGTTTAAAAAAAACGTCATCCACGTGGAATTGCGGGACCATTACAGGGCTTGAAAATACATGGACAGGGCCGAAACGGGGACTTGACGCCATCCTCTATTAGTTTGATGATTGAGTTTGGTTGAGATATGCGCTCGCCCTAAGGCTGCTTCATCCTCTATTAGTGTTTGCTTTTTTAAGTGTGCATGCGCCAACACGAATTTAATTTTGTTTTGATTTTGAGTGTATTTTCACAAGTAAGCATGCCTCTAAAATTAAGCAATACGAAGTTAACGGGTTCCCAGTAAGGCGGGACCATACTGCTAGTATAGTTATATAGATAATATAATAATAATACAGATAACAGTAGTTAAATCCAAGCCTGTAGAGCTGGCCTGTATATGCTTAAATGTGGCACAGCTTTTGTTAAAAAGGTGTAACACAAGTTATTATACTTTATTAACTTTTATTTTACAAATTTTTTATAATATATTGCAAACTATAAATTACCCTAAAAGAGCATTTTTCAGAACATAGATAAATATTGTTAATTCCTGCCAGTTTTTTCCATGAAAACTTATTTTGCAAATTTCAATGAAAGTTCAACTATGGTGAAATGCAATAAGTTCTCTAACAAATTGTGTTACTTTCCCTACTCTTTTGTAGTGTCATTTTTTGGCAGATGAACTTGCTAGATTTTGCCGTAAGTATGGCTAAAGGTTGCACACAAAATTTGGGGTTTTCGCATGCACTTTAAAGTATGGCTGTTTCATTTCCAGTTTTTTGCAGTCAGCAAATTGACTACACATTTTTATACAAATGACATGACTTATGACTTTCTTGGTAGTGGGCAAGATCGCCAAGCACTGCGACTTTAAGTCTATTGTACTAAGCCCCAGAAATGACACAAGCACAAGAGGCACACAAAGAAAGAGACGACACAAACATATAGACAAATAACAACATTTATTGACAGTCACAAAAATCCATACCTGACCGGGATTCGAACCCGACCCCAGCAGCTCCAAAGGCAAGAATCCTAACGAGTGTGCCACCAGGGCGGCTATACAAATGACATACAATAATTTTATGGTGCAATTGTTCACGATGCATGGGGAAGGGTTTTGGGTTTTTCTTCCAAAATTCTACTCTTTCAAAAGTTTTAAGAATTGTATAATATTTTTTTTCTAATACAGTTTACTACGATTGGTTGGTTGATGGACATATATTTTCCGCTTTATGTGCTTTGTCAAAGACCCCGCTTAAACCTTCGTCAAGTAAGACAGACACAACACATAAGTGACAGATGCTGCCATCTATCCCCACCTCCACAATTTAGAAATGTCCCTGAAGGGTAGGGGAATAGTCTGCAGGGACCTGTACCCGTGGGAAACTGCGCCATGACCGCCCACAGGACTTCCGGACCCACAGATTAAACGAGCGCGTACTCCGCATATACTCGGTGGGTCTTCAGTGGTACCGGGACTTTTACTATGATATCTATGTTTGATATTCAATTTTGGGTATTTAAATAGCCGTTGCCAAGTCAACAATGGCATTACAAACTTAATTTATGCAAAAATATTTGAAGTAAAATTAAAAAAATCGCTAAGCAGTTTAGAATAACTTCCTATACTAGCACAATGTGATTATTTGATTGTTTACTAAGAAAGCGGCAAGACATGCTATTTTTTTTTTTGCTCAGTTTTAACTTGCACATCTTTTTTTATGCAGTTTGGAGTAGTTTCAGTTTTTTTTTAATCAATATAAATATATAATTATTTTTCGAACTACAAATATATCGGATAGACGTTTAATAATATTGGGCCATTCCACGGGTAACTGACTGACATTCGGAAGACGAAATTGCAACGTTTTACAAAATAGCGGGACAGTTATAAAGTTTAACAAATTAAGTTTGGTATAATTTAAAAGAGAATGTTTAGCTGAATTCAAATATGGTTTGCAATTTTAGATAGCTCTTTTAGAAATTGTTAGAAAAGTTATTGAAGTTGTGGTAACTGACTGACATATCTGCAACCTTCATTGACACTTCAAGTTATTTAATATAATTTTTTTCTGAATATAAAAGATGTTGCTTTTAAAAGTCAGGCCTATATCAAAGTGCAAGAAATGAACTATCCTGCACATCAATTTTCATATCAAAATATTGAACCTTGTAAAAACACCAACTCTTAGAACGCCTTGGTAACTGACTGACATAATGGTAACTGACTGACATTTTAAGAGTGGGTGTAATAAATACATCCCATTACAAGAAATTTTTCTATTTTTGATTTGGGTAAATGTGTGGACTGTGGAATGTTAATTTATAATGTAGAGAATAATTTAATTATAATTTTCTAACTAACTTATGGGAAGTTTAGGGGAAAAAATATTTTGAAAGTGTAAGAATTTAACACTTGAAATTTTGGAAATTTTCGCTTTTCGTTTAAAAACAATTGTTCTGCTATAAAAAATATATATTCAAGCAATGAATTTCAGTGTGTTAAAATAGACATCTCATAAGACTTACTTACTTACTTACTTACTTACTTACTTACTTACTTACTTACTTACTTACTTACTTACTTACTTACTTACTTACTTACTTACTTACTTACTTACTTACTTACTTACTTACTTACTTAGCCCTCTGTCACTCCATCACTGGAGCATAGGGCCTCCGTCAATTTCCTCCATCTCACTCTGTTGGTGGCCAGATGTTTCGCCTCCCGCCATGTTGTCCCCACGTCCTTCAGTTCTTTCTCGATCGTCCGTCTCCAAGTGTTTCTTGGTCTTCCCCTCTTTTGGTGCCCCTGGGGATTCCAGTCAAACGCCTGTCTTATCTTGAATTTTTCATTTTTTCGCAATACGTGACCAATCCACTGCCACTTTCGTTTCTTAATTTCAAATTCAATTGGTATCTGATTTGCTCTCCTTAGAACTTCTTCGTTATTAATTTTATGGTACCACTTAATGCCAAGAATCCTTCTAAGGCACTTGTTAATGAAAACCTGAATCTTTCTCACGTTACTTTTATTGCAGTGCCATGTTTCAGATCCATAGAGAAGGACAGACTTCACATTAGTGTTAAAAACTCTGATCTTAGTTGCGATAGAGATGGCCCTGTTTTTAAAAAACTTGATTAACATTGCAAAGTTACCTCGTGCCTTATTTAGTCTGAAAGTGATATCCTCATCCGTTCCACCTTTATTGTTGATGGTGCTACCAAGATATGTGTGTGTAAAGCTGGTCACTTCTTCTAGTTTTTGATTCTCAAGGAGGATATCATTTGCTTGTTTAGGGTTGATTTTTAAATTTTTTGTTTTCTTTTGATTGATATTAAGCCCTATTTTCTTTGCTTCGATATTCAGTCTACTTGTATTTTCCTGCATATCTTTCAGGGTATTAGTTAGCAGGCATAGGTCGTCAACAAAATCAAGGTCACAAAGAAACTCGGTAAGTGTCCATCTAATACCCCTCTTGTTTTGTGTCACTTTCTGCATAATCCAGTCCACAGTAATCAGAAAAATTGTTGGAGAAAGGATACATCGCTGCCTGTCTCCCGAGTTTACCTCAAAGGATTCTGATTGTATTCCATTATGAACTACTCTGATACAGTAGTTTTTGTACATGTTTTTAATGATTTTCACAAAACACTCTGGTATTCCGTAATATTTTAGCAGCTTCCAAAGTGTTAAGTGTATCTCTATGTATACTGTCAAATGCCTTTTCGAAATCTATAAAATTCAAATAAACTGTTGATTGCCATTCAATGGATTGCTCGATTATAATCCTTAGGGTTGCAATGTGGTCGACACAAGCCCGATTGGCACGGAAACCGGCTTGTTCTGGTCGAAGCCTTTCATCAATTGCTTTTTTCATTCGTTCAAGTAGTATTCTTGTGAATATTTTACTCGAAACGTTCAATAGCGTTATTCCTCTCCAGTTATCACATGATGTTAAGTCACCCTTTTTTGGGAACTTTATAAGCAAACCCTCGTGCCATTCATCTGGTATCACACCCTCCTCAAAGATTTTATTAAACATGTCAGTTAGCTTCTCGAGTGCAGTTTTGGAGCTTTCCTTGAAAAGTTCTCCAGGAAGGTTATCGCTGCCAGCAGCTTTCCCGCATTTGAGCAATTTTATTGCTCTCTGCACTTCAAAGAGTTTAATATCTAATTTATATTTTTATGCAGTTTGGAGTAGTTTCAGTTTTTTTTTAACAATATAAATATATAATTATTTTTCGAACTACAAATATATCGGATAGACGATTAATAATTATTAAGTTAATTTGAGAAAGAATATTAAGGAAAATATTTTATTTTGGCTTTTAGAAGTTTAAATTATAGCTGGATGCTGTGTTTAGATATTTTTTTTCTAATGTTTATAAATCCTATGCAGAAACGGTGGTGGATGACATTTACTGTTACGAACCTTGTTGTTTCAAGATAAGAATTCAGTAAGTAAGTAGAAGAAAAGTAGGGGAGAGTGTTGTACCTTGGGACAATTTTTACATTTTAATTTTTTTCTTCGATAATTATAGTCAAAATAAAAATTTAAAAGCAGCATTTCTACACACCAATATATTCCTCTATAATGTATTTTTTTAAATTCTGGCAGCTTGAAATTAAAAAATTGCCACTCATTTAAAGTAGAGAGGATAAACTGTCCCAAGGTACAATATGATGTTGTAACTTGGGACATACTTTATAATTCAGTCAATAGTCATACACTTGAACTAATTTGTGTCAGGAATCAAACTTTATGTTTTTTCAAGGAAATACACAAATAAAACTTCAAAATTCAAGAATAATTTAAATTATACAGCAAAATTGCAAGTCCAAATCATTTAACATTATATGATGATACAATACGCTTTACTGTCCCAAGGTACAACACACTACATGGTTTAAATAAAAGCAAGATAGTGGCCAATCTAAATGCATTATCATTATTTTCTCATAACCAAAATATTTTAAAATCGTCTCATTTATGAAGAAAATAAAATGCAGTTGACTTTTTGTAAAAGTACAAAGGTAAAAAACTATATTAGAATGAGAAAAATATTTACTTTGGGGGTAATGAAATATTATTTTTTGTCACCAATTCATCAATTAAATGATGATAGGGTTAAATTTTATTATGATGATGTCTGTTGGTTAAGGCTACTATTAGAAATAAACAATGTATGAATATTGCCAATAGATTCTTAGAAATTGACAGTGTCCCAAGGTACAAGCGCCACAACACTCTCCCCTATGCTATTTTAGCTCTTTTAGAACTTCTTGCTTCAATGTATCCTTCTAAGAGTTATGAATTCTTTTCCAACCATTGTGAACGGGTCTAGGCCAATATCTAACATAAAATGTTTAAATATATTTCTATCAGAGTCCACAATCCGGTGCATTAGGGTAGAGTGAAAATAAAAAAAAACAATATAATCGTGTTTCGGAATAAGACCCACGTTTTTCTTTTTTCAGATTCTATACATGTGCGCCGTGCTTTTGGGCCCTGCTGTAGCTTTGAATGCAGTGACGAATTTGTCAATGGAAATGGCTATAATAGCTTTTGGAGCAGTTTGTACGATTTATTGCGTTATGGTGAGCTTATAACTTGACTTTATTAAGACATTCAATCTATATACCGTATAAAGTAATTTGAGTAAAATTAAAATATTTTCCTAAAGTTCAATTGCAGCCACTCTTTCAGTCTTTGCACATGAACTATTTTCTCAAAAACAGCAATGTGACATCCGACAAGCACTCCGGAACTTGTGTACCAAGTTTGACGTCTGTAGTTCTTTTCGTTTTTCAGCAATAGCCTTAAAACTAAAAGCATTCTGTGGCAGATAATCTCTGCACGTTCATGATTTTCTCGACAACATTATTATGAATAATACTAAGAACGCATGTGCCAAATTAGAACCAGTAGCTCTTTTAGTTGGAGCTGAAGAGTGGTTTCAGGGAGCCAGACAAAGATTGAAAAGCAATTATTATAAAATATGCACCCTCCAAAATTTGTAGAAAACACAAAATCAGTATTTCGGATTTTCAAACCCATCGCAAAACTTCCATTACCTTGTATTTCATATTGAGTGATTAGTAGTAAAAAAAATATTTAAAAATCAGCTTTGGTAAAAATCATTTTAAAGCGCTTACTGCTTTGACATTTGTAGGGGGCTAAATAAGCCGAGCACTGCGACCAGAGGTCTATTGCACTGCTTTACATATGAAAGGATTAATTTTGAATGTATACTAACGGATTATATATAACAGTTCTTTTTGATTTATCAATTTTTAAAGTAAAGGGAGGAATCCATCAACATTATAAAAACTGGGATATGCAAAACACCATGCGGCATTTTGGAACGAAAGTTAGTTAAACTCTAAATACATATCAATCTAATAATGATTCACATTTTTCTAGATACATATCAATCTAATAATGATACACGATTTTCTAATTTTTAAGTATGGTTATTATATTAAGTATTGAATTAGTGTTGCATTCATCCTTTATAGGATCGAAACAAAATCTATAACAGTTTAAGCTTCCACACTGCTTTTATAAACGTAAAAAGTGGAAAGCATTATAATCGTTCAGTCCTTCCGTCCATCTGTCTATCACCCACTTTTAAAGCCCAAACTACAAATGTTGTTACAGGGAAGTGTTATACGTCAAAAATTCAGCGCATCGAAAAACTGCAGGTTTAATTCTCATTTAAAAAGTACAAGTAGCCATTTTTATTAGAATTAAATCACCATTGTCATTCACAGCAATCACTCGAGAAAGTTTGTTTCTTTTAAATAATTAATCAAAATAAAATTATTTTTGGAACATAAATCAGTTTGAAATGACGTCACATATATTTAACAAAGAGAGTCTTTGATTTTATGTAAAAAATATTTTGCTTCTAATTTTTTAGAGAAAATAAATGAAACTAACCAAATTTAGCTTGTAAATGTTTAAGAGCGAGGTGAGGCAAGTAAGAAGAAAGTAACTCAATGTGAAAAAGAGCCATTTAATTAAGTAAAGCTGAAGTAATAATTGACAAAGAATTACATCCTCTCGTTACTCTCACACCGCTCCGAATAATCTAAAATGTCATTGGAGCAGAGTTACCATTGGTAGCCGCTAGAGGACGCTAGTGTACATTCGCGCATACAAAATGTTCATTATAGAATTAATACTGTGTTTGGCGCCTTTTTTCCTGTTGAACACAAATTTTATGTGGAGGCGGATTGAGTGACAGATTCTGTTACAAAACATTTTATTTAAACGTAAAAATTCAAAAATCAACTGATGAATTTAGGGTGGACTGAAAGCGGTTTTGTGGACGGATTCATTCCAAGCTGTATTGATGCTCACGGTCGTCCTCCTCGTATATGTAGTTGGCATCAGTGAAGTCGGAAGTGTTACAGAAATAGTCAGAAGAGCTTCTGAGGGGAAAAGACTGAATTTCTTTGAGTAAGATATACTTCTCTTGTGTAACTTTTAACTTTCATAAAAGCGGAGCTTAAGAGAAGAATGTGCTAAGTGACATTTTTTTTAAAAAAAATTGAGATTTTTGCTTCGAACAACATGTTATTCCCTTTGGGGACGTACATAAATTAGGTCACGCTCAGAGGGGGGGCGGAGGGGTATGCTACAACGTGACGGATCGTGACATGAAGGGGGGTAGGGGTAATCGCTTGCGTGACGTAGCGATTCAAAATTTCCAATTTTGCAAGGAAAATCTGTTTTACATAATACAAAGTTTTTTAGAAAGATATCTGAATTTTTTTTATCATAAGATCATCATAAGAAACACTTAATTTCAGAAAGAAAATAGGGGGATTATTGTATGCAACTACGTTGGCATTAGTATTAGCCTTCTTCATTTTAATGACCTTTTCCTAACTGAAATTAGTTGTAACGCTCAACATTGTGACACTATCTTGAGGAATCAGAGGACTAGCAGCTATGGCCGAACATCAAAAAGACCCAGAACTAGACAGTTGACAGATCCAACTACATCCCGAGACTCCTCTTCTTTTTTTTTAAAGAAGGTATTAGAGAATGGCTAGTTTGTCCTTGAGCAACGAAAATGTAAATGCATTGTCGATCTATTCCTATGAATAAATTATTTAAACAACTTTTTTTTTCTTTTCAGGTTAATTAAAAAAATCATTAAATACATTTTTTCAAATTTCTAAAACAAAGGGAAATATTGTAATCAACTTTTTTTTTTTTAAAAAAAAAGGGGGGGTGTGACAAACGTGACGTAATATTAGGGGAGGGGTTCGACCAAACGTGCCGCAGCGTGACATGGGGGAGGGGTAAAAAAAGTCAACATTTTGCGTGACGTAATATATGTACGTCCCCTTTTTTTTCATGATAAAAAGGTTTTCCCCTTTTCATTATTTATTAGTTAAGTTTGTTTTTTGAAAATTTAAAGTGCTGTTTTCAACGTACCAAAGTCGCCAACGTTTCAAAGTCCCTCTTTCACTTAGCACGTTCTTCCACTTAAGCTAAAAAAAAGTGTACACTTTATATAATGCAATGATAAATTATAAATTCATGCATTTGTAAGAAAATAATATAAAAATTGTATAACTACAAACATTTTTCTAGTTTCTCACGATTTTTTTCCAAAAGCTCCTCTCATATTTTTGTGTTGTATATTTTTTTCGAATGTGTTTAACTTAAAAATCAGTTTCTTCTCTACAGCTTTCGTTTGGACTTTGAAAAGAAATACACTTTTTGGAACTGCTTTTTTCGTGGCGTTGGATTTGGGCTTGGCTTTTGGGGTTGCAGTCAACTTGAAGTACAAAGGGCACTCAGCATGAGTAGCCTCAATAGAGCTCAAAGGTAAAATATACATATCATAATGATCCAAGTTGTTTTCCCTGCATTTTATTCCATTAAAAAAATCACCGTTATTAAGGGTACACCCTTGCAACGCAGGGTTTATAAAGCTTGAATTTTAACAATAAAATTATGAGGAATCAAATAACAAGATCACACGGTAACTAATATTAACAAACGATGTGTGTGTGTGTGTGTGTGTGTGTGTGTGTGTGTGTGTGTGTGTGTGTGTGTGTGTGTGTGTGTGTGTGTGTGTGGGTGGGTTAACCGCAAATATGAGGGTATTTTTGGTTATACACCCTACATTGTGAGGGCTTTTTGAAAACTGAGGGCCAAAAAAAAGACCTCACTTTTTTTGACCTCATATTTTCGCTTTCGAAGCTATTTGGAGTGTGTGAAAAAATTATGAGCATTTTCTCAGTTTGACGCCTTCTGCTCAGTGTCGTGTGTAGACATGCACACCTACGTCGATACGATGTTGTCTATACCGCCTCTAGCGGTGAAATGAGGAATTACTACTTCGTTTTAGTGCGCATGATCAGACACTAAACCGACCCAAAGCGACAAACTGGAGTATGATAAAAAAATAAATAAATAAAAGAAGTTTTCTATCGTCGTAGTTTGTTAGTGTTTAGCGCCGTCTTTTAAAGATCGTGGAAGTGGATGCGTGCTGGGAATAAAATATACACGTAAGTACTATTGTTGTTGTATTTATTATTATTATAACTGCTGTAATGAATTGATAAAAAATTACAGATACGTACATTATTTGTGAATATGGATCGAGTGGTCTAAACGTTGTTGTTATGTTAAAAATTAATGTTTAGTTTGATTTATGTCTTAGGCCTTATCAATAATCTATATAAAATGTTACCTACTAATTATGTTTTCTTAGGTCAGTCATTCCATGCCGATTTCCGCAAATTTTTTGTAATTTTCTAAAAAGTTTCAATTGATTTCTTTATTCTTCTACTACTATGGGTTTCATATGTAATATTGTAAAGACATAATTTATCTTATTCTATTTTTTATTTGGAAAAATTTTCTCAATTTTTATGGTGAAGCAGTTTAAGTATTCAGTTAAAGATTGACTAAAACCATTTCGTACCAGTTTTTTTTTTAATTTTTTCCAATACTTTCTTTAAAATTTAGTAAGTTGAACTGTACAGAGTATATGCCAGACTTTGGCCACCTTTGAAAAATATTCCAAAAAGCAAAACAAAATTATCAACGCATATTTTGCTGGTGATTCTAAAGAACTTTGTCCCATGGATTCGACCAATTTTGATGTTTAATATTGCAATATAGTGTTTTTTTTTTTTCTATGGTAGAATATCACTGATTAAAATTAAGAGCTAATATGGTCTGTTTGTTTTTGATTTAATTTTTATTTTTCCTAGTGTTTGCTATTTCTGTTTCTGTTAACTTAAAAGACAATGTCCTCAATACTTATTCCCCAAAGCTGTGTCCTAGAACATATTTTTTTTTATTGTTTCTTAGTTCTAATATATAACAGGATTAGAACTAAAAATTTTGCAGAAACCCACTCTATACATAGTGATGTGAAAGGCCCTGGCATT
Source organism: Hylyphantes graminicola (assembly GCA_023701765.1). NCBI lineage: Eukaryota > Metazoa > Arthropoda > Arachnida > Araneae > Linyphiidae > Hylyphantes > Hylyphantes graminicola. The sequence continues at coordinate 36,052,737 of CM043116.1, forward strand.
TATATGTTGGGATAAATATCTAAAATCTACAAATGCCCGGGCTTTTATGAATTTCTGATAAATATTTAATTGTTTCTGTGAAATATTGATTTTTTTTTTTGCCAAACAAATATAATAATAATACTCATTAATCAAATGTTATTTATAATTGATAAAAACCTATATATATATTCCTTATATACATTCATTATTCTAGTCTAATGGACTAAGTTCTATTACAATATTTATTTGTTTCGAACAGCAACTCCCTTCTCTTTTAAAGTAAAAAAAATCCAAACAGGTCCTCTTTTCTTAACCGTTTTGCAAGAATGTTTATTTAATATTGAAGAAACACAAACTAACACTGGGTACAGCAAATACTTTGCACAAAATTCGAAACAAAACTTGTCACAAAAACAGAATGGCCACAATATCAGGTAGAAGTTGTTGCAGAAAGCAGTAGCATAACAAGTTAAAATTTTGTAATACAAATTCTGCTTCAACTTTATAGATGTTACTGTGAATGTCCAAAATCTGTTGAAACTTTAAAACGCATACAAAAATTTAAGGTAACAGAGCGTATATGTTTTGAATAATGCCCCCAAATTGAACATATTTTTTATATTGAAACCGTCAAATTTTTAAGCTTTTAAATAAGTGACTTTTTTTTAAATTTACTAAACCAAACTATTGGGCCATGGCCTGCTGTGCCCGTTTCAGCTTTAAACGTGTACGACTTTTTTTATAATATTTAAAACCCGTCAAATTTTTAAACTTTTATGTATGTGACTTTTTTCAAATTTACTAAACCAAAATATTGGGCCCTGGCCGGCTGTGCCCATTTAATCCTGGAACACGTGACTTTTTTTATATTTAAACCAGGTTTGGAAAAAAACATTTTTTTGTTTTAAACATGTTTTTTTTTGTATAAAACATGTTTTTTTTGCATTTTTAGTTTCCTATATTTACTTCCATCCCCAATAATTTTAGGCATATGCCTTACATCTTTATTTGTCGAAGAATCATAGAATACAAGAAATCCTTCGATTATCTGGCGATTCGGTGTCTTTCTTTGATTAAATTGGATGGGCTAATAGACTAATAATGTAATACTAGTTTATGTTTGGTATTATTTTAATGAACTAAAATTATGTACCACATTGATGATTAGCATAAATCTCAATACAAATTAGGGGCTATAATAAATTAATGAATATAGTAACAAATGTCAGCAGTGTCCCTTTTGGGACCTAAGTATCACATACAAGGTTTACAATTCCATCATGGTCTACTATTTATCACAATCTTAATCTTTAAGGTAATACAACATGGTCATATATCCTAAAATAAAACCTATTTCCTTAAATGAACTGTATTCGGCCAATAAATTATAAACCGTATAATAATTAATAAAATTGTTTAAAACATGTTTTTTATTACTATGTTTCAAACAAAACAACCCTGATTTAAACCTGTCGACTTTCAAACACGTAGCTTTTTTTATGGAAACATGTTTTTTTTTTTAAATATAAATGCATGGCTTTTTTTATATTGAAACCTGACACATTTCTAAACTTGGCAAAGCATGGCCTGCTTAATCTTTAGAATCCGGTGCTTCTGTCGCAGATAAAGAATTTTACTTATCTACTTTAACTATCTACTTTTTTTCGAAGATATTTGGCAATTTTTGTAGGGAGCGATAAACAATTTTATTTGGTGATAAGGCAAAAGATCTTTTTGTCCAATTATCCGCGCTCCTAATACTTGCACGGAATTGTGGGTAAGTTGCCCGGGCAATGGAATTATTTTGTTCTTAAATTATTTTTCGTCCAATTGACGACGTTGTTAATACTTGCGAGCGAGGAATTGTGGGTAAAGTTGCGCGTGCATCAGAGTTACGGTTAACTCTGAATATCTGGCTTTGGTTATTATATTCCGGATATTATTTATTCTGAATATTCCGTTGATTTGAAGATTTCCGGCCAGCTAGCTGTCATTCATATTTGACAAAACTATTTTTTTTTTGCTTTGCAAAATAATTGTTTTGTAAAGCAAATATTGCCCGGGGTCCCGAACGAAATTTAATACTTTCAATGGGCCCTACAATACTGCCCGATGTTGGATACTGATGTTTTTTAGAGAAAAAAAATTACCTGGGGCCCCAAACGGGTGCGTACTGGATTTGCCACTTGTGTAGCTCTAAAGCTACGAAAATTCAAACGAAACTAAACTGTGTACTGGATAGCCACTTGTGTAGCTCTAGTACGGCGCTAATTCAAACCAAAGTAGATTGCCAATCGTGCAGCTCTAATGCGGCGTTAATTCTAACTAGACTGGATATTTTGGGCTGACCTGGGAGAAAAAAATGACTTCCAACTCTCCCGTTGCTGTCCGCGATCCATTAACCTTAGAGATCAGTGAAAGAAACTAGTGTTGCATTGGCAGGAAGGAATCTGGCAATGATAAAGTATGCGAATTTCACCAAAGTTTTTTGTTTTTGGATACGCGCCAAGCAGCACCGTATTCTAAAGATTTACCCATGGCCTTTTTTTTTATATGTAAGCCCGTCAGATTTTTGAAAGTTGAAACGCGTGGCTTTTTGGGATATTTAAACCCGTCAAATCTTTTAACTTTAAATTGCGTAACAAATTTTTGTTGGCACCAACGTGTGGGTATTTTGGATAAATAAACGCGTAACATTTTTTTAAGTATCAACACGTGGGGTTTTTGGATAAATGAACTCGTAACATTTTTAGGAAGTACCAACGCGTAGGTGTTCTGCAACCTAAAAAAGATTTCGGAGATCAAAATTATTCATTCAAAAGTCGATTTTGACTTTATATTGTAAGACAAATTTATATTTTCTGTTCAATATACATAGAAAATCTAAGGATATAATATAATGCCCCTAAGTTTTTCTTTTTCTAAGAGACCTTTTATTAGGTACAATGTGGATTATATGCAAGATAATGCATTTTTTTTATGAGTATGTGATCAAAATATAAAAGTGATTTATTATATTTTTCTTTAGTGTGCCAGTATGCCACGATCAACAAGAAGCAATAAATGTCCAGGTAGGTGATTTCCGTGATTAATGTACTAAAACACAAAATGCATTATGATTTTTCTTTTTTATCTCCTCTATGAATTGTTATTATCTTATTAATATTGTTGGAGCAGCATTGTCACTACCTTCATATATTTAAAAAGTACCAGTGTACTTGCAGTTTTCAACATCACAACGCTGACCAAGTACATGTAGTTTGTAGTAGTATGCAGCTGCTACATATATATGAAATAGACTAGACTAGACTTGAATAATTTTTTTTATAGAAGTATAAAAAACACTGATTTTTAACAAATTTATTTTTTATATTCCAGATTTGGAAGAATGGGTTTTCGTTCGATTTCTGGATGATGGCAAGTATTATACTTGCAGCAAACAAAGAGTGTTAAATGAAGTACAGAAACCAGATATACATTATGTATTGTGGACTGATGGCCGGAAATACAAAGCAAGAATTCTTAAACGTGGAAGTAAGTATCTAAATAAAGTAATAGATTAGAATGAAGTGAAGGAATATGTGGTTGGAACTTTCAGGGGTATGCCCCTGAAAGTTCCAACCACATATAACAATTCTAATAGAAAATGGTTAAAATTTTATTTTTTTAGCTAAACAACAGGTGCAAGAACTGACGAAGGACACTGGACACCACATGAAATCTATTTCTGAAAATGATTATCCTGGAGAAAGTAAGGTGCCAGAAATCAAAGAGGACACTGGACACCATATGAAAACAAGTGGAAGAATTCCTGAAAATGAGGATCAAAGTAAGTGAACAGTAATTTAGCTATAACATTCCTTTTGCAATTTTAAAATAATAAGGATTATCGATATTGGAGGACATAGTCCTTGGGCAACCAAGCCTTCATAAAATAATTCCCTTTCAGAGATTTCATGGCCATCTAGGTTTGGGCTATCTAAATTTCTCCAAGTTGAATAGCCTTGTTAACAGGATTCTTTTCTTTTTGGGGTTTCTGTTTTGTTGGCTGTTCTTCTACCACTTGTTTTTTATAAGCCACTGCTAGATTTTCCAATACCTCTAAGGAAGAGCTGTTCATTGAATCCTCCGATGTTTTCTGTTCTCTAGTTCTACTGTTTCCAAAAAGTTTGCAGAATCAGTAACCTCACGACATTTTATTTCAGTATATATTCAGTAGTATAATTATGGCATTCACATAGTGGTCTTGATTTGCAGTATACAGAAATCAGAAGATTTATTTTTGTTGCGATCCTCTGAGCTTATTTCTATTTCATTGGACTTTTAGACTTTGCAGGATCATGTAATATGAGTTGTGGGCTCATCTCTTGAGGCTTCTAACGAACTGGGCATCTAATGAAGTAGAACTTTTTTACACACTTATTATTACTTTTATATTACATGCTTATTGTTACTTTTATATATTACACACTTTTTGCAAAGGATTGTTATGGCTAAAGTACTGTATTTTTCCAGGTAAACTACAGGTTCCAGAAGTAAAAGAGGACACTGGACACCAAAAACTGACAGAGGACACTGGGTACCACATGAATGACACCACATCAACTCCTGAAAATGAGGATCCTGGAGAAATTAAGGTGCCAGAAATCAAAGGGGACACTGGACACCATATGAAAAGTGGAAGAATTCCTGAAAATGAGGATCAAAGTAAGTGAACAGTACTTTAGCTGTAACATTTCTTTGCAGGTTTAGAATAATAAGAATTATAGATATTGGAGGACTTAGTCCTTGAGCAACCAAGCCTTCATAAAATAAATCCCTTTCAAGGATTTCATAGCCATCTAGGTTTGGGCTATCTTAATTTCTCCAAGTTGAATAGCCTTGTAAACAGCATTCTTTTCTTTTTGGCGTTTCTGTTTTGTTGGCTTTTCTTCTACCACTTGTTTTTTATAAGCCGCTGCTAGATTTTCCAATACCTCTAAGGAAGAGCTGTTCGTTGAATCCTCCGATATTTTCTGTTCTCTAGTTCTACTGTTTCCAAGAAGTTAGCAGAATCAGTAACCTCACAACATTTTGTTTCGGCATATATTCAGTAGTATAATTATGGCATTCATATAGTGGTCTTAGTTCGCAGCATACAATAAATCAAGATTTATTTTTGTCATGATCCACTGAGCTTATTTCTGTTTCATTGGACTAGACTTTAGACGTTGCAAGATCATGTAACATGAGTTGTGGGTAAGCATTTGGGGGCTCATCTCTAGAGGCTTCTAACGAACTGGGCATCTAATGAAGTAGAACTTTTTTACACACTTATTATTACTTTTATATTACATGCTTATTGTTACTTTTATATATTACACACTTTTTGCAAAGGATTGTTATGGCTAAAGTACTGTATTTTTCCAGGTAAACTACAGGTTCCAGAAGTAAAAGAGGACACTGGACACCAAAAACTGACAGAGGACACTGGGTACCACATGAATGACACCACATCAACTCCTGAAAATGAAGAACCTGGAGAAAGTAAGTGAACAGTACTTTTGCTAGGACATTGATTTACCTTGACTGTTTTTAAATTTCCTTAGATACTTTGTAATGACCCTGATACAATTCAATAACCAATAACAATATTTATAAATAAATAAAAATAAGCCATGGAAGCCACAGTACTTGTACAAGATTTAAGCAAAACCTAAATAAGGAATAGAATAATTAGAAGAATCGATTGGAGGACATATTTCTTGAGCAACCAAGCCTTCATAAAACAATTAATAAATCTTTGGCATAAATTACTTAAGAAATATACCTTTCACCATTGTGTAATAGAATTAGATTGTAATAATAAAACAACTGAACATTAAAATTATTAGTTTTGTAATTTACTATGAGTTAAGTGAAATTTTTAAATATTCTAACAAACTGCAGAATTATGTTTGCTCAATATTTGCTGCAGTGATGCTCCTGCCAGCTGGAGACACGAGTTGTTTTATCTTTTGTTTTTACCCAACTGGAATTAAATACTCTTTTCTTTTGTTTGAAAGTTGTTCCAAAAATGTTTCTGCTTATACTGTTGTCAGTTTCGATTCGGGTTATTGTGCACATTTTTTATACAAAAATATTTTTCTATTAATATGTACAAAATAATAAATAATTTGTTCAACACTAAATTGCTGACATTTTGTTCAATTTTCCAGGACATTCCAATACTACTGAACTACTTGATGCTGAAGCAAATAATTATGAAACGTTCGACGACAGCGATGAAGATGTCGACTTTATTCCTGGAACATCTGATAGCGAGTCGTCAGAAGATGAAGCAAATCAACAATCATTGTTCAAGTATAAGAAAAGAAAGAATGTCTTTCCTGCACTTGCTGCCGCAGGAAAAGAAAGTACCAACATTGATGAAAATTCAAATGCCAGCAGTCGAGATTCGATCATTATACCAAGACAGGACAAACCTACAACAATGAATCCGAAAGAAGACTTCATTGTAAGAGCATGCACAAAAACTGAAACTGGAAAAAGAAAATTTGATAAATTTCATTACTGTATTTACTGTGGCAAAGCAATCAATCAATTACCGAAGCATTTTGAAAGAAAGCACAAAAATGAAGTTGCTGTGAAAGAGCTGTTGAAGCTAGACAAAAAGAAATGCAAGGCAGAACGCAAGCAAATTTTAACGAAGTTGAGAAATCAAGGAGATTATAAGCACAACGCAGCAGTTTATCGACTAGGCAAAGGTGTAATAATAAGTAACAAGAGTACCAGCTGTCCCAAAGATCCCTCAGAATATCTAACCTGCCGACACTGTTGTGGAACATTCATGCGAAATCATTTGTTTAGGCACTTAAAAATTTGCAAGTTCAATTACGATGACCCTGAGCAAAAGAAAGGTCGGCGAGTGCAAAGTGCTGCAAGTTTATTAACTCCTCCAGTACACACTGCAAGTGCTGGCTTGACTTTCAACGTATTGAATAATATGCAGATTGATGATGTTTCAGCAGCTGTTCGTAGAGATGCCATTGTGATGGAATTTGGAACTAAAATATACTCTAAGGTAGCAAACAATCCAAACAAGTACAAGAATGTTTATAACAAGATTCGTGAGGTAGGAAAGCTTCTTCTTGTGCTTAAAGAGAACCATCCTGGAAATAGAGGTTTATCTCAATTTCTTGCCCCTCAACACTACAGTGATATTGTCGTAGCAACGAAAAAACTTTGCAAATGGGACGAAGTCACAGGAAGATTTGGTAACCCTTCCCTTGCTCTTAAATTGGGATATCACCTGCTCAAACTTGCAAATATCAAGATAAGAAATGGACTAACTGGCCAGAAGTCTGATGTCCAAGAAGCTGAAGAATTTCTGAAACTTCGTCGCAGCGAATGGTGCGATGACATTTCTTGTCATGCATATCGGGAACTTCAACGAAGAAAGTTCAACTCTCCTGTTATTCTACCTGTTGTGGAAGATATATTACAGCTACAGGCATATATCAAAGAACAAAGTGAACTATATTTCCAGAGGCTATCCAATGACGAAAGTGATAGAGTTGCGTGGTATGAGCTTTGCAGACTCACATTGGTCATGTTAATTTTATTTAACAGGAGAAGGTCTGGGGAGGCTTCTAGAATTCTTCTATGTCACTACCTTGACAGATCATCATCTCCCCTCCAGGAAGATGTGAGTAATGCTTTATCGGAATTTGAGAAGGCCCTTTGCAAGAAACTAGTCAGATTCGAAGTAGAAGGGAAAACTGGTAAACCAGTACCAGTTATACTTACCATGACAATGAAAAAAAACATTGACCTCCTCATCCGCACCAGGGAGGCTGTTGGTGTGAGTCGAAACAATCCACATTTGTTTGCTCGACCATACTTTGATTCTATTTCTCCTGTTACAGGTAGTGAGTGCCTCAGGAAGTTTGCTTATGCTTGTGGTGCCAAGCATCCAGAATATATAACAGCAACTCAACTCAGGAAGCATATAGCAACAGTATCCCAGGTGTTCAATCTCACTGAGAATGAGATTGAGTTGTTGTGTACCCACATGGGACATGACCCTAAGGTACACCGGAAGTTTTATCGACTTCCTGAAGGTACTTTGCAAGTAGCCAAACTAAGCCGTATTTTAATCGCAATGGACAGAGGTGAAACTCATTTGTTTAAAGGGAAGAAATTAGATGAGATAGAGTTCGATCCAAACGAGGTGTTAGAAATGGAAGATGTTATCAAGGAAAATGATGATTCTGATGGCGAAACATTGATCCCTGAGTTCCCAGTTGAAGATGGAAATGCTGAAGACAGATATTCTGATGAAAACATGAAAAGAAGAAATGACACAAAAATTCGTAAGAAGCAATCAGGTAATAAAAACCAAGAAAAAGGACCATCTCAAGAGAAGAAACCAAAGCGACTGGTAAAGCGGGAACCCTGGTTACCACATGAAAAAAAGGCTGTGTATAGCCACCTTGCTTCCTTTCTACGTGAGCGACGAGTGCCTGGAAAAAAAGATTGTGAAAAGTGCAAACTTGCTGCAGAAGGTGCACTCGATCGCAGAGACTGGAAGAACATAAAGTTTTTTATTAAAAATGAGAATTCCAAAAATTCTGCAAAGCATTGAAAAGTGTCATTCAATTGGACTGAAGTTACAATTTGACTAAGCCTTTAACTTTAAAATTCTACTTTTTTAAAAAAAATTAATTTTTTGTTTCTAAAATTGATCTTAGCTGTTCTAGGTTGCCTGATGTTACACAGAAGAGACATTAACATAAACGACTTCTATATTTTTTTAAAATCTCTTCACACCAATTACACAAACCCTAAAAATAAATTTTCCCACTCAAGTAGATATTTTAATCTTTATGAAAATACTTAGTTTCATTTAAGAAACTTAAAACACTTTAAAAAAATATATTTTTTTAGTTTACGTGAAGAACTGTAATTGCAATGTTTCTTTATACATTTCCCTTTTTTTCATGGAATTGCTCAGATGAGGAGGTAATTTTCAAAACTTGCACTTAAGGGTGATCATCGCCCCCATTCCCCGTCCTCCTTCGATCAGGCTTGCTAATGGTAAGTCTATGGGGGAAAATGGTTTTTGTTCAAAAAAAAACCAATGAAATTTTTGAAATATTTTGATGCTGTTTTTTTTTAAATTCATAAAACTCCAATAAAGTTGTGCTTATAGAGGTTATTTTATAAAAAAAAACTTTACTTACTTTTTTAACTAATTTTTTTTTCTATTAAAGAAGGTAAATAACTTTTTTTTTTAAACCGCATCAAAATGTTCCTATAATTTCATTGATTTTTTTTTTGAACAAAAACCATTTTTCCCCACAGACCATTAGCAAGGGGAATGGGGGGGGGGGTGATTAGCACCCTTAAACATCAACTCAAAAGACGGAGAGTTGATGTTTCAGTTAAAATGTGGTTTAAGTCGAATTTGGAATGAGGGGGTTTGAAAATTACCTCCTCAAATGTGTTAATTACAAAGACAATTCATGTTTTGATTTTCTTTTTTGTATGTTTACATAACGTTAACAATCTTCTTTATCATATATTATAAATGCATCTTTTACTGTCCTTTCCATGTGTGGACCATAATAAAATTTAAAAACTTCATTTTCAAATAAAATGTTTATGGCTCAAATTATTTTATGTTTTAAGATAGCCTATAATTACATAACATATATACCTGAGAATAAGTAAGTTGTATGCTGTTTCATTTTAATTCATCTACTTCAAATTAAAAAAAAAACAGGTTAATAGTTAAGTCATCAAATTATAAAAATCTAATTCTAAAATTTCCTAAAAAGTTCATGTCAATGAGACAAGATTTTTATGGATCTTTTCAGCTTCAAGAGATCTTTCCTCGTTCAACATAAATTAAGTCAAAACCTTAAACTCTTGAATCCTCAAAAATGTTAAAATGACACTTTTCAACTGTTGCATGCCATTGATTGGACAAAATTGCTCAAAGTTATTATGCAAGTTGGCAGTAACGAAAAAGGGAAAATTTAATGAAGTTAACGAGAAAAAAATTTGCTGACTCCTTAAAAACTTATACTGGTCCACAATTTTTATCTGAGAGGACAATTAACGGAAATTGAGAAATAAACAATTGCTGAGTAAAAATCGTTGAAATTTGCCGATTTGATTGGGGTAACCAGATATTTATAACATCAATGCAGTACAGTTTTTTAAAAAAGGATTTTTTTTATACAAAAAATACCAGAGGGGCAAATAAGCTGCGCTGATAATTTTATTGTATTAACCTTTTGAAATTCGGTGGTCGATATTTCAAGACACGGACAGAAAGGGAGTAGGCAATAAATGGGCTAAATTTCCGAACCCGTCCCTACACCAAAACCGAGCTTAAGTTTGCAGCAGAGAAATGTACTAGGCGGAGGAATCTGTGTAAACATCGCTGCTGGCGCCGAAACTTCGCCTGCTCATATTGGCTGCTCCTTTGACCTTGATATTCGTGCGCCCTGTTACGTCAAAATCGAAGGGAAAAAATAATTAAAATAACTCTAACTGAAGCTAAACTAATAAAAATAATAAATTTATGTCTTAAAATAACAAACAAATTTGTTCATTAAATGTGAAATACCTCAAAAATTATAACTATTTACCCTTTTTCTCGTAGAACATTTGTATACTGCAAACTTAAGGTCGGTTTTGGTGTAAACGTATTGATCAGCTGGTCGAAATATCGACCACCCACCATTTAAAGGTTAAGGCAAACGACGTTAATTCGAACTGTAAAATATAATTCTGACAAAGTCTAGCAGTATTCCAGAAACAAGCATTAGATTCAGAATGAGAGAGAGAAAAAAATTAATTTGATTGAACTTTTATCAAAAAAAAAAAAATCTTTATTTCTGGCGAAATTTCTACGAACTTCATAAATGCATGACATTCGCAGTACAGACTCATAAAGAAACTACAATTTAATGTTTTTTTTTTTTATAGTTTTTGAAACAGGCAGGGCGAAACCCAAAAAAGTAGTACTGTACTGCCAAATGCAGTACGTCTGGTTACTCTAGTGATGCGAATTTTGCCAACTCCTGGGCACTTTTCTTTTTGGCGGGGGAGACGGTCCCTCGTCCCATACAAGCACATAAAATATTGCTACTGCATATTTGTTTAGAAGAAAACCTTAAATATTATTATAAGAAAGCTTTTTGATGCCATTTTCTACCTTTTTATTCCATAAAACCCAAATAAAACGTTAAAGAACTATGAGTTTCAGTAAGGGTGAAGTTGTATTTTAGTATCTCACTATGTATGGTAATGCATCTGTAATAAGTAGGGTGTGTGAATTGCGAAAAAAGCCCTCGTTATGGTTAATAATGTCAAAATGTATAAGTAAATCACGCAAAAGGCCCTCAAAACAACTAGTATATACTTGGTTTTTGGAGTGTAAGTTGCATAAAAATGCTCATAATGAGCTAATTTTTTTTATTATTTATTTATTTATTAAGTACTTGGTTTTTGAACTTGTGACTTACAGTCCCCTATTTCTAATATATATGATAAGGACTGTTTTTTTTTTTTTTTTAAATTCATGTCAGAAATAACAGGGTCTGATCATGATATATCGGGGCCCTGGGCACTAACTTTTCTGGGTGCAACATTCTATATTTCGTTGAGGATCAAAAGACATTATACGTACATATCGACGTATGCATGTACCTAACATATCCACCCATTATTATGTATTGTCTGTCATAAATATTTCATAATAGCCAGTAAAACCGGAAAAACATCAGTTATATGTATACATATTTTAATGGCAATTTCTATGGTGATAAAAAAAATTTCTTACATTCATCTCAAAACTTTAATCTAAGATGTCACTAAAGTAGCTCTGAAAGTTATTGACGCTGAATTGCTTACATGAAATATGGTATGGTATATGGCACATATATATTCTAGCTTGTGTGCTTGCTCGGAGAACTGCTTATAAGCTTTCGTCGATTGGGAAAGACACAGAAAGAATTTTTACAGTCACAAAGAAATGAATGACACATCGACAAATAACATTTATTGACGGTCACAAACATCCATGCCTGACCGGGATTCTAGCCCGACCCCAGGAGCTCCAAAGGCTAGAGTCCTAACGATTAAGCCATCGGGGCGGCCATGAAATATGGAGTTAGTAATCACTTTTAAGGGCACTGGGTAGTCAAACATTATCAAAATTTCGAATTTTCAATTTCTGGTGTACTACATGGAGGACATTCATAGCTATCGAATGATATCAACTTTTTTGCTAAAATTGAAACTAGAACAGAGTAAATATAATGATTAAAAAATTACTCTTTTAGTTTCATTTTCGTTTTTACAAATTTATTTTGCTTGTTTCGGATTTCTTTTTAATTATTATTATTATTATTGTTACTAATATATTTTCGGCTTGTGTAGAGCTTATGTTTAACTGTAACTGTGACATCGGCTCAATGTTGTTTATTTACCTCGTGGGTTTGAATGAAATTCTTACTATTTTTACAAGTTATCTTTGAGCTAATTATTTGCAATCTTTTTTTTGTCAGACATCGTTTCCATCATTTTAATTTCTTAATAAAAATTGGTCGTGCTAATAGGGTGTGTGAATTGGAAAAATCTGGAAAACGGAAACTTCGTCCGAATCAGTATCGAAATTCAACGATCCTATATATCAAGAAGATTCAAACGTTCAAGAACCTTGTAGTGCCTCGATGAAAAGGTAGTGATTGTAAAGATTGCCAAATCAAACATGGATAAATATTATGTTATTGTTGAAATATGGTATTTCCGAGCTTGTTAGGAACTCTACCAAATGTAAATTTTGTGATAGTTCCAATACAATACCATTGTAGTTGAAGAAGTAATTTCCAGCAGAAAAGGACTGGCTTGTAACCAGATGATAAAATGCACGCATTTTGGAGAAGCTGCAAGTGCTACGACTTCTTCAGTGACCAACAGTTCCTATGATATAAATGTACGCCTTGTGTATGGTATGTGACAATCATGAAACATTTGAAAGTATGTACGTACAATTGGGTTTGGACTTTTGACCACAATTTGTTCATGATTGAGAAGCTTCTTTTAGTTGGGTCATTGGCTTAGAAATATTTTGTATTTTGTGCAGTGATGTGTTTGCGCCTGGTCTGCGTCCATGAAGAAACTGCAATTGAAGAGCTGCAGCTTTCCCAGCATGCTGAAGCCTAACTGTGAGTGCCGATAGTACATGGAAGACGGTCCCAAGTTTATGTATGTACACTACTTAGTAGCAAAACCGGAAAGTAGCGGGACACTTTTTGATCAACAACTTGTGACGGACTTGTTGGCTACTCGCTATCCGTTGGATAGTGCTGCAATGGTTCTATGTTATCCGGGGGATAACTCAGTCCCGTCCCAATCTTTGGAAGTGCAAATCTCAGGCTCGCTTATGGGTTTGTTTAACCTAAGCCCAGGTACCCTTTCTTCTAAACTGTGATTCAATAACTGTTTATCTTTGAAAAATAATCTCCTTTTAGCTAGCCTCACATGCATATGTTTACTGTTTATATAATTATAGCCCCGTGTATTTCTGCCCTCGAATTATTAATAAACGTTAGCCTTTGTTCATTTAAACTGCGTTCCTTATTTTTATTTCTGGTGTGTGACCATTCCTTGCCCTTTCATACACCGCCTGGGACCACAGCATTCATATTTCGCTCATGCTAAGTCTCCGGCTTTGCCCAGCGTCTTTACAATACAAACTACTATTAAAGAAAGGCGTAAGTCAAAATATGGGGGGATTCTTTTTAAGATTTTGGTAAGTTCAGATACAATTTAAAGTAAAACAAAATTTAAAACACTTTTTTTCTCAAAATAGTTTTTCTGTCTTGCCCGTAATACCCATGAATATCTAATGGACATAGTAGAGTTTTGAAATTCTTTCTTGTACACCGACAAACATTGTTCTTGAAGTTGTACCTCATTAAAAAATAATTGCCTTACACTTTTTTTCTAAAACTATATTTAATAATTTTTTTGAAAAAATTGCAATTTTTCAAGTTTTATAATTAATGAAAAGAATTAAATTAAATAATTTTCTTTAAATGAAGTATAATTTATTTATCATTTGACACCATTATAAATGTGTGATTTTTTTATTCAGCCTGTGTGCAGTATATTGTGCCCTTTCACAAAAAAATTTCATCATTGTTATTTTTAAAAAATTAATTTATCAAAATCTGTAGGTATGTTTCCAATTAAGTTTGAATATGGGATAATAAAGTATACCCATATTTAACTTTAAGACTTTTTTTTCTTGGTAATAATAAATGTCCCGAAATTAAAGAAATTGGAGGTTAAATAGTATGTGTCTCAGTTTTCATTTTTTTTTTTTTTTGCATATTAAGACTTATGAGACCCCCTTAGGCCTGGGTTAGTGCTGTCAAACCACCAACTCATAGAAAAATTCATGTGTTTTCCTAAATTAGTCTTTAAAAAATACTATAAATCCTATGGAGCCGTTCCCCTTAAAAGCATCGAAAAGGGGAGTAAGCAGCTCCTGGAACTTTTCGGTTCCTGATATTGAATCTCGGGAATATATTGGGAATGGAGAATCTCGGAGATTCTTTACCCATTAGAATTTATATAATTTTGCTCCCCCCCCCCTCCTCATTATAATAGCAGTCAATATATATGTACCCAAGAGGATCTATTAATCCAGGTGCTATTATAAAGGTGTCTGTAAAAATCTCAAGGTCCAGAGATTTTATCATTTAAATCTTAATCTGGAACTATTGTGTATGTAATGTAAGAATTTCTTGGGTAGACTTTCCTTTTGGTCAAGGATGTAATTTGTAATATTCATTAAGTCGTCAAAGCAATTCCTCCAAAATTTAAAGATTTTTTTTGTAAGTATTGTAATTTTCATGTAGTAAGCTAACACCATTTGACTTACGAAACTTCCTCTTTAACAACCTGTTCTGCAAAGAAATAATGATGGAATCCACTTAGAGATTTTAAGATAAAATGACAAATTTAAATAAAAAATTAAAACTCGATAAATTAAACAATTGTAGATTTTAGATTACATATTAAGATTCATAATACATTTTAATCTATGCAAAATACTCTTATATGTTGAGGTTCATATTAAGTTTTTAATTCAAAGGAAATAAGCAATAATGTAATGCGTACTATGAAAATGACATGCAAAAAATAAAAAGAGTTTCGACAATAAAACCTTTAGCAATAATCAGAACTATATCTATCTGTGATATAAGATAAAGAACTTTAGCTGTAATCTTAGTATGCTCCTAACTGGTAAACATAGCATCCTTAATGAAACTCGTAAACTTAAATTCAAATACATTATGGTTACAATTTTATGGTGAAATTTATTGATACATAAAAGGATTTTCTTTTGCTGATAAACGAGCACGCAAATTGACAGTCTAATACTCCTGAAACCCATAGCTTACTAAAGATGTCCTTTCAGAATTACTGTTACAATTTTACTGAAATTATTAAATTAGCAAACTTATAAAAGCAAACTTAAAATAGCACACTTATTAAAAAATTCTAAAAAAAAGTACTTTTACCTTTACACAACAAGTAAGTTAAACTCATAGACCCCCACTAATTACCATAATACAACAGAACTAGATCATGAATCAAATTTCTGAATAGCATATTATAGCCTCTAAATAAACATGATGCCCAGTGGCTTAAGTGGCTGCGCTTCACACTGCCCTGCCGTAGATCTGGGGTTTGAATACTTATTTGGCAAGGTACACTCCGCCTTTCATCCCTAAGTGGGTCGATAAAATGAGGACCAAGCATGCTTGGGAACTAAACACTGGGGGTTCTGCGTGGGGTTGATCACCTGCCCGGGTAATATGCTCCGCACCCCAGAGCCCTTGGTGAGGAGAGCTGAAATGGGCACAGCAAGCCATGGCTTACTATTGTCTGTTGCGCCACTGTGTTTACTTTAAAAAAATAATAATACTGAAAAGCTTAAATTTGATCGCATGAAAATTGCATTACAAATCAATTCATTGAAATCTAGTGGCTTAAAGAATATACTAATTAATATCCTAGACCCCAAAGTTTATAGTTTGATGCCAATTTCAAGCTAATTGGGTAATTTGTCTCAATTTAAGTAATGAACGAATGTGTAAATTAGCCATCTTCGTTAAACACAATTAAAAAGAGCAATATCTCTGTTTAGAAAAGCTAGGTGCCATAAAAATTTATCAAGCGTATTATCATCTGATTAGGATTCAAAAAAGAAAATATCTTTACTTAGAAGTATTAGCATGTAAATAAATCTTAAAAGTTAAGATTTTAATGAGTAAAAATTGTGATTTTTAAAGCAAATCTTTTGAAATTGAAGATTGATGGCTTTTATGGATAAGGTAATAAGTTAATTGAGATTCTAGAACCCTCACAACATATTGCTTGACACCAAATGAAGGTAATATGATATTTTGTGAAATAAGTATTACTCGTCGGATAATATGCACATTAACCGCTATCTTTTAAGTTAAAGCTAAAGTTATAACTTAGTAATAAATAAAACTTGAAAAACTATATTTTATTTCATAAAATTTTCGATTTTTATTACAACAAAAAATAAAACAAAAGAAAGGTTGCTTTAACGGCTTAAAGTGATATGGAACTTCGTTGTGAATTGAGTATTCCGCGAATGCGGAAATTTAGCCGTCATCTTTAAACGCAAATTTTTTAAAAAAATCTTCTAATTGTTTAGAAAGTCTACCTAAGAAATTTTCATACAACAATAACTCCATATTATGATTCAAATGAGCTTTAAGTAATAGCTTGTACCTAAAAGTAGTGAAACTTGAAATCCTTCGATATTATAAAAATTTCAAATTTTTACAAAAAAAAATTGAATTAAAAGAATAGTTTCTTTTATGGCCTAACTAATACGTTTATTGGCATCCTTGACACCCAAAACTTATACTTTGACATTAAAATTAAATTCATATGTTGATTAGTTGCGAAATAAGTATGTATTGCGCAATTATGCTAATTATAGCCACCTTTTTTAATATATACATATATGAAAGGAAAATAAAAAAAGATTTTTAAAAGCCAAGTTATTTTTTGATATTGCTCATCTGTTTACTTTTCTCCCTCACAATAATTTCTATATTTAGAATTTCTGGACCATTTTGAAGGTTACTTGAAATTCAATAAAGCTACAATGAATAAAAAGTGATTCTTTTAAAAACTTCAATCAGTCTTTTATATTTTTAATATATTTCATATCGATAATATATACATAGAAACCTCGGTTTTCTTGTTTATACATTTTATTTCCCTTCGTTTGTCGTGTAGTACTTAGGCACTCTATTTGTAAGTGTGCGAATTTACACACTAAAGGCCCTTTGTTTGTCGTCTAGTACTTAGGCACTCTATTTGTAAGTGTGCGAATTTGCACACTAAAGGCCCTTCGTTTGTCGTCTAGTACTTAGGCACTCTATTTGTAAGTGTGCGAATTTACACACAAAAAGCCCTCACTCTTTCACTTTATACTCGGACCTCAGTAATGCGGTATTCCCGTATGTGTGTGTGTGTGTGTGTGTGTGTGTGTGTGTGTGTGTGTGTGTGTGTGTGTGTGTGTGTGTGTGTGTGTGTGTGTGTGTGTGTGTGTGTGTGTGTGTGTGAACGTTGATGGTGTCAAATAATCAATCTAATAACAAGTTCACATGTGTTAACTAATAATCAAAAGATGAATGAAGATGATCAAATAATTAATTTATTAAAACAGATCAAACGATAACTAATAATCAATTGATGAGGATCAAACATTTAATCGAAATATATATCATAAACGTTAACTATAGCCAAGTCGACAATCCCCTTTTTTGCAATTTCTAGGTAAATTCGAAAAATAACAAATTCAAGATGGCGGATTTTTCACTTTTGATTATTTTGTTCTATATTTTATTAAAACAAAATATGTATATTATGGCTAAAATTTTTAATAAATAGTTACTACAGTATTACAAAGTTTTAAAAAAAATTCAAGATGGCGTCTTCCGCCATATTATTTTCCACTGGCCCGATTCGTTCTATTTAAGTTAACACTTGATTCTTATTTAATTTCAAGGTTATAAAATCACGAATGGAGAATGTATTTATTCGCGAATCTGATTTTTTCTTAAATTTGAAATAGCATCATCTTTCATTTTTATATTTATTTTGGCATTGCTTCGAATAAAATCAATAATTCTTTTCTTTCTAGGTTATTTTTCTATAAGTATTTACTTATTCATTAAAAAACATTAATTTTAACAGCTTCCGTCATTTGTCACCTTTTAATAATGGATGATTCATTGTCCCAAAATGTGCTTATAAAATGTGTCTTATTGTCTACAAAGCCTTTCCTACTATTTTCAATACATTTGATGATGGTAAATGATAACCCACTACATTCCTTCAGATAGAGGTATGATTTATATTCTTGCAGAGGTATTTTATGGCGGAATAAACAATTATTTAGTAACTGAAAGCAAGATATAACTAAAATTGGACGAATTTTAATTTAAGGCCAATGGATCACCAAGAGTTAAAAGTGCCAAAATTCAATATGGCAGAAGATAATAGCCTGAAATTTTATTTTTTCCATTTTTGGAATCCTGTAGTAAATTCTGTGCAAAAATGCTCATAGTTTTGAGCTTGTCAAAAAGCAAAAGCGAACTTTTCTATTAAGATCTTTTAATGATAAAAGTTATAAAATATGTTACAAGTAAAAAAATAAAATTTGGTTATTTTTCAGTTCCATCAGATGGAGTGTTTTGCCACTATTTTTATTTCAAATTCTATGCAACTTGATTGGAATACTAATTTATGCAGTTTTCTACTTGTGTGATCCAGTATTAATGCATCGTGATACTGGCATAACTAAGTATGACCAAGTAAGTTTTATAGTGTATTTTCACCATTATACTTATTGAATTTTTAATCCACTAAACGCCAGCACTGATATATGAGCCATTTTGATTTTTCCCGCGTGAACTTTAACAAAAACAATATCTAGAAATATGCAAATAGGGTTGGAAATGTTTGAGAAAAAGTCCGATGAAAAATAAATCTATCTATAATAATAAAAGAAAGAGTCTGTCTGTCTGTCTGTCTGTCTATCTGTCTGTGTGTAAGTCTGTGGATCGCAAAAGACCTACTTAGACTGCTCTAAAAAATTCGAAATTTTTAATATAGATTCCTTTTAATACCTACGTGTGCACCTAAGGCTTAGTTTTTTCATATTTGATTGTGATTTTTAATCAATATAATTAGTTTAAAAAAAACGTCATCCCCGTATGATTGCGGGACCATAACAGGGCTTGAAAATACCAGGGCTTGAAAATGGACCGGGCCGAAACGGGGGCTTGACGCCATCCTCTATTAGTTGGTTGGTTGGTAGACATATAGTTTCAGGTTTGTGTGCTTGGTCGCAAGGACCCGCTTATCCTCTATTAGTTTGATTGATTGAGTTGGTTGTGATATGCGTTTGCCCTAAGACTGCTTCATTTTTCTATTAGTGTTTGCTTTTTTAAGTGCGCATGCGCCAACACGAATTTAATTTTGATTTTGAGTGTATTTTCACAAGTAAGCATGCCGCTAAAAGGAAGCAATGCCAAGTTAACGGGTTCCCTGAAAGGCGGGACCATACTGCTAGTTCGTAATAAAAGTTTCGACTGACATATTTACTGTGACAAATCTACTTTTTTTCTATATTTTTTTAGGTAATTAAAGTAATAGGAAAATAAGATACTATTGCTTATTATGACACAGTTTGTTTTCTTTCTCTCTGCTATAAATATTCATTTTGAAAATGTATGTAGATTTTTATGATTTAATTTAATTTTTTATTTATTTTTTAGGGGAGGGGGAGGGCAGACACTCTATTTGTCCCATTGTTACAATTTAGCAGAGTGTACGTTGAGAAATTCTACTTTAAAGCAATCTAATCTGTCTATTTCCATACAGATAGTTCCGTACTTTATCATCTCCAGACTGCACTCGATCCCAGGTCTGACGGGCCTGTGCATCGCGGGCATCTTCAGCGGGTCCCTGAGTACCATGTCATCGGCCCTCAACTCTCTGGCCACGGTCACTGTGGTGGACTTCGTACAACCAGCTATGCCAAGCTTATCAGAAGAAAAAACTTTAATGATTGCAAAAGTTTTAGGTCTGTCGTGCATTTAAGTTTTTTTTTTTAATTATCAAATTGAATCGGTGAAATTCAACCGCATAATTTTAATTTAGAATGGTGGCCACCGTACATAAATAATTCATCTTGTACGCTTGAGTCAATAGACCCAAGCTTATTAAAGTAAAAGTTGATATTGTTACACGGAAATGACAATCTCCGAAAAAAAACGTGTGTCTAATATTGTTTACTTCATACAATTTAATATTCTATTTCACCTGCATTTTTCATGAAAAATTTAATGAAATTTCAATATTCCATGAAATTATAAATTAGTATACCTATTATGGATAAACACAAACAATGCTTCTGATTCCATGAAATGATACAAATTGTTCTGAAAATAAGAGTAATTTTTGCATTACAAATTCCAAAAACATTTCATGATAATTTAAATTTAAAAAATACAAACGTCATTGTGGGGTTACAATCCTCAATTTCTTAGGCATATCAGTTAATTAATAAAAATCGTATTTTAAAAATTGCTTCTAACTTTTTTAAATTTTAAATAAATAATTTTGCAATAACATATTCGAGCCAATCTAAAAACGCGGGATTTTAGAGTAGGGTATTCCAGCTACATCTGTCATATAAGAAAACAGTTAGATTTTTTTTTAATACAGCCCGTAAAAATGTGGCTTAGAATATCATGTTTTCTTCTAGTGCTACATGTTTTTTTTATTTGTTTTGTCTCGCAAGGGACAGACTCGTGATCAATTCCCCCTTAGAGAGTAGTTTAACATGTTTCTGAATAGTTTATTTTTTTGTGTCCGTAATTTGTATTTGATTATTTTAATTCCGTATTACCATGATTTATTTCCTTTATCCAAAATATTATTACAAATAACTCATTAATATTTACATTGTGTTTTAATTTAGGTTTATTTTATGGTCTCTTGTGCATTGGTATTGCTTTCTTTCTCGCTAAGGTTGACAGCCTTACGCAGGCAGCAATAGTTTTTATGAGTTATACGGAAGGTCCCGTTCTGGCAGTATTTTTGATCGCCGTCCTCACCAGAAAAGCCAGTGACAAAGTAAATAGTTGACTTTTTCTTTGGTTTCTCTTGTTTGCCTCAATTACTAGTGATAGGTAAATGTCGAAAGGATACACTTTTCACTGTATGCATGGTATTGTAATTCAGAGACTTATCTTTCATATTTTTAATCCGTTTCTCTGTTCGTCCGGACATCTGTCTACGAACTACCTATTTAATTAGCATTGAAATGTAGTACTTAGTCATATAAATAGGTGTTGCCACATTAACAATAACATGGGAGACTTTAATTATATAAAATAAAGTTTTGAAGGAAAATTGATTTTTGTCATCTTAGTAATTTTAGAGAAACGTCATAAAACGTAGCGCAATGTAATTCACTATCTTCTTCACGGGTTGCTTACCAATAAAGTATTCTGTGTTGCGTATAAAGCTGGTAAGTTTTAATCCTTTCACGTCTAAAATGGCCCTCCATTCCGTACAACTATGGATACGACAATTATTCAGGTGTTGGCTCGTCACCTGACTGTGATTCTAAAATACGACGCCCGTCGCCAATAGCCCTCGTGTAGCTCTAGTGCGACGATAATTCAAACCAAACCAAACCAAATTTATACGACAATGATATTCCTATCACATATTATGCTGAAAATCTTGCGTGGCCAAAGTGTTAATTTACATTTTATATAAAACGATTTCATCTTTAGCAAGAAAAATACTTAAAATTTTACATTACGTATACCATTTCGAGTATAATCCTCTGTGAAGAATACACACGCATAAACCCATCACCTGACCGTCAGGTTTTCCAGCAACACACATATTTATTAATTTCATAATTTTACTGAATTTTAAAATTTGAAGTTGTTCGCTACAGAAATATAATTTTTTTAAAAAAAAGAAGAAATAATTAAATTTTCATTAAAAAATTTAATTTTAAACTCATGTAGCGAAAACAAGTTTATACTATAGCCAATTCCCCTGTCCCTCAGAGGAAGAGTTTTAACTCTTTCGCTACGAAGGTTTTGTTTCCTCGTAATATGTGATAGGAAT
This sequence comes from Hylyphantes graminicola, assembly GCA_023701765.1. Lineage (NCBI taxonomy): Eukaryota > Metazoa > Arthropoda > Arachnida > Araneae > Linyphiidae > Hylyphantes > Hylyphantes graminicola. The sequence goes on from CM043116.1 coordinate 36,074,997, forward strand.
ATCATTATCGAATCCTCAGTCGTACGGCCGTCGTGGGCCGTATCAGTAGTGAAAGGGTTAAAAAAGCTATCTTTTTTTCAGAGTGCCTTTTTGGGATTTTCAATCGGGGTGTGTCTCGTAAGCTGGCTTGGATTCGGTTCTTTAATCGGCGGCTACAGATACCCCCACCTTCCTCTGGAAACCAGTGCTTGCCCGGCGCATGCAAATGTGGCGTCCAGTATGCTAAATAACTCGACAACAATTCGTGCTGCTTCGTCCAACTGCACTCTTGGAACGGTGGTACAGCAAGAGTAAGTAGCAAAGTAGAGCATATAAGTACAGTCAAGTATGCTACAGTGCGCAGGTAAACTGCATTAATTAACCGCAACAATGTACAGTAGAGTCCCGCTTATCTGAAAAGCACGGGACCAAAATTGAGCAGCAAAAATAAAATAAATTACTGCATATTTTGGAAAATAAATCCAACTTTGAAAGTACGTATTTATTTTAGCTCTGGATTTTTTTTTTTGATAAACTGATTTTCGGATAACCGGGAATCGGATAAACGGTACTCTACTCTATTGATTTATTGTTGCCCTGAAATAAACAGCATTTAAGTAAGGTTAGAGCCTTTTATACAGGTGACTCTCCAGACCGGACTTGTGTTTGTTTTTATCTGATACATCTAAAGGAAGAGTTTAAATAAAAATATTTGCTAAAAAAATAATAAATTACCATTGTTTTTTAGTAAGTAAGATTTATTAATATTCTGTGATTTGTACGTTTTAGTGATATTTGCCAAAATAAAATAGTAAAATAAAAAAATTGTGAAAATTTTATGAATATTTATTATTTTTCTTATTACACATCAAACTAACTTTAGAATAAGTAATGTGTTTACCTAGTAAGTTTTCTTCATGTTTATGAATTCAAAGTTTGTTTTCTAATTATAATTTTTTGCAACCAATTATGTATCAAACTAAACACTAAATTTACATTTATTATTTCAGAGACATTTTTGCCTTGTATAAAATGCCTTTCAATTATATTTCTACAATTGGATTTTTGACTACCTTGACTTTGATTCTTATTTTTAGTTTGATATTAGGTAAGCTGTTAGACCAGTTTTTGATTATATGATTACTTTTGATGACCTCCCTACTTTCTCAATTATATAAATTTATCCCTATAAAATAACCACAAATGCATTTACATTTAGATAATAGAATTACTTTTTTTGAGAATATTATTTTTTTTTAAATTTAAAACATATGAAATACCATATCATTATAATTTCTAACATTGTGCAAAATGTGAAAAAAAATCGAAATATAAATCAGTCGAATCTATTCAAGAAATATGAAAGAATTTGTTTTAAACAAACTTTTACTAATGATACTGATTATGATTTATTGCTTGGTTCCTTAAGTTTCATTCATGATAAGATAATTTCGATACATATTTTATAATTGCAGATGGCAACAAAAACGTTATTCCTCCTGATTCCAAATGCCTCAGTCCTCTAGTCCGATTCTTGAGAAAAAGTGTTCCAAATCAAGAAATGAAAGAAAATGAAATGAAAATGAAAAATATTAAAACTTTCAATCTATCTCACCAATTTGGAGTGTAATGTTTTCCTTATTATTCAATCTATAACTTGTCTCTTTATGTAATAAAAATTGTTTGACCATTAGACATTGTAAATATCGCAATTCCATCGTTATAGTACAAAAAATATTATTTTTCTACAAGTTTATAAACAGTTCTTTTTGAATATCGTCTAATAATTTATGATGTAATAAAACGACACTAATAAATGTTCTTATCTGACTGTTTGAATGTCAATGTATTTTAATTTTGTTTACAATTGAAAATGCTTATTAAAAATACACTTCATTTAAAAAAAATCAAGTTTTTGTCTCTATTCAAAACCTTTTAATGGGGGACCTTTTTACTTTAAAGTATACATCATCATCATCCAGGGCACATATGGCCTTGAGCAGGCCAGGGCCGTCCCAACGAGCTTTTGCCATCTTGATCTACTTTGGGCCACGGCTCTCCAGTTGTTTACTCCTAAGGTTCGTAGGTCCTCCTCGACTACATCCAGCCATCTAGTTGGTGGGCGACCTCTTCTTCTAGTTCCATCTGGTTTAGAAAATGTCACCTTTTTGACTGGGTTTTGGTCATCCAAACGAAAAACGTGTAGTAGACATCGAATGCGGTTTGACTTAATGACTTTTACAATGTCCGGTTGTTTGTATTTTTGATATATCTCATTATTATATAGGGTGCGCCATACATTATTTTCACATAGGGGAGAGCGTTGTACCTTGGGACGCTCGTACCTTGGGACACTGACAATTTCTAAGAATCTATTGGCAATATTCATACATTACTTATTTCTAATAGTAGCCTTAACCAACAGACATCATCAAAATAAAATTTAACACTAGCATAATTGAATAGATGAATTGGTGACAAAAAATAATATTTCATTACCCCAAATAAAATATTTTTCTCATTCATACAGCATTTTTTACCTTTGTACTTTTACAAAAAATCGACTGCATTTTATTTTCTTCATAAAAGAGAAGATTTCAAAATATTTTTGTTTTGAGAAAATAATGATAATGCATTTAGATTGACAACTATCTTGCTTTTATTTAAACCATGTAGTGTATTGTACCTTGGCACAGGTCCCAAGGTACAACATATTCATGATTCTTAATAATTTGGATAAATAAAAATATGTTGCAGCAAGAACTGAAATTTCAAACATTTATTAAGAAACACAATATTTACCTATAAATCGTGAGAGATGCATGATTTAAGAAACAAGACATTCCATTGGAATTCAAGTTTCTTCATCTAAAGGTGCATCTGCAAAGAGTAAAATATCAAATTGTAATTTTTTTCAATTTTACTTTTGAATACAGACAAAGATTTTAAATAATTCATAAATATTTACCTCTTAATCGTTAGATGCGGGCTTTTCTACGTAAACGTCCCCCCACCCCTGACCCGCAGACTCTCTCTCTACCTGAAAAAGAGAGCTGCAAGAAAGGAGTTAGTAGTAAAATGGAAAAGAATAAAAAGAAACAAAGAAAATTCATACCACTTCTCAGTACGTTTCACCTTCGATTGAAGTTTTGTATGAACTCCTTCAATAGAGAGAGTCCCAGGACTTTACGTATAATTTGAAATAAAATAGCATCTGAAAATGAAAGAATAAGGATTTTAATTACAAGTATTTGACATTACTTAGCAAATATGTTGCAGCAAGAACTGAAATTTTAAACATTTATTAAGAAACACAATATTTACCTATAAATCGTGAGAGATGCATGATTTAAGAAACAAGACATTCCATTGGAATTCAAGTTTCTTCATCTAAAGGTGCATCTGCAAAGAGTAAAATATCAAATTGTAATTTTTTTCAATTTTACTTTTGAATACAGACAAAGATTTTAAATAATTCATAAATATTTACCTCTTAATCGTTAGATGCGGGCTTTTCTACGTAAACGTCCCCCACCCCTGACCCGCAGACTCTCTCTCTCTACCTAAAAAAGAGAGCTGCAAGAAAGGAGCTAGTATTAAAATGGAAAAGAATAAAAAGAAACAACGAAAATTCATACCACTTCTCAGTACGTTTCACCTTCGATTGAAGTTTTTTATGAACTCCTTCAATAGAGAGAGTCCCAGGACTTTACGTATAATTTGAAATAAAATAGCATCTGAAAATGAAAGAATAAGGATTTTAATTACAAGTATTTGACATTACTTAGCAAATATGTTGCAGCAAGAACTGAAATTTTAAACATTTATTAAGAAACACAATATTTACCTATAAATCGTGAGAGATGCATGATTTAAGAAACAAGACATTCCATTGGAATTCAAGTTTCTTCATCTAAAGGTGCATCTGCAAAGAGTAAAATATCAAATTGTAATTTTTTTCAATTTTACTTTTGAATACAGACAAAGATTTTAAATAATTCATAAATATTTACCTCTTAATCGTTAGATGCGGGCTTTTCTACGTAAACGTCCCCCCATCCCTGACCCGCAGACTCTCTCTCTCTCTACCTAAAAAAGAGAGCTGCAAGAAAGGAGCTAGCAGTAAAATGGAAAAGAATAAAAAGAAACAATGAAAATTCATACCACTTCTCAGTACGTTTCACCTTCGATTGAAGTTTTGTATGAACTCCTTCAATAGAGAGAGTCCCAGGACTTTACGTATAATTGGAAATAAAATAGCATCTGAAAATGAAAGAATAAGGATTTTAATTACAAGTATTTGACATTACTTAGCAAATATGTTGCAGCAAGAACTGAAATTTTAAACATGTATTAAGAAACACAATATTTACCTATAAATCGTGAGAGATGCATAATTTAAGAAACAAGACATTCCATTGGAATTCAAGTTTCTTCATCTAAAGGTGCATCTGCAAAGAGTAAAATATCAAATTGTAATTTTTTTCAATTTTACTTTTGAATACAGACAAAGATTTTAAATAATTCATAAATATTTACCTCTTAATCGTTAGATGCGGGCTTTTCTACGTAAACGTCCCCCCACCCCTGACCCGCAGACTCTCTCTCTACCTGAAAAAGAGAGCTGCAAGAAAGGAGTTAGTAGTAAAATGGAAAAGAATAAAAAGAAACAAAGAAAATTCATACCACTTCTCAGTGCGTTTCACCTTCGATTGAAGTTTTGTATGAACTCCTTCAATAGAGAGAGTCCCAGGACTTTACGTATAATTTGAAATAAAATAGCATCTGAAAATGAAAGAATAAGGATTGTAATTACAAGTATTTGACATTACTTAGCAAATATGTTGCAGCAAGAACTGAAATTTTAAACATTTATTAAGAAACACAATATTTACCTATAAATCGTGAGAGATGCATGATTTAAGAAACAAGACATTCCATTGGAATTCAAGTTTCTTCATCTAAAGGTGCATCTGCAAAGAGTAAAATATCAAATTGTAATTTTTTTCAATTTTACTTTTGAATACAGACAAAGATTTTAAATAATTCATAAATATTTACCTCTTAATCGTTAGATGCGGGCTTTTCTACGTAAACGTCCCCCCATCCCTGACCCGCAGACTCTCTCTCTCTCTACCTAAAAAAGAGAGCTGCAAGAAAGGAGCTAGTAGTAAAATGGAAAAGAATAAAAAGAAACAACGAAAATTCATACCACTTCTCAGTACGTTTCACCTTCGATTGCAGTTTTTTATGAACTCCTTCAATAGAGAGAGTCCCAGGACTTTACGTATAATTTGAAATAAAATAGCATCTGAAAATGAAAGAATAAGGATTTTAATTACAAGTATTTGACATTACTTAGCAAATATGTTGCAGCAAGAACTGAAATTTTAAACATTTATTAAGAAACACAATATTTACCTATAAATCGTGAGAGATGCATGATTTAAGAAACAAGACATTCCATTGGAATTCAAGTTTCTTCATCTAAAGGTGCATCTGCAAAGAGTAAAATATCAAATTGTAATTTTTTTCAATTTTACTTTGAATACAGACAAAGATTTTAAATAATTCATAAATATTTACCTCTTAATCGTTAGATGCGGGCTTTTCTACGTAAACGTCCCCCCACCCCTGACCCGCAGACTCTCTCTCTACCTGAAAAAGAGAGCTGCAAGAAAGGAGTTAGTAGTAAAATGGAAAACAATAAAAAGAAACAATGAAAATTCATACCACTTCTCAGTACGTTTCACCTTCGATTGAAGTTTTTTATGAACTCCTTCAATAGAGAGAGTCCCAGGACTTTACGTATAATTTGAAATAAAATAGCATCTGAAAATTAAAGAATAAGGATTTTAATTACAAGTATTTGACATAACTTAGCAAATATGTTGCAGCAAGAACTGAAATTTCAAACATTTATTAAGAAACACAATATTTACCTATAAATCGTGAGAGATGCATGATTTAAGAAACAAGACATTCCATTGGAATTCAAGTTTCTTCATCTAAAGGTGCATCTGCAAAGATTAAAATATCAAATTGTAATTTTTTTCAATTTTACTTTTGAATACAGACAAAGATTTTAAATAATTCATAAATATTTACCTCTTAATCGTTAGATGCGGGCTTTTCTACGTAAACGTCCCCCCACCCCTGACCGGCAGACTCTCTCGCTACCTGAAAAAGCGAGCTGCAAGAAAGGATTCAGTAGTAAAATGGAAAAGAATAAAAAGAAACAATGAAAATTCATACCACTTCTCAGTACGTTTCACCTTCGATTGAAGTTTTGTATGAACTCTTTCAATAGAGAGAGTCCCAGGACTTATCGAATTGCAATTTTTTTTTATTTTACTATTGAATAACGATAAAGATTTTTAAAATATTCTTAAATATTTACCTCTTAATCGTTAGATGCGGTTTTACTACGTCAATTAGTCCTTTTTGAGTTAAATTTAAAAATATTCTTTCAGAACATTGAAATTCCTCAGAAATTGTTTTAATAACATATCATTTTAGTTTGTTTAAAATTAAAATACTTGGAACGACAAACGGAAGTCAAATCAATGTTTTATGCTTAAACAAAGCATGGAAGTCTGGAAATAGGCAGCTGGAAACTATTGCATTGAATTACATTATAAAGCAAAGTCAATAAAATTTGTATACGAAACGTCTCGGTTTATTCTTAAAAAAATATAGCAATTTTTAGAGTACTTAATTCTTTTTACGAAATCTGAATTAATATAGGTAATTCTTCAAAAGAGAGAGTTAAAAATTAATTAAAGTTTATTATATTTAATCACCGCCAAATAATTTGCCAGGCGTTTGTAAGAAGATAAATTGTAAAATTGGACTAATGTATTATTAGTGTAAAAGAAAGGGCAAAAAATGGACCTTTGATTAGAATCGCAATTGAAATTTGAAGGGTGAAACAGAAATAATATGTTTAAGACTAACAAAAGAAAAATTGGGCAAAAATAATCCCTAAAAGTAAAGTGAATTATGCTGCGTTCCTTTGTGTACTTAGCAAAATAGTACTACTTTTTAAAATTTATTTGCTTTGAATTAATAAAGAAATCGTAAATATTTAAACGGAATTAAAATTTCAATATAAAATTTATTCTACAAAATAATAACATACCAATGAACAGACGACTTACACATAGCAACTTAGTGCGTGAGATCTCAAGCTGAAATGACTGAAATGCATTTTTGTAAATGTTTTCATTGTTATGACTCATTGTTTAAATAAAAAAGTAGGAAAATTAAACAATTAGGTTTTGTTCTTCAAATTCGAAATTTGTTCTCTTAGTACCATTGTTTAAGTTCGATACAAACGGTTTTGAAATGGATATATTATAAAAACTAGCTTTTTATACCCGGCGTTGCACGGGTGTACCATTGATAACGGTCATTTGTTTTTAGTACAACCATCAAATAATGGCGAAGTATTTTTTGGCGATCTTAATTTTACAATTTAATTAATCCGTATCAAATCGAATTTAATTTAACTGTAACGTTTGCAATGTTTGGATACAAATTTAACTTAATTGCATCTACCGAGTTGTAAATAATGTGAAGTGGAATGATAACCAGATTTTGGGAATTTCGCTGCTTGGCAACGTAGCACAAATTTCCAAATCGCAAACCGTATATTCTATCACAGCTTTTTCGCTATACAGCACGATAGATATAACAAGCTGACCTTATATTTTGCAGATTTGAACTTAGAAAATAAGTTTTTTGTAAATTTGTCTTGCCTAAACTAAATTTATTAAGTGATTAGAACATTTCGTTTAATATTTCAGTTAAACATTCCTATTCAATTCATGGAATTTTACTATTGAAAACTGTTACATTTTGTGGGATCTGTTGTGCAGTCTTTGCCCGTTTTTGACGCACTATATCTCTGTAACAAGTTCGAAATACTGTACAAAATTTATTTCACATGTTTATGATATAAAGATATACTACATGTATTAATTCTTAAAAATTTCACTCTGTCCCTTTTGAAATATTCTACTTTAAAAATTGGTAAAATGAGTTTTTTGACCATTTTTAAAGCACTGTATCTCTAGAACCAGTCCGAAATACAATACAAAATTTCTATCACATATTTATGTCATAAAGTTGTACTAACAATTTCAAATTTTTCACTCAGTCCTTTTTGAGATATTTTACGTTAAAAATGGCGAAAATACGATTTTCAGAAATTTTGAAAAATTGTAAAAAAAATATATAAAAAAAATTCCTCAAGCTTTAAACTTCTACAACAAGTAGTTTCATAACGTATTTATACGGGGAAAAAGTACTTAAGCCTAGTTTTTTTCCTTTTATTAAATTTTCAGCGCTCAAACTCAAGTTTTAAGCGAATTTTCATTTTTCATTTGCGATTTCTTTATCTACCCTTTTTATTTCGTCTTGATATCTATAAAATTAACAGAGTTATATCCGTTCAAGTGAAAGTAGTTTCCGGCCAAAATCGGCTTCGAAACAAAGTTAAAATAGCCGCCAAAAAAAGTATGAGCTCCAAAACCAATTTTACTTTATTTTCGAACTCATCTAGTGTGAGGAAATATATGGTAAAAAAATTTAGGAACATCAAAAATGTTGAGCAACAGGTCTGGGTGATTTGTAATTAATTGACCCTACCAGCAGGTCATCGCCTTCGCAGAAAACAATCCAGCGAATATTTGCAGAAAACAATCCAGCGAATAAACAATAGCTTGCTTTCTAGCAAATTTTACCAACAACAAATTATTTATCTTCACCAAGCTCTCTTCAGATGTAATTAATGAAAGTGTAGGTAGAAAAATGTCCCCAATAAAGCTACTTGAACTTTTACCTATTATACACTCTTAAAACAAACACTCCCAATTTACCTCAGTCTGAGTGGATTTCACTCCTCCAGACTGGAAAATGCACTTCATCTGAGAAATCTGCATCTCATTCTGAGAAAATATGCATGCCTTTAGGGTGTCGAAAATGCACTTCTCCAACTGGAGTGGATTTCACTCTTTTGTTTTAAGAGTGTACTATGAAAAAAGTTTAAAATTAAAATTAAAAAAAGTTTTTGGCAACTTGACTGAATGAGATATTAAAGATTTATATGGATCCTTCAAGAGAAAGAATACAAAACTAGATTTATTCGTGTCCCCTTTGACACCACAGTTTCTGTCCCATTAGACCCCACAGTGCTGTTTTTTATAAATGATTCAACACAGAAGCACGTGTATTTCACCACAGTAATTGACATATAATATTTTGATCTATGATACGGCATCTACCCAAAACTATAGTTATTTTAATTCATAAAATATTTTATTTAATTCTTCAAAAGTTCAGAAAAAAATTACATTAACTAACTTTGGATTCTTCAAAACAACAATTCTTCTCTCCACTTCAACCCATGCTTTGAATGGCCAATCTTTGGTTGTTAAAATGTGAAGTCTAACTGTTACAATGCTGTAGTGTAGAAATATTTGTAAAAAAGTAATTTTCCCCGCTTTAGACCCCTTGTCCCATTAGCCCTGCGTCCCGATTGTCCCCACTCTCCCCAATTAACAGTGCTATTCCTATGGGGAAATCGGCTCACGTTTTACACTCCTACACAGAGAAAAAAATTCTGAAAACATTCAGAAACTTTTTTAGTAATGTTATAGAAATAACCAATTTTACAAGAAAAGTTTTTGTAATTCGGAACAGAAATCTTCATTTCTGCAGTTACAAAAAAATGTCCAGTATTTGCAGTTTCTTTCAACCAATCGTGGTCTTCTACATGGAGTTGCGCGCGCATCGCCACTAAAGTTTGGTCTCGATCGGGATTTAAGGTCATTTTAAATCTTCATTTCGCGACACAAGTTTAAAAATAGGTGAGTAGGGGAGAGTGTTGTACCTTGGGACACTGACAATTTCTAAGAATCTATTGGCAATATTCATACATTGTTTATTTCTAATAGTAGCCTTAACCAACAGACATCATTATAATAAAATTTAACACTAGCATCATTGAATTGATGAATGGGTGACAAAAAATGATATTTTATTACCCCAAAGTAAATATTTTTCTCATTCTAATATAATTTTTTACCTTTGTACTTTTTCAAAAAGTAAACTGCATTTTATTTTCTTCATAAAAGAGAAGATTTTAAAATATTTTGGTTATGAGAAAATAATGATAATGCATTTAGATTGACAACTATCTTGCTTTTATTTAAACCATGTAGTGTATTGTACCTTGGGACAGTAAAGCGTATTGTACCTTAGGACAGGTCCCAAGGTACAACATATTAATGATTCTTAATAATTTGTATAAATAAAAATACCTTTATTATTTATTTTAAGAGCAATTCCACAAAACATGTAAAATACAACTCAGCTTTGTTTTGGATATATTTTATAATGATTGAAGTTTGAAAATATAATTCTGGCAACACCTGAAAAATCTTTTTCCTTCCATGTGATGAAATGTTATAAAGCGCAATATTCTGATGTATTTTGAAATAAAGTTTGTTTTCTGACACAAATTAGTTCAAGTGTATGACTATCGGCTGAATTTTAAAGTATGTCCCAAGGTACAACATCATATTGTACCTTGGGACAGTTTATCCTCTCTACTTTAAATGAGTGGCAATTTTTTAATTTCAAGCTGCCAGAATTTTTAAAAATATGTTATAGAGGAATATATTGGTGTGTTGAAATGCTGCTTTTAAATTTCTATTTTGACTATAATTATCGAAGAAAAAAATTAAAATGTAAAAATTGTCCCAAGGTACAACACTCTCCCCTACTGCTCCAAATATCCTTCTTAGAATTTTTCTCTCAAAAATCATCTACTTATTCATTATTACTTCATTGAGGGGCCAGCATTCGCTGCCATATAGGATGACAGGTCGTAGCAGTTGACTTTAAAGTATTAATTAATTATTTTCTAGAACACAGACATAAAACTAAATGGTATTTTTACGTATCGATTACACATACCAGCACCTACGAAGGCTTACAGGTTTATCAACAGTTTTTGAAAGGTAACTTTGTTTGAGTATTTTATGCTTACCAACTGATGTTGGTGTTAACCTGATTTATTTTATGAAATTAAAGTTTTCATTTTAATATGATTTGAAATTCTTTAGAAATACTAAGAACAGAAAGAATTTTTAAAAAACGATTTTTTTTACTGGCCAAGTAACCAGTTAACGCAAACCAGTAACTAAAGAAGTCTTACTACCTTGATCAAAAAGTTCACCTAATAACCACCGTGCAGCGCTCCTATCGTTTCGATTTGAGTTTTTTTTTTTGTTTTGTTGAGTTGGTACATCTGTTGTTGGTATTCCCTCCAAATCTTAGCGTCATAGCTTGACATTTGCAAAAGTTACGTCGCCAAGAGTGCATCTATCTCTGTGTGAATTCTCGATTTTTTTTAGAAATGGTTTTAAATTTGCAACATCGAACTTGAATCAAATTTTGCAGACGCATCCATAAGAAATGTTCTATTTTCCGCTATCTCTCTGATGGTTAATTTGCGGTTATTAACCAACCTTTTTTGCGGTTATAGACCTTTTATTTTATCAATGTTTTCATCGGTTTTCGATGTCAATGGTCTGCCACTGCATTCATCATCTTCTATTGACTTCCGACCACTTTTCAACCGCTCGTGCCACTGGTAAACTCCCGGTTTCTTCAGAGAATCGTTGCGGAAACATTTTTCTAACATTTTCAATTTTCTCGCGCCATTAAATCCATTTTTTACGCAAAATTTACGCAAGTCCGTGAGTCCATCGAAGATAGTGAACGCAGTTTCAGGCAATAGACATTGTAAACCGATGAAAACATTGATAAAATAAAATAATTAGCTGCAAATTAAACATCAGGGAGAAAGTGGAGGACTTGAACTTGCGTATTTATCCATCCGTAAAATTTGATACAAGTTTGTTGTTGCAAATTTAAGTCCATTTCTAAAATTGTAAAAAAAAAAAAAAAAATCGAAGAACACACAGAGATAGATGCACTCTTGGCTACATAACTTTTGCAAATGTCAAGCTATGACGCTAAGATTTGGAGGGAATATCAACAACAGATGAACTAACTTATGGAAGGAAAAAACTCAAATCGAAACGATAGGAGCGCTTCACGGTGGTTTTTCCGGGAACTTTTTGAGCAAGGTAGTAATAGGGCTTAAAATGGTCTGGTAAGCCCACAACTCCCAGTGCACATTAGGGGGCTGGGAAGCCCAGCCGGTTAGGCATTCGCCTAGCAGGCGAAAGTCCTGGTTCGGGTCCGGGCATCGCCGAAATAACTGCCGATCTATAAACGGCCAGTGCAGCCAAAAATGTCCGAAGAATAAAACCCCGTGTAAGGGAGCACACGTTAATATCCTTCAAAGTCCTAACGCTGCGTACGATGTCGCCCTTAACGGTTGCGCTGGGTGCCTTTTCAGGTGTCGACTCGTCTCTTGACTGTGGTTCTGAAATACGACGCCCGTCGCCAATAGCCAGTGTGCTCTAATGTGGCGATAATTTAAACCTAACCAGCACAGAGGACATTAAACTTGAGGGGTTTTCTCGGTAGTTAATTCCACAAGCTATAGTCCCTGGCAGCGGCTTTGTCAAATATTTTGAAGAACTTCTTTATTATTTTGGACATTATAGGTCGTGGTATAGTAAGTCATAGAGTAGCAAAAAAACCTCTCTAATTACAAGCAAAAAAGATATGTAGACATCGTTAGCATGTCAATGACTGCTATTCATTTATTTTTTAATTCTTTCGAAATAAATGAAAAAAAAGTATGTTAAAAATATAGGATTTCCGGTTTCCACCCCTTAAAAAGGAGACTCAACTGTTTTTCTTTAATCATTTTACTTGAAAGAGAAAGAGAGGACTTTTTGGAAAATCGAAACATTTGGTTCTTTAATTACAACATTTTAAAAACATTATTGCCTGTATAAACTTTCATATTTAAGGATTCCAAAGTTTCCAGAGCGTTTAAAAAATTAGCAAAGAAATATTGCAACTTAATCTGACCTTAATATTTGCCCTTATAACTATCTAGTAGTTTATCCGCCTAAAAAAGGGGGCTAAAGTATTCTATTCTTAAATATCTCCTGTGCATTCAACATAACAGGTTTTTAATTATTACTTAGAACAAATTGACGTCTCCATCGTCATCAACAACAATACGATAGTTTTGCAACCATAATTAATAACCGCATTGTGAATTATGATTTTTTTCCATAGAATTATGATTTCATTATGCTTCTAAGTATTAATATTTAGCAATAATTATTTACTCTAATTTCTGGAACTTCTGCTTACAATCAACAGTTTGAATTGACAAGCATGCGTATATCTAAATTACATCGACTATATCTAAATTACAAATAGTCGACGAATTTTTTTCCCTTACAAAACTTTTCTCTCTTACAAACAATCAAAATTATGTTTAAACATATAAAAAAACATTCTTTAATGTGTGTTTAATATTTTAAAAAAATGAAATCGATTCACGTATTTCTTATCATTATAGAATTTATAATTATTTTCTCGGGTAAGTATATATTTAGTCATATTATTATTTTAACTTGCAGTAATAAAGTATTTTAACTTTTGATTTTAATGGTAGTCAAACATTTACTTTTTTATTTGTCTTCACAAGAAAATTGCCAAAAAGTTTATTGCAATGTCTAAATTTGTTTTAAAGCTATTTTTAATTGAATGAAAATAATTGTATGCAATTGACAATCTGTCTGAATCATAGATATCTAATTTAAAGTATTAGATACGCAGATCACTTAACCTCCAATGCTAACGACGGGACCCGCAGGATGCGCAAGGAGACTAAAATTGGAAGGCTATGGGGCCAGGGTTGCCATTACTTTAAGAAGAAAAGTGCTACGAAAAAAAAAACATTTAATTCTAAAATTTCAAAAAAAGCCCATAAAAATACTAGTTGCATTTTGGAATTTTTTTTGTGACTTAAAAAAAAACGTGAGACGCTTTTCTAGTATTTTTTTTGTAATTTTAGAATAAAATGTTATTTTTTCGTGTAGTATGGTATGATACATATATATTCCAGCTTGTGTGCTTGTTCAGAGAACCGCTTATAAGCTTTCGTCAAATAGGACAGACACAGAAAGAATTTTTACAGTCACAAAGAAATGAATAACACATAGACAAATAACAACATTTATTGACAGTCACAAATATCCATGCCTGACCGGGATTCGAACCCGACCTCAGCAGCTCCAAAGGCTAATACACTAACCATTCAGCCACCGAGGCGGCTTTTTTCGTGTATTTTTCTCTTTAATGTGATAGCAAAGGTCTAGTGTTGCCACCACATTTAGGAAAAAAATACTACGAAAAAATACTTTTTAGTTCTAAAATAACCCAAAAAATATGTCTCCGTGCGCTGCGCGTCGCGTCGGTAGAATTTGAGGTCACGTGATCTGCCGATTTAATACTTAAACTATGATATCTATGGTCTGAATATATTCACACACAAAAATAATTTAACCAACTTTTCTTGTTAGACTTTAAACTACCTTTTTTTAAACTTTGGATGCTTGTACTCTTTACACATATATAGAAAATTGAATTTTTTGCTGTTTTCTAATTAAAAATTAAAGATTCAGCTTTCAGTTAATATTTATCCTTCTAGAATTAGTTATAATGAGGTTTGGAAAATGTACTGTAGTTAGAATATTTCATAAAGAAAAAAGTTGACTATGCTTTGGTTTGTATTAAGGAATAATTTTGTAGTTTAATTACGTAAACTGTGTGTGTTCAAAACGTTTGATTTGTAAATTTAATTAAAATATTAGAAAATAAATATTCAAGCTCGTTTGAATGAATTTTATTAATTATTTTTTTAAAAAAAAAACATTACAACTCTTAAGCAAAATCTATCATATTTCGAATTTTTGAGTTTTTGAGAAACTTATGATTAATTTTGTATTTAAATTTTTAGTTAACCGCGTTTTTATTTAATTAGTTTATAGAAAAAATATTTTTTCATTGTATGGGTATTTTCCAAAGATTAGAAAACTAGCAACTTGATGATCTTAAATTACATTTGATGGTAGTTTTGCTTGATAATACGCTAGTATACGAATTATAAAACTTGCAAAATTGTACTTAAAATTAATATCGGAAATGTAATGTGTGTCAATGGATTTCTACTCTGATCTCTAGGTACATCATATGGGACTTCGTCTAGTGAAAATGAAAAGACGATGCTTTACAATCAACCAAGTGTAATTACCATTAAAAATTACATTGAAAGAAGAAAAATAGAAGAAAATGTTAAAGAAGACAAAACGATTCTGCAGAATATTGAAAACAAAAAGTATTTAAAAAATATTTTCTACCTTACACCACTCTCAATATATTTTCAATCAAAAATGATTATCGATATGAACAATTATAAACTACAATCCGTGCTAACCTTACTTGGGTAAAAACAAAGAGTAAAAAGGCAGAGGGAAAACCGCGATTGGTCTTTTAGTTGGAAACTCCTGTTAGGTAATATTTACATACAAATTATCTTAAACATGTTTTTCTGGATGGATTCACAAATAATTTATGGAACTCTTTACATCCAAGGAAGGATCTTCTCCATAGCATATTTCTATTTACCCAACTTAACGTTGACAAGGAGTGTAGAGCTATTATTTGTACAAAAATATGCACTATTAATCCTTTGACACATAGCACAGCAGCATCAATTTTTTTTACAGTGAACGTTCATGTCTTCTGAGAGTTAAACATTAATAAACCTTCATTATAATTTCTTCAAGAAATAAACCAAATAATTACTTTAAACTTGCGCCACACTCCTATTTCAATGTTATTTATCTATTTAGTTTCATTAGGTTTCAAAATAAAGTACAATTCAAATACTTGGTCTGTGATAATAAATTTATTTTAAAAATTATATCAATCGTACTTTTCCTCTTAGATATCTACCTTTTACAGAATTAAGACATCATTTTTATTTTTCAGACGTGATGGAACACTTTTAAGTTCTTTGCAAGAGTATCAAAGAAGTTCAGTGCAGACTGAGAGAATAGAAGAATTAGGTAAGCATAATTTAATGATAACATTATTTTGTTTAGATAGGTAGTTTTGTAACATTTATCAATATTTTGTTTCAAAAACAACGTAGAAAGAAATCAATTATCACCAAGAAATGTGGGTTCCCGGAAAAGTTGTATTCAGTTACCATGTGGTGCAAATTTAAGTATCCCTTTTTAAGACCTGAAAAATAGATTGCTAGTAAATAAGTAAATTTACCAGGTGTAGTGTAAAATGTACACTTCCATAGATAGAAGCAGTTCATTATCAGAAGCAATTAAATTGTCATAAGCTACCATTCCGTTATCGTTTTGTTGGTCCTCATATCTATCAACTTATCACATTTTATTAAAAAATGTTTTGTAGAGTAGTGGGTAGAGAAGTTAACATTTATATTCCGGCTTGAGTGCTTGATGGTATGGTATGGCACATATATATTCCAGCTTGTGTGCTTGTTCAGAGACCCGCTTATAAGCTTTCGTCAAGTGGGACAAACACAGAAAGAATTTTTACAGTCAGAAAGAAATGAATAACACATAGACAAGTAACAACATTTATTGACGGTCACAAAATATCCATGCCTGACCGGGATTCGAACCCGACCACAGCAGCTCCAAAGTCCAGCGTGCTAACTATTGCGCCACCGGGGCGGCTTTGTGTTCTTGATTAAATGTTTTGTAATCAGAGGCATTCATTGAAAGAATGCCAAAAAAAGAGTATCCAACTTGTTGAACGGACTTTTGTATGTGGTTGGACAATTTAAACTAAGGCAACGCTTCGGTGTATTTACAAGTGGATGTGTTCCTTTTAGTTTGGTTATATTACAAATTCGAACGCAAAATGAATACTAACAAAATTTACTAGCTGCGTTGGGTGCCTATTCAAGTGTCGGCTCGTCACTTGACTGTGGTTCTAAAATACGACGCCCGCTACTAATACCCCTCGTTTAGCTCTAGTGTGAAAATAACTCAAACCTAACTAACCAAATTTAATTTTTTAGAAAACAGTGGTTCTAAATTACAATTCGAGATTTGCATTCAACCAAGCCACAAATCTCTGAAGGTTATGTTAGGTTAGGTTTGAATTCAAATATGAAAGTGTTATTTCTGAGAGTGCAGAGCATCCGTTCAATACACTAACCTGGTCTTATTATCAGATAACAAGCATGGGATATCCAGAGTAAAAAGAACTCAGCGCATTAATCTCGTATCTATTGTTGATGAAAAAGATAAAGATGAAAATAAGAATGATGACGAAGATGCAAATGAGGAAAATGACAAAGGTGATGCAAAAGATGAAGATGTAAATGGGGAAAATGACGAAGATGATGCAAAAGATGAAGATATAAATAAGAAAGAGGACGAAGAAAAAGAAAACGACGATCCTTTTAAGTATACATAACTATGTTACCCATTTTACATATTTTTATTCGTTTTATGTATTGATTGAATTTTTAAGCTTATTTTAAAATTTACATTTTGAAATTGATGTCAAAACGTAACACTTTGAAAGTAACATTAGTAAAATATTAAACGGTACCTTGTAAATATTTTAAACTTCATAACTGCTTTTAAGTAATTACTTTAGAAAAATTTAATTATTAAAGCCCCTGAATAGAATATTTTCACTTGCCGCTTTATCTGAAGAAGTTCTCGCAATTGAGAAAATGTTTGCCAAATTGATTTTTTGCTTCGAAATAAAATCTGAATATTTCAATAAAAAAATATACCTACATTCTTAAAACAAAAGAGAGAATTCCACTCCAGTTGGAGAAGTGCATTTTCGACACTGGAAAGGATGAATATTATCTCAGACTGAGCTAAAATCACTCGTTTGGAGTGATCCTGTCGGAGGTTTAACACACAAAGGATCCACTCCACAAGGAGAAGTGCATTTTAAAGACTGGAGGAGTGAAAATCAATCAGACTGAGTTAAAATCGCTCGTTCGTTTTAAGAGTGTATGCTCTAAAATTGTATAATGTATTTTGAAGGTTAAACAATAAATCATTTTTCGGTACTTTTTTAGAACTAAACCTTGTTAATCCTTATACTGTTATTGAAAAACAATCCAAGTGTGCAGTTTTCATCTTTACAAAAACTTTAACAAAATAATATCATTACAATATAAATAAACATTATTCTTTTCTGACCACATCTTTAATTTACTTTTTGATGCCTGATAATTAAATATTTCTTTCCATAGGAAAAATAAATACATCTATATCCCGGTCCGAGCCCGTTGGAAAATCCGATCAAAGAAGAAAATCCCTCGACCACAAAAACCGGTTCAAGAAATGGCAGCACCCCCTTCGAACTGTGAGACAGAACCTGGACCTGAAGCCGCTCATCAAGAAATTTATCCAGTGCATCCATGTCCTCCGTATTACTACGGGTAGGCGCATACCACCTAGATCAGAAGGCCGGCGAACTAAATGCTTGACGTCATATTAGTGAACCGATTCTGTGGTTTTGACCAATGATCATTCGTGACTAGATCTTGTATTTGAATAAATTTTTAAGATAAGAGGAATCAAGATGCGACGTCATCTTAAGATACGACGTTATTGGTCAACAAATCGAACTTGGTCTACTAGTGTGACGTTGTGTTGCTTAGTTCTTCGGCCTTCTAATCTCGGTGGTATTGCTACGGGTAGGCGTATACCACGGCCAACTTCATTAACAAGGCCACAGAAGCTCTCCCAAACATGAGCGTCGACGGAATTTTTGACGTCACTGTTCCGAGTGCCAAAGATCGAGAACTAGTTCGGACGCATTCGGAACCCTAAAAATGTGGTCAGCCTTGAACGAGTGGTACCGAACTGGTTTCGAGACAGGTTATCTTCATCTTCGGAACAACGTCACTCGAAATTATGTTTGAGAGATCTTCTTCGGCCTTAGCAGTTGAGTAGGTCGTGAGAATACACCATTGCGGATAATGAAAGATGGACATGATGTAAATGTGGCTGTCCTTAAATTTGATAGAAAGCCGCACATATTATTTATGTTTGGAAATGAAATATCTGAAAGTTGCCTGCAATGGGATCTCTTGAACTTGCCAATCTCTGAAACTGACTACAATGTAAACACACGTCTCTGTATTAAATGACTACTTATATAGCTTCTTCTACTAGCTTTTAATTAATAAAAAACTAAGAATTAGCACTGGATTGGGTCTTTTCATAATTTTCAAATAAAAAGTGGAGTTTGAAGTAGGTTTTTTTTCTTAAGATCCAGATTTAAAGAGTCAGGGCAGGCTTGAACAGTTGACATTTTTAATTTTGCTGAAAATTACAGAATATGTTCTTTATGAAAAACTATTAGACACGTATATTTTTGTTTTTGCTAACAAAAAAAAAGTATTAAATTTTTGGGGGTCAAAGTTCTGTTTTTTGAAAAAATACGAACCAACCTACATATGGCAATACTTTTTGTGTCAAGAGTGAAAATTCGCAGTGACAATAATTTTTTATGTCCTAACATGTAGGGTCAAGTGGGGTAAGTGTGATTGGGGGTAAGTGTGATAAACAGCTCTTGTAACTTTGGAAATCATTCTAAAAATCTGAAAGTTTGCAATATATAACATTAGACCACTTATAATTAAACTAAAAAGAAATATTGACCTTATTTTTTGTTTAAAGAAAGTTTTGAGCTTTTGAATATGCTATTTTATTACATTATTTTCCCTATGTGGGGTAAGTGTGATATACAGCAATGGATTTTGAAATGCAAATTTTGTACACTTAAAATTGGAATTCAAACATATATTTTTTTTCTACATATGTATGTTTCTTATAATAATTCACTACCAATTTTGGAATTTACTTGAAGCAGAGAACGAATTTTTTTAATGAAAAATGCAGAAACCCTATCACACTTACCCCACTTGACCCTACTATAGAAGATCACGAAAATATTGTCACTGCGATTTTTCACTCTTGACACAAAAAGTATTGCCACATGTAAGTTGGTTCGTTTTTCTTCAAAAAACGGGAGATCTTCAGCTTTGACCCCCAAAACTTTAATTAAAAAAATTACCAAAAATAAAAATATAAGTGTCTAATAGTTTTACATAAAGAACATATTCTGCAATTTTCAACACAATTAAAAATGTCAACTATCCAAGCCTGCCTGTTTTGCCCGGTTTTTAAAAAAGCTGGTTCTTCAAACTATTTTGGTTTTTCGTTTCATAAACTTGTAAAATAGTTGTTTAATTACATAGCTACAGACTTTATGCAAATTAAGTTTCTAATCTATATATGAAACTGCATAAGGCAAACTTTATATCGATCATCACCCAATCAGTACATATTTTTTGTAAACTTTTTTTTACTTTTTAAATGAAAAATACATTTTAAACGGAACTTCCTACTTTATAACACTGCAATCTTGTCTTTTTCAAATCTACGTGTAAAAGTGCACAAGAAAAACCTAACAAAGTCAACTTCTTAATCTTCGCATAAAGATCCATAAGAAAATCAAAAGTCCCTTCAGGTGGTAATAAAAAATGAGTTCGGTCAGCTAGACCACCTGTAAACTATGAAAAAAACCAAAACAATATTTCGTGATATAAGTATAATTTTATTATTCGGACAATTGTGTTGATTAAGCTGATAAAACTACACTGAAATGTTAAACTTCAATAGTTTAATTAATATACTATGAGCATTGATCCAAAAAAACACATACAAAACAACCAACAGTGCAGTAATTTAATTTAATAGTTCTATTTTTCATTGAATAATTTGTATTTGGTTTTCTATTTAAACAAATCTTAAAAAATTTAATAAAAATATGAGGAAAATCAGATGAAAAGCTTGACTTTTTAACCAGAATCCTGAAAAAAAAATCATGAATTAAGTTTTTTTAAATAAATTTGATTATGACTAAGAAATATATATGCATTACGAAGAATGAAACATGTAAACATGTCATGCAAACTTTTTGAAGCTGGAAATTTATGCTATTTACAAAAATATACATTTCAATCATAATATAAGTAATTTAAACTGTTATTAATAGGAACTATTACTAATATCCATAGCATAATATAAATAATAGTTCAAATTATTTTTTCTATTTATTTATAAAATGCTTAACATTTAGAATAACATAGCAAACTTTTTCGGGTAAAACTTATATTTTTATTCAACTTTAAAATTTATTAGTTCTTGAATGTATAAACGTTGATAAAAACTGGTTCGGTTCAAGATAGCTACTTGTTTCTTTATACTCCAGTGTAAGGTTACGTAGTTAAAGCCATAATTTTTAAACAATATAATTAAAATAATGAAACTTTTACACGCAAAATGGTTCCGGCAATGTTCATCGCACTTACAGTGCCGGATGACCGAAGTAACAATGTAAAGTCAATTGGATGTTCACATGTAACGTAGAAAAAACCGTATTTACGGCTCTACCTACGGTTTTCAGTCAAATAATGACAATGACTACTGACAATAGTGACGTATAATTGAAGAACTTAGTTGGAGGAACGTGCTAAGTGACAAAAAGTTGAAACTGAGAAAATGAGCTTTTAAGTTTTTTGTTTGCCTTTAGATACGGTAAAAACGGCACTTACAGAAGGTAAAAAGTATATTTAAATTTATATTTATGAAAAGGAGGAATCTTTTTCCCTTTAAAAAATGGAACAATCTGTTCGTCAATACGAAAATCTCAATTTTCTCAAAATGTCGCTTAGCACTTTCTCCCACTAAAGCTCTTCAATTGACTTAACATTGCCACCGCAATCAAGCGGCTCTTTAAGTATGGCAAACTTCATCGAAATCATTGCATGCGAAACGGTTAAATTTTAAAACATTTGAAGTCAATAATGGAGTTCTTTAAATAAAACAATATATACCTGAACTAGTGTCACACTTAGGTCCAGGGCATAACAATGTGCAGCCACAATTTGAATCAAGCACAAAACCATCTTGACACACTTTTCCTTCACAGCATGTTCCTTTAAAAGAGTACCCAGGCACAACAGGATCTGGAAGAAAATAATTTCTTGAAAGTTTATTTGCGATTCAAAACATACAAAACCTACTTGTTAATCGGCTTTATTTGTATTTATCTTTACTACAGTCACAGTATTGGCTTAATGTTGATAGAGTCATGACAACTTTGGTGGAACAGTATCTTGCGTTCACCAAAATCATGGTATGGTATGGTACATGGTACATGTATATTCCAGCTTGTGTGCTTGTTCAGAGAACCGCTTATAAGCTTTCGTCAAGTGGGACAGACACAGAAAGAATATTAACAGTCACAAAGAAAGGAATAACGCACATAGACAAATAACAACATTTATTGACGGTCACAAACATCCATGCCTGACCGAGATTCGAACCCGACCCCAGCAGCTCCAAAGGCTAGCTACCTAACGATTGCGCCACCGGGGCGGCCCAAAATCATTAGCCTGGTGAATTTACGAACTAGATAACCTTGGCCTCCTAAAGGCACTAAATTGCGTGGGACGGACACCCGTCAACACCAGAGACATAACATAGAATGGACTGCGCATTGGCAAACCTAAAGTGTCCTCATCATCTAACTTACACAGTCACGTGACTGTGTCACGTTTGGCTCGCATGTATGGCGAGTTTGCCATTTGGCGAGTTTTTCCACAACGACCTGAACACATGAGGCAGACAATCTAATGTTGTGATAAAGAAGCTTGGGAACGGAACAAGGATGAATCGCTAGTTTTTTAAGATCTTCTCAATAGATATAAGATTATTCCTTTGCTTTTTTTACGTCTATTTAAGATAACTTGAACAATTGAATAGCGTGGACTCTTTATTACAAATTAATTTAAACGAACATTAGTAGGTTTCTGTAGAGTGTTGCTGCAATATAAGTTGGTTATTGATATGGTGAATATTTTCAGCAGTCTCTATAACTTTCGTTCTAATGGTCCGATTTTAAAAAACAATCAAATAGGTCTTTTTGAAATATTGCTTTTTCCTTTATTTCACCTGGAATAAATCAACTTTCTAAAACACATCAATATATTCCAAATTCAGCAAATGTGCGATTTTTTAAATATAAATAATTCAAAAACAGGTTTCTTTTTTACCAAATTGTACAAAAAATATTCTACTTCTAAGCTGTCAATGTTCAGACCATTAATTTAATTGACTTGGCCCAAAAGGATTAATTATAATTTAGAATTCTAACAACGTTGACTTAATCATGAATATGATTCTTCAGTATAAAAGAGCTTTTAGAATAAATTCCCTCGATAGAAATTATAGTTAATAAAGAACACAATTACTAAAAGTATGCAGAACTAAATACATTTTATCTGTAAAGGGGGTGTTACAAATCCTTTTTTATACCTCTCTTTACAATTAGAAATTGCACAAGCATTTGGCATCTTGCACAAAACTTTACTGAATTAAGAGTATAACATTCACGATTGTTAACATGCTCAGAGATCGTCTGCAAAAACATTAAAAAAAACAAGCGGCTGTGATCGGTAGAAACCCACGTGACTTTTGAAATAGATGCAAGTCACCACTTCGGCTTGTAAGCTGATATTTAGGTCTGTCGACAATTTGGAACAGTTCGTAACGAAACGGTAGCATTAAGTTGCCATATGTAGCAATCTTTCTCCTCTTGGCGATTTGTGATGTTTAGGACATAATGCTAATTTGCAAGTTATGGCGGTTTTTGAGAAAAACCGGTTTTCCAGTTTTTCCCCTAAAAAACCGGTTTCTGGTTCAGACCGGCCTCATAAAAGCCGGGCTTTTTTTCTGTCAAAACCGGGGCCAAAACACCGGTTTTTCAAAAAACCGGTTTCAGTTTTCCATCTCTAACTTGCTTTTACAATGGACAATTCCCACATTTTTTTATTATTTTTTTATTCGATGAAGGATGTCGAAAAAAAAATATTAGTCCAAACAAAAAAAAATTCCGATGCGTATTTATTTTTTTATTCAATTTCAAAGTCGAGCTTTCGAGAAGCGCGCGAAAATCACTCAAAAGCGCGCGGAAACGCTGTGACGTCAGCTTTTACAAAACTCGTCGACATATTCCGATCAGCTCAGTGAAACTGTGAAGTAGGCGATACAATTAGTTTCGCCTACGTTTGCTATAACTATTTGAACATGTCAGGTCGGTATTGTATAGTTCCTGAGTGCCATAATACTACAGTTACTACCCCAGAAAAGTTTTTCTTTTTATATTTCATGTAATTGTCCTGAAAGTCTGAAAGAAGAAAACAAGGAAACAAGGCTTTGCGACGTGATCAGGGGCGTAGCTACCGCCGTATCAGCCGTATCAATTATACGGGGCCCCCGGGCCACGGGGGCCCCCTACGTGCGAATCAAAAATTAATAAAAACTTTCCCTTTTTTTCACAAATGATAAAAGTAAAAAAAAAAAAAAAAAAACATCCCCCCCCCCCCCCCGCGTAAAGCTTGCGTTCAAAAGTTCGCAACACCCTACATCGGCTGTTGCGGGCTGCGGGAACATAGATATACGCGGGAACAAAGATTTTAGAGCCTTTGCGAACTGAGTAGTATGTTCAAAATATTACAACTAAACCGAAGAAACTCCAGTCTCCTTCAAACGAAGAGATATTAAACACTTCAGGAGCACAAAACTGTCGGCTTTTTACAGTAAAGACATCTCATTTAAACTTATGATCAATTAAAGGCTCTAAAAACATGCATAAAATCTGAAATTAAAAAAATTCATTCCACTAAGGAACTCTTTGAATTATTGCTGATAAAATTCAATAGTCTTGCATCCAGTTTTCCCGAGGTAATAACAGCATGCTTTTTATTCTTGACGCTTCCAGTTACAACTACAACTGCTTGAAGAAGTTTTTCAGAATTGAAACTGATAAAAAAAATTACCTAAGAATTTCGATGGGACAGGAACGCCTGTAAGACCTGTCACTATATGTTGTCCATAAAGCTAGAAACTTTCGAAAAACTAAAGCCATCATCATCTATAAATGATTTTATAAATCAATTTGCCGAAAAAAAGGCAAGGAGAGTGTAAATTTAATTTTACTTTTAGAAAAAGTGACAGATACATAATTATGATGAATAACCGGGCAATTCTACCATAATTTTTAATTTTATGTCCCTTGGGAATAACCTTAAAAAAATTAATAATTCTTAAAAAAAATTCTCATTATACTAAGAGACTGGTCCTTATATAATTGCAAAACGGAATTTTTTAAAGCAAAGAAACTCCAAAAAAAATTTGAGAACACAGAACAATGCAGAAAAATCCTTACCGTAGTGTGTCCCAAATGTCATTTTTTTTTAGTTTAGGGCTTAAGCCAACATATATCTGAGCTAAAAATTACATTCATTTATATTGTAAATTGAACTAATACTGTAGCTTAACAAATTAATTCCATTAAATTTTGGTTTTTAATATTTATAATGTGTTTTCTCGTCTCCTCACTACGTCCCTGGGTTTTGGTACATTCACTGACCTCATTCCTAAAGTGGTGAAGAGAGGCACTGAATTGAGCTACAGTGATTCTTAAACCATGAAAACAGTATTGCAGAAAATTCACATTTCAGTTAGTATCCACATATTTTGCTAAAATTCACCAACCAGCCCAACATTAAAAAAAAAACTCAGTAAAATTGGCTGCGAGGCTTTATTGCTTTACTTACAGTCTCCCAGGTAAGGTTAATTTGTGCTTGATGATTGATTTTTTTACTATAAATGTGTTTAAGTGGAGTACAAGAAGTAAAAAGATCCATTTTTATTTAACTGTAGTTAGTTTCAACAGAAAAAAGCGTGAATGTCCTTACCTTCCGTTCCTGACTTCCCGGTTCTTTCCATCGTAATGATCTAGGGATGGAAAAGCGAAACCAGTTTTAAGACTAACCGGTTTTTTGTGATTTCGGTTTCATTGAAAAACAGTTATTTTCGTAAGGCCAGTTTAAACCAGTTTCTTTGGCATCGGTGTTTTTAAAAAACGGCCATCCCTTGTCGTTATTTTTTGTTTTTTACAAATGAGCTTTGCTGAACGTTTTTTTTTTTTTTTTTCGTATTTATAGAACCCTTATAAACCTTTTGACAAACATTTAAAGTGATTTTGAAAAAATAAATGTCAATTTTTTTTTTTGATACCTGAAATTAAAAATTATGGTGTGCCCAAAAAAAGTGCCCAAATATTTCTTTTAATTTTTTGCATTTTTTTCCTTTGTGAGAAATCTTTACCCTTCCTAAGGGCCCCAAAACAAATTTTTATACAGGGCCCCGCCAAGGCACGCTACGCTTCTGGACGTGATCCTGTACGTTTCTCCTAAATCGTAAGCTGTAGACAACTTGTTTTGCAGAAAGTATAGAGAATAGCTGATTGTAAAAGTTAAGAAACAAAAGAGAGGTTTTTTTTTAGTTTTCAGCTACTTTTCTTTAATGTTTGAGTCATTAATTGCATGACTGTTTGTTGTTCAAAAAGTTATAGTAAAAAGCGACAATGTAAATATCTAAAAATAGATGGCAGCACGAGTGCTTTGGAATCAATGTTCTAAATACATAAAATAATTAATTAATAGCTTGTATTTAGTTATTTTTGGGTTTTTCAATTGGAATTAAATTGAAAAAAAGAATGTATAAATGGTACATGCATTTGAGTTGTTAAATAAAATTATAAACTGAGGTATAATGATTTTACAAAACTTCAATCGTGTTAGATAATAACGCAGCTTTTGGGTAAGTTGTCGCTCTGCGCTATGAAAAAGCCTGGTTCCATCAAAATAAATTGAAGAAAAAGGACAATTCGAACAAAAAATAATAGTAAATTAAAAATAAACAATAAAAATCCGAACGTTTAAGAAATAAAATAAATTTAATAAGAAATCAATTGAAAACTCTAGATAGGTCGTCTGCACGCCGTTGTAAACTTTAGTAATCAAACCACGGAACATAAATGGTGACGTCACAACCGCTCCAACCAATAGCAGAACGGTTAAAACAAGAACTAATTTCTGCGAGTTTTTAAAATTAAATATTAAATTAAACAAATTTTTTTCGATATTTTAACCAGGATATTTGGAATCAGCGTTGTTTTGTCTATTAAGAAAAATAGTTTTAAAGTGTTTTTAAAAAATACGGGAATTGTCCATTGAAGCGCAGTCCATTCTATGTTATGTCTCTGGTCAACACGCCAAATTTTAAGATGAATGGTTGTGCTATCATGTGTCATTATTGTACAAAACTTGAAGAATAGTGATGCTGCTAATTGTAAACTACAGGGTGCGGCAAACAAATGTTGCCCCGGTCTAGAGATAGGAATACGTTGAAATACTTGGCGAGAAAAACTCTTGAAGCCGCCTGATACCTGTTTTTCCATTTGTTGGATCGAATTAGCTTACATTAGAGCTACTCATTGACTAGTAGTCCAGTAAATCTGTCGTGAAAAAGGGGGGTTACCTAACAAAAGGTCAAGTAGTTCTGATTTTTGGATATGTTATATGTAATGGAGGTCTAATTAAGAATCCAAGTTTGTGACCTTGGGGCGCCGCCGCTCGCTGCGCCCCAAGGTCAAACGTCGGTCATTTTTTAGTTTTTGCAAATTTTCTCCTGAAAGGCTTGGTTTTACAACAAAGTGACGAATACAACAATTAAAGAGGGATAAATATGCTACAATTTGAGTGCATGTTGGTGCTTTTAGGCCTAATAGTTCCTGAGATACAGCTCCTCAAAGTTAGTGTAAATTGCGAAAAAATTGTGTTTTTCAAAATTTAGCAATTTTTTTCTGCAAAAGATTTATTTAATAGCAAGGTTATTACAGTTTATTTGATTTATTCACATAACCATAGGGTAATTTAAGGTTTCGGGTTTTTTTTTATGTTTGTGTTTCATTTTGAAGATCAAGGAAAGCCTAGCCACAGCGCGCCCCAAATGGAAAATTAAGATATATCGCGCCCTAACATTCAGTAGACCTGTTGTAAAAAAAGGGAGTTCTTTACGGGGTCGGATAGTTTTAATTTTTGGATGTGTTTTATATTTTGGAAGTCTAATTAAGAATCCAAGTTTGTGACCTTGGGGCGGCTCCGATGGCTGCGCCCCAAAGTCAAAAATAGGACATTTCACAGTTTTTTCAGATGTACTCCCTGAAGGTTTGGTTTTACAACACAATAATGAATAAAACAATTAAAGAGGGATAAATATGCTACAGTTTGAGTGCATGATGGTGTTTTTGAGCCAAATAGTTCCCGAGATACAGCTCCTCAAAGTTAGTGTAAATTGCGAAAAATTTGTCATTTTCAAAATTTTCATTCATTTTCAAAGCATTTTTTTTCTTCAAAGAATTTATTTAATCGCAAGGTTATTACCTTTTAATTGATTTGTACACGTTACCATAGGGTTTTTTAAGGTATCGTTTGCTTTTTTGTGTTTGAGTTCCATTTTCAAGATCAAGACAAGGCTTGCCACCGCCATGCGCCCCAACGTTATTTGTATAAATCGCGCCCCAACGTTCACTAAACCTGTTTTAGAAAAAGAGTGTCATATTGGTATGACGTAACCTTATAGGGGTCGGGTAGTTTTAATTTTTGAACATGTTTTATATATTGAAAGTCTAATTAAGAATTCAAGTTTTTGACCTAGGGGCACTGTCGCAGGTTACGCCAAATCAGAAAAACGATGAAATTTTCTTAAATATTTAGTTTTTCTCTATTTACTCTCGGAAAGGTTGGTTCTACAAAAAAAAAAATTAAGCAGTTATTACCTACATAGAGATCTCTCCGAGAACAACTAATTACTCGATCCCTGTTCTCGTGGACGGTCATTTTGCCGTTTAAGTTTGCGATACTTTTTAAATTTTTGTTATCTTACAAGAGTCTAGTTCTATCTTAGAAAATGACTTTTTAATCTAGAAATCCTTTGATTCCTTAATGAGACCAAATGTGCATGCTCATGTAATCGGTTAACAAAAAAGAGTATGTTCAATGCACGTGGACTTGTAAAAGCGAAGGAATTAACAGCTATGTACAAAACACATTATGCACTGGTCTTAAACCAGGAGCATTAAACGCAATTATGTTCATCTACCTAACTAGAAAACCCCTTTCATATTTCTGTGAAGAAATCTCTGTAAATCATTGCCTTGTTATAGAACTGGCAAACGCCATATATTTGATTCATTAAAAAAAAAATAGTGACCTCGGATAAATTGACATTCTATCTAACTGGAATTTTGTCATTTTAATTCTAATAATCATGAAATAAAAACGAGGTTGCTATCATAGTAACCTAGCTTTATACCAACCCCATTCGAGAGGATTTTTTCATGCCCCAATAGTTTTGTACCTGAAAATACAATCGTAAGGTATGAAACAGTGCTGCATTGTAGCAAGTGAAACAGCAGTTTAAACAATTAGCTTGACCTTGGGGCGCCAAAAACGGCGGCACCCCAAGTAGCATATTTATCCTGTTACTGTTATTTTTACTAACAGTTATATTTATCCTATAACTGTAGCATATTTATCCCTCTTTAATTGTTCTATTCATTATTGTGTTGTAAAACCAAACCTTCAGGGAGTACATCTGAAAAAACTGTGAAATGTCCGATTTTTGACTTTGGGGCGCAGCCAACGGCGCAGCCCCAAAGTCACAAACTTGGATTCTTAATTAGACTTCCAAAATATAAAACACATCCAAAAATTTAAACTATCCGACCCCGTAAAGTAACTCCCTTTTTTTACAACAGGTCTACTGAATGTTAGGGCGCGATATATCTAAATTTTCCATTTGGGGCGCGCTGTGGCTAGGCTTTCCTTGATCTTCAAAATGAAACACAAACATAAAAAAAAAACCCGAAACCTTAAATTACCCTATGGTTATGTGAATAAATCAATTAAACTGTAATAACCTTGCTATTAAATAAATCTTTTGCAGAAAAAAATTGCTAAATTTTGAAAAACACAATTTTTTCGCAATTTACACTAACTTTGAGGAGCTGTATCTCAGGAACTATTAGGCCTAAAAGCACCAACATGCACTCAAATTGTAGCATATTTATCCTTCTTTAATTGTTGTATTCAACACTTTGTTGTAAAACCAAGCCTTTAAGGGGAAAATCTGCAAAAACTAAAAAATGACCGACGTTTGACCTTGGGGCGCAGCGAGCGGCGGCGCCCCAAGGTCACAAACTTGGATTCTTAATTAGACCTCCATTACATATAACATATCCAAAAATCAGAACTACTTGACCTTTTGTATACCAAAATGTTTTATTTTACTGGACTATAGTGGCGAGTTCAGATCTTAGTTCGTATTGAACGAAGACGTACCATAATGCAAATTTTGTGTCTTGCAATCAATTTAGAATGTTTTGTATTACCAAAAACAAAAGGGTCCTATTCTCTAGGATAAATAACGATCGAAACGATAAAAATAATCACTAGTGGGAACTTTTCTTGATCAGTTCTACAAACTTTGTTTATATTTCCTTTCAACTAGTTTCTAGAACCGTAGCGTAGTTGCCGGCAAATACGCCGCCAAGCGTTTGTTTGGGCTTAATATTGAAGCGATCAATAGCTTCAGTTAGCAAACCTGTTTTTGTATAGGTTTTGGACTTGGCAACATTTCTGTCGTATTCTTATCTCTAGACCGGGGCCACTTTTGTTTGCCTCACCCTGTATATGCAAAACCTAAAATGGTAGTCCTTCCATCTATCAACATTTGAAGTGAAACTGTGGTGCTGCCATCTATCAATATTAGATGAAACTTAAAAGAATTGTAGTACTGTTATCTATCGCGTTTAGAAAAGACTAAAAAATAATAAATGATAAATAGTGGTGCTGTCATCTATCGCTTTTAGAAAGAACTAAAGACGAATGGTGGGGTGGTACTGCCGTCTATCAGCATAATACAAAATTTATGTAGCTTCTATACATTATTTTCTATAAATACTACCAACTTACTGCATTCACCACACATCTTCCTGCAATATTTCTTGGCAACCGCGTGTCGATTCATGGAGCAAGTCGCCTTGTTCGGGAATCCGGGATTCACACCACATCTTTCGTGTGCGTCTTTGCAGGGGCCTGAAACATGTTAACCCATTTGCAGAAGTGTAACATATATATCTTACTCTATTTAAAAGATGAGGTACCATTTGACACTTTACATTTAAAGGTTTTCGGAAAACCCAACGTGGAGGAAGGAGGTGTGAATAATTTTAGGGTATGAATTCTGAGTTTTTTTTCTGGCAGTATTAGAATGTTGTTGAAAATTATATAAATAGGATTCATTATTTCGGCAAAGCTTATATTGACTATTCTACTGAATCTATACATTAAAAAGTTCCTTGAAAGTGAAATCTTAACATATGTGTTGTAATTTAGCGTAAGTATTGGTCATAAGTAAATAAATTGACAAAAGAATTTTAAATCCGCCACGATTCTGAAATGAGTTATTCTTATTAGTTCGGAATAAGTTTTAGGGAATAAATGTTGGCATTATAAGCAAAACAATGACATAGATAGAGCTCTAATACAGCTAATATTCAAAGATAGCCGAAAAAGATATTACAAAGCCATTAAATCTGAGTTGGAAAAAGCTATCTCAAACACCCCCAGAGAATGTTAAAAATTGGATTTGGTATACTACTAGTTCGTTTGAATGCTACGTATTCATTTAGTATTGATATACAGATGATAAAGAGTTTATAGAGCATATTCTTTGTTAAAACAACTCACTTGAGCAATCTGATGAGTCGTAGCCGTCAGCACATTCGCAGCGACAAGCGGTGGTGTTCAACCGACCACAGTTATGGCAGTGGAGGTCGCAGGCGGCATCGCCTTCAAATTAAAACACAAAATTGTCAATAATATGCTCCATTTCAGGGCTTGAAAAACCGCCCGTCCTCCCGTCCGCGGCGATCGAAAATTCCCTGAGGACAACGAATTTTTCAAATACGACGTCCACGTGGACGGCCATTTTCCCGTTAATGTTCTTGATAGGTTTTCATTTTTTTTTATCTTGTAAGTCTAGCATCTCACTTCTAAAATGACCCTGTAACCTAGGTATGCCGTTTATTCCTTTTAGACCAAATGTTCATAAAAGACATAGTATAGGTTATTATTAGTAAACCTAGTAATTACTTTTTCAATGTGAAATTTATCTAAATGTTTGTAATAAGTACGAGAAAATTATATATTTAGAAGCTTTAATCTAATTACTCTTTGGCGGGTTAATTTCAAAGGTGGACGGGTACATTGTTGGAAGAGCCGTCCTGGGAGACGGGTAAAATTTTTGAGATTTTTCAAGTCTTGTTCCATTTTATAGCTTAAACTTTTGTCCAACCTTATTACATTATCAACCCTAGCATTAACCTAGCAACATTAACAACCATAAATTGTAACATTTCGTGTGTTTTGTTTAAGTTATTATAAAGAAGCTTTTAAGACTTATTCGAACAAAACAATGGTTTAAGTTACATTTGTTTTTAATGCAAAGTTTCTTGTAATTTTTCCTATGTTTATTTCTACTTATAATCCCCGGATATAAAAAGTTAAAGATAAACAAAATTAGTTGCTTAATTTTAAAGTTGCGTAATATGATATCCATATTCAACTATTGTGTAACATGTCTTGCTTGCATGTATTTGCATTTATTTAATTCTAATACTAAGTACTTTTCAAAAATAAAATTATTTCGATATACATTTAAAAATTACATACTTACCACATAAATGCGGCAATCTGGCACATTGGTCCAATGAAACTGTGTAAAAAAAACATTATTATTGCATTGAAGCAAAATATTCAACAAATATTAAAACTTTAAAAAATCGGTTAAATAAAAAGAAAACTACTCACATCATGCATCTTTTCTGCATAATATAGAAAATTTTTATAGGATAATGCAATACAGTATAGTTTCTTCTAACTTTTAACAAATTTACCCGAGTATTTCAATCAAGTACTTGGCAATTTTAAGTGACCAACTACAGATAAAATCGTAAGTACGGTTTACACTTCCGCTTCCATCGCATGTGAAGGCTAATGTCGGGAATTAAGACGATTATTATTCTCGCCTATACCTATAATATTTATCTTGCTAATTTTGTTAACTTCCGAATGACAACACTTTCTTACTTTACCTGTTTCGTTCGTTTTCTTACTTTGCCTTGTTTAAAGTTTTAACAAGTTTTTGTTTGCTAATAAAAAAGCCTTGGTGAAACACGTTGTGTCTTCTCTTAGCCTATTTGAGTTGATGCCTTAAGAAATGCTGAACGTTCTTATATATATTGGAAATTTAATTAGACTTTAACTTAGTCAGAATTAGTAAATGTCCAATGAGTGACTTTGAGTAGTCTTCAAATTAGTTTCAGAGTAATAACTTAGAACGAGGTCGGTAATTTTCGACAGTTAAAATTGGCTTAACATTGAGTTACACTTTATTACCAAAACCGTTTGTGTGTCAAACAAGCCAAAGTGTATCGATTTGCATGCTACATGATACTTACAACAAAGATTTTCTCTGCATAGAGATCCTCTTTCATTGGAACATTGAGAACAGGGTTTTCCAACGCTGTACATCTGCTGACCTCGGATCGCTCTGAAACAGTATTAACAAGCATTGACTCAACTATATTTAAATATTCTGCACACTCTCAGAAATAACACTTTCATTTTTGACGATTCATGAATCCTCAAGCCTCATTTCCTTAATTTTGAGGATTGTTTCGTCAAACTATCGCGTGACGTGAGTAAACGCGAATCCTCACTTTTACGATCGTGATTTGACGATTCTGTATCTTGATTTTGAGGAAACAGAATCTCATTGTTGTACTCACATGCTCAAAAATGACGAAATATTTCTTTTGGATTAGACGACATTCAAATCCTCATAAAAATGACGATTCAAATTTCCTCACTTTGAGGAAACGAAAACTCGGAACATTTGCCAGTAATGGAATCGTCAAAATTAAGGAAAATTTCGTCGTTTTTGAGCATTCATTTTTTAGAGTGCATTAAGCAAAATAATGTTAACAAAACAACATTTGTTTTCGAGACATTGCTTCTTTAATAACTTTTACTTGACCCATAAATTAAATGTTACGTGAAAGGAGGAATTTATTTAAAAGTTCGAGGTCAAAACAATGGGTTATAAAAAATATGAATCAACTATAGTGAGACAAAATAAATTTCACACCACACACAAGACTATGCATTAGCTAGATATTCATTTCCTATTTGAACTTTATCAAGAAATTTGTAATTACACTCAAAGCTACACATATTACATATTTTGACGCTTACAGCTTCAGAAATTTAGCCAAACAATATGTTGGATTATTTTAAAATTATTTAAAATAAAGCAATATTTTGTTTTATAACCTCATGTGAATTCTAGTACTGCATGGATTTTTTTAAGTCATAAAATTTAGAAAAATAATGGAAAAGAACATAATTGTGAAGAAACAACTCTATGACTAAACTGAAAGACTTTGAAAAGTAGATTGAAAATAAATAGAGTACTTTCAGACTTCATGTTTCGTGTATAATTATGTGGATTTAAAATCCCTAACAATTTCGAATTTCTAAAAATAAGGATTATGTTTTACTTACGGTCCATGGTAATGACAAACTATAAGGTACCTCATTCCACATTTAGTTATGCCACATCCTAATCGGTCGCTATCACCCCAAGCCATCTGTAAAAAAAAGGACATTTAGCACCAATATTGAAAGACCTATACAATGCGGTCGATTTTGTATTTTTTCAGAAGGCTACATTTATAAAATAACTAATTATTCTGACATCAATTTTTGTCCAAATGAACAGCACCAAATATCACCTAAATGCCCTGTTTGATTACATAGAAAATTAACAAATTGTTGTAATGAGTTTAAATCAAAGATTATTACCATGAATGTAAATACCACAATTTTTCATCATTTTTTTTTTAATTTTTAACTTTATGGAACCACGTCCCTTATACCTTATTTTTATGTATAACGTCTTTAAGAAATATTTAAGGTATAATAAGGGTATGCCACGACCCTTAATAATCTTCAAGATTTAAACAGTTAAGACCTAAGTAGTATAGTTATATTTAGCAACATAAGTATTTTTAGTTGCAACACTTATAATTGAAATTACTATATATCATCATTTCTCCTGTTTTTTACCTGTACGTAATGGCCACACTGCTGCCTCGGTTGACAATACTGCGTCCTCAAGTCATAGTACTTATACTCTTCGTACCACAGGAACATGGCATTGATGGAAGTCGGGTCGTGACCCAGATACAAGTTTTGGCCATAGATCCCTCGAGTGTAGGTTGTGCCTGGTGGGGTGCCATGCTCAAACACGCAGTTGTCCGCATACAGCTGAGCCAAGTAGGCGAGCTCATCATCCCACTCCTGAAATTAGTTAATATAAGAATGGTATAATTATTTTGTCAGGGGTACGACACTTGGGGTGAAAGCCTGCTTTGCTTAATTCATCTTACAAGTTTAGAGAAGGCGTACATTACGGAAGGTGTTCTGGTCAGTTAGTGAAAAACGGCGCGAAAATCACCATTTTCACGTTTTTTAGCTAGCTTGGTTTATATTTTACTGTATTAAAACTTGAAGTGCGAAGTGTTTTCACGCAGTTTCCCGTAGTTTAAGTAAGAAAAGACCAATTATTTTTTCCACTCCTGAAAAAGTCTATGTACACTTAGCTGAAGTAGTTATCGTTGTTTCATCATCCGCTGAAATTGATTTTTTTTTTTTTTTGTTACCGTCGAATGGGGTATATTCGGCCCTTCAGAGTAATTTTGGCCAAAGCATATAAGCCTAGTACAGACTTTCTTTGTTAATTTTTTTAGCAATAGGTTAATGGGGAATTTCACTTGAAAAAGGCCTGGTGTGCATTTTATAAGAAGTTATTAGCTTGCATGTTACAATCTATAGACAGTTTTATACAACAGAAAAAAAATGGCGAGATTTGAGCCTGTGAAAATAAAAAAAGATCCGAATTCCTTTTAAAGATGAAGATGTATGCTTTAGAAATAGCTGGGTGTTATATGGGCTGAATTCAGTTTGACAATTCCTGTTATGTTTTCAAGCAACGAAATAGCACGATTGAAACGGATCTAGAATACACTGTTTGGAGCATTCCCTCGATTTTCGATGTTTTGTTGGCGATTTTTTTTTTACTTTGGGAGTTCCTGAAAAAAAGTTTATAGAAGTAAATACTATCTGATCAGAATGTTTCGCTATTTTTCAATAAAAACTTCTCACATGGCAGCCAAATCCGAAATTCTCCCTAATTGGCGACCTAACTTAATATCTCACAGCGCCAAACATTGTATACTAAATTTGCAAAAAAAATCTTAATTAACTACTCACCATATGAGCCATATTACTAGCAGGTGGCGTAACATTACTCCTGTACAAATTATGTAGATCGAGGATCATCTGTTGTGTTTCACGATAGAATCCCCGGTCCGGGGCCTCTCTCTTTCGAAACTTTTCCAAGTTTGCCAACTCCTCTTCAGGGGTGTCATCCACGAGTACTCCAGATTCAATTGGTTCGACCTTATCAAGCCAGTCGTCATCCACATCTTGGAGATGATTCAAGTTCGACATTTGTGGACGATGAACTACAGAACGTTCATGGAATAAATGTCTTCTGTGATTCTGTGGGTTGAATCGCCAGTTTCCATTATAAAAAGTTCTGCCAGTTCTTTTGTGATGAGTCGAGTGGCTACTTACATATGAAATGAAACAGAAGAAAAAGAAGGCCCATGCAATTGTGCAGTGATTTCCCATTTATAGAATTGCATACTATAGTGTTTGTTTACTTACTGGTATCGTTGTTATGGGAAGGGACGAGTAAAAAAATGTGAGGCATGAATGTTTGAGATACCAAATTGAACTGCTGTTTTATCTTTCGGATGTCCGGTTTGCCGTAAATACTCTTCCTTTTTTGTGAGATAGTGTAGGGTTTCAAAGTAGGATTTCAAATCTCATTATTTTTCTAGAAAAACTTAAAAGCTACGTTTTACCGAAAAACAGCTATTTTTATTTAGAAATATTTTTTATTAATAAGAGTAGGAATATATAAGAACTATTGATTTTCAAAAAATATGATTCTCTTGGATATTGATTCTTTAAATGTGATGAAACGTTTCTAAGTTCCTTAGAAATTATTTGTTGGTAAACATATCCTCTTTGAATTTGATGTCACGTGAGTTGTATTAGATTAATTGTTTTTTATTATTATTGATTTCACGCGGATACACTTGAGCTAATATAAAAGTTTTTTTTTAAAAATATTCAATAAGTATAGGGCTACAGTTGACGGTATGGGGTGTTTTGCTGGAAAATATTCGGAAAAGAAGAAAATACACATTCTGCTAAGAAGACGTCATCTAGAGTCCCAGGTAGAACAACAATTTTGGCCAATGTCGCATGAGTATCGCCCAAACTAGGAGAATATTTGATGAAATCGATCATTTTCTACCGGTTTTAACCAAGTTTCCCCGTTCGTTCAGGTTTCATACCGTAACTCGCGAAAAGTGCAATACTTAATTTTACTGCAATCTTATAGAATATTTTGCAAGTGTAAAAGGCAAATATTATGTTTTGCAATATTTTTCAATCAAAAAATTTGGATTGCTATTTTTTTTTCCAAATAATATTCTAACCGCTATTGCACCCCGATATTGCCCAGCATCGGTAAAACATAGTCCATTATGCATTGGGTGATGGTATGAGCCAAGATTGGCCAATACTGCTTTTCTACCAGGGGTCAATGGGGTTGTTTCAAAGCGCGGATGGCAACATCTTCAATGGTTTGTTGTCATTTGTTTACTGTAATGAGCTTGTTTCAACACTTTGTCAGTGTTTGTCTTTGTCACTTGTTGTTTTTTAGAAAACAAAACAACCAATGGAATCGTAATATGGAGAGCGTGGCATCATAAGAAATATTCCCATTACTTTTGTTTTGGTATTCGGAAATGAGTTTTCTAAGAATATTTAACTTATAAAATTTTTAAATGCCAACCTCTTTGCTGTGCCGATGAACAGTTGTTAAAGAAAGCTTGCATAGAAAGAAAAATAATGTTTTTATCCATATCGCTTAATTTTTAAATTAAAACTGAAACAACCAATGAAATCGCAGTACGTGAAATTGAAGCAACCAATGAAATCCCCTACGAATACAAATGAAAACAAGAGCGTTACGTCATATGACGTCATATTACGTCATATACCCTTTACACGTCAGCAGCTATAGTTTTAAATTTTACTTTTGCAATGTTTCTTAAATTTACAATAAATAAAAACAGAAATGGCTATTTCGTGAGGTATGTTTTTATTTCCATTCTTTTTAAATGAGAAGTAATAAATTTAATAATATCTGAAAATATACGACAACAATATAAAGATGAATAGGTAGAAGGCTCTATTTGGTAAACTGAATCCTGTAAAAGAAAAATAAAGCAATTAAAATCATTAAAACAAAAATGTTTGCTATAAGAATAGGTCAAAACTAATATTATTTACACATGATTTCTTAAGAAATAATTTGTTGTTAACTATCTCTCCTTTTTCAACGGTTGACACTTTTGAAAACATAATTTTTCCTTGCATACGTACTGAATCAATTTGCATATTTTTATGTTAATTTGTTTACGTTTCATTCTTTATTTCACTTGCGCTTGTATAAACAATATCGACTTTTAAGTTCATTTAATATACTTTTATTCCTTATTCTTGAAAGTCATTGCAAACAGAGTTTTTATGAACAGTTTATTCAACACTCATTTGATTTTAAAACTCCAAAATTTCATACACTTACCCAAAGGTGGTTTCCCACTTGATTTCTCGTATGTAACTTCATGAAATATTTGTTGTATGTGCTTTATTTGTGTATTCGGTCGCTGGGGAGTGTTCTCTGCATACTGGTACGGTTGCTGTACGTGCTCTATTTGTGTATGTGGTCTCTGGGGAGTGTTCTCCGCGTACTGGTGCGGTTTCTGTACGTGCTCTATTTGGGGTTCGATTATTTCAACTCGGTGGGCATTATGCCAACCCCCTACAAAAAAAATTAAATGGAACGATTTAAAAGTAATTTATTAGTTATTAAGTTTATTAATTATTTAATTAAGTTTTGGAAAGTATTTAAACACATCAAAACTAAATAACACAAAATTCAATTAGAATTAGAAGCTCAAAATATATATTCCATTAGTTCCTAGCAACCTATTCTATTAGTTCCTAGCAACGGAAAGTTCTAAGATCGGCTATCTTTCATGGTCATATTTTTAAAATTTTGCATAACATTAGAAATAAACAAAAGTCCTTATCACACTAGTTCATTGACTTCATTATACACTTATGAAACGAAATAGTATAAAATTGTGAAACATTTCATCCGCTTGCAAAAAAAATATCGATTAAGTTTTATTTAGTATTTTCGTAATGATCAAATCACCAAATAGAGCACGCATTGGGCTCGCTGCACATTTATGGTATCCTGATTCAATTTCCTAATCTGGATTTGGTGGTCTTAAAAATGTGCTAAGAATGTACTACTAAAAAGCATAGTTTGCGATTTCATGTAATTTTTTAACTACTCAATATATAAGTATAATTTTTTATAAGTAATTCTATAAGATTTATTTATTATAAAACAAATGTTAAAATTTATGAAACTTTAGCCAAAACTAAAATAGATGGTAACAAACATAAAACTATTTGAAAACATTTGGATTAGGCTAGCGCACCACATTTTGAGGGCAAAATTGAAGAAATGACCAAGAAAATGACTTTATATTGTACAAATATGTACAGATAACGACTTATACCTAATTTCTAAGCTCAATTTAAATTAGAAATTACTTTAAGAACTTTTAAAAAAATTACAATTTTAAAATTTTGATTTAAAAAAATTGTATAAATAAAGATTGTTTTATTTTTTTAAAACAAGTATAAGTCTTTATTTGTACATATTTGTACAATATAAAGTCATTATCTTGGTTATTTCTTCCATTATGACCTCAAAATGTGGCGCGAAAGCCTAATCCAAATGTTTTCAAATAGTTTTATGTTTGTTATCATTTGTTTTAGTTTTGGCTGAAGTTTCATAAATTTTAACATTTTGTTTTATAATAAATAATTCTTATAGAATTACATATAAAAAATTATACTTATATATTGAGTAGTTAAAAAATTACATGACATCGCAAACTATGCTTTTTAGTACCCTCTTTTGCACATTTGTAAGACTACTAAGACCCTATAAATAGCACTTTTGCCGAAAACATGGCTGCCGATGGCAGCTCAGAACAAGTCGTTCCTCTACCCAACTATAGAACTGAACTCTTTGGTTTTAACCACACTCAACTCTATCATATTCTAGTATGTATAAAATTCTTGTCTATATTACGTACTAGAGTGTCCAGCACATTTCGGTCCTGGACATAACAAAGTGCAATTGCAGTAAGAGTCAAGGACGAAACCATCTTGGCAAACTTTTCCGTCGCAGCACAGTCCTTTACTTGCATAGCGTGATCCGATGCCAACTAAAAACATTGCAAAACGTCACATGAGAATTGTTTCATTTCAAAAATTAATTTTTCATTATGATTTCTTGAATTTTAGTACATGTAACTCGACAGATATAGAAGTAATTAATCTGAAAATTGAAATTTATTCGCAAAAGATTTTCAGAAATTTGTAAAATAAAAAATTTTACATTGCGTTTAGGATATTTTAAGTTAGGTAGTGTAAATGAATTACAATATAAAGCATTTGAAAATTATGCTTTCATCTACCAACTTGGAGTCATAGATATTGTTGCATCAAATATTTCCCTTTTGATAAAAAAAAAAGCTAATTTTTTATGCATAGTTAATATTACTTTCATTAGGATAAACTTCATTTAGTGCATGCTTGACACTTTTTAATACCTATTGAAACGTTATCTAAAAAGGCTATGCATTTTAAAAAAATCTCAGTACACAAATTCTTTACAAGAATTCGCAATGATAATCATAACTTTGGATGCTGCACTTAATTTTGGAGAAAACATTGGTAGTAAAACTATGTGTGCTACATTTTGAATCAATCAATGAGTTATCTCGGCTTATATACTACCATTAACGTTGTAATCTGGAATAGTGGTATTGGTAGTAAAACTATGTGTGCTACATTTTGAATCAATCAATGAGTTATCTCGGCTTATATACTACCATTAACGTTGTAATCTGGAATAGTGGTAGGAACAAGGGCGGTAAATCAGCGCCACCTAGTTGTTGATGGGAATATTGAGGTTTTCGTGTGCTAACCGCCACAAGTTTAAAAAGCTTTAAATTTTTTTTGGTTTACTGCAAATTTTTTTATACTTACTGCATGCCCCGCACATTTTTCTGCATAACTTCTTTGCAATACCTTCATCACTCGCACACATTTCCACAGGATATCCAGGATTTTGGTCACAGGATTCATGTTTATCGACACATGGACCTTGAAAGTAATGATGATGCAATACCAAATATAATTACTTAAGTATAATATTTTTTTAACTAAAATTATTAAGTGAATGAATATATGAAACTCCAAAGTAACAAATCGTAAAGCGAATACCAGTGATTAAAAAAACTCTTTTTTAAATAGCGTTCTGAAATTAAATTCCGTTTCTTTGCCAATATAGGACCGTAGGGAGCAAAAAGATCGCTAAGACCGCACTCTTTTGATAGACAGCTCGCTAATTGTAGGATGTTGCAAAATTTAGTTATATACACTCTTAAAACAAAAGAGTGAAATCCACTCCAGTTGGAGAAGTGCATTTTCGACACTGGAAAGGATTGAATATTAGCTCAGGCTGAGTTGAAATCACTCGTTTGGAGTGATCCTGTCGTTGGTTTAACACACAAAGAATCCACTCCTTCCGGGTAAGTGCATTTTCCAATCTGGAGGAGTGAAATTAACTCAGACTGAGTTCAAATCCACTCTCTTGTTTTAAGAGTGTACTGCAGAAAGTGAGTTTTGCAAGTAGACCCAGCTACTGATTGATCTCCAAATATCATTTAAATGTTAGTTGTTTAATATCTCCAAAAATCATGTTAGTGCACTCTTAAAACAAAAGAGTGAAATCCACTCCAGTAGGAGAAGTGAATTTTCGACACTGGAAAGGAGTGAAAATTAACTCAGACATAGTTAAAATCAACTCAGACTGAGTTAAAATCACTCGTTTGGAGTGATCCTGTCGGAAGTTTAACAAAGCAAAGGAGTGAAATATCCACTCCTTTTAGAGAAGTGCATTTTCGACAATGGAAGAAGTGAAAATGAGCTCAGACTGAGTTAAAATCGCTCGTTTGTTTTAAGAGTGTAATTTTACTTGTATAATTAGTCTTTCAGAAACTCAAATGTGTAGGAAAAATATTCCTATTTTTCCCTATATCTAGTTCCTATACTATTGCCCTATACTTACATTTATTGTGAGTAACTATGATAATCATTGACATGACAATAAAAAAACTTCTTACTTGAACAGTCAGGTGAATCAAACCCATCAACACAATCACAACGGCATGCCGAAGTATCCAACCTCCCGCAATTGTGGCAGTAAAGACTGCACCTAGCTTCAGCTTAATATGGAATAAAACAACAAAACTGTATAAATAATAAACACATAACAGTCCATATCCCTAAATTCTCTTAATTTCTCCTTTTATTCAACTATCTATAAATAAAAATTGTTGCAAATAGTCTCCGTCTTGTTTTTTACAGTTTTTCAAACAAAAACAACGCAGATAAAATATGGCTTATGAAAATTTACTGGTCTTTAAATAGTCGAAACGTTAATCGCAGAAGCAAATCTGGTCAAGTTAAATTTAATGATTAAATAGGGTGCAAAGCCCCCTGCTCGCTACCGTTCTAATTTTATATTATATCTACCGTATTAATTTTATATTATATAGAGATAGAGAAATGTGCTAAAGAAGCATCAAAATTGTTGCAACTACTTTAAAATATGTTAGATAGATGTTTTAACTTACCACAAAGATGTGGATTTCTATGACACTGATCCCAGGAAACTTTAAAAGAAAAATTGCAATTGCTTTTTATGGTGTATTTTAATAACTTGCTTATTTATAGCACATATCTTATAAGCATTTATGTAGAAATTGTTACGAAAATATGTCATTAAAAATGAATTTTGAAAAAAATAAAATTAGTGGATGTTTTCAATAAATAAATTGAATTACGCGATATTTCATGTTTTTAAATAATAAAAAATTTAAGAAAAATATTTTAATAATAACTTGATTTTTTTTTTTACTTTTCTAGTGAAACAGTTATGGATTTTCAATACAAAATATTAGCTTTTTTTTCCTATACTTCGCTTTCTTAACTACTAAACGACAATTTGGCAAAAAAATATTCCTTAAGAAAATGAGATTTTTTATTTAAGTTTACCAAAACAAACAAAATATAAGACAAACGAAGACCATAGTCCAGAATTATTTGTGTAGAGAAAATTAAGTTTCTCACGGAAAACAAACTTTAAAACCAAATATAACATCTTGCTTACTGAATAAAAACGTTAAGTGTATTCACAAATGGGTCAACGAATATTCGATAAGTACGACTTAAATTATACTCAAAGCGGCTCAGTGGCTGAGAGATTAAACGTGTCCTCCTCATAAGCCCAAGATCGCGGGCTCGAGCCCCGACTGAGTCGTGGAAAAATTCTGGGCACGCATGTCATATGATTATGTGGCAAGTAAAAGATCCCTGGAGGGCCCATTTGGCCTGGGTTCTTTCGGCAAAATTAAATCTCGGCATCCTTTAACATCCACAGAGAGCTCAGATTCATTGTAATCTGGGGGGTCAAAATTAGTAGCGAGAGTCGCCTAGATGGTGCCACAAAAAAAATGGCTCTCCGTTCTGGGGAATGTGCCGAGTCTGCAAAGGCTTGACCGCCACTGTTGCAGCCCCATTAGAGGGAAAAAATTATACTCACAGCAGAGATTGTTCCTGCACAGAGATCCCCTTTCGTCTGGACATTGGGAGCAGGGTTGACCAGTCTTGTACGGTGGGACGCGTCCTATCACCCTGAAATAAACATATTTGCAATATAAATGTCCCAACATCAACTTATAAACGATGGATAGCAAGAAAATTTGACACGCAAAAATAAAATTTTTACTTAAGTTTATCTAAGTAACAGAATATATAAGAAAAATGAAGACCATTGTCCTTAATAATATATGCAGGACAAATTAAGTAACACAAAAAACGTATTTAGAAAACTTTTAAATACGTTTTAATTTTCTTAAATGGAAATGAAGGGTGATGTTCACAAAGTTGTCAATAATGGGTTACAATAATTGTCCTTTACTTTTTGGTGAATTTCGAGCTCTGACTTACGCAACCTACCACAGTTTATCTTTTTAAAAAAAAATAGAATTCGTACACTAAAAATAGAGAATGCAAAATAAAAGATCTTTTACAATTATTTT
Organism: Hylyphantes graminicola; assembly: GCA_023701765.1. NCBI lineage: Eukaryota > Metazoa > Arthropoda > Arachnida > Araneae > Linyphiidae > Hylyphantes > Hylyphantes graminicola. Next base: position 36,119,508 of record CM043116.1, read on the forward strand.
CGCAGTGCATCTAGTTGATATTTGACTTTTTAATCGTCATAAATACGCTTTCGAAGATAAAGAGAGAATACATCTTAAAACGTCCCGAGGACTTTCCCACCAATAAAGTGACTTTTTCCAAAATTGAAGGTACAAGACGTAGGGGACGACCACCCACACGATGGTTAGACAATGTCGAAAGGGACCTCAAAATAATAGGAGTCAACCGATGGAGGGCCATTGCGGCTAATAGGGCCAACTGGAGGAGGATCAGCGAGTCAGCCTTGGCCTGCAAAAGGCTGTTGAGCTTATGAAGAAGAAGAAGACATCTTAAAACAATTTGAGGGATATAGTCTCATAAAGACATCAAATGACTGTCAGGTTTTCTAGCCACACATATATTTGTTAAAAATTATTGATTTTATACACATTAGTCAATTTTTTAAGTTGAGTATGACGATTCATCTATAAGCATCTGCTACAGAAATATTTTAATGACGTTTAATTTTTGCATTCAATTTAAATTTTTAATTCAAAATTCAAGTATATATTTCATGCAGGGAAAAAAGTTTACACTTCAGCCTGTTTGCTTTTCCTTTAGAGGGTTAAATTACCATAGAAAAAAATGAAATTCGGTTAAATTAAGAATTAACGATTATAATGTCGATAGTTTACAATATTATATTCGTTTTAGAAATGGTTAGGCTAGGTTCAATATCACCGCCCTACAGCTGCACGATGACTTTGTTGTGGAAATAGCAAGCTTCGAACACCCATACACTCTTAAAACAAAAGAGTGAAATCCACTCCTGAAGGAGAGCATTTTTGACACTGGAAAGGAGTGAATATTAACTCAGACTGAATTAAAATAACTTGTTTGGAGTAATCCTGTCGCAGGTTTAACATACAAATGATCCACTCCTATAGGGGAAGTGCATTTTCGACACTGGAGAAGTGAAAATTAACTCAGTGAGTTAAAATAGCTCGTTTGTTTCAAGAGTGTATACGTAACGCAATAGAAAACTCGAATGATACTCAAACTCTAAATAATATAGTTCAGTTGTTGGTGTTTTCGAAAAAATTTACAAATTAACTCCACCCCCAAAAAAGACCCGACGTATGCTAATCAATTTTGTCCCTCTTAAATTAGAATATTTTTTAGTGAAATTTAAGATGGTTAGGATTATTTAGTTAGTATACCATCGAGCAAACACGAGCTGTTAAAAGCATTGTTTAACAATGAATATTACGTTTATTAATATCAAATCAGTTCAGATAATGATGGCCATACTCTTTTCAACAGTAATGTTTGGGGCACTTTTGAAAACGTACACTCTTAAAACAAAAGAGTGAAATCCACTCCAACAGGGGAAGTGCACTTTCGACACTGGAAAGGAGTGAAAATTAACTCCTAAATCACTCCTAATCACCCTAAATCACTCCTAATCGCCCTAAATCACTCCTAATCGCCTTAAAAATCAGTCGTTTGTTGTTAAGATTGCTGGTGGTTTAACAAAACAAAAGAGTGAAATCCACTCTTATAGGGGGAGTGCATTTTCGACACTAAAAGGAGTGAAAATTAACTCAAACTGAGTTAAAATCGCTTGTTTGTTTTAGAGTGTATGTTGAGGAAGTCCTTAAAAATTCTGCGATTTTTTTTACAGTAAGCACATTAATTCAGAAATCAGTTTTAAATGTTGAAAAAATTATAAATGTTACTTACGGTCCATAATAGTGGCAGACAATGAGGTATCTCCCATTACATTTCGTCATTCCACATCCCAGTCGATCACTATGTGCCTCTGCCATCTATTGATTAAGTAAAAAAAAATTTCGATTTGAATGTGAAAAAAAATATTTTATGCAAATATTTCGTTTTTTTTCATTCTTAACAAATGAATAAAATTTAAGTTCGGTGGAGTTTTGAAAAGAATACATTTAACCCTTTCAGTCCCAATGACAATTTGGCATCATCATTTTAGAAAAAAATTCTGATCGTCTATAGCCATTTATGATATCAAAAAACACATCTTTCGATTCTTCAAACTTTTTGGAAAATATTTTTTATTAATCCCAATAGATGTCAGCCCTATTATTTTCTTTTTTTAAATTATGATTAGAAACATGATGATGCCAAATGCCATCACTGGGACTGAAAGGGTTAAACTGCGTTGAGTTTGTATGATTTTACATAAATTCTAAATTTTAAATTATAGTTTTTAATTAATATGTTTACAAGACTTTTGTAAAAGGAATCATACTGATCTTGATAATGGTTTTTCTTACAAACTTTCTAAAAATATACAAAAATAGTATATATGAAATCAACCATGTGTATCTATGGTAGAAGTCTTGACTGACTGTCTGACTCACTCACGTATCAACGCCCTGCGAAAACTATATTGGAGGTACAGATCACATTTTAGGAGCTTATTCATTGTGTACTGAAAGTGCCACTAAAGAAGCGTTTTTTTTTTTTTTTCAGAATTCCCACCAAAAGTGGAGGGGTGGCAAAACGTTAGACGATTTCTACATAGGAATAGCATTTCTAAAATCATCAAATTTTTTAAGTACATAATTAGTATTGTGTTCAATTGGCTTTGGGTAATTTTAGTACATTTCTTCAGAACTAAAACTAGTTATTCTTAATTTTATATATTTATTGGGTACAGCCATTCAAGCGTATCGTTTCCTTTTAATTTGGATTTGAAAAATCCTTGTCCTAAACTGTGAAGCTTAATCGGTACGGATTTTTTTTTCTATTGAGACTTGTTTTTTCATGGGTAATCCGCTTCATTAAATTCCCGTAAACTACACTCTTAAAACAAACGAGTGACTTTAACTCAGTCTGAGTTAATTTTCACTCTTTTCAGTGTCGAAAATTCACTTATCCTATTGGTGTGGATTTCACTCTTTTGAACTTTCGCTCTTGTTTAGTTAAAAATCCGACATGATCACTCCAAACGAGAGAATTTAACTCAGTCTGAGTTAATTTTCACTACTTTCCAGTGTCGAAAATGCACTTCTCCTATATAAGTGTATTTCACTCTTTTGTTTTAAGAGTGTAAGAGGTCTGAATTCAATTTTATTAGGTTTCGATAATTTCAAACTTTTATTTTACTTTTTTGAGTATTTAAGTTTGGCTTGGGAACTAACTGTATCTTCTTACCTGTACATAATGTCCACACTTGTCATTATGCGGCATGACCGTGCAGTATTGCGTGTAGTAATTATACTGCTTATATTCGGCATACCACAAATACATCGCATTTTCACCCGATGGTTCATGGCCAAGGTACAAGTTCTGGCCATAAATCTGCCCCCTTTCGTCCAATCTGCTGTAATGCGTGCCTGCCGGGGTGCCGTGCTCAAACACACAAGTGTCGGCCCACAGCTGAGCCAAGTATGCAAGTTCGTCATCCCACTCCTAAAACGTGTAGCATGTATAAGTATGGAAAGTATGAACATAAGGCACAAGTTCTACACTCTTAAAACAAAAGAGTGAAATGCACTCATATAGGAGAAGTGCATTTTCGACACTGGAAAGGAGTGAAAATTAACTCAGACTGAGTCAAATCCACTCGTTTGTTTTAAGAGTGTATAATGTATGAAAATAAGGTACAAGGTACAAGTTCTGGCCATAAATCTGCCCCCTTTCGTCCAATCTGCTGTAATGCGTGCCGGCCGGGGTGCCGTGCTCAAAAACACAAGTGTCGGCCCACAGCTGAGCCAAGTATGCAAGTTCGTCATCCCACTCCTGAAACATGCAGTATGTATAAGTATGGAAAGTATGAACATAAGGTACAAGGTCTACACTCTTAAAACAAAAGAGTGAAATGCACTCATATAGGAGAAGTGCATTTTCGACACTGGAAAGGAGTGAAAATTAACTCAGTCTCAGTTAAAATCACTCGTTTGGAATGATCCTGTCGGAGTTTTAACTAAACAAAAGAGTGAAATCCACTCCAATAGGATAAGTGCACTTTCGACACTGAAAAGAGTGAAAATTAATTCAGACTGAGTCAAATACACTCGTTTGTTTTAAGAGTGTATAAGGTATGAAAATAAGGTACAAGGTACAAGTTCTGCCCATAAATCTGCCCCCTTTCGTCCAATCTGCTGTAGTGCGTGCCGGCCGGGGTGCCGTGCTCAAACACACAAGTGTCGGCCCACAGCTGAGCCAAGTATGCAAGCTCGTCATCCCACTCCTGAAACGTGTAGTATGTACATAAGTATGGAAAGTATGAACATAAGGTACAAGTTCTACACTCTTAAAACAAAAGAGTGAAATGCACTCATATAGGAGAAGTTCATTTTCGACACTGGAAAGGAGTGAAAATTAACTCAGGCTGAGCTAAATTCACTCGTTTGGAGTGATCATGTCGGATTTTTAACTAAACAATAGTGAAAGTTCAAAAGAGTGAAATCCACTCCAATAGGATAAGTGCATTTTCGACACTGAAACGAGTGAAAATTAACTCAGACTGAGTCAAATCACTCGTTTGTTTTAAGAGTGTATAAGGTATGAAAATAAGGTACAAGGTACAAGTTCTGGCCATAAATCTGCCCTTTTTGGTCCAATCAATGCCATCTTTACCATAAGGGCACACGGGGCCCGTGCCCAGGGCCCCCATTCTCAGGGGGCCCCGAAGGAGCGACAATTTCTCTCGCACATTTATTCTCAAAACATATTTGTCGGGCACATTACATTTTCTTCACAAAACAGTAATCTTATCAGAAGGTATTTACAAGGCATATACTACGCCATTATATCGATAACTGCACCTATTCCTACTGTACTAATTAATAATATTTCCAATCAAATCCTACCTAATTTACAAAGTACGCCATCTAGCGATTACTCACGCAATCCCTCCGATTCCAAAGTCAAGCTGCATTGCCGAACAAGAACACTGATCTGAACTTAGACCCTAGAGTTCAGTGAACAAGAACCAAAGTAAATGTTGAAATTGTTTCTGGTTGAATTGAATTGTACAATTTTTACTCAGTTTCGACAAAACGATGGAAAGTGTTGACGGATCGTTTAGGTGCAAATAAAGTCCTGGAGTCTCTTTGGGAAACTAGATTGTCTGCAAGCGCCAATGCTATCAATGCACTTCAAAATGGTAAATTAGAAATTTTTGAAGCATTGTCTTTAAATGCAAGTGACATCAATCAACCAGGAGACACTAGAAAAGAAGACCTAAGCGTAGCAAAAAAAAAAAAATGGAAACCATGGCCGTTGTAAGGAAACTTTACGAGTCTATGATCAGTTATGTCAATACCGCAGGCAATAATTTTGATCAGTACGAAACGGCTGCTAAAGATAAAAATCCATATGCTGACTACAAAGATACATTTTGAAATAAAAAGATTTCGCTCCTCAGCACACGTATTACTTTTTTTAAGGATCTTTAGGGACTGCATTGTTGAGAGGCAAGAAGAAGTTTCGTGTAGATACTTTCATTTCCATAATTGACAAATTAAATACACTTTTAAAGAAACGTCCGGCAGCATACCAAGATATTGATAGTCGATTTAGTTTCTTTAAGTTAATTTTCTTTCAGTTAACAACAATGGAATCTGATGAGTTGACCAAAAAATGCAAAGAATTTGCAGAGTTTTATCATGAAAAAATTAATGCAGATGACATTAAAACAGAATGTTTTCATTTAAGCTAATATTTAAAAAACATAGCAAAGCAATAAGCGGATTTAAATGTCTCAGCCTTACATAACCTAATAAAATCAGATCAATTCGAAGAAACTTTTCCAAACATAGAAATTGCTACAACAGCAGCTTTCGCAGCTTAAGAGAATAAAAAATTAATTGCAAACAGCAATGGTACAAGAACGGCTGAGTAATTTGTCAATTATGTGCATAGAAAATGATATCCTTCAAAAAAATTGACTTTGATGATATAATAAAAGATTTTGCTCAATAGAAATCCCGAAAGAAACCGTAATCGTAATAAAAAAAACCAGCACCATTCTAGCATCATTAATGACATATTATATCATACTGTATTTGATTACCTATAATAAATGGTCATACTCAGTAAAAAATGTTATAAGCTTTTTGTACTGTCCAAAAGGGCCCCAAATTATTGTGTGCCCAAGGGCCCCAGCCTAGTTTAAGACGGCCCTGGGTCCAATCTGCTGTAATGCGTGGTGCCGGCCGGGGTGCCGTGCTCAAACACACAAGTGTCGGCCCACAGCTGAGCAAAGTATGCAAGTTCGTCATCCCACTCCTGAAACGTGCAGTATGTACAATTGTACAGGGTGGTTATAAAATAACGCTCGCTATTCGGAGTGGTCTGTAGCTTCAATGAATAATCCGAATGCCAAAAACTTTGAGACACTTACTAATCAAGAAGGAGGGGGGGGAGAGAATAGAATCATAAAAAAACAAACTTGTCACTTGACCAGGGTTCTAAATTACGAGACGTAATTGAATGTGTTGACCGAAAATAGCCATAATTGGCTATGCCTCGTAATTTAGAACCTTGGTCAAAAGACGAGTTTCTTTTTTATGATTCCATTCTTTTTCGAAAAAAAGAAACTCGTCTCTTGACCAGCGTTCTAAATTACGAGGCGTAATTAGCTGTGTTGGCCATAACTGACGACGCCTCGTAATGTAGAACCCTGGGTCAAGAGACGAGTTTGTTTTTTACGATTATTCTTTTAAATGATTATTTGTTAGGATTCTATCTTTTTTATGATTCCATTCTTTTTTCCCCCTTCATGATTAGTAGGTGTCTCAATTTTTGATGCATTTGGATTATTCATTCAAGCTACAGACCAGCGAACATTCAGCTTCGAATAGCGAGCGTTATTTTATAACCACCCTGTATAAGTATGGAAAGTATGAAAATAAAAAAAACCCTAAACTGGAACTATACGCACAGTAACTTTTCTCAAACAATAAAAAGACAAGCATTGCTGCGCCCATTTTAGCTTACGGGACAAAAAGGTGCCTAGATAAGGCAAAACCCTAGTGTTCCTCATATGATATTTTATCGTCCATATGAAGGGGGGGGAAGCTGAGTGACCCATTCCGGGGTCTGAACCCCGGATCTGTGGCATAATAGCACGAATCGTTCGAACTCAATCCTTGAACCACATAAAATGTCTTTAATACTTTTCTTCGCTTTTTAATTGCGAATAAAACATTAATCCCTAACTCAAAAGTATTTTAGCTACTTATTTGGAATACCTAGCGTATTCGGGCCGGAAAGCTATTTGGCGACTTTTGGCTTTCGGTTCGGCTAGTACGTTTTCGCTACTTAGCTGCAAAAGTTAAGCCGCCAAATCGAGACCGGCCCGAATACGCTAGCAGTACCACTTAATTAAGCATTGTCGACATTATTTACCAACAAATTTCTTAATTTTGAGATAAAAAAAATAGATGATTTCTATTACTTGAGATGGTTCGCATTTCAATTTGAAAGTTGAAAAGTATTGTAAATAATGTTCATATCGAACTAATTGTATTTAAAGTTTTAGATGGAACATATAAGTGTTCCATTGCCAAATCTAGGAAGAATTTTAGCCACAATAACAATTACAATAACCTTACTTTTAGCAACCATTGTACCCACCATGTGTCTCATGTCACTGGCAGGAGGAGTGACATTACCCCTGTACATGTTGTGAAAATCAAGAATCATCTGCTGTGTTTGTCGGTCATAGCCTCGTTCTGGCGCCTGTCTTTTTCGTTCCTTTTGAGCGTCTGTCAACTCGTCCTCGCTCACATCGTCTTCCACGAGTACTCCAGGAAAAATCCCGACATCTTTATCCAACCAGTCGTTCTTTTTGTCGATGAAATCCCGATTCCGTGACTGCAGACGATGATGGTATAGGTTGTCGACTGCTGAATGATGGTGAAGTGATTGTCTTCTGCTGTCTTGTGAATGGTGTCTTGCGTCTCTATTATAGTAATAAGGTCTAGGTCTTCTGTTGTGGTGCATCTTGTAGCAGCTTGCGAACGAATTAAGTAAAAAGTAGCAACACATAAACCAGGCTAGAATATTCCGTTTTCCCATTTATCAAATTACATAGTTTGTAAAAATATTTCTAGTAGGAAATTTGAATAGTATAAGTTACTGATATTTGTAAATGGATAGTTTTGATTTATTTTGACATTGTAACTTTATTTTGAATACTTTAAATCTTTACCAGTTTAATAACGAAACATATTTAAAGGTGTAGGAAGACTAAAGTTTAGTAGGACCTTTGAAGAAACAATAATTAAAATTATGATTGATATTTTTAATTCAAAAAATCACTATTACTATTATGCTGGTGGTGGTGTTTTCTAATTAAAATGGGAAAGTGAACTACTTACTAAATATTAGAAAAAGTTCGATGCCAATAAAATATTTTAATTGCAAAAATTATCACTTAACATTTAATGCACGCGACCAGCGATTGAAATGGTAGGTAAGATTTTTTTATCTTTTCTTTTTTTTAAAAAAAAAAGAGAAAAGTTTAATTTAAAATAGAAAGAAAGGGAATTTTCTTATGAACTCAACAGATGGCAGCACCACAATTTCTTTCTTGATTGAAATTTATTTCTTCGGTAAGATTAATTTCCTTCCTTATTACATATTTATTTCTTAAATTCGATTGTTTTTATTATGCTATTTGCCGCCAGAGAAGCAGAAGATGCGGTAGCTTCTCCGGTTGAAACCTTGAAACCACCATATTAGATAATTTAAAACTTACAAAACGTTTTTGAGCTGTGTTGAAACTCCATAGTATTCCGAATAAAGGCAGTCAAATTTAATCCTAATCAAAATAATCATTTTTACTCACATCACAGAGATCTTTAATAATTGCGTGCAGCTACAACGCAGCTAGCAAAACCAACCAACCAACGATCCTTAATAATCTAATCACCCTTTTAACGTCAAATACTATGAAAAATACAAAGCATAATCCTACTTTTTCCTCGAATGAAAGAGCGAGTACAAAATTCTCCTTTTGCTCTTCATACCGCCGTCCTGTTTTACTTGAAAACCTATGGCTTCTAAAGATTTTGATATCATAATATTCGGCGGGACCGGATATACTGGTCAATATGTAATTGAAGAATTAGCTTACTCTTCGAAAGAAACCGACATAAAATGGGCGATTGCCGGAAGAAATATTCAAAAACTAAAGGAATCCTTGGACATAGTTCAAAAGTATATTGGCAATAGTGAGTACCTTCGTAATATCTATGTAGTATTTTTAGTCAATTTTATTGATATTCGTTATTGTTTTGTGCTTTTTATTTATAAATCTCGAGTTTTTGTTGACTTTGTGTTGATGCATGCAAGTAAATATTCACCACATTTTTAAGAAATATATTTTTTTTCTAATTACGAATGCTGAAATGACAAGTAAAATTACTAAATATTTATTATTATTTAGAATTTTAATAAATATTTTATTTTATTCCGACAGTTAATACATGCATTTCAATCCAAACCGGAACGCTAACAAATTGCTTCAAATTTAATACCCCTTTCTTTTTTAAATAAAATTATAATCTCAGCAACCATTTAGCAGCAACTTTTTTCAATAGCTTAGCTATAAATTTACTTCAACAGACTATTATAAATTGGTTTTAAAAAAAACTTATAATGTTTTAGGTAAGTCATTTAAATACTACATAATCTGAGGTTTCATTTTTAAAAATTAATTTCTTGTTTATACCCACTATGTTTGTAGGTCTAGACATATCTGGCACAACAATTATCCATTCTGATGTAAGAGATGAGGCATCAATATTGGATATGTGCAAGCAAGGGAAACTCATTCTGAATTGTGTTGGACCGGTATTCATAATTTACTTTTTGTATTTTTTATTCTTATTAATTTCTCTTTTTTTTTTTTTGTTAAATTTAATTAAATAATCAAAGCAATGCATTACTTGTAAAAGTTACTTTTTTTAAGGTAACACTGCTTGATTTGTAAGAGAGTAATTGTAACTTAGTTGTAATCAGGACTCAAAAAACTGCTCGTCCTCCACTCTTTGGGGGTCAAGAATTCACAGAGGACAACTAATTTCTCGAATCCGACATCCCCGTGGACGGCCATTTCTCCATCACTGTTTGTGATACATTTTAAATTTTGTTATAGTATAGAGTATAGAGCCTCACTCTTCAAAAATGACCCTCTAATCTAAAAATCCTATTAATTCCTTTGTCATACCAAATGCTTATTCTCACATAATTTTTAACAGAAAAGTTGCTCTGTGCACATGCATTTGGACTTATAACAAAGTAATTAACAATTACGTGCAAACACATAATGCACTCATTTTAAACAAGAAGAGTTAAATGCAATTATGAACATCCACCTAAATGGCAAAGCCCTTTCAGATTTTTTTTGCAGAAACTTCTAAATTATTGGCGTGATTGTGGAAATCTTAACTGTAGTATTACATTCATTTGGAAAACGTTGTGCAATCGGATAACTTGAAATTCTCATAAACTTGACATTTTCCATTTAAGTTATTTCATAAAAGAAAAATGTTAGGTTACTAATTTTAACCTAGTACAGTACAGTCCCGATTATCCGAGCCCCGATTATCCGATTTTTCGCTTTAACCGAGCTTTGAAATATTTCTAGGATTTTTCCGACAACTACCGAAAAAATTCTGAACAGAACATAATCTCACGAACCTTCGGGAAAGAAATCCAACAATAATTCCCCCGAAAATTGCTGCCGAGAAACGCCAAAATAACATCAAACAAGAAAAACAATTAAAGACCTTTTTAAGTGAAGGAACTATTTCAATGTCCTGCATATGAATTGCACGTAGTCTGTATAACATTTGTACTTGTTAAAATATACACTTAGACATACAGAATTGTTTTATTTACATTTTTCGCTTTAACAGAGTTTTTCGGTTATCCGAGTTAGTCTCGGTCCACATTAACTCGGATAATAGGTGTTCTACTGTATTTCTTTTATTACTATATAATGTCATCCTAGTAGCTACTTCTTCTTTTTAGTATAATTTGTATGGAGAAGTTGTAGTAAGGGCTTGTATTGAAGCTGGAACTCACCTTGTTGATATCAGTGCAGAAATAAAGGTTTGAAAATCTTAAATTTTATTTATGTTCTTCGTATATAATGATTAATATTCAATTTTTTTTGTGTGTGTTTAAATTCATGTATACCTATGAATTCAAAGAGTTTATTTGCAAAACTAGCATTCTTCAATGTAACTAATATAAAGGGGGAATCCCGTTCATTGGCAACTTTGTGAAATCGAATTTACTATAGACAAAGGTATCTAATTAATGGACTGGACACTATATCTTAGTTATACTCTGGAAATTCAAGTTTTGTAACTAACCCCTTTGTTTATGTGTTTAATTGATATTAATATAGAATGTTATTTTTTTTGCTTCCTACATAAAATACACTAATGTATTTTGCTATGCAGCGAGCAATTATGGTTGATTCCACGAAAATGCGCCATGGACATCATTTTTTAAATTTCAACTTTTTTATTTGAAACAAAATCTACTCGGCAAAAATTCTTGACACTTTATTTTATCTTTTTATACCTCAAAATAAACAGTTCGTAAAAAATTCAACCATTAAATTTAAAATTTGAGTTAAATATAGAACATCAAAACTTTGTCATGTCTGTCCCATTTGTCATGTCAGTCACGCTAATAAATATTTATAATATTATGCTATTTATAAATTTTTTTCTTTCTGGTTAGCACATCAGAAACTTCTATTGATTCCAAAAAAAATCTAGCCTTGAAATACATACCAGTTAAGAGCAAATAGTAATAATATAAGGTTACTCAAAATCTGTGTCTCAATTTTGTCATGTCAGTCAAGGCATGTTTTAACGTAATTAATTTTAAGTATTTTCTCTTGAATGAAAATTTCAGCGTTTTTTATGATCAAGACCTTTATTTGCATCATCCCATGGTAATTTTTTAACAGTCAATTAACATTTAGTACTTTTTAAGAGCTAAGAAATTTGTCTTATGCCATGTCTGTCATGAATAGAATTAGCCTGATACAGATTTGAAGTAATAAATTACAGTAATATGGTGAAATAAATCATTATTTTTATTATTAAATAACATATTTATTTTAAATTTTTATTTTTGTATAAAATAAAAATTTAAAATGTGTTTATGAAAAAAAATCCTAAAGTAATAATATGATTTAACTATAATTTAGAAACATTTTAACAATGAATAACCCAGGTTAAAAATTAGAATTATGAAAAAGTTTATTAAATGTCATTAAAACTTTAGTCTTATTGCTGTCAGAATTTTTTTTTAATTTGACAATTAACTATTGCTATAACTATAAATTTATGCTCATTGATAATTTTTATTAATTGGTAATCACTTTTAAATTTACTCATAAATAATAGTTATTTTGCAACAGGTATATAAAGCAAAATGAGGGAAATAATGTTTATTTTAAAAGCGATTCATGAGCCAAGTCAAATAATTTTATAAAGAATCTTAATTTACGCAAAAGGTTTGGATACATAATGTTTTATAATGACATGCAAAAAAAATTCAAATTTCATACAAGATATCAATGTTACTTAATAATTTCCCATAAGACTAAGTGGTAGTGCTTCCCATTGCCACGCCACAGGTCTGGGGATCCAGTTCCGGACTGGACAAGGGTGACTCATCCTGTGATCCCATAAATGGGGCGACAAAATGAGGACCAAGCATGATTGGGGACTAGGCACTGAGGGTTCCGTGTGAGATTGACCACCTATTTGGGACATATACCCCTTACCACCCCAGAGCCCTTGATCAAGTAAGCTGAAATGGGCATGGTAGGCGTTCGCCCACTAACTAGATGTTGCGCCAAGGAGTTTAATTTTTTTAAATGGTTATACCAAACATTGAAATTATAACTTATCTTGTGCTTCATTTATATTTTTTAGCACTTAATAAATGTGTGTATAATAACGTTTTAAACACTACGTTGACCTATTTTTCCCAACAATTTTTGCACACTGGTTTCTTGAAAGTGCGACTTTACGCACAATTATTGATTTGAATAAGCGTGTTATATTTTACATGGGCTTATAAAAAATATTTTTTCTTACAGTATTCAGAAACGATACAGGCCAAGTATTTCATGCAAGCTAGAGAAAAAGGTGTATACATTGTTGAAGCTTGTGGCTTTGGTTCTGTTCCAGCTGACTATGGAATTTCTTTATTAAAAAAGGAATTTCCAGGTAAGTTGTTGTTTTTCAAACTAACAGAACTTAATTTTGAGTTATTTACAATTATCTTTCAATTTAAAATTATAATGTGGATTTAATATATTTTAAATTGCAGGAGACTTAAATGCTGTTGAGTACTATTTTGAAATTGGAGTTGGATCTGAGGTGAATACTGCTACAACACTGTTTGGTTTATTACAATGGTTCTAAGTGCAGCTTTAAGTTTATTTTTAGACTAAGATTTTTCAATTATGTAAGCCTAACTCTTCACTTTTATTTGCTTCACATAGTACAAGAATATTAAGGTGTTCGTTTAATATTTAAAAAATATATCTTCAACTTTGTGCATGATGCATGAAAAGATTCATGCAGAAAAGAACCTAGATTATTGATGCAAGTAGTTTATTCAGCCTGAGTTCTATACCATTCTAAAAAAGGTGGACCTCATTAGTGGACCCCAATGAAACATATAATTTTTTACTGAATAATCTGTTTGTTCCAATAATCTACATTGTTTTCTTCCTTTATCTCATGCAATTTTTCTCATTTAAGCATCTACAATTCTTTTGTATTGTAAATTGTTGAAGCTATTATAATTGATTCATTTATTGCCCTTTCACAGCCTTAAAAACAAATGCTACTGAAGTGTAGCATATAAACTGACATTTGTAGCTAAATTAATTCAAGTTAAGGCTTATCCTAAATTTCAATTGAAAATTTTTTGTTTAATAGTTTTTTTAAAAGCTTGAATTTAATACCAATCAAATATCATACTAAATTATTTAAAATGAAAAATTCCAAGGGGCTAAATAGTTCAATTAAAAAGTAAATAAAAAAAAACTTTAACTATAAACCTGTTTCACAACTTGCATGGAAAATTTATAGATCTCCTTGGGTTTAACTTTATGAAAAATCAATCACTTATCCATACCCAGTGAAATATGATCTGAATAATTTATGATTTATCATCTTAATTTTAATTACTTTTTCAAGAATTATTCAATATCAATTTTAAATCAATTTTATTAAATATACATAAAGGGTGTAGTTACGAAACTCGCATTCTATGCAGTATAACTAAGATATAAAGTCCGTTTCATGCCTTGGCGACTTCTAAAAATGTTAAATTCAACCAGACAAAGCCACCAACGAACGGGCTGGGCCCTATACCTTAGTTATGCTTTGGAAAATATTTTGCAACTACACTTTTCATATGCTTTCTTTAGGGAAGAAAGACTAACTATGGAACATATACTTCTATTATTCACTCAATCAAAGACCAGTTGTTCAGTGTTGGCGAATATAACGAAGCTCTTAAGAAAGAAGTATTCAAAAAGGATTTGACTAAAAGCTGTTTTCCGTTATACAAGAGGTAATTTTATACTTTGAAATAGTATTTTGTGTTTCATTTCTTTTTGCTACTTGGCATAATATATTTGAGCAATATGATTTCATATGCCAGTTGAAAAAGTTTTTATAAGAAATTAAACAAGACACAAAAGTCTCATTTCTAAAAATATTAGCAATAATCCCAAAATTAGTAATAAACGTATTTTAAAAAAAAATTCTATAGTATAAACTTTGTTGATTTATTTATATGTATCTATTTGTAATGTTATTATAATCTAAATTGTGCGTTGCAATTTTATTTTGTCATTTTTAAATCTAGAAATATTTGCATGAGAACCAAGAATGTATTTAACATTATTCAACAAGCATATACTTTAACTTCTAAATTATGGTAATGTTACCTGCATTTAGTAACAATATTTACATACAATCTAACATGAATGAACTAAAAGTTTGGCTTAAATTTCCTTCGTAAAAGTTTTACACTTAACCCTCTTTGGGATATGATGAGTACACAGGAAAGACCACTTGATTTTTTAGGAGTCTTACCTTATGTGTCTGCTTGGCGGACATTGGTGACAGGAAACCGGTTTTTCTTTCGGGTCTAATTTTGGGGCACAAACGTGTTACTCATGTCCACTGATCTCTGGCGTGAATCAGGGTTGCCGCAATATAAAAACAAAGAGAGTAACCGGTTTCTTTTTACCAGTTAAGGCGATTTCTCACTATCATTGCCAAAGAGGCTAATTGAGGAAAGCCTTCTACGAAATCAAGTGGTGTTTTTTCCCTTGCACTCTTCATATGTGAATAAGCTGAAGTTAAAACTTGTTTTCACTGCATGTGATTCTAGTTTAAAAATTGTAACTTCTTATTTAAAAAATAGCATATTTTTTACAGCCATATTTTTGCATTAATTGCAACAAATGTATTTATGTTATGATATCTTTGAAAAATTACTTATTTGGAAAATTTAGGGAAATTAATTAAGTTCAAAATTTTTAATTCCTTGTATAATATTTTTTCAAAGTTTTATTTCAGTTATTGCTGCAAATATATTTGTGTAATAATTTGTTGAAAATTTTTATGAAAATAATTTATTACACAAATTTTATAGAAATAAATTATAAAATTTCTTTAATTATACTAATATTTTTTAGATGTATTTTGTCCTACAACAGTGAATTAAATGGATGGTGTTTGTGGTATTTAGGCCCAGATGAACGAGTGATCCATCGAAGCCAACAGTTTCGATATGAATACTTAAATGAAAGACCGGTTTGTAAAAGATTACTTAAAGCTTGTTTTTATTTTGAGAATATTAATCTTGTAACAAACGAATGCTAGACTTTTTCGTATGTTTGAATCGTATGGTTTAAATTTCTATTAATAAAATTTTAAAGCAGTTTAGTCTAATAATTTAAAGCTAATTTATTTTTCTTTTGCAGGTTCAGTCCAATGGTTACTTCCAGTTACCTTCTTTCTTCATTGCTCTCTGCTACTTGTTCTTTGCTGCTGTAGTTGGATTGATGTCTTTTTTTTCTTGTGGACTTCATATACTTAACAAAGTATGTGCATCGGTTTTATGCAAATTAATTTAATCATAATTTGAATTTATGTTCACTTTTTCTATGCTGGTAATTATGTCTGTCATGTTATCTACAGCAAATTTAAACATTTCTTTATTTAGTATCCGTCGTTTTTTACTGCTGGTGAAATTTCATTAACTGGTCCAACTAGAAAGCAGGTAATGCTATACCCAAATGGGGTGGTTGCTATTTATTCCTCTAAAAAAACTAGAAACATAGTTTATTTAGTTTGATTTTAATTATTTTTAAACGACTATTTTCAAATAATTTGTTTATTTATTAAAATCCACATAATTTGAACCTGAATTTTAACAACAACAAAATGTCGTACTTATATACCATTTATAATCTAAAAGTATTCTTGTTGTCTTAATTTTACTAAAGTGATAATTATAAATTCTAACCCTTAAAATGCCAAGTAATTTAAGAATTTTAAAAGCTGTATGAAAAAATTATAATATCCATTAAATCATTCTTTTGCCTTTTTTTTACTTTTCCAGACCTTTTTTCGGAAATGAAATTGTTTATTTTTCTAGGTTATGGAAGGAACAACTAAATTCACCTTGTATGGTACAGGTTGGCCAAGCAAACTAGAGGAACCAACTGATCAACATACTACTCAGCCTGACAAGAAGATGAAATTA
Organism: Hylyphantes graminicola; assembly: GCA_023701765.1. Lineage (NCBI taxonomy): Eukaryota > Metazoa > Arthropoda > Arachnida > Araneae > Linyphiidae > Hylyphantes > Hylyphantes graminicola. The sequence continues at coordinate 36,136,288 of CM043116.1, forward strand.
ACTATTAATGGACCTGGTTAGTAATAATTAAAAATAATAAATTTGATTAAACTATTAGAACTTACGGTAAAACTGTTTTTTTTTCCTGTAAGTACCTATTATTATGTAAGAAGTTTTAATATTTAGTTAACCTAAAAATAATTTCATCAATACTTAAATAAATATACCCTTATATTTCAAAATCTATATGCACATATATCATCTTCAAAATGTTTATTAGCTATATATTTTATTTTGGTTTTAGAAAAGTAAAAAAAAAAAATCTTTTCAGAAGCTGGATATGTTTTAACTTCTATGTGCATGGTGCAATGTGGTTTGACGATCTTAGAAGAACAGAATAAACTTCCTTTAGAGTAAGTATACATAGCAAATGAAATGCATTTTCTTTCTTTTTATAATTTATTTTATTTTGGTCTTTCTAGCAATAGTGAAATTGCAAACAGATTGACCTTAAATATCATGTTTCATTAGTTTATACAGTAAAACTTCTACAAGAGACCACCTCTATTAAGCGACCACCTCCGCAAACGGGCAATTTTTCAAGGCAACGATTTTTCACCCTATACGCTTAATGTTAAAAATACCTCTCGGAAAGACCAGACCAACCTCCGGTTACGACCACATTACATGTCTCAACCGGGGGTCACTTTTCCAAGAAGTCTTGCTTTCCCGCCGCCAATGGTCATTGTTTGCCCTTTTCATCCTTTGAATTTACCTTTATCCATATTAGCCCGCGGGAGGTTCGCCAGCCTGAAAAATTGGAACAAATTCAGCCCTCTCCCCTGTTTGCTGTTAAAAGGATAATTTCGAAAGACCCTTCCACGAATTGTCCAAGTTGTCAATAGGAAGCTTCTTTCACTTCACTGCAGTTAACAATTGTAAGGTAGGGACCCATTATGTACGTTGACATCTCCAGCCAAAGTGACGCTTGGACACGCCCTTCCAAAAACAAATCACTAGGGTTCATCGTTGTCACACAAGCAAGGGGCTAACGCTGATGGCAAAGAGGTAGGTAGGTCGGTTTTAATTATCGTCGCACTAGGCTACACGAGGGCTATTGGCGACGGGCATCGTAATTTTCAAGGACTTTAAGAAACTCACAGAATGGAGTAACACCAGTGAAATTTAAATTTGCGAAAGACGAAAGACGTTTCAATAAATAGTCTTTTTACAAAACTTAAAAAAACAAATTGAAATATGAGGTACTTTCCGAAAAATCGAGAAAAAAAAGATTTCTTCTTATTTTAAAAGATTGTAACTTAAATGTGTATTGTAAAAAAAAGGACATTGTTTTTGGATATAAATAAAATAACTTAATAAAATAATGAAAATTGTATACTTTTCATAATTTTTACTACTAAACCATTGTTTATAAAATTAATTTGAACATTTATAAGCAGCTCAGTGATGAAACTTCTCAAAGAGACCACCCTCCCTCAACGACCGATTTTCCTCAGAACGAAGGGTGGTCGCTCCCGAGAAGTTTTACTGTATATGAGATTACTTTTATTAAGCCCTGGGAACTTGTTATAGTTAATAAATATTATTATATTATTTTAAGGGGAGGTGTCCTCACTCCTGGTGTAGCATTCCAGAATACTTCTCTTCGGCAAAGATTGGAGAAGCGTGGAATGATTTTCGAATTTGAAACTATTGAATAAGTGTTGTTGTTGCTTTTTGTAATTTATATTCTTTCTTGTCTTATTTATTGTACATTATGCGATTATTTTTAAATAAAAAATGATACTGTTATGATATCTAAAATCTAACTTCAAAATCACTTAACAAGCTACAAAATCACCTAACAGTTTTTATGACACTGTAATTGTTTTTCATTGTAGAAATAACAAATAGGATCTGCTGGTTATTCTCATAGAGATTTTAAATAGTAACCTAGCAATAAAATTTTGTATCATTTATTTTTATAAAAGTTAATTTTATAAACTAATACTTAGTTTGTTTGTTTTTTAAATCTATCGGGGTAAAAAGCTGTCTTGTATAGCATCACATAACATTTTTTTTTTTTTTAAATGCCCTTGTTTAAGTTATTTGTGCAAGGATGTTTGTTTATTTTTATTAATTTTAAAGCAGCGCACTTGTAGCTTTAAAATTAAGAAATGTCATTTCTTTTTATAATTTACATCAAGTTTGGCATTTTACATATTTTTCCAGTAACTTTACATCAATTTTGAAAATACATATATATAGTTTAATATTTTTATTCAGAATTAATGTTTGGTCATAAATATCTTGTAGGTAGATTTTAAAAGATTATTGTATCAACATGTAATTTACAGTAGTCAATAATTTTAAGGCAAAGTACTGGTTAAAACAGAATTTCTGAAAAAGTCTCAGAATTTATCATAATCGTTTCTAATAATACAATAAAAAAACATGTCGAATATCATTAGTCTAAATTATAATTTTCCTACTTTAAATTACATCATTAAAGGCTTGATTTCTTTACATCGGTCACAAGTTAAATTTAACAGCTTTAAGGTAGACGAATACCCAAAATTCTAAAATTTTTACTATTACTTTAATCTTTTCCAAATTTGGCATAGTGATTTCAAATATAATGAGCAATGCTTTTTAGGTAGTTTTTTTTTATTTAAATAATAATTGATTTATTTTAAACGGTGTTTTTTACCTAAAAAAAGGGGTTTGCGCCAACACTTTCAGCATAAAAAGTTTTACATTAATTTAACTGAAATTTTTTACAGATGCTATTTCAATATATATATATATATATATATATATGCCAGTGCCATGAACCTCTAACATCTGGTGCAAAGATACAAGTTTTTTTTTTAAGTCCAAGTGTAAGTTAATTGAAAAAAATCCTTTTCTTTTGTGGTTAATTTATAACAATTTTCTTAATAACTACTTTTATTGTAATTTTTATGTAACTCTAGAGGGTCATTGCATGCATCAGTTCAAAACAAAGAATTAAACACATAATTAATGTTTATAGGATGAGAATTCAATGTGGGGTATTCTTGTTAGCGTAAACCTCTTTTTTTAGTAGAAAAACACAGTTTAAAATAAATAAATTATATATAAATTTTAAAAAATGCCTAAATAGTATTATTCATTTTATTTGAAATCACTATGCCAAATTTGGGAAAGATTAAAGTTATTGTAAAAATTTTAGAATTTTGGGTATTCGCCTACCTTAAATTTTTTTAACCGCTTTTAATGCAATGTAATACAGCTAAATGCCAATTTCAAGTCAATTATATAAGGTTGTGTAGTGATGGAACTTTTTTAGATTACAATGCCAATTTGTGAATTAAATTTGAAATAAGACCCAACTAACCAATTATTAATGTTCTGGATGTCTACATTTCAATTTTGTGGATGTAGAAATGAAATAACTATAAAAAAGCGCCACGGAATGTTTTTTTTTAAATTTAATTATATATGATTTATCTTTCTTTGTCGATTTCCATAAAGCCTTCATTTAAATGTATTTTAAACATTAGTCGGACCATATCCGTCCATTCGCAGCTTCATATCTTCCGTTCGCCCGTAATCAGGACCTTGTGCAATATTTAGCTCTGTCGAAAATCTTGTGCTGTAATACTGGTATTCAGGAGCATAGGTTTCTATTGGAATTTTGAATTCGATATTGTCTCTAGGATCTTTCATCGATAAACAGAACAGCTTGTTACCTTTATAAAGACGTAATTTGTCGTATTTATCCAATGGATTGAGAAACATTCTAGAAGTTGCAATTTTATGACACCCACGGCATTTTCTTTCAGAATTTGTGGAGCACCCTTGTCTTTCGAAACAATCACTTTCGCAAGTACATCGCATCGTAGACTTTTCAGATGTCTTATTCATGAAGTTCATTATTATAAACATAAAACGCTCAATTGTAATGATCTAAGTAGGCGAAAAGGATCTGAATTTTGCGTAATATCTGTTAATAGCTTTAGTGTATGGTGTATGCGTTGCCTAGGAAACTGCGTGCAGAAATCGCAGTAATCCATTCACGCTGTAGCTATGCTGTAGCTGGATTTTGTGACGTCATTTGCTGTATCCAGCGTGGATGGAAGTTTCTTGACTTATGGGTTATTTCTCTCAATAAAAAGTAAACAAACAAGAATATTAAGTTAAAAACCACGGACAATTAAAAACTAAATGACTCAAATGACTGCTCATGCCCGAAACCAATTTACAGCTTTGATATCGCTTTGGAAACGATTCAAAAATCCAGCTTGAGAAATACAGCTTTAACCTCGCGCGCATGCGTACTACTGACAGTTACGTCACAAAATCCAGCTACAGCATAGCAGCAGCGTTCTATAGGTTTTCCAAATCTCATTTTGATCGATTTTTTTTTTTTTGACAAATCGAATATACAGATTTTCTTTTATTCATATTTTTCTATTTGTAAAAATGCATTTAAATAATTCACGTGGAAACAGCGCTGGTTGAAATTCAGGAATGAAAATTGAAAGGAATAGCGTCACAATAAATAAGTAAAATAATGGATCAAATGTTTTGCTTTCGTATTTAAACATTCAAGACATTGTTCATTGGTTTCGAAAATATTCTTCAAACTAGATTAAATATTTTTTTAATTAAAAATATTGCAACTTAACGTCATTAGTCCGTTGCTTATAAATAAGTTATATTTTACATTTTTGATTTTGGCATCGAGTAACACGCCATCTCATTGGTTAAATAGATCCCAAAACAAAAACAAACCGGTTGTGCTCTCTGGTGCTAATTGTTTTCTGCTTTATCATTGCAAATACAATTGAACAATCCGAATAATCTTATCTAGTTCCTCGAAGGAAATATTAGTGGGCAGCTCAGCTTATAGTTTTCCACTTCACATAAATTTCTAAGTTGTGCATTATTGTCTGCTGTCATGGCTTCTCGAGATTTTGACATCATAATATTCGGTGCGACCGGCTATACTGGCCGATATGTAATTGAAGAGTTAACCAATACTACCAAGTCACAAAACATTAAATGGGCTATTGCAGGACGAAATATCCAAAAGCTAAAAGAGTCTTTAGATATTGTTCAAAAGTATATTGGTAATGGTAAGTATAACAACTTCCTTGTCGTAAGCATTTTTGGTAATTTTGTGAAAACATCATTTCCTTATACATGACATTCAACCAATTTATGTTTTCTTTTGAAAGTTTTTTTTCTATTGACGAAGGATATGTAGAATTAACACGATAATTATTTATAGAATATAACTATTTATATTATCAATTAGCATATAATTATTTATAGAATTAACACGACGGAGGATATATAAAATTAACACGATAGAATTAATACGATAATTTGAATATGGTTTTAGGCAATTTATTTGATTTGATACAAATGTCATACGATGCCGACTTTTTTAAGGCTGACACTTTTTCGGAAGTTTAATTTAGACTACATTTCATATTTAAATAAAAGTAATTTGAATTGGCATAAAAATCATTTCGTTGCTTGCCATAAATTTCTAATACATATTGTTAAGCTTAATTGTGGTTTCTTGAATTAAAAAAAATTAGCATAACTTTGTCGTTTTTTCTTATCAAAAAGAGATTCTGGGTTAATAGGGTCTGAAGTACTTTCTGCATAACGTAGGTTTTCAAATATCCATATATTTTAGTAGTTATTTATCAAATATATATATTTACCGGATTCTTCTCTAGGTACACAACAAAAATGTTGCTTTTTTAAATCTAATTTGCAAACTTTTCACCATCAAAACATGATGTTGAAAAGATGATGATGTTTTATTTTCTGAAAAATACTCGTGTGACATCATTAAAGTATTTAAAAATTTTACTATTGTCAGTGTCACATGTCAATGGAGCCTACTGCAAGTTCGCATACTTTAAAAAAGGATTTCAATTAAAAAAAAATTAAACATACTTTTTTATTTGAAAGTTAATTGTTTTTTCTCATTGTACTAGATGCTGATATACGAAACATAACTATCATCCAAGCAGATGTTAAGGATCCTGAATCAATATTGAATATGTGCAAGCGAGGAACCCTTATACTGAATTGCGTTGGACCGGTACTTATCTTCATTAATTTTATTAACAGTACTTACTAAGCATAAAGTAATATTTATCTCTAATTCAAACCAAAACATAACATAACTTATGAGTTATCAATAGAATTAACTTAATAACCGATCTACACTATTGCTGTTTTATTATTAAAAGGGTAGATGGCTCTTTAATTGTTTTTGACATTGTGTCGTTTTTTATTATTAATTATTTTTCTTAAACAAAGCAGCAATTATTTATTGCTTTTATTTCATTTTGTATTCATTTATTTTCCTTAGGGTTAAAATTATATGTATTTGAAAAAATAAATATCTTATAACATTACAATTGGTATGTTATTTTCTACTCGTTTACCAAGGGTGTTTCACCAACACTCTCTCCCAGAATGTTCAATTGTCTGATTGGATAGTTTAGCTTTCTATCTCTCTGGGATTTTAATGAATAGTACCAAGCTTGCTTGGAATGTTAAGTGAAGATTCAGCATTAAATTCATTTACAAATGCTGTACTTAAATCCAGACCTTTTCCTGCAAACCCCTCCCCCCCCCCCCTTTCAGGCTGATTAACGTCTCAGTCAGACCTCATTACTGACATGCTGCAAAAAATGGCATTTTAAAAATGTGTGTTTTAGTGTTTTATTAAACTACTTAGTTTAAATATTTTCCAATCGATGCCAATCATCTCTCCAATGGAAGGTGCAGCTCTTTTAATTTAAATACTTCTTTTAAGATTTTGAAATAAAAAAATTTCCAACTAAAATGGATGCATAATAGAATAGTGCACAACAACCAACAACTACATTGGAATATTTACAAAAATACTTAAACATGCCTATGGCATTAGGCATAGGCTATCTCCGAGTTACATATTGTATATCAAAGTTAATGACTATTATCACAAAGAGTTGTGTTAACTAATGTAAACTGATCCATGGTTACTGGAACAGACGTGCATACCTATAAATTAGAAACCAAATACAAACTTTGCATTACATATTCTCTCACTTTTCCTTCATTTAAATTTAACTTTAAATTATACATTTATACATTAAATTTTAAAATATCTTTCATTTTAAAGAAAAATTCCATATGTTTTTCTATTTCTAGTATAAGTTTTATGGAGAAGTCGTTGTGAAGGCTTGTATTGAAGCTGGAACTCATCATGTTGATCTCAGCGGAGAAATGGGAGTGAGTATAGCATTATGCAAATAATTCAAGCAAAATACTTATTAAAATTCATATAAATTTAATTTGATTCTAAAAAGGAAGGTGATAAAATGTCTAAACAAAAAAAAATTTATTTGATTTTAATCATCATCAACATATTAAGCCGTGATATTATAAATCTTTTTTTTTTTTTAATATATGGTTAAAGAAGTAAAATATGCATGCAAGTTATATTTTATTCATAATTCTTTGCATCAATAGTTAAATGGATCCTCTGAAATTTTTAATTTAAATAGGTTAGCCAATAGTTAGCTGTGGTAGTAAGCAAATGCATAATCTTGCTTTTTAAAACATGGTTCTAATATTTAAAAGACTTTACTACTATTAACTATGATACTGTAAAATAAAGGTAAGGTATTAAGTTGTGTATTATTTAAAATAGAAAATATTTTGACACGTATATAGACCTTGACCGTCAATGAATAATAATAATAATTTGCGCGAATATTGTCTGTCAATCTGGATTTACCTTTTTTGATTACCAAAGAATAGTAAATTATTGACATTATGTTACAATATTTTTTTTTGTCATTTAACCTTAAACTTCAAGTGGCATTTCTAAAGCAATTACGCATGAATTCTTTGTTATAATAAAATATTATATATAAAAAAATTTTTAAATTTTGTTAATAATTCTACCCTAACTGAGGGTTTTTAGAAAGCCTTTTGTAAAATAGTAAAGATTGTAAACCAGGTAAGTGTGCCATGAATAATAAGTTGATTTCTTTCTTTGAAGTATTTAGAAGCAATGCAAGCAAAGTACTTCCAACAAGCCAGGGAAAAAGGTGTATACATTGTAGAAGCGTGTGGATTTGATAGTATTCCAGGAGATTACGGGATTTCTTTGTTGAAAAAAGAATTCCCAGGTAAGATTTCATAGTAGCAAATTTGACCTATTAAAAATTGTGGTCTTGTATGTAAACTAAAATTTTAATTTGAACTATGTTTACAGGAGATCTGAATTCTGTTGAATACTTTGTTGACATTGGAATGGGACCAGAGGTAACTGATGTTATAATTATATTTTTATTTAAAAATTGCATTTCATAGGATAATATAAATCCAAGCCTATTTTAATTATCAAAACATAGTTTTGCGAATGTGACTACATATTTCCAATTAAATTTTGTATCAATATTTTATGAAATAAAGGTTTAGCATATTTATTATTCACAGTGCTGCTAATACATTTTATGCTGTTAATAAGTATAAAATGTATTAGCAACACTATAAATATGCAAAACCTTTATATCATAAAACTATTGATACAAAATTTAATTGGAAGTATGTAAGGTTATAACTATCTTTTTGGATATTGATTTTAATTGTATTTATATTCCTTTAGGGAAGAACAACAAATATTGGGACATTTTTGTCTGCTGTTCACTCTTTCAAAGACATGTTAGTGAATGGAGAAAAATATAAAGAAGATTTAAAGAAAGAAGTGTTTAAAAAAGAATTGCCCAGAAGTTATTATCGATTATATAAGAGGTATTTTTGACATTGTTTATAAGTTTAATAAGTATAGATAATAAAATACATATATTTGTAAATTAGTTTGTTATATCCTACTTCTTGAAAAACTTCCTTTCTCAAAAATATTTTAGATTATATTTAAATTTGCTTTATTTGCTGCTCGTTAAAAAAAAAGCTGGCAATTTCACATAAAATGCCTTTCCTTCAAATCGAGGTTAATATGATTTCTTTTAACTCTATATTTTGTAGTTGATAGCAATTGTGATATTTTTTGCATGTAAGTTTTTATGTTCATCTTAATTATATGCCATTTTTTAAAATACTCTTTATTGTATAACAACAGCCAAAGAGTAAGGGAAGATCATCTACCATATTTCCTTTGTACATAAACTTTTTTGAAACAGATCCTGTGTTTTATAACTTAATTTCCTAAACTGTTATATAACATTTTTAATGGTTTACATATTTCTTTTATGTTCTTTTAGATTAGTTTGGTTAACATATTTCTTTTATGTTCTGTTATGTTCTTTTAGACTTCCCTTGTCCTACAGCAGCGAAGTGAAAGGTTGGTGTTTGTGGTTTATGGGACCAGATGAAAGAATAATCCACAGAAGCCAACAGTTTCGCTACGAGTATTTGAATGACAGGCCGGTGTGTAAAACTCTTATTTGTTAAATATAAATCTATTTTAATTCCAATTATTTTTTATTTATCATATAAAGACTTCTTCTTCTTAATAAGCTCAACAGCCTTTTGCAGGCCAAGGCTGACTCGCTGATCCTCCTCCAGTTGTCCCTATTAGGCGCAATGGCTCTCCATCGGTTGACTCCTATTATTTTGAGTTTCAACATCGTCTAACCATGGTGTGGGTGGTCGTCCCCTATGTCTTGTATCTTCAATTTTGGAAAAAAGTCACTTTATTGGTGGGAAAGTCCTCGGGACATCTGTACAGATGGCCCAGCCACCTAATTCGGGATGCCTTTATAGTTCTCACAATGTCAGTCCCGCCAAATTTACCAAATTTTCTGTAAATTTCATAGTTGTAAAGAATTCTCCACTCATTGTTCTCCTTAATAGGTCCGAATATTTTCCTTAGCAATTTCCTGTCAAATATTATCGTATAAAGGCGTTAAGTGCAAGACAAGTTAAATCACTTTCTGGAAAAAAATTTAATTGATTAGTTTTTCATACAGATTTTATATGTATTGATGATTAAGAGTGATTATAATCGTATGTATATGTACATATATATATATATATATATATATATATATATATATATATATATATATATATATGTATATGTATATGTATATGTATATGTATATGTATATGTATATGTATATGTGTATGTATGTATGTATGTATATGTGATATATCATAAAAATATCTATACAATTATAATATTAACCACACAAATAACTGTTCTTAATAACTCTCATAACTCTCAGTTAATGTCTTCCCGATCCATAAAACAGTTCCCACGCTTTAATTGGCGTCAATACATTCTTTCCCATAGAAATTGCTGACGCAGCAAAATTTGTTTTGTCTTCTGATCCACTCTTCTCCCAATCATTAAAAATACCGTCGCTTCTTAATTAGACCTCGACATGTGAGGCTGTGTGCTTTGGCGGCCTCTCGGCCCTCTCTACTAGCCGTAAAGGCTTGCAGTTTAATTACTTTAAATATTCAATCTGAAATAATAAAATCATCTTTGGACGTCCAATCTACCTTCCTTTCTGAAGTTAATTTAAAGAACTATGAAGTAGATGTTATTCTATTTCATTAGTCGGCAGGATTATAAATTACCTGCAATGCGCGGAATCCCAATCAAAATATAAAAATTTCAAAATTGCCAAAGCCCACTATAACTTATATTCAAATACTTATCGGCTGCTGTATGGACTAATTAAAATCAATAAACTTTTCGTCGTTGGCTGCAACTTGCATTTATGACCACGGCTTCGCTCATCTCTTCAAAGTCATAAGTTCCTGGTTCAATCTTCGATGCCTGCTGAAAGCTTAATTGCTTTCCTGGGTGTGGCCTCTCGCCTCTGCCGTATGCTGTCCCTGGAGTATCTTTTTGCTGGAAACTGTTACTTCTCTCTCTACAACTTCGTGCCATTTCTGTACTAAACTGTGCCTTCTCATTTTTATCGTGACATTCATCGTCATTGTGATTCTTCAATTACGTGACTATTTCTCGATAAATGCTAAAAACATTACTACTTTCAAGATTCCAAAAGAAACAAGATGAACGTAACCAAGCTTCCAGTATCCTTTTCAGCATTTATTAAAATTATTTTTTATATTTAGCATTACTGACAATATCATTAAATATTTTATATAAATTGATCATTCTAACTTTTTTCATTTTAAAGTGAAACTTGAATTAATTGTTTTTCTTTGCCTTATAAAAATGTGTGAACAAAGTTATATTTTATTTTTATGCTCTCCATTTTCACATATTATAAACATGCTTCTTTTGATTAATGTGATAACGATTTTACTACAAATGCCATTTTGATATTACTCTTCAATTTTGATATTACTACACTATTTTGTCATACTTACGTTTATTTTTTACTTAATACGCATAACAAAGTGAAGCATTTTATAATCTGCAATTTAACTTTTTTGATATCCATGAATTGTCACACTGACTCTTTAAACAAAATGAAAACGTTATCTTGATTTTGTTTCACACTTTATTTGGGGAAAATGTTGTTTATTTAATTTAATAATTTTAAAATTCAATTTCTGTGTGACGTGTTTTGAATGTTCAATGTTTAGTCTAAATTTTCCAATGTGGTTTTTGATGTTTTCTGGTGTGTTGTTGATTGAAAGTTTACTCAAAGAAGCCACAGACAGCAAAGCTTTCCTGTTTGCTTAATAAACGAGTACTTTTATCAATGCGACGGAATTTGTCGAAAATTTCATTGACTTTATATGAGTCGAAACAAACTATGGCATGCTTCATTTATTGTATTAATCTCTTTAAGTGGCGAGAGCAGCAGCGGACAAGCAAACAAGTAAACACAAATCCACAAATCCCTTTTTTCCCCTAATTCTACAAAAGGTGAAGCATATTATATTTGTATTTTCATACCACTGCATTAACTTGCACTGTTATTTCTTAATTACAAATTAATTTTACCGCAAGGCGTCACACAGAATTTTCTCTTGATAATTTTATGCTTTGATTTATCTCTCAATTTTTATCATTTTTAACAGATTAAATGTTTAAATTTGTTTTATCTCAATTTTTACAAGTGCAAAATATTTCAATTCATATTATGATTATTATTCCAATTAATACTATTTCAATTTATTATATTTCAATTTTAATGCTATTTTTATGCTTGCTTTTCGTAGATCATACTTTCCAATTATTTAACAATTTACTATTGAACATGCTTAATTTTTCAAAATAGCAATTTAACATTGTATACCAGTATTATTTTAATAATTAATATTGATTTTTGGAGAAGAATGGATTAATAAAATTTAAAAATTAATGAACTGATTTCTGTAGGTTTTCCTTTTATGGATTTGATAGATTGATCACCTGTCAGGTTCACATCGAGACAAATTTTACAGTTACAACATTTAATAGCTGGAAATTTTAACTATATTTATTAATTCGAAACTTTAAATTTAATTCAAACTCTCCCACCGGTTGGTAACAGCTTGTGAGGGGGGATGTGTGATATATCATAAAAATATCTATACAATTATAATATTAACCACACAAATAACTGTTCTTAATAACTCTCATAACTCTCAGTTAATGTCTTCCCGATCCATAAAACAGTTCCCACGCTTTAATTGGCGTCAATACATTCTTTCCCATAGAAATTGCTGACGCAGCAAAATTTGTTTTGTCTTCTGATCCACTCTTCTCCCAATCATTAAAAATACTGTCACTTCTTAATTAGACCTCGACATGTGAGGCTGTGTGCTTTGGCGGCCTCTCGGCCCTCTCTACTAGCCGTAAAGGCTTGCAGTTTAATTACTTTAAATATTCAATCTGAAATAATAAAATCATCTTTGGACGTCCAATCTACCTTCCTTTCTGAAGTTAATTTAAAGAACTATGAAGTAGATGTTATTCTATTTCATATATATATATATATAAAAAATATATATATACGATTTAACTTTTGTTTGTGCAAATCAAAATGTTTGTGGATCCCTTCTACAATTATACCTGTATGAAAAGCTAACGAACTAAATTTTTTCCAAAAAGTGATTTACTTGTTTTGCACTTGAGCTCTTCATGTACTTATAAATGTTAATGATTCTATTAAAAAAAGAATATATTGATTTATCCATAAAAAAATACAAATTATATAAGTTATACATTTGCTTTGTGTAAAATAATTTTATAAGCATTTGTTTGATAAAAGTAAACTTTTTAAGGTTAAAATATCAATACCATTTGAAGAACTAAAAAAAAGGTTGGAGTTACAATCTTTTGACACATTTTTATTTTCATTACAGGTTCAATCTACTGCTTATGTAAGATTATCATCATTCTTTATTGCAATGTGCTATTTGTTCTTTGCTGGTATTTTCGGATTTATGTCTTTCTTTTCTGTGGGGCGATACTTGCTCGAAAAGGTACGTTTGCATTTAACATTTGTGTAGCGAGTCCAACCATAAATGATGTGTAGTACACATAGAGCAAGAGCCCAGGGTCCACAGACCAGTTGTTAAAAGTTAATAATCAGTGCTGCCTGACACTTTCCATCAGCAGAAACTTTTGTCAGAGGCATTAAAGGTTCCTGTAAAGTTCAGACTTTGTCCCACTCATCTGGTGGCGCAAGATAATGCTAGATGTTTTCTTACTAAACAAAATTTAATTATATTGATACTACAATTTTTTTTGAGGGGTGTATTTGTTTATTTCATACTTATGGTGACAGAAATAAAGCTATGTCAATAAGCAACAAAAACGAAGAAAGATTATCATTTAGATTAAATTTTTGTTTTATGTAGCTCCATCTTGCGCCAACAGATGCGTATGACAAAATTTGAACTTCACAGGCGACCTTTAAAGTGTCTGGAAAAGGTTTCGGAAGGCGGAAAGTGTCTGGCAGTATTGATTATTAACTTTTAACAGTATTTTCTAAAGCATCATGAAAATTAGCACGGAAAAAATTAGATAAGTTAATTTATATTTTACTTGCAATTTGCACCCGGTACCTGTAAATTTCCATTGGTCCACTCCTAGCGGATATGCATACACTAAAAGTATATGAAAACTACACTGCCTAATATGATACATTTCGTTACTGAGATAGGTCTGGGGGCTCTTGGGTTAAAAAGGTACTGAATAGTACAAAAGTAATGAAGGGAAAGGAAGGGGTATGGTGAAGTGAACTGCGTTGTGACAGAAGAGGTTCAAAACTTCAGAGATAATGGGTGACATCATATATAGACAACCCTCATTTATAGTTTATATATTTTAAGTATTGAAGATAGTGTAATATTATTATTTTATTTTGTGCACTTCAAAGTGCATTACTGTAATATTATACAACGTTTTTATGTGCTATTATTATTTTATAGTTAGCTTAATTTTATAATGCTTACTTTTTAATTTGTTGACTTGTTTTTTATCCTTTTAAAATCTGTTGCATTTAGCATGTCTTTAAAAAAAGGTTTCTGGGGCATGTCTTAAAAAAAGTTTCTTAATATTCTTACATGTCTACTTATACATATATTCACTCTATTTTTTCAGTATCCTTCATTTTTTACTGCTGGGGCATTTTCAAAGGATGGGCCAACTAGAAAACAAGTAAGGTTTTATGCATTTTTAATTGATAAATGGTTTATAGGTAATAACTTATAAAATATGATGATTTTGGTATTTAGAATTATAAATTAAGCACCATAAGAGATAAATTGTATGGATTTCTTTTCATAAGCTGACATTTTAAAATATAAAAAACTCAATGAAAATCCTTAGTTTCATCAAAAAGTTCTTTTTAAAAATAATATTTTAAGCCAATCATTGCTTAAGAATGTGATAATTCAGTGTGTTTAAAAATATCATTTCTTTATAAAGTAGAATGGACTTTGAAAAGACATTTAAAAATTGATAGTTATTTTTGGAATTTCAATGTCAGATTGAGGTGTATGCTTATAAAATGACACCATGCAGAAATCAAGTACTGAGCTTTAAACTACAAAAAAAAACCTTCTAAGTAAATATGATTTAAGTTCACTATCGTTACTTTATAGGTTATGGAAGGAACTACCAAAGTTACCTTGTATGGGTCGGGTTGGGCAGACAAGTTAGCGGAACCAACTGATCAACATACAACTCAGCCTAACAAGAAAATGAAACTAACCATCACTGGACCTGGTTAGTTTTTTGCATTTTATTTATCTTATATTCTGTTAAAAGAAGAAAATTTGTCTATTTTTAGGCTTTTTTAATTGTGTGTGAGCCATAATTTATATTATTTTAATATTTTTATTTGAAATTTCTACACACAAGAAAAGTCGAACCCTGTTAACGCGAACTCCAAGGGCACACGAAAACATTTTGTGTTAACTGAATTTCATGTAAACCGTTTTTTTTTTTTTTTTTTTTTTTGTATTGAACCAGTGAATAGTTTTTTAAAAAATAACAACTAAAAATTATAATTTTACAATGTAACACACTGTAATTGGTAATCATGGTAGATCTTGTGATTTAATTTTATAATGTTCTCTCTCTGTTTTTTTTAAATGTTTTGCTTCATTTGTTCTTCGTAACTTTGAATCACAGAGAAGAAATGTCAAATCCTCATTTTTTTTGTTTTGGATAAGCGGGATTTCGCCTAAAGCGATATCACGTTAAGATATTTTTTAGCATTAGCTCAAGGCTTTATAGGCCAGGGAAATGCTTTCAGTTCATCTTAAGCGAAATTTCATGTTAGTGAGTTCGTGTTAACCAGGTTTGACTGTATTCTGCATTTTTTTAAAAAATATTTAATTATTGTTTTACAGAAGTGGCTTATGTTTTAACATCTATGTGTATGGTACAAGCTGGATTAACTATTTTAGAAGATAAAGACAAACTTCCTTTGGAGTAAGTACACATTGAAAATTACATTCTAGAATTTAACCTTTTCAGTCCCAGTGATGACATTCGGCATCTTCATGTTTCTGATTATAGTTTTTAAAAAATTATAGGGCTGACATCTATTGGGATTAATAAAAAATATTTTCGAATAAAAAAGTTCGAAGAATCGAATGATGTGCTTTTTGATATCATAAATGGCTATAGACAACCAGAAAAATAATTTCTAAAATGATACCAAATTGTCATTGGGACTGAAAGAGTTAACTATTCAGAAAGGTCAAATTTGAGGGCTAATTTATTATCTAATTCTGAGTCATTTGAATTTTAGAAACACATTTATTCTTGTTAAAATGTAAGGCTTTTACATAGTAGCATTTCTATGGTTGCTCATTATTTAATGCCCCCACAAAACAATGGCAGCCTTATTGTTAAAGGAATTAGCTGTTTTAATCATGTCTTATACCATAATATTAATGAGGTTTTCTAGAACATCTGAAGTGCTCAAAGGGTATCTGCGATACCAATTTAAAGTTATCGAACTGTACTTATAAGACATAGTTTTCTTTAAATGTATTGATTTATTGAAAGTATTATTGTGTCTTTACTCTCAACTAGTTTTTCTATTTATCCAATTGTCAAATAAGAACAGCAATAATTAATAGGCATAAATAAAATTGTATCTATCTTACTGTATTAAAATTGTATGAATTTAACAGTATTTCGGGGTTGGGGAGCTCAGTCAGTTAAAGCCTTGCATGCGAAAGATCCAACGTTTGGGTCCGGGCATTGCTAAAGTAACTGTAGACCTGTAAACGGCCCATGCAGTAAAAGAATGTTTGACAAATATTTCCCTTCATGTATGATCTATTTAGTCCTGAATATCGGTTTATCACTTGACTGTGGTTGTAAATGACAACGCCCATCATCAATTGCCCAAGTGTGATGAAAAATCATCCTAACCTTAACAGTATTTCTTTTCAAACTTTTATAGGGGAGGTGTCCTTACTCCTGGAGTTGCTTTTGAGAACACTACTCTACGACAACGATTGGAAAAGCGAGGAATGATTTTCACAATTGAAACCATCAAATAAGTTTCTTTGGTATATATTACTATGGTTGTTGTATGTTAAGATTTTTTATATTATGAAAGCATATACAATAGAGTACTAGTTTCCTATTTTAATATATTTTTTGTATTTGTATATTTTGCATAATTTGTTGATTGTTTGGCACAATTTAATTTTGAATAAAATCTAGAACCCCCCGTTTTATTTTCATTATTATGGAACTTGGAATCAAAGTTATTGTTGTTAATATTTATAAATATTTGAAAGGTATAATTTTACTAATGAATTAAAAAAAATATGGACTTAAAAGTATAACTTTAAATAAACAATCTCTTGGTACTTTATGTAAATAAAATAAAATTTGGTATTACTTATTACTACTTGATAGGTTTTTTTTTCTTGCTTTGTCTTAAAATTTTCCCTGATTTAAAATGTTAAGCATACTAAAGAAAATAACTGACTATTCTTATCAAGCTTTCTTGGCCCATTATGTCATTTGTGTTCCTTTATCTTTTTCACAATTATAAGTCTGATAAATTCCTGTATTTTTTTTTTAAATAAGTACGCAATATTAGCTGAGTTTAGTTGTTTGAAACTTCTTAACCAAAATTTGTTCTACTTGCTTAAATGTGTTGTGCGGAGCATTTAAATTATATGTACCCATGTATAGTAATTAATAAATGCATATATTTCTGTAGTTATATCTGTTTCCTTATACTTGATGTGTTCATTATACTTTGCTACAATACTTATGCCAAATAACAATATCAATAGTGAAATGTCAGTTCATTCAAATAAAACTTAGTTAACCCGTAACTGGTAACATCTCGCTGACAAACACTCCCAGTAACATCCGTCTATCAGACTAAGAGTTTTGTAAACTATCCGTCTATAACTAAATAAATCCGTCTATAACTATTTAAAACTGTCCGTCTATCAGACGGATATTACCAGTTACGGGTTAAAACAAATTTTTTATAATCAAATGGTAGTATTTCCCTTGTCAAAGTGCTTAAATAGTTCTAATTATGGTTTGCTCTTGTGGAGCATTAAAAAATTCCATGAAAGAACATCATTAAAAAAAAATAATTCAAACAAAAACACTGCTAATAAATGTTCAGACTAAAATAAATCTATATTGAAAACCTATGTCTGGAGAGTTTGCTGTGTTTAATTTGTTTTAATAAGGAACTCATTGACAACAGTGAAAATCAGTTTAAAAGTGAATGATCATGTTTAACATAGAAATTCTGTAATAAGGTAGTATATGTAGGTATAATGCAGGGTTAGTCAAAATGAATAGGACAATAGTTGATAGGTTGATAGTTTATCGGTCCATACGTAGCTGTAGTTTGGTTACAATAAACATTTGTCTAAATATAGTTTTCTTATTGTCCTATTCATTTTGACTAACCCTGTATTTTTGAGGCTGAAAAGAGTCAGACATTTTGAGAAAGCTAAAAACTAGGAATTTTTATTAAGAAAAGAAAACTAAATATTTATAATTAAATTTCAATTGCTAATTTTAAAGAGCATTTTTTGGGTTTCAGTTCGCTTTAGTACAACTTCAACTCGTTGTCTTTAAGATATACTGATGGGGGGGGGGGGGGAGAATTACACAATGTTAAATCTAAATTTCATCATTTACTACTATTGCAAAAGTATATTATGCTCCGAAAATGAACTTTTCAGTTAATCCCATTGTTTTAGAAAAAAAAAATCATATTCTTATAACTCGGAAGGCCTCGTATGGACAAACTACAGCAAAATCGGAACAATCCTATATTTTATTTCCCTGGAATAAAAGGAAACAAGTAATTCCTGGTTTGGTTCTCAAATACTTGTTCTAGAGCTTGGTGAAAATATGCCACGGCTCCTAATCTGGCTCGTGCTTCCATTGCACCAGATATGGTAAATCGAAAAATAAAGCGATAAACGGCTCGAACTTTTAACTTCTGAGACCAAGGCTTCAGTGTGGGGTATGGCGAAAAGGATCTTTAGAGTTTGCTTTATATTAGTTGCAGCATTTAATTCACATACCTGGAAATTTTTAGAGCCGAGGCCAAGTGACGTGAACGACACCTGAGCGGGCACCCACCCAACATAAGGGCACATGGTGCACTCCTTCACACAGAGCATTGTTATTCGTAGAACTTTTTGGGCTGCACAGACCGTTTATAAATCAGCAGTTATATTTTAGTATAGCTCGAATCCTAACCTAAGATATTTTTGATGCAAGACTTTGCCCTAACCGATCATTTTCTCCAGTCCCTTACTTCTGCAATTTTCAATGTCCACCTGAAAATACTAAAACAATTTTACCTTAAAAGTTAATTAAAAACTAAACTGGTGCTAACATCTGCGACAATTTGTAAATTTCACTTATAAATTATGTAATTTGCTATCAAAGATCGTGTTATTGAATGCAATCCAGCAGATTCAAAAAATAAACCAGTCTTTTGTAGAACTAGTAGCACAATGGTTATATGCTCAAACCTCTCCCAGAGAATATTTTGTTAATTGCAATAGTCTTTCAAGACCAAGACTAAGTTGTTTGATGAGAGGAATAGGTAAAATAACAGGTAAAAAGATCTATTATAGATAAGTAGCTTATTTTTACACACTATTGCTCATAGCTGTGGAGTGCAAAGTGGTGTAAGTGAAGCTATACACATGCCCGTATTATCTTGGGTTACTAAGGCGAACGGTTCAAAATTTTTAATTTGCAAATACGAAGTAATAATGGTCTATTAAACAAGTAATAGTTACGTGTATATTTTGTGGTTTTTTTCAAACTTGACAAGTCTAACACATTCAAATAAAAATTATATTTCTAATAAATGTTTCAGGAAATGTTTCATAATATCTTAGATATTTTACAGAAAAATATATAAATGGTAAAAATTTCTACAAAAAGGCAACATGTAAATGTTCTTTTATATTTCATGTGACATTAAAATGATTCATCAAAACTAAGAAATCTGCCAAATAAGGATAGACATTATATACATGCTGCTATGAAAGATTGAATGTTCTTATTCAGTTTGGTAAAGCTTTTTGAAAGCATATAATTTCATAAAGATGTATAATATCAAACACAGTAAAGAAATAGTTATAAGAATAAACAAGTTTATTAAACAAAACAATGTATGTATGACAAACATTTCATTTCAGTAATTTAATTTTTTAAGATGTATTAAAGGCCATTTTAAAACATAACAAGATACATTAGAAATTCAGTTCCAGGTTCAATTGTTTTAAGCATAGTTGTTATCGAGGTGAAGCTTGTTTTACTTCAAAACCTGCAATTTAAAAGCCATAATTAGTTTTGTCTAAAAATATTTTTTTTAATGTCATTAGGTTTTTATTTTAGACTTTTTAAAATCTTTTTTTACTCAAGCTGAAACATTTTATATTGTACATTTATATAAAAGAAACTAGAAATAATTTATATATTGCACCCACAGATTTAAATGAGTTTTTTAGAATATTTTTCTTATCATAAACCATGTTTAGAATTGAACAAATACATACAACAGATCTTGTAAATTAATTCATTCGGAAAATGTTTACTTTGGTAATTAGAGAGCAACATTTTTCATGAAAAGATATGTGAGTGAACCCCAAAATAATACATAAAAAGTGGCATAAAGCTTAGTTTTGAGATCATTCATATATTCAACATTCAAATATTTCAGGTAGTGGAACCATTAACTAACCAATTAAAACTCTACATTTTAGTAGCTATAGAAACTTTAGTAAACAAAAGTGTTTTTCAATAAAAGTCAAAACGCATTCGTATTAATAAAGCCTTAAATTTAGTTTTTTGGTACAACTTTCACTAAGATATATTTTAAAAAAAATATTCTAGTGTTATGTTAGAATTAAAAAATATTTACGAAATCGAATTTTATTATTAAGCAAAATATTCTCAGTCAAATATTATCTCTTAAAATGTCTCAGACAATAAATGCACACAACATTCTACTAAGTCACAACAAAGAATAATACACATGTTAAAAAATACTTGGACAATTCTACCATAATTTTGACTTTCATGCCCAAGGGCTTAAATTATTATAAAATGAAAATATCACTTTTCTTTTTATACAGTAAGTGTGGTACTTGTACAAGTATAAAACAACATTTATTGTTAAAAAAAATTGCTAAAAAACAATTTTAGAACACAAATATTGCATTAAATTTATTGTGGCTGATGTTAATACCTTTCAACCTCTGTTTTACAGAATGATTTTTTTTTTTTTCAAAAAAATTGTTTTGTTTCACAAGTGTAGGAAATCAGATATCTATAATTTGGACTGTTTGTACATAATAAATATATATTACAGGTGAATTTAGCTGATTATTTATCCTAATTTAAAACCAGTAACTTTTCGCCTTTAAAATTTATAGCAATACGATGGATTAGAATTCGTCATAGAAAATACAAATACTGAAAGAAAAATAACAGAATATCCCTTTCAAAACTCTTTAAATTGTATGTTTGTAAATAATGGTTAAACAAGTCTGTTTACTTGAAAATTAGAGGAGAACCACCCATCTCTCAACTCTCTTCGAATATCTATTTATTTTCCCGATTCTTAAAAATAATCTTTTTTTTAAATGGTTTATAATATTAATTAATCACAACCAGTTTAACAAAAGCCTTAAAATAACCAGTTTCCAAGAAACTGATTTGAAATATACATTTATAATAAAAAAATATCCATGATCCATGTTTCATTTTCTTGTTGTTGTTATTATGAAACAATGTAAGCATTTACACTCCATTTGATCTTACATCTGTAAGTGTTTCATTTTCACAAGTTCCTTACACCTGAAATTAAAAGTAGAACTGACCACCTACCATATCCAAGTCGTCTTAGCCTCAGTGCCAGGATTGGATTGTCTTATCATTCCAAATGAATTCTCCTCTAGGCGATTCTACATTTGGTGGCAAAAGAGCGCAATATACAGGAGCTTCTGCACCTGAAATTATGCATAAAATGCTTAACTACTTTGATAATGCTACCCACATTATTGTATGATACCTTTAGTAAAGCAACTATTGTTCCTTTACACATTCAGTTACCACTGTTAAATGCTTTTTTTATACCATAGGAATCTGTTATAACATCATTCAAGTGACTGTTTTATTTAGGATATTTAAAAAAAAAATTATAAACAAGGTTGAATATTTATTCAGTATAGTCAGTAAAACAGGTAAAATTCATATTATACACATGTATTATCAATTAAAATTTTAAAATGAGATCTATTGAATAAATTTTAACCCTAGGTGCTATTAGTAGTGGTTTAACTTTTCCATCTTCAGTTCATTATTTCTTTGACGGCAAATAAATTTCCATTTAAATTGTGAAATATTTTTTTAAAAATATCTTTAGAAGAAGAATGTTTTTTTTACGAAGACATTGTGATTATATCATATAAATGTATATATTTAGCATTATAATAACCGAGAATTTCATCAAAAATTATCGTTATAAGCAAACTATTTCAACATTAAGGCATGTGGGCAATTCAAGGGATTGGAAATTTCTGCTGTTATAAAGGAGTTGTTGTAACCAAATTAGGACTATATTACTATAACTTGCCATGGAAATATCTCTCTTACCCTGGTCAGGTGTCAATGGTCCTTTGTGACTTGTCATATCTGTGTCTACGTAACCAGGATGAACCTAGTTGGATAATATAAATTTGAGAAACATTTTTATACTGCGAAACTTGAAACAGAATAATCAGAGGAGTATTCCCAAGTCAGTACACAACAACATATTTTAAGATATCATCAATTTTATGTTTTTGAATAATTTCAGAAGCCGGACGTTTGTAGACAAATATAATATTCGAGTAAAAATATTTAATTCTTGACCAAATCCAAAATACAGCCGAATGCGTATCATCTAATTAATTTTAATACCCTTGACACAAAATTTGTATAAATTATAGTTACACATAATTCTAACCAAAATTAATATTAGGGATTTTTTTTAAACAAAATTTCTAAACAAACACTTTTTATACAAAGGAACGATTGCAATATTGTATCTAATCTATCAAATTCGTATAATTTACAGACTTCACTTTTACTGTTGGCAGATAATCATTTATTTTAAAATAGTATGGGCCTGCTGGAAATAAAATATTTAGCCAACTTTCTTTTTAAAAACATATTATGCCTTGCTAAAGGTATTGACAACAGACCAAGGTAAAGAGAATGCCAACTAAAATATGTTGAGGTATTTTTTAAAAAATAATTTACAACAAAAATATCCAGAACTTGAAATGTGCCCAAGGCTCTATTAAAGATGGTTGCAGTGCCAAAATAGGTAGTTTAAAAAGTGTTTACCTTGATCCGCAGTCAAAGTACCAGAAGGATTCATATCTGTATAGGTGCGCCCTGGATTTACCTAAGCATGACCAGATTGCTTATAAGAAACAAACCATTCTGAAATATGTTTATGTACAAATTCAATTTTCCAAAATAGTTGGATAAGAATATTCCAGAGTGTCTAATAAAAAACAATTTCAAACTTGCCTGACTTTTCCAGGATCTATTTTTACAAAATTATTATTTTTGTTTTGGAAAGGAATAAATAATAACACCCATATTACAAATAAAAACAGATGGATGTTTTAAAACTTAATATATTTGAAGGTTTTTCTCCCCAAAATGATAATTTCCCCGACATTTGCAGTCCAAAAAAAATTTCCTGACTTTTTTCTAGGTATTCCATACGGGTAGACACCCTGGTATTCTGATGTTCCCAAAAATTTATAAAAATATACTTTTTTGCTAAATTTTTTGTAGGACATATAAGGATCAAATGAAGTAAGTAACCAACCAACTTTGAGTACAAATTGTTTAAGTATTTTTCAATGGACAGTAGACATAAGAAATTTAACTATGTAAGCCATTATTATCAAAAGGGAGAAAAAAATTTCAAGGCTGAATGACGATTCTTTTTTTTAAAAAAAGAGGGTTAAAATAATGTTTAAACAGAAAGAAGAAATTATTATTTTACAAATATTTATTTAAATAAAAAAATATCTGACACTTATAGCCGCCAATTACAAAACTTTTTTAACCAATTAAAAAATAGCAAAATAGCTGAAATAATTACTTAAAGATGAATATCTTTTAACTTACAGCATTAACAACTATGTCTGGGCGCGAATCCTTCAAAAAATTTCTGTGCTGGATCATAGTAAGTGCATTTACTCCAATCTTGGATATCGAATATGCCCGACTTCCCCAGCCATTCTGTTCATTTACTCCAGCTTTAGCATCACTAAAAAAATAAACAAACTTCAAGATAAATATTATTTAAAATAGTAAAAACATATACATTGAGTAGTCTAAAGGATATTATAGTTCACATGATTTAATCTGAATGGCTTAAATCCATAAAGGTTGCTTCATTAAAAAACAGAAGTATGTTTTAAAAATCCTTATGAATATTTTATGATTTTAGATAGTTAAACATCTTTAACAAACCATTTAACTTAAACTTTAAAATGCCTAAACAACACACTATATTTTATAGATTAGACACATTCTATCATTAATTTATAAAATTACTTACTCAACAAATTGCTGCATAAGTTTAACAAGGCCGTCTTCAGTTAAAGTTTCAGATTTTAACTTTTCTTGCAATTCTTTACTTGAAACATATTGGGAAAGCTTTCCAGCAGAACTGCTAAGATTTACAACTCTAGAGAAAAAAAAATACCAGAAGTTTTTAAATAAAACTAGGGGTGTGTAACACAACACTAAAACCACACAACCGTCAATTACCTCTCAATAAATCATTCCATTGAGAGGTAATAATTTACCCTATGTTAATAGTAATCGTTTTGCTCAAAAAGGGCTTCTTCAAAAATCTTATTATAAAAGTACCAGAAATTCGTATACTGAATTTGGAGTTTGTATTTCTTCCTTCTTTAACAATAACTCTAAAACCAAAAGCGTTTTACAGCAGCTACCCTCATATAACAGATGCATACATTCTCGAAAACCTCATCTTGTTCACCAAATTTGAAATCAACTGTTATTTTAGTTGAATCTGCAAGTGGTTTCAGACAGACCAAAAAAACAGACTAATGTTAAAAAACACATACTTTTTTAGAATCAGCAGCCTCCAAAACATGTAGAACACACAAAACCTGCATTTCGAATTTTTCACAATCTTTGCACTAATCATATATTTCATGTTTGGAAAAGTATAGCATTCGTTGGAAAACTGACTAAAACTTCTCAACAATAAAAAAACAAGACTTGAAGGAGAAAGTAAATAAAGGTGGCACATGAAAATCTTTGAAAATTCATTTTGCAAGGTAATAGGAGAGTATATGACTAATTGAATTGTGCATCTAACATAATGCAACATTGCTAGGCAAGTCTCAGCCTCAGCAGAAAACTTGTGGCAATCAAAATGCCAAATAACTCAATTAAATTTTATTTTCAAAATGAGGGAACTTATTGGTAAATAAAAAAATATATAAATTTTCTAGTTTCTTTTACAGTCAAGTTCATTGAGTATGCCTCCTATTACTTAACATCGTTTGTTTTCTGCCTCTCGCTGGGCAAAAAAGTTTCGATCGGCAAAAAGCCAACCATGGCATGGAGATTACATGGTCTATTTAAAAATATTTGTACTCTGGTCAAGTTCAACATTAAGTAACTCGATTCAGCAAATTATGCATTTTGAGTAACATTCAAAACATTTCTATTTCTAGATAAAAATAATAATTTGAAGCGTACCTAGCATGTGGTCTTAATAACGGAAACAAAATTTTGCAAACATTCATGGTGTCCAACACATTAATCTTTATGGTATTTTCTGCTTGTTCTCCAAATGGTGTAGTATCTGTCATCTATAATTGATGTGTCAAATATATTACTAATTTATACAGGACAAATCGTTGACATTTTATGAATTTATAAACATTATATAAGCTTTAGTTGTTTATATTATCGTGATGGTATAAAATACTCAATAATGGACTACATATTTTAAGTCACAAAGACACATTTTATTTGATTTATAGTTTTTAAAAAATACAGAATAAAGGAAAACAAAAAGCTATTATTTCTGTGCAGTAATTTTCAATAAATTTTTTTAGCAAAAATTGAAGAGATTGATATTATCTAAAACAATGTACATAGTTCTTTCAGTCAAATTTGTGCAAACCTTCATACATTTTTAGATCCCAGATATTTGACTAACTACAGATATTTCAACTAATGTATGGATATGTGTTACATTATGAAAGAAAATACCAGGGATCGGAGTAACGCGTTACTTGTAACGCCGTTACTAGTAACAGTTACTTTTTTTAGGTAACACCCAGTAACGCCGTAAAATTTTAAAGAAAGTAACTGTAACTTAGTTACTTTTAGTGGTAACGAAGTAACGAAAATTGTCGTTACTTTTCCGTTACTTTCCAAACCGCTCTTCACGGAGCTCCAATGTTGCAGCTGTTGTTCATCGCTCGAGTTGAAAATCAAACACAACAGTCAACACGTGAAAAAGTGGGATAAGGGGGTAAAGCACCCCATAGACACACTTTTTCTCGGAACATAGGGGGTCAAAGTGCTGGGGGTGTCTTCAGTGACGCACCCTCCTCATTCGGCACTAAACGAAGGTTCTACACTACTCAAAACAATTAGGGGAGCACATGTTTTAAACCCTTTCGCTCCCAATAATTCCTTTGGGAATCATCAGCTTGTGATTTTTTTCTGACTAAGTTAAATTCGCCACTTATGTATAGTTAGATACATCGTTAGATGGAAAAATAACGTATTTTGAAGAATTTAATTTTTTTTTATAGTAATAAAAATATGAAAAATATGGTAAAATAAATTTCACTTTAAAACAGTTTTAGAAAATAAATTGACCCTAAATTTTTCATGCTTGCATTTTTTAGATGTTTAAAAATATATTTCAACTATTTTTAACAAAAAACGTTTTGAAAAAATTATTGTTATAATTTATTAAAAAGTTATTATTCCATTTCCCCTTTTTAATTTAGGTATTAAAAACTTAAGATTTTTTCTCCTGTTTTTTACTATTTCATTTCGAATGCATAGTGAACCTATTTAACAAATTTTAGATTCATAGGACAAAAATTAAAAAGTTGGGAGTGAAGTTAAAGTTGAAATTAAAAAGTGCTCCCCTAATTGTTTTGAGCTAAAGGTAAAAATTAGCAAATTTGGTTAATGGCCAGTGGCCGGTAGCCTCCATTTTTTTAATGGCCACTTTTTTTAAGTTAATGGCCACCCACCAGCGGATTTTTTTATACAAAAATTATATCAGTATGAATTTATAAAAATAAACTTTTATTATTCAATGCGTCAGTGTGAGTCAGTTCGAATCATTAAAGGAAATCAAGGTAACTTTGAAATATAGACATGGTACAAGCTGAAGAGAAAAAAACTTTTTTCCTTTAGAAATTATGATAGCAAAAATATTTCAATTTGTGAACGATGGGTTTTTGTAATAATAAAACAAATAGTTAACTTTTATAACCAAAATAAGATGTTAACAACAAGATAAATGGCTAAAATATAAGAATAATTTAAACAAGTAAAAAATAATTTTACTATATATGTAATAATCAGCAATTAAATTTATTCCAATGAAATTTATTCTGAATGTTAACTTCAAATTAAACTGTTTTCTCCAAATTAAAATAAATGTATATTTTTTCTATGAAATATAAATTTTCTGGATCAAATAATAATATTCTTTTACACATCTTTAGTTAAAAACTGGAAAAATCGTGAAACTAAGTCGATCCTACTATCGTGAAATTCCGGTGATCCCACTATCCGAAACTGGGCCATTCCATGAAAAGTGGGAACAAATGATTAAAAAATAAATCTTCTTATAATATACTAATATTCATATTATTTGACAGTTAAGGTATCAAATTGACTGAATTTGAAGTGTTTTCATAAATAATAAATATTTTTGAGTGGCAACAGGAAGTCAAAAATTGCTGTTCTGAATAGACCGCTCATGTCCATGTGGAGCTACTTTTTAAGCCGATTTTGAACTATTAAACTACATTTTAACCAAATAAATTAATTGCACAAAGAAAAAGTAAGTATTTGTTTTAATTTTTCCCTTTCTTTTTCTTAATTTACAATATATTTATTTAAGAAATAATTCATTTATTTTACCGAAAACAAATGTCCCACACGTGACAGAAAAGATGTTCTTTTTTCCATATTAATTTAATGAATTGTTACTATGCCTTCAAATTTTATTTTTAAACATTAATTTATCATTCTTTTAAGAATAACACATTGCACTTAAGTAGTATTCATTAGAATTAGAAATTTTTAAGATTTTCTTTTGTCCCACACGTGACATCTCAAATCAGAAGTTTTATAAAACATTAAAATGAGTTTTTTTTGTTTAATTTATAGTAAAAATTAATAACTTTGAATACAAATATTAGTTGTAACTCACTTTCTAATTAATTTGAACCATGATATAAATTCTGAATTCCTAGAAATTATATTTTGGATATTTTTTTTTTTGTATTGACTGACGATTTAGAAAATGCTTTATGTTTCTGATTCAAAATTATTCTACACTGTATTCTTAATTTATTTAATGTATTTTAGGCTAGATAGAATGAATATGTCAAAGACAGAAAGAAAGAAATCTAGTTTTCCAAAATGAAGGAAACAAAAGATTTCGTGATTTAAGGCTGAAGAAAAAGAAACAGATGAGTGAAATAGAAAAGAATGAACTGAAGGAAGTATAGAAAAAATTTAGGAATGAGGACGATGTTCCTAAAAAGGAAGTAATATATAGCGATGGACCTTCGTCAGAGTTGCGAATTTATGGTCAAGTTAACTGGATTATGAACAGAAAAATACAACAAAACTTTTATATGGAAATATTTTGCAGCCTCTCATAGCAAAGGCGTCGTGGATGGGGTAGGTGGCAATGCAAAACGCTTAGTTCGACAGAAAATGTCACAAAGTGGGATTGTCGTTCGGTCGGCAAAAGACTGCTGAAATGGCGTCTTTACTTTTAACAAAGACTTAGGTATTTTTCATAGATGAAGAACAGATAAAAAAAGAAACAGAAAAATGCAAGCCTTGGGATGGTGTATTAACTGTTACTGGGAATAAAACAATATCATGTAATATGGTGGGAAAATAACCAAATCCAGTGCAAATTAAATGCCCTCCCCAAAGAAGTCATCATTCCGAAAGAAAAACGCCATGAACTGTTAAATCTCTGATAAGGAGACTGGGTAATTGTAATGTATAATAATAAAACTTATCCTAGTGAGATAAAGGGTATTATAAACCAAGACATCCAAGTATCTGTAATGCACGAGACAAAAGGAACATCAGGGATGTTCAAATGACCAGTTCCTCCTGACTGTATCTTGTATAACAGACAATAAATTATAAAAAAAAATATACCCTCCTTTAGTTGTAAACAACCGTGGGCAATTTAAGTTCAATGAAGTCATTTAAATTGTAAATTTTCATAACTTTTTGTATTTTCCTTGTATTTCATTAAAAGGTGTATTTTTGGACTTAATTTAACTAATTTGTATTGTCAATTTTATTTTATTGTCAGACAATAACTTTAATATGTTGTATGACTAACTATTGAAGGTCTAAAATGGATTAAAAGCAAGTCAAAGCGGCTTTTTTATATGATGTCACGTGTGCGACATCATACAAATTCATAAGGTGTCCCACACGCGACAGTCTAATCCCAAATTAAAAAATTAATTACAACAAGAATTAAATTTATCATATTACAAAAACTGCTGGAAATCATTTATAAAGGTTCACTTTGTATGATAAAAAATACTTTTCTTAAAACAATTCTTGAAATTAGCTGAATTCTGCACTTTATTTCAAAAAATACATTTTTGCTATTTCAGCTCTGTCCCGCACGTGACACATGTTTTAATTAGTATAAATAGTGTGATTTAATACTTTAGAACATTTAATTAGTATCAAAATGTGAGGAATTATATGCATTTGATAAAAAATAACAACTAATAGTTATATTTTTCAATGCTAAATGTATTATAGAACAATTTATAAGTGAAATAAGTGTACAAATGTCCCACACGTGACCGTGGAATGGCCCAACTCCGGCGACCATAACATCGCGAAACTCCGGCGACCATAACATTGCAAAACTCCGGCGACCGAAACCTCGGCGATCGTAACGTCGCGAAACTCCGGCGACCGTAACATCGCGAAACTTCGGCGACCATAACATCGCGAAACTCCGGTGACCGTAACATCGCGAAACTCCGGTGACCGTAACATCGCGAAACTCCGGTGACCGTAACATCGCGAAACTCCGGTGACCGTAACATCGCGAAACTCCGGTGACCGTAACATCGCGAAACTCCAGTGACCGTAACATCGCGAAACTCCGGTGACCGTAACATCGCGAAACTCCAGCGATCGTAACATCACAAAACTCCGTCGATCTTAACATTTTCAACATAAATTTGACTGAAAGATAAGATAGCGCAGTGGGAGGGTGGCGATCGAAGTGGCGACCTATGGCAAATTTTTTAATCGCCTATATTGACATTTAAATCGCCACGTGGCGAGTGGCGACCGCTAATTTTTACCTTTATTTTGAGCAGTGTAGTATCAATTTCACGTCTTATTTTTCTTGAAATCTTTTTTGTGGGATGTACACCCCTCTTAGAAAATCGACCAGTCCTCTGTTGCTATATACTAGAGAGCACGGGAGCGTGATTGTCGAACTTAAAAGCCAAAAGATATTTTGGTTCAAAAATTAATTAATGCAACCAAAATGTCCAAAATATTACTCAATTCTTGCAAAATAAATTTTGTATTTTGATTAGTCATCACTAATCATGATATAGAGGTAAAGTGACGATTTGTTATAGTTTATGTAATTATTCATTATCTGTATTTTTTAATTGTTATAATTTTTGCATGTCATTTATAGTAGCTGTATTATGCAAAGCTTTATTGTTAGTTACCATTTTTTTTAAATAGGCAGCCTTAGATTTTTTTTGCCCAAAACGTGAATTTTTTTGTTAACTAATATAAATCAGTAACTTTAATCCTCATTAACTTTATAATTCATCAGTAACTTTAATCCTCATTAACTTTATAATTCATCAGTAACTTTAATCCGAAATAAGTGTTTAACCCTGTTTATTAAATATTAATAGTTACCATATGTTTAAGTTCATCCTTTATGAAGAAATTTGACTTCTTAAGATAAAATTAATGAATAATTTAGTTTTGAATTATTAAGTTATAATTAATAATTTTAATTTATTCATACTAGTTATGCAAATTAATGAATGTTATTGATTATAAATAATTTTGTTTTAAATAGATAATTATAATAGGTTATAATTACTAATATTCA
Source organism: Hylyphantes graminicola (assembly GCA_023701765.1). Taxonomy (NCBI): domain Eukaryota; kingdom Metazoa; phylum Arthropoda; class Arachnida; order Araneae; family Linyphiidae; genus Hylyphantes; species Hylyphantes graminicola. Next base: position 36,167,616 of record CM043116.1, read on the forward strand.
TTAATTTGCATTTTCAGTTAAAAACTACATCGATAATTATTATAATGAAGTTTCCTTTTTACCGAGTCGGCAACTCCAAAATTTTCTAAAGTAACTGTAAAAGTAATGGTACCGTTTCTTTTTTTTTGAAAAGTAACTGTAACTAGTTACTTTTCAAAAAAAGTAACTGTAACAGAGTTACTTTTTAGCAAAGTAACTGTAACTGTAACAGAGTTACTTTTAAAAAGTAACTTTCCGATCCCTGGAAAATAGATTAGAACTAACTATCTTAATATATTGGGACCTGTTCCTCCTCAGAAAATAAAAAATTCTAATAATATGATTTGCAAATAGATGCAGTTAAAAAACACACACATATATGGAATAAATAAATTTAGCAGAATTACAGAATTGGATTTCATAGGGTCAGAGTTTGGATAATTGGAGTTCTACTTTAAGGCAATTAATCTTCATATTAAAAAGAGTGGGTAGCCATATAAAATGGAGGATAAATAAAGCAGGGATTATATTAGTATATACAGTGGTGGCCAAAAGTGTGGACACATTTTGAAAGTTTCATGTGTTTCAACTGTTAGTTGTGTTCTTGCATCTATTAAATTTCGCCTAAATACAAACATTTAAATATTAAATTGAAGGTAATTTAATGTAGAATTTCACTATAAAAACAGAATTAAAGTATCTTTATTATTACAAATAAAGTTATGCTCATTTTAGTTGAATAAGCAAGCACAATCAATGGATTCTCTTATGCTGAAATTGCAATACAAGTTGGTGGTTTAATGACTTGCAAAACTAAGACAGATCATACTATTAGTTGCATAACTTATCCGTAAAACATATATTGTAACACTGTATTTATTTTTAATTCTACATGAAATTACTTTGATGATGATGATGGTGTGTCCATGGATATAGATTATATGGGACCAGAGGTCTCATAGACGGCTTCAGCAATCTGCACACAGTGGTCCTCATACAGATTAAATTACTTTTAATTTGATATACAATTGTTTAATTTGATATACAGTTAATATATTCTGTAATGACACAAAGTTGAAAAATATAAAAATTTCAAAATGTGTCCACACTTTTGGCCACCACTGTACGTGTCTTACTAAATATATATAGCATAGATACTCTAGGCATGTACTTTGAATGTTCATAGGCAAAGCATTCGTAAAATTTTGTGTGATTGGAAAGAATTTCAACGTCATAATTCAGTTTAGAAAAATCACTAAATGTTTTTGCATAATTATGATATGAGGTGTAAAATTTAAAATTTAAATATGTTGTTCAAAAGGAGAAATTAAAAATTGATAAGGTACGTAGTGAATGAATAAAAAATTAGAAACATGTTTACCTTATAAGCTATAGCTGCATTGTTAACTAAAACATCCAATCCTTCATAGTGAGATTTCAGAAATGTAGCAAGAGATTTAATACTATCTTCAATTTCAATGTCTAATAAATGAAACTTTGGATGTAGCCCTTCTTTTTCAAGAGCCTTCACAGCAGCTAGTCCTCGTTCTTCATTTCGGGCTGAAGTAAAAAAAAATTATTATAAATTAATAAATAATCATTTTAGTTTGTTGTTACTTGTTAGGGACTTCTATGGCAACCAACATAGTATTCAATTTCAATACCTATAAAACTTAAATTGAGCTTATTTTATACAAAAAATACTTCCATAATTTTCACAATTTTTATGGTGTTTTACAATTGTGTAAGGGGGAAATACACTAACAATAAAATAAAGCGGTAAAATATATAGGTTATTTTAGAAATAATAATAAAATTTAGTGGAGTAACCAACGCAAAAAATGCTCTTGATAACAATGAAAGACCCCTCTGAAAAAAGAGGATGGGGGTAACACCTACAAAAGTATTAGTTTTTGAATGAATATTATTATTTTGTTTTTTAGCTTCCACACTATGTCTATAACGTAAAAAGTGGAAGGTTTTATAATCGTTCAGTCCATCCGTCTGTCTGTCACCCACTTTCACAGAACGAACCCCAAATCTCACAAGCAAATGGGATACGTCATTTTGAAGCAAAAAAAAACAGTTTAGGTTACATTCCAAATTTCATTTAAAAATTTTAATTAGAAGTTTATTTAAAATTTAAATAACTAAAAATTTAATCTACATTGAAATAAGATGCAAATTCCATTTTTATTCAATATTTTCACTGTTGCCATGACATCAAACGTAAGAGAAACTTTATTTGAAAGAAAAATAAAATTCTGGAAAAAATATTTAATTTTGTGATATAATTCAATTTGGATTGTTGTAATAGCACAATATAGTTATTTTGAAGGTCCATTATATATGAATGAAGAAAGATGCATAAAAAAACATGCAAATTTTTCGCTTTTATTTTTAAAGCAACAATTTTACTAATTTATTTTTTGAAATGTAAACTTGTGGCTGCAAAAAGGTATTTATTTAAAAAGTACATCAGTATTCTTCGAACTTCAAAAAAAAAATAGCAAACGATAAAGATTAATTATCAAATCTGCAAAAGAAGATTAAAGAAAATTATTAATTTTGGCTGAATTAGAAAAGTTTGAATTAGAACTAGCTAAAAGGCCCTGTTTGCCGAATTTCTTTCTGAGGTGTTGTTAGCGTGTTTCCTGTTGAGCGTAATTGTTGTGTGGAAGCGGTGTAAGTGACAGATTCTGTAACATACCAACTTCTTTAATTATTATTTTGTTTTGTTTTTTAATTATTATTTTGTTTTTTTAGTTATTATTTTGTTTTTCAAAAAAATTATTTTGTTTTTCAAAAAAATTATTTTGTTTTTTAATTATTATTTTGTTTTTTTTATTTTTTTTTTATTATTTGCTTATTTTTAACTTATGCTTGGTATCAAAGGTGAATGCAACTGTTCAGGGATCAACCTGGGTCAAAAAATGCTGTAGCAAAAATGCTAAAATGTAAAAAAAAGCTGTAGCAAAATGCTAAAAAAAATAATTGCTTATAAATCAACGTCGAAGCAAATAAATTACTTGAATTCATACACAATTAAATCTTTGTGTAGCAGTATAGCTTAACAATACATTGATACTTTTTTTTATGAATCACGACATGACAAAATTAAATAATTATATAAAACTATACTACTAAAAGTACTTAACTTTTTTATAAACATTTTTAAATAAGTACAAGCAAGTGGGTATTTACTTTGACTCATGGTGTTGGACTATCTTTAGATTAGTCTATGAACATGTTTTTGCTTTTCATTTGGTGTATTAAATCAAGTTTTGCTTGTTTGAAATCCCAAACTTTTGGTCTAATACATATCCTTATTAAAATGGTTCAAACATTTGTTTAAAAAAATCCAAGCACTTTTCCAGAAAAATTCAAGGACTAGAAATTAACTTGCAACATAAAATCTAAGTCCATTTTAAAAAAAAACCCTAAATATTGTTTAAAATCAGAAACCCCAGTACAGGCGGAAGTAGAATAAAATAATCAAACGTGAACAAAAAGTATTTTAACATTTAAGGTGATCACGACTCGCGGACATCGTGAATCGGACACTTGATCAGAAAATATATTCTGGTTGTCAGAGTTGGCCTGAACCGGAGCTACAAAAGTAATAAGATACTCTTCCGATCACAAAGAGCCAGACAACTGTCAATCATTCTCACGTAATGTGACATCATCGGTAGATTTCGTTAAAATAACTAGGCTGTAATATGAGTAAATCAGGAAGCACAATTGGACTGATTTTAAAACGGTAGGTTGCACTGGCTGGCCGGTATTTGAAGACATCTTAGTGTAATCTAATCTGAATTCATCTTATCATTTTGATTAAATTTTTTATTTTCATTATTAGAATCGGTTATTTGAACTTGTTGTTTATTGAAATTTAAGTCTAGTTTCACCGAATTACGTCGTCGCACTTTCGCGACGGCCAATAATATTTTTTTCGCATTTTCGTGCAAGTTGTCGCATTTTGCGACAAATGCGACTGCAGATTGATCCCTGCAACTGTTCAATGATTTAAGCAATAGTCTTGGAAAATAGGGTGAAATTTTCAATTCTGGTTAGCTTTATGGAAAGATCTGTTAAAGTACTATTTATTTCGGCTGTGTCGATTGGATTTAATCTTTAGAAAAAGTTTTCTATGAGGCATAATTTGATAGGGATTCAATTGTCATCATTCAGTGCTTCCGCGTAGGGAAACTATGCAAGTTGCTTGATTTGCCAAAAGAGGTAACAAGAACTATACAAACTACTGATAATCCCTCACCAGTACGTTTTAAACTTCTTCAAGCACTATATTGAAAAATAATAATTCGTCGATGAAAATGAAGTGAGTATCTAGAAACAGGTGTCGTTTGGCTATGTTAATGTGCTTAAAACTTGGCAAATTTTCCTTGTTCAGATCAAAAACGCGAATTGACGGAATTAATGAAACTTTTTTGTTGCCAAAATAAGTCTGGAAAAATTTTCCACAGTAAAAAGAATGGTTGTTACTTGCCAGAAAAGAAATATTTATGTGACCATTGAAAGCTCATCTGACCTAATGACACCTGTTTCTAGTATTTGAAGACAAATTTCCACAATTAGAGACTTAACTTTGCCTTTGGTTTTTTAAATTTTACAAATGTGTAGTAATATTACCAGTTAAGTACACATCTCCATCAAACTTAGAGCAAAGTGCCCTAACTATAGCAAATCCTATTCCTTTATTGCTTCCTGTAACCTAAAAATAACACATTAATTCAATAAAAATAGCATTGGTAAAAACATATTTGCTTTTCGTGTAAGAAGTTTTTTTTTAAGGTTGGTGGTGTAAATAAATGCAAATCCTACCACTGCGACTCTCGTGGCCATTATTCTTTTATATCGTTAATTATTTAACAAATAATAAAGTATGGGGAAAATTTGATTGATGACGATACAGTTAATAACAATATAGAATTTGTTAAAATTATTCCGGACGAATTACGGTTAATTATTACGGTTATTATTACGGTTAATTACGGTTATTACGGACGAATTACAGCTAACACATGTTTCGTAAATATATGTTAGAGGATTAAAAATCTGTTTCGGTTTCCTTTCTCCCGCCCTGCTGAGGTCAATCGGGGAATTGCATAGCATAAAATGGTTATACAATTGCACTTTTTTCCCTAACTCTTTAACAACTCTCTAAGTGTCTCTGCTCTCTATTTACTTTTGTTTTGGTTTGTTGGGTAGAGATAATCAGGTTTGTGTGCTGACCACGCACACTAACCTGAATATAGGTCTACCAACCAACCAATATAACCCAATCAAAAAAAATAGAGTAAGGAAAGCAACACATTGTAGCTATTGCCAGATCCTTCGTGAAATCGAATCCATGAAATGCCAAAATCCCTATTATGGGAAAACGAAGTCGAGCAGGATTTTTAACTCAAATGATAGCCTATGGACGATGACGAATCAGATTTTGTCAAAGTTAAATATGAGAGCCATATTGTACTGCAATTTAACTATATTTTCTTACAATTTTACATGAATTTTTTTGTGTTGAATAATTAAGTGACATTGGCCAATACACTACAACAGCACTATACCTCAGAATTATAAATTTTTTGGCTATCTTTTGGTCCTCTTTGAATCGGTCTCTTCTGATATTTTACCTTTTTTTTTTTAAATGGATAGTTAAGTTGAAAGAACGGACAGAGAGCGAGACCACTATTTCAATAACTTACTTTTATTTTAATCTTTTAAAAAAGGGCTTAAAATGAAGATTTTTTTAATTTTTATGCAAAGATATTCCTTGTAACTTATTTCTTTGACTCTATATAATAATTATTGAGCAACACATCATTTTTGCATAAGAAAAAGGCAAAATTTATACAGATTTGTGTAGGTAGTTTCTTTTAAAATTTAAAAGGAAAAAAACTAACATAAAATAGACTTTATTCAAAATATGTATCAAAATTCAACATGGATTTGCTCAATAATTTGTTTTTGCATAATGAGGCCCCGAACTGCTGTCTTGTCCAATGTCCTCCATAATCAAACCCGAAGAGTGAAGGACTTGAGGTCGTCTTAGCTTCAGTGCCAGGATTGGATTGTTTTATCATCGAAAATGAATTCTCCTCTAGGCGATTCTACATTTGGTGGCAAAAGAGCGCAATATACAGGAGCTTCTGCACCTGCAATAATGTTGATGTTTGACTATTTTGACTTGTATGATTTCTTTAAGCAAAATAGTTACTATATTTCTTTAGACAAACAAATATCAGTGTTAAACACCTTTACTATACAACTTATTAAGCAAATATCGTTCTTACCCTGGTCAGGTGTCAATGGTCCTTTGTGACTGGACATATCTGTATCTACGTAACCGGGATGAACCTAATTGAAAAAATACAAATTTGAGAAATATTATTAATCTACATTTCGGCGACATGTGTGAAGGTAAAGTAACAAAGCAGAGTTTTATCAGAGCATTCTTTTTGTTTAGGAGGTAGGAGGGGCATTTAAGAAGAAAGCAACTCAATTCGTAAAAGATAGATTTAATTAAGTAAAGCTGACAACGATAAACATCTCGTTACTCTCTCACCGCTCCCAATAATCCAAAAAGTGGTTGGGGCAGAGTTACCTTAGGTGGCCAATAGAGGGCGCTGGTGTACAATCGTGTATATGACAGTTATTTACTCGACTCAACCCCATGAGCCAAACTAAAGTCATCATCAAATACAGATCACAATTACTGTTATATAAAAGTCAATGCATAAGTACTTCACTTCACTTTTCACTAGACATTAACTAATATGTCATTAATAGCCCTAATGTCTAATATATCATTGAATAATCAATGAAGAATATTCCGTTGTTGTAATTAACTACTTCAAATATTTAAAGATATTATCAATTTTGTGTTTCTGAAAGATTTTTAAGTGGCCAATATTAAAAAAAAAATTGGAAAAATCAAGGCATTTTGGATATCATATAAATGTATATATGGTCAGCATTATAACCAAGGAGTTACTGTCTCTTATAACAAATTCTATGAGCAATTCATGGTTAGGTTAGGTTTTGAATTATCGTCGCACTAGAGCTACACGAGGGCTATTGGAGACGGGCATTTTAGAACCACAGTCAAGTGAAGAGCCGACACCTGAATGGACACACAACGCAACCGTTAAGGGCGACATTGTACGCAGCGTTAGGACTTTGAAGGATATTTAACAGGCACCCCCTTACACGGGGTATTATTTGTCGGACATTTTTTACTGCACAAGCTGTTTATAGGTCTGAAGTTATTTTGGCGATGCCTGGACCTGAACCTGGGACCTTTCGCATGCTAGGCCAGTGCCTAACCAACTGGGCTCCCCAGCCCCTGAGCAATTCATGAGACCGAATGTTTGTTCGTTATAAACGAGACGTCATTGTCACAGAGTTTGACTGCACAAGACATTATTATAAGAAAGTTGTAAAATAGCATGTTTAGTGTGTTAAATTGTAAAGTCTAAATAATATATTAGGGGTATACCTATGAAATGACCTTTTATGAACAGATGGCACTGCACCCGGGTTAATAAAAGTGTGGAATCATCCTACTAGCATTTTGTCAGACTACTTTTAACCTTTCACCTGCCAGGGGTATTAGTTACTGCTGTGTTTTTTTCATAGTCATTCTAGGCTTTAAAGATGTCATGTTTTGTGGCAACAAAGGGTCATTTGCGGGAAATTTTAATCCATTACTTTATTTTGAAAAAAAACTGCTGCTAAAGCTTTTCAAATGCTTTAAAAAGCTTATGGAGACAATGGTCCATCTGAATCATTTTGAAAATGATGGTTTGTTTGATTTAAAAAAGCTGATTATGATGTGATATTCAAAGATAATTGAAAACAACCAAAAAAATGTGAAGATGAAGAATTGCAAACAATTTTGGATAAAAATACAAGAATGTCGCCGGTACATATTTCAGAAATGTTAAATGTAACTCAGACATGTATTAGTGAACGTTTTCATGCCTTGGGAATAATTTGCAAGGAAGGAAAATGGGTACCACATGCTTTAACAGAGTTACAGATGGAGAACAAAAAAGTCACTTGCGAACAACTTTTGAATCGACATCAAAGAAAGTGTTTCCTGCATCGAATTGCCACAGGTGATGAAAATGGATATATTTTGACAATCCTGAATGAAAAAAATGTTGGTTGAATCCAGGCCAACCCTCAACATTGACTCTAAAAGAGAAAATCGCTTTGAAAGAGACAATTCTTTGTGTTTGGTAGGATCAAAAAGCCGCCTTCTTAAGTATGAGCTGCTTAAACCTGGTGAAGTAGTTACTTCTAATCAATATCAACAACAATTAACCGATGTAAACCGGGAATTTATCAAAAAACGGCAAAAATTGGGCTCGCAGACATGGAACAGTTATTTTGCTCCATTGTAATGAGCGGCCTCACACCACAAATAACGTTAAAAACACCTTAAAAAACCTAACATGGGATGTTTTATTGCCCCCGCTTTATTCTCCAGATATTGGTCTTTCAGACTATCACTTGCTCAGATCCATGGAACATGGTCTGGCTGAGCAGCACTTCGCTACTTTTGATGAAGTTGAAAAATGAGCATATTCGTTTTTTACCTCCCAGGATGCAAAGTTCTATCACGAAGGAATCCATAATTTACCAAAAAGATAAGCAAAAGTTACTGATCGTAATGGTACATACTTCGATTTATTACCCTCATCCAGTGATGCAAAATTCACCGGTAAGTTTTCTTAAAAAAAGGGTCATTTCATAGGTATACTAATAAATTTCGGAATTGTTTTTTTTTTAATATTTTTAATAAAAAAATATTTCATTTACGAACAAAATATTTAAACAAATAAACAATAAGAACTTTCACATATTATGGCCGCACTGAAAAAGATAAATGGCTAATTAACAATATCAAATGCAAAATTTTAAATACCCACTTAAGATTAATATTTTTTTTTAACTTACAGCATTTATAACTATGTCTGGGCGTGAATCTTTAAGAAAATTTCTGTGTTGGATCATAGTTAGTGCATTTACTCCAATCTTGGATATGCAATATGCCCGACTTCCCCAGCCATTCTGTTCATTTACTCCAGCTTTAGCATCACTGAAAAAAAAGCTTGAAGTTAAACGTTATATTCAAATATTACAGAAATATACACAGAGAAGTCTTTATATTTTATAGCTGACATGATTCAACTCTATTGTCTTAAATCCATAAAGGTAGCTTCATTGAAAAAGAATTACCGTTAAAAAAATCTTTGAATATTTTATGATTTTAGCTAGTTAAATAAAACATGTTATTTGTAACATATTTATTTTATACCAAGAATTATTTGATCATCATTAATTTATAGCATTACTTACTCGACAAACTGCTGCATAAGCTTAACAAGGCCATCTTCAGTCAAAGTGTCAGATTTTAACTTTCGTTGCAATTCTTCATTTGAAACAAATTTGGAAAGTATTCCGGCAGAACTGCTAAGATTTACAACTCTAGAGAAAAAAAAATCTAAAATATGTATTTATACAAAAAAAAATGTATTCTATTCTTTTTAAAACTGCCTAAAATTTCTCAACACTTCAAAATCAAGATTTGAAGAGGTAAGTGAATGAAGGTGGCAAATGGCCATCATTAAAAAACATTTCTGAAGTTATGGGAGGGAACATGACTCACTGAATTAGGTAACCAGTACTACATATACTACTTGTACTACATATACTAACAAGTAGTACTTGGTATGTCACAGTAGAAAACTTCTGGAAATCAAAATGCCAAATAGCTCAATAATTATAACTTCTCACACAATTTTACTTAGACATTCAAAAAGAGGGGAACCTATTGGAAGATAAACAATTGTTTTTTTTGTTAGTTTTTTAACAGTCAAGTTGAGGGCCAGATTTCATTCCTCTGCTGCCTCCTTTATAGTCAATATATATGCCAAATACATTAGTTTTATCGCGAAGAAGGGTAACATAAAGGCTCATTATTGTTTTCATCAGCTTTAAACATAAAGTTTATTTAGTTTAATATTAAAACTTTTCGTAATAAATTAAATTTTAACTTTGAAAAAAATTGCTGTCTCTAAAAGATCTGCTACAATGAAGTAGAGTTGGCAAGAAAGTACATGCCAAGGCATCTAAGACCACTCGTTAAAAATGGCACAGCAAAAACCTATTTCTGCCACATTTCTGGCCAAAACATACAAAAACTTATATCGCTAACATACAAGACCATCAAGATCACAACTCAAAATCAACTTTTACATTGTTTGCATACCGCAATAGTCAATAATAAAAGTAAGGTATTATATGGTTTGAAACCTAAAATGTTAACAGGTATTTTATGGAAAAGTATAAAATTTGAAAAGAATACCTCAATTCCAAAAGAGCTAGCAGACATTGTAATCAATGAGTGAGCATCATTTCTGAAACTTTCACTTACTGCATATATTTATATAATTGTGTAAGAGGCAAAATAAAACTTGACTCCAACAAGAAGGAAAGTTCTATTAAAGAGCAATTTCAACAGTGATAAATTAAATAGCTCTGCTACAGAAATGTATAGTCCTGAAATTTAACAATATTGCTTTACCTTCATTAAATTTTAAATAACATGCCTTAAAAATAGTAAAAGTGAATTAAATTATTTTTAGTTTACCTACTTAAATGATATGATTTAGTAATTACTAGAACTATGAATTCGCTAAAGATGTTATGTTAATTTCTGCCATTTTCATCAGTCCGTTTTTAGCAGTTTTAAGAATTTTCTACCACTGGCAAGCCGAAAAAGTTTCTGAATAAAAAAAAATTGACCCCAGGATGAAGCTTACTTAGCTTTTTTAGAAACATAATCAGGTTCAAATTCACCACTAAATAATTTAATAAAGCAAATTATGCTTTTTAAGTGCGATTCAAAAAATTTCCATTTAAAATAAAACTATTCAAAGCATACCTTGCATGTGGTCTTAACAATGGAAACAAAATTCGACAAACATTCATGGTGTCAAAGACATTAACCTTTATGGTATTTTCAGCTTGTACTGCAAATGGTGTAGTATCTGCATTCTATAGTTGATGAGATAAATCTATGTATTACTAAATAAATCTGTACGAACTATTGAAATTTTAAGAGTTTACACAGTTAAATCTGTGTAGCTTAGGTTTTGATTGCATTGAAAAACACTTAACATTAAAATGGCACATTACATTGCACATTAAAAACACTTAAGATAAGGATTCGACAATTTTTGTAAATTACAAAGAATTTCGTTGTGCTAATTTTGTGTGGAAAAATCCCTATGATTTAAAAATGAAAAATACCTAAATGCTTTAGCTAGGATATTTGGTGAAAAATTTCAGCTAAATATTTAAATGTGCTGTTTAGAAAGAGAAATTAAAAACTAAAAATGAATAAAGTACATAAATTGTAAATGAAATAACAATTTAGAAACCTATTTACCTTATAAGCTATTGCTGCATTATTAACTAAAACATCCAATCCTTCATAGTGAGATTTCAAAAATGCAGCTAGAGATTTAATACTATCTTCACTTTCAATGTCTAATAAATGAAACTTTGGATGCAACCCTTCTTTTTCAAGAGCTTTCACTGCAGCTAGACCACGCTCTTCATTTCGCGCTGAAATAAATTTAAAAAAAATTAATATAAATTAATAAGAATCATTTTTGTTTGATGTCAGTCCATGGTGATGGTGACCAACGTAACATTCAATTTTACTACCATTAAAATTTATTTTGAGTTTATTTTTGTGTAAAAAATACATCTTTGAACAATATTTATGAAATTTTTATTATGTTGTTGTTGTAATGTGCAAGTGGGAAATACACTATAAATAAAATAAAGCAGTAAATTATCCGTAATTTTAATAATAAATTGAGGGGCGTGACTAATGTACAAAATTACTCTTGTGTGTTTAGAAGGCAAAAAAAAAATAGGGTGGGTGGCACATGAAAAATCATAGTTCTTAAGATATTTAATTATCGATTTATCATCATTTTATATCAGAGAAAAAATAAAATCATAGTTTACAAGGCATTACAGTTACAAATTTATCATAAACACCAATTTATGATATTCTATTTATAAAGCAAACATGAATGAAATACAAATAATTTATTGCTCTTTTCTCTGCACTTCTTGATGTGAAGATGATTCTACTTGACGAGGAGTATTAAGCTGCTAAGGATGGGTGCCAAAACCTTAAAAGTTATCATCTCCTCCCACCCCCATGTTGATAAAATCAAATAAAACCTGCATGGCCAAAAATTCGAAGCTATTCTGGAAAAGTTGACTTTACTTCATCTTGTGGTTACTGTGCGAATTTCATTTTGCTGTATCCTATGCAATGAAAAAAACGTCTTTAACTCAAAAACTAACAAAATTTTTTAAAAGGTGACAGCAAGGCTTAGCAAGTCAAAATCATTCAGAATTGGGTACTTTCATCTGTCACATTTTTACTGTTGATCAGTGTAATCAATCAGATTTCATTTTAAACTTCTTTAAGTACTACATTAAAAATTATAATGAAGTGGGTTTCTAGAAACAGGTGTGTGGTTTGGAAATGTCAATGTCTATAAAACTAAGCAAATTTACATTGTTAACAGACATTTTGAACTGACAGAATTAAAGAAACTTTTATATTATCAAAAAAGAAAGAATCAGTAATGGCTACTGATGCTAGAAATAAAGAACTATTTATTGACATTGAAAGCTCACCAAACCAACTGACACCTGTTTGTAATATTTAAACAAAAATTTCCACAATTAGGGACTTAAATTTGGTTCAAGTTCAATCATAAATTTTACAAATGTCTAGTTATTTTACCAGTTAAGTACACGTCTCCATCAAACCTTGAGCAAAGTGCCCTAACAATAGCAAATCCTATTCCTTTATTGCTTCCTGTAACCTAAAAAAAAAAAACATTAATTCCATTAAAATAGCATTAGTAAAATAATATTTGCTTTAAGTACTAATATTTTTAAGGGTGGTGCTGTAAATAAATGCAAATCTTACCACTGCGACTCTTTGGGTCATTATAATTTTAATATCGCTAGTATTAAACAACTAACAAAAATAGGAAATATTGATTGATGATGCTACACTACAGTTAATCACTATAATAATTGACAATTTGCTAAAATTATACCGTAGATAACAGACGATGTTACACAACCAACGTTACGAAGGTCGAATTCGAAACCCTCAGGGATTAAGATAACATTGCGTTCCAATTTTCGAGTTCACAAAAGTGTTTAAGCACAGCTAACATATGTTTTGTAAATATGCAACCATAAATTGACGCTCAGAGATTTTTTTATAAATTTGTAATTTTTTAAAGTTTATTTTGCAGTGAAACTTTAAATATTTATTTTATATATCTATCTCCAACATTGTAAAATATGATTCGGAGGGCTGTGGGGAGCCCTGTGGCCAGAGTCTCGATCTCCGGATCGAAAGGTCCCGCGATCGAGTCCCGGTCGCTGAAGACCCACCGAGTATATGCGGAGTACGTGCTCGTTAAATTATTATCATGCAAAATTTTGTCAAATTTAATCTTTATAATTTATAAAAAGTACCATACTTTATATAAAAGCAGACCAAAAGTAGAAACCATAATTTATTAGAATTTAATTATAATTTCCCTCAAGTCTTTGGATCGGTCTCTGATGTTATTACTTTGAATTTTAAAAAAATGCGTAGTTATGGAAGTTGAAAGAATGGGTAGAGAGAGAAGGAAATATCCACCTTTTAAATAATAACTTATTACTTTTTTTTATTCTTTCAAAAATTGAAATTCTTAAAAAAGAATAACTTTAATTTTAATGCAAAGAAGTTCTGATAATTTTCTGTAACTTAACATTTCCTTGAAACTATATAATAATTATTTGGCAAAACATAATTTTTATATATGAAAAATATAAAACTTTATACAGTTCGCATAGTATGTGTAGTTTCTTTTAAATTTAAAAGAAGAAAACAAACGAAAACTACAATATAAAATAGACTTTATTTAAAATATGTATCAAAATTCAAAAGTAATTTGGTCAATAATTTGTTCTCGCATCCTCAGGTTCGGAATTGCTACATTGTCCAATGACTCCCATAGTCAAACCAGAAGAGTAGGGAGTAGAGGTCGTCTTAGCTTCAGTGCCAGGATTTGATTGTCTTATCATTCCAAATGAATTCTCCTCTAGGCGATTCAACATTTGGTGGCAAAAGAGCGCAATACACAGGAGCTTCTGCACCTGCAATTATGTAAAAAAAATCATTATTTTGATTACTGTACGATTCCATTAGTGAGGTAGTTATTGTTTCTTACCACAATCAAATAACAGTTTTTAACACTTTTACCTTTCTAATACACAAAAATCTTTCTTACCCTGGTCAGGTGTCAATGGTCCTCTGTGACTTGTCATATCTGTATCGACGTAACCAGGATGAACCTAGTAATAAAATACAAGATTAAGAAATATTATTAACTCACATGTGGGCTTGAAGATCAAGTTACAAAGCAGAGTTTTATCAGAGCATTCTTTTTGTTTAGGAGGTAGGAGGGGCATTTAAGAAGAAAGCAACTCAATTCGTAAAAGATAGATTTAATTAAGTAAAGCTGACAACGATAAACATCTCGTTACTCTCTCACCGCTCCCAATAATCCAAAAAGTGGTTGGGGCAGAGTTACCTTAGGTGGCCAATAGAGGGCGCTGGTGTACAATCGTGTATATGACAGTTATTTACTCGACTCAACCCCATGAGCCAAACTAAAGTCATCATCAAATACAGATCACAATTACTGTTATATAAAAGTCAATGCATAAGTACTTCACTTCACTTTTCACTAGACATTAACTAATATGTCATTAATAGCCCTAATGTCTAATATATCATTGAATAATCAATGAAGAATATTCCGTTGTTGTAATTAACTACTTCAAATATTTAAAGATATTATCAATTTTGTGTTTCTGAAAGATTTTTAAGTGGCCAATATTAAAAAAAAATTGGAAAAATCAAGGCATTTTGGATATCATATAAATGTATATATGGTCAGCATTATAACCAAGGAGTTACTTTCTCTTATAACAAATTCTATGAGCAATTCATGGTTAGGTTAGGTTTTGAATTATCGTCGCACTAGAGCTACACGAGGGCTATTGGAGACGGGCATTTTAGAACCACAGTCAAGTGAAGAGCCGACACCTGAATGGACACACAACGCAACCGTTAAGGGCGACATTGTACGCAGCGTTAGGACTTTGAAGGATATTTAACAGGCACCCCCTTACACGGGGTATTATTTGTCGGACATTTTTTACTGCACAAGCTGTTTATAGGTCTGAAGTTATTTTGGCGATGCCTGGACCTGAACCTGGGACCTTTCGCATGCTAGGCCAGTGCCTAACCAACTGGGCTCCCCAGCCCCTGAGCAATTCATGAGACCGAATGTTTGTTCGTTATAAACGAGACGTCATTGTCACAGAGTTTGACTGCACAAGACATTATTATAAGAAAGTTGTAAAATAGCATGTTTAGTGTGTTAAATTGTAAAGTCTAAATAATATATTAGGGGTATACCTATGAAATGACCTTTTATGAACAGATGGCACTGCACCCGGGTTAATAAAAGTGTGGAATCATCCTACTAGCATTTTGTCAGACTACTTTTAACCTTTCACCTGCCAGGGGCATTAGTTACTGCTGTGTTTTTTTCATAGTCATTCTAGGCTTTAAAGATGTCATGTTTTGTGGCAACAAAGGGTCATTTGCGGGAAATTTTAATCCATTACTTTATTTTGAAAAAAAACTGCTGCTAAAGCTTTTCAAATGCTTTAAAAAGCTTATGGAGACAATGGTCCATCTGAATCATTTTGAAAATGATGGTTTGTTTGATTTAAAAAAGCTGATTATGATGTGATATTCAAAGATAATTGAAAACAACCAAAAAAATTTGAAGATGAAGAATTGCAAACAATTTTGGATAAAAATACAAGAATGTCGCCGGTACATATTTCAGAAATGTTAAATGTAACTCAGACATGTATTAGTGAACGTTTTCATGCCTTGGGAATAATTTGCAAGGAAGGAAAATGGGTACCACATGCTTTAACAGAGTTACAGATGGAGAACAAAAAAGTCACTTGCGAACAACTTTTGAATCGACATCAAAGAAAGTGTTTCCTGCATCGAATTGCCACAGGTGATGAAAATGGATATATTTTGACAATCCTGAATGAAAAAAATGTTGGTTGAATCCAGGCCAACCCTCAACATTGACTCTAAAAGAGAAAATCGCTTTGAAAGAGACAATTCTTTGTGTTTGGGATCAAAAAGCCGCCTTCTTAAGTATGAGCTGCTTAAACCTGGTGAAGTAGTTACTTCTAATCAATATCAACAACAATTAACCGATGTAAACCGGGAATTTATCAAAAAACGGCAAAAATTGGGCTCGCAGACATGGAACAGTTATTTTGCTCCATTGTAATGAGCTGCCTCACACCACAAATAACGTTAAAAACACCTTAAAAAACCTAACATGGGATGTTTTATTGCCCCCGCTTTATTCTCCAGATATTGGTCTTTCAGACTATCACTTGCTCAGATCCATGGAACATGGTCTGGCTGAGCAGCACTTCGCTACTTTTGATGAAGTTGAAAAATGAGCATATTCGTTTTTTACCAGTTTAATCAGAGCATTCTTTATTTACTCCACTCAACAACCATGAGGTAAACTAAAGCAATTATCAAATACAGATCACAATCACTGTTATATATAAGTCAATGCATAACTACTTCACTTCAATTCTCACTTCACATTGCGTAATTTGAAAGAGAATAATCAGGAAAGTATTCCTAAGTCATTATTAGTTACTTATAACTGAGGAGTTAATTAAAAATTGTCGTTACTATAACAATAAGGACTAGAA
Source organism: Hylyphantes graminicola (assembly GCA_023701765.1). Lineage (NCBI taxonomy): Eukaryota > Metazoa > Arthropoda > Arachnida > Araneae > Linyphiidae > Hylyphantes > Hylyphantes graminicola. The sequence continues at coordinate 36,184,566 of CM043116.1, forward strand.
GAAATTCATGAGACCAAATGATTATACACTTTATAAACAAATTGGCATTGTCGAAGAGTTTGACTGTACAAGACATTATTATCAGAAAGTTGTAAAGTAGCATGTTTAGTGTATTAAATTGTCAAGTCTAAATTATTCAAAAAAATAAATTAAGTATTAAGACAATTATTGAATATCTTTCCATAAAAATAAATTTTATTCAAAAAAAAATTATTCTAATAAACTAAAAATAAGAACTGACACTTATTATGGCCACATAGAAAAGGATATTTGCTTATTAACATAAAATGCAAAACCTTAAATAACCATTTAGAGATAAATATTTCCCAACTTACTGCATTAACAACTATGTCAGGGCGTGAATCCTTCAAAAAATTTCTATGCTGGATCATAGTTAGTGCATTTACTCCAACCTTGCTTAAGGCATATGCCCAACTTCCCCAGCCATTCTTTTCATTTTCTCCAGCTTTAGCATCACTGAAAAAAAATAACCTAACTTCAAGACATGTTATTTTAATTCATTATTACAAATATATAAATCAAGTAGCCTTAATGTTTCATAGTTGACGTGTCAATACACATTTCAATTATCATTTAATATCAAGACTCTACATTCTATCATTAATTTATACAATTACTTACTCAACAAATTGCTGCATAAGCTCAACAAGGCCATCTTCAGTCAAAGTGTCAGATTTCAACTTTTGTTGCAATTCTTCACTTGAAACACATTTGGAAAGAATTCCAACAGAACTGCTAAGATTTACAACTCTAGAGAAAAAAACAACCATAATAAATATTTTAGCAAAAAAATTGTATTCCGTTTGAAACTTACTAAAATTTCTAAACACTGTAAAAACTAGACTTGAGCGGGTAACTGAATAAAAATGGCTCAGGGCCATCTTCTCGAGGGAAAAGTTCTTACTAATAATGAGCAATTTCAACAATGAACAATGATAAATTAAATAGCTCTGCTACAGAAATTTATTGTCCTGTAATTTAACAATATTATTGTTTCACCTTCATTAAAATTTAAATAACATTCTTTAAAAATAGTAGAATGGAGTTAATTTTTTTTAGTTTACCTACTTAAACAACGTAATTTAGTAATTATTAGAACTATGAAGTAATTAAAAATGTTTTGTAAATTTCTGCCATTTTCAGTCAGTTTTTACCAGTTATAATCATTTTTCTGCGGCAAGACGAAAAAAAAGTCAACCAAATTATGCTATAACAAATTATGATAGAACACATTATGCTTTTTAAGAACCATTCAAAACATTTGTAGATAAATTATATTGATTTAAAGCATACCTTGCATGTGGTCTTAACAATGGAAACAAAATTCGACAAACATTCATGGTGTCAAACACATTAACCCTTATAGTATTTTCAGCTTGTTCTGAAAATGGTGTAGTATCTGCATTCTGTAGTTGATGAGATAAATGTACGTATTACTAAATAAACAAGGAAAAACTCTACTGAAATGTTACGAGTCGGGACAAAATACAAAAAACAGGACAAAATTATAGCGGCCAACTTAGTTTATCAGATCAAACCTGCATTTCTCATTTGCTATTGTCTCATATGCATTGTTTTTAGTTGCTGTTCCTTAAAAATTTTCCTACAGTATATACAACTCCAAACGAACTTTAAGAATTGGTTAACACTCCATGAAATTTGGTTAACACAAAATGTTTTGCAGCTCCCTTCCCAGTTCAAGGGGCTAGGATGTATTAAAAATTTGTTTAGATAATAATACAAACAATATATACCTATGATATGGTGTATAATTAAATAAATATGTTTAGTATAGATACACCAGCCATGCACATTATACATTAAAAACACATAAGCAAAGGATTCAACAATTTCAATGTGCTGATTTAGTTTAGAAAAAGTAATGTTGCATAATTATGATATTTGGTGTAAATTTTCAAAAGAAATTTAAAATGTGCCGTTTAGAAAGATAAATTAAAAACAAAATGAATCATGCATATAATAAATGAAAAAAAAAAAAAGAACAGAAACATGTTTACCTTATAAGCTATTGCTGCATTATTAACTAAAACATCTAATCCTTCATAGTGAGACTTCAGAAATGTAGCTAGAGTTTTAATACTATCTTCACTTTCAATGTCTAGCAAATGAAACTTTGGATGCAACCCTTCTTTTTCAAGAGCCTTCACTGCAGCTAGACCACGCTCTTCATTTCGGGCTGAAATAAAAAATATATATATTACTAGCAGTATGGTCCCGCCTTACTGGGAACCCGTTAACTTCACATGGCTACCTTTTAGAGGCATGCTTACTTGTGAAAATACACTCAAAATCAAAACAAAATTAAATTCGTGTTGGCGCATGCACACTTAAAAAAGCAAACACTAATAGATTACGAAGCAGCCTTAGGGCGAGCACATATCTCAACCAAACTCAATCAATCAAACTAATAGACGATGGCGTCAAGCCCCCGTTTCCGCCCGGTCCATGTATTTTCAAGCCCTGTTATGGTCTCGCAATCCCACGTGGATGACGTTTTTTTTAAAACTAATTATATTAATTAAAAAGTCACAATCAAATATGAAAAAACTAAGCCTCAGGTGCACACGTAGATATTAAAAGGAATCTATATTAAAAATTTCCATTTTTTTTAGAGCAGTCTAAGTAGGTCTTTTGCGATCCACAGACATACACACAGACAGACTATTTCTTTTATTATTATAGATAAATTAATAAAGAATCATTTAGCTTTATGAAAGGGTCCTTTTATGGTGACCATCGTATTGTAACATTCAAATTAATTCCATTAAAATTTATTTCAAGAGTATTTTTCTATAAAAAAACCTCTTTGAACATAAATTATGATTTTTTTTTTAATATGTTGTATTAGTGTGCAAACGGGAAATACACAATCAATAAAATAAAGAAATTTTAATAATAATACAATTGAGTGAGGTGATTAAAGTAAAAAAAAATACTTTTGATGAAAAAATATGATGCAGGTGACACAAGAAAAATTATTAGTTTTTAATTAAATTTTATTAATTTGTTTTTATGCTATTTTCTTCAACAACTTCTTTTTATTCTTCTGTTTGTTATTAATAGTGAATGGCGAGTTTTCAATGATTTAAGCAGCAGTTTGGGAAAATAAGTTAAGGTTTTATGTTTCTGGTTAGGTATATATGGAGTAATTTGCTAAAATTCGATTTAAGTTTTCAACTGTTTCTAGCTGATAGGGGTAATTTGGCAATGCGATGTTCATAAAACTATGATACTTTTCATATCCACCGAATAACACCTTTTTCTACAAAAAAAATGCAATTATTAAAACTTAACTTTGCCTTTGATTCAAGTTCAATTTTATAAATGTCTAGTTATTTTACCAGTTAAGTACACATCTCCATCAAACTTTGAGCAAAGTGCCCTGACAACAGCCAATCCTACTCCTTTATTACTTCCTGTAACCTAAAAAAATATTAATTCAATTAAATGCATTAGTAAAATCATATTTGCTGTAGGTACGAAGATTTTTTTGAAGGGCGGTGCTGTAAATAAATGTAAATCTCACCACTGCGACTCTTTGGGCCATTATCCTTTTAACCAATACCGCTAAGTATTAAACAACTCACAAAAATGGAAAATATTGATTGGTGATGTTTTTTTTATATAACAATTTGAAAATTTGTTAAATTATACTGGAGAGTGCAGATTACAGTAACTCAGCAGGAGTCAGGACCTCAGACTCAGAGATTAAGATAACATTGGGTTCCAGTTTTCACTTTCTCAAAAGTGTTTAAGCACAACTAATATATGTTTCGTAAGTGTATGTAAGCACATCCGGCATCCTGTTGCTGGTACATCAGAAAATTTGTGTTTTTATTCAAGAAAATTCGAATTTTAGCTGGGAAAAAAAGTGTAAAAAAGATCCAGTTACTTTAAATCATTTTAATTTAAGTTAAATCAGGTGAAGATGGTGAAGACTACAACTGAGTGTAAAACTGTACGGTGTGGTGATGTGATGATTTGTACCACTCGTAAGGTGCTACAAAACAAGACTTATTTGACGATTCTTGCACTAGATAGTTGGAATGGGCCTTGCAAATTGAGCTGAAAACTGACGCTGTCAGACGTTTTCGCTTTTCAGAGATTGTGGGGGGTGTTCTGGGTCAATTCCAATTTTGCGTCTAGTGAGATTTTGGACTTGATATATCTACCATTTCAGGAACTTACTAATTACTACTTTTATTTTCTTTTTTAAAAAATCAAAGGCTAAAAAATTAAAAACTTTTTTTTAAAATTTGTATGTAAAGGAGGTATTTGATAGGTTTATGTAACTTACGATTCTTTGAATCTATAATAATTATTGAACATCAAATCATTTTTAGGTATGAAAAATATAAACTTTATACAGCTTCTACAGTAGTTTCCTTTGAATTGAAATATGAAAAATAAAAGTATAATACAAAATAGACTTTATTTAAAATATGTATCAAAATTCAACAATGATTTGGTCAATAATTTGCTTTCGCATCCTCAGGTTCGGAAATTGCTGTCTTGTCCGATGTCCCAACATAGTTAAACCAGAAGAGTGAGAGAGTTGAGGTCGTCTTAGCTTCAGTGCCAGGATTTGATTGTCTTATCATTCCAAACAAATTCGCCCCTAGGAGATTCTACATTTGGTGGCAAAAGAGCGCAATACACAGAAGCTTCTGCACCTGCAAGGATGTGTAACATGTTTGACTTATGTACGATACCTTTAGTAGAGTAGTTATTGTTTTTTCACACACTTAAATAACAGTGTTAAATGCCTATCCTATAACTTATTAAGCAAACATCTTTCTTACCCTGGTCAGGCGTCAATGTTCCTCTGTGACTTGTCATATCTGTGTCTACGAAACCAGGATCAACCTAGTGAGAAAATACAAATTTGAGAAATATTATTAACCTACACATTGCCTAACTTGAAGCAGAATAATCAGGGGAGTATTCCGAAGTCCTTACACACTACTTAACATATTTTAAAATTTTATTATAATTTCCTGTTTCTGAAATTTTTTTAAGCGGCCAAATTAGAGGTGAGTCAGGTAAATATCCAGTTGGTAAGTTACTTATAAATGGGTTTTTACCCTTGTACTGGTTAAACATCTAAAATTAGGGTATTATTTAAGCTTATTTCTATGATTTCTGTATTGTTTTAAAATTTACAAAAATTATAAATTCTCTTACACATAAATCACCTGAAAAATTTAATCTAATTATTATTCTAAGTGTTTAAAAAATTCTTTAAAATTATTTATTCCCTGGACAGAAGCCAGTGAATTTAGCCAAATTGATTTTCTAAAACAAAAGTAGTAAATTACATGTATTTGAAATATTAATGCTATAAACCCCTTTTTAGAAACTTAATTTTCAAAATACTGTAATTTTAACTGCCTATATGCAATCGTACATAAGTTTTTGTGAAATTTTTAAAATATGAAAATCTGTTGATCAACATAATTACATATCCAAAAGAAAGAAAAATACTTAAGAATTTCTTTAAATATAGTCTTTAAACTCTAAAGTTTCTTTTAAAGTAAAAGTACCCTGGGGGTGGCATGGCGGTGTGGAAAAGGCGTACTTAAAAGGTATATACACGTGGCAAAAAAAAAACTAATATTTATAGTTTAACACAATTAGAGCTATTCAAACATTTTTGTTTTTCATATCGAACCAATTTAAAAAATAACAGTGACCATAGGGGAAAAAAGCTAATAATGAAAATTCAATGTTGTTTAAAGTGAACGCCAAACTACCAAAAAGATCCATGAAGATCGAGCTGTGTGAGAGGTAACAGAAAAGTAACGAATATTTTTTTTTACTTCATTACCAATAAAAGTAACTAAATTACAGTTACTTTCTGAAAAATAAAACCGTGCTACTTGACATTAGTAAAAAAAAGTAATTATTACAGTTAACAGCTTTACAAGTAACTTACAAGTTACTCCAATCCCTGAAATGCTGATCCTTTGATTGATATGCAAAATCCTTTTTTTTTTCTTTAAGAAACACTCAATCAGAAAGCGGCAAGCATAAAATTTTTTCGGATTAATCACTTTCAAGGACTCTTCCAGCTTCAAATTTAAATATTTTAAAGCTAAAATTGAAGACAAAATTCTTCTCCGTTCAATAATTTTTTTAAAGTAGCAAATAATTTTCAATTTTAAATCTAATTTGTTACTTTGTTGACGCTAAAAGAAAATAAGTTATTTTCAGAAAAATTTAAAAGTGTTAATTGGCATTGCCCAGAAAAAGTAACAGTTACAAGTAAACACATTACTCCAATCTCTGAACTTCCGATTAAAATGCAAAATCTTTTTTTTTTACCAAACACTTAATTAAAAAGCAGCAAGGCATAACAAATTTTAGGATGGATCACTTTTAAAAGACTCTTCTGGCTTCAATTAAAGTGTCTTAAATCTATAATCGAAGACCAAATTCTTCTCGGTTAAGGTATCCGATCAAATTTTTTCAGCAAAAATCGACTACATATAAAACATTTGTTTTGTACCTTTTAATATAAAATAAACGTTCAGCTTTTATAAATCTGTTTTTATTTTAGTTTCTAGTTTTTAATAGAACCGAAGTTATAGCACTTTAAAGCTTTTTTGCTTGTTTTTGCATTTTTTTTTCAAAACATAAAAGTTGAAGTTTTTTATTATCAATTGCTTCCAAATTTTTACAGTAGTTTTGTATCAGTATGAAGAAGGGTTTGAACTAGAATCGTGTAAAACTATTAAGAATTGGATATTTTAAAACTATTCAAATGATTTTTACTCTCTTGTTTCTATGTGTTTTCGATATAATGCTACAAACTTTTGCCGATAGAAAAAATTTGGAACTGATACCTTAATGATTTTAGTTGATGACCTATATTAATGTTGGTTAAGCATATTTAAATTTAAACTATGGAAAAAATTAAAAATTTGTAAAGATATCATGTTTTGCGTAAACGTGATTTTTGAAGCATATTTTACTATAATTTTTTAACAAATACTGATTTTTTTTGTGTTTTTTATGATTTTTTTCTTAAAAATATTTTTATATTCATAACTAAAAATAAAGTACCCCAACTTCATGGTTGGAATAGATTTTTCAGAAAGTTGCTGTCGAAGGTAATCGGCCACCTTAAATATTTTTTTTAATATTTACACAGCATTATAAACAAAGTCGTTGCAAAAGAATTTAACTGTACAAGCAATTTTTATCAATAAGTTATATACCATGCTTGATGTATTAAATTGTCGAGTCTGAATTATACAATTTATATGGATAAAAGGTCTTATAATAATTATTGATTATTTTTCAATAAAACTAAATTAAAATTTTCTTAGAAAATAATTATTTAAATAAAAAAAGGACTGGCACTCATTAAGGCCTCAAAAAAAATATATGCTCATTAAAAAATATGAATGTTTATTATTTTTTAATCAATTAAAAAATGCAAAATCTTAAATAACCAATTAAGATAAATATTATCTAACTTACAGCATTAACAACTATGTCTGGGCGTGAATCCTTAAGAAAATTTCTGTGTTGGATCATAGTCAGTGCATTTACTCCAATCTTGGATATGGAATAAGCCCGAATTCCCCAGCCATTCTGTTCATTTACTCCAGCTTTAACATCACTAAAAAAATAACCAAACTTCAAGATAAATGTTATTTTAAATATTATAAAAATATACATTAAATAGTCCAAATGTTAATTGAAATTGTTCAATTCTACTGTTAAAAGCAAAAAGGTTGTGTTATTAAAAATATATATGTTTAAAAATCCTTTGAATATTTTATGAGTTTAGATGGTTAAACACATGTGGTTAAACATCTTTAAAGAACCATTCAACTTATTAAACTTATTTGAACTTTGAAATGCCTAAACATAAAATTTTACTTTTATATCAAATTCATTCTATCGTTAATTTATGCAAATACTTACTCAACAAATTGCTGCATAAGCTTAACAAGGCCATCTTCAGTCAAATTTTCAGATTTAAACTTTTGTTGCAATTCTTCACTTGAAACAAAATCGGACAGTATTCCAGCAGAACTGCTAAGATTTACAACTCTGGAGGGAAAAGTTAAATTATGCGAATTAGTAAGGTGATAGAACTATTAATTTATTAAAGGCATTTTGTTAATTTCTGCTATTTTCAGTCAGCTTTTACCAGTTCTAAACATTTTTTGCCACTGGCATGACAAAAATAGTTTCTGCCAGCAAAAAGTCGACTCTGGGATGAAGCTTATTTAGCGTATTTAGAAATATGAACCTGGTCAATATCACCATTAAGTAATTTTATTAAGCAAATTATGCATTTTGAGTACCATTCAAAACATTTCTAGATAAAATTTAAAGATTTGAAGCATACCTGGCATGCGGTCTTAGCAATGGAAACAAAATTTGGCAAACATTCATGGTGCCAAGCACATTAACCTTTATGGTATATTCAGCTTCCTCTGTCAGCTATAGTTAATGAGATGAATATATTACTAAATAATATTGGATACAAATAATATAATAATAATAGAGTAATTATAATTATATATAGATAAAACTGGACAAACCATTGAAATTTTAAGAGCTTATACATGTTGTATCAGCGCCATCTATCGGCCACTTATTGAAACTCTGCCCTTAACCGCCATCTTTTTGTCACTAGTAAAGGCGGTAAGGGTGGAGAGAGGATGTAATTCTTCAGAGCTGCACTTCATTAAATGGATATTTCTACACTAAAGAGTTGCTTTCTTCTTTACTGCCCCTCCTCCTTACTAGACATGGGGGCTCACCGCCGCCTTGCCACCCGCCTCTCGTCGCAAAAATCGATATATTTTAAAAAATTTTAATTTAAACTTTTACAAAACAAAAGTTCAAGTCCCACGAGGTTCAGACATAAAGTTCCTCTCCACGGTGGGCAATCACGAATTCATGCACAAAAACGAACTTTTATCTACACTGCAATAAATCAGCGATGCCAAAATCGCCATCGTCACGAAAAAAGTGAAAACTCCCGCTTCAAAAGGAACTTCCTACGCCATCGTCAAGCGATTCCTTCTTCAGCCGCCAAGCCGAAGTCGCCTTCGCAGTCGCCATCGTCGACCCCATCGTAAAGTGGTATTTTTCCAGCCGTTAAGCAGAAGACGCCACCCGTGAGTCATCCATCTTCAGCCGCTAAGCAGAAGACGACCCACGACGACGAGGTCCACAGCACGTCAATCCGAAAAACAAAACTACCCTCCATAAAACGGAATACATCGTCCACAGAGCACGTAAGAAATTCTACTACATCGCCGACGAAACAAAACCAAAATCGACCACAAAGGTAAAAGTTTTCTTATTTTTCTATTCAAGATGTATAAAAATACTAAAAAAGAAGATTTAGTGAAAGTTGCTTTTGAATTGGACATCGTACTTCCAGAAAATTCCACGTTAACTAAAATTAAAGAGCTAATTGAGTCCAGTGAGACCTACACGAAAGATAACGAATTCGTTAAAAATTTAATTGCACAAACGGTAGATGACAGAAATGTTAAACTAGAAATCGAAAGAAATAAAGTAGAAGTCGAAAGAAATAAATTAGAAGTCGAAAAAGTAAAACTCGCACAAATCGAACGAAATATAGAACTAGCTTCCCTTCAAAACAATGCCGAAACTCAACATAATATGCCGAAAAGTTCCGAAACCGATGATTCACCTAACATCGAAAATCTTATTCGTTCTGTTAAAACTCTTTCAATGCCAATCCCTAGCCGTCCAGAAAATTACAGCTTATTTTTCGCATCGTTAGAACGAGCATTTAATACGAAGAATATTTCGGATGAGTTATTAAAGTCAGAAATACTTATAAATATGTTAGGCGAAAAAGCAAATCACATTTTATTAAATATTTCGGATAATGATATCCAAGACTACGAAAAAGTAAAAAATACAGTGCTACGTCAGTTTCAACCAACCGCACAGGATTGCTTAATTAATTTTCGCCGTATGCAACGATTAGCAGATGAGTCACATACACAATTCGCTTCAAGACTACAAACAACATTCGCATATTATTGCAAGATTAGAAAAGTCGACGACTTTGATACTTTATGCCAATTAATGGTTTCAGATAAATTGTATTCTACACTTGACCGAGAGACTCAGTCATACATAGCTGTCACACAAGGCGAAGAATGGCTAAAGCCAAATGATCTTGCACAAAAAGTTGATATATATTTTACCTCACAGCGTAAATCTCTAAGCGAAGTAAACCGTCGCCAACACAACAATAATACATATCAACAACAACAAAACAACAGAACACCATACAATAATAGGCAACCGTACAATAACTTCCGTAGACCACAAAATCAAAATTCCCGTGGAACAAATAATAACCGCTTCAATCAACGCAATGTAAACAACCAACGATCTGAAAACGAGTCACACGAGAATAACAGTCCAGTATTACAAATAGCTCCAACAACACCCAAACCACGTGATCACGGTTCCCTCCAATACGAAAATGTAGTACTTAATAATAAAAATACTCGCGCTATTATTGACAGTGGATGCACTCATATTTGTGTCAAAGCCGATTGTTTACCCAAAACAACAACATATGATGAAGAAAATATCACATTACAATCTGCATTCGGCGACACGTGCACCGCCAAATCCGCCAAGGTTTTTCTCGGGTTGCCACATAGACAACCAAAAAGATACGATGCAGCTGTTTGCGAAAGTTTATTTTCAAATCTAATAATCCCTCCTTCAATTTTCCATGAGCTTAAAACATCACAAATAACACAAAATGAAAGTACACTCTCTCCGAAAACAGAAATCTTGCAACAGGAAATAAAAAACAAATGTCAAAATACTATTCACATCGCTCCGAAACAAGTCGCAGACGAAATGTCTACAACACCGAAACTCATCACCGACTCTGTGTCGCCGCAGCAAGAGAGCGTAAGAGACGACGCGCCAATCGCCTGTCAACCAGACAATAGGGAGGATTCAAAAACACGCACGAGCCAATCAGAGGCAAAGGAGGAGCTATCGAATACAAATTCGCCCGCTCATCTAGAGTACGGAGAACGAAGATTTTTTTTAGCGGAACGAGATGATGTGTCGAACCGATTAAATTTTGACAACGCTACCGGTAAAGGTTTAGCCTATTTTCCCGTAAAACACACTTCGGCGAATGATCTTACGTCCGCAATGGATTGTGACTACGGTAATGACTTATATTTTACACACGTTGATAATACGGATATGAAGAAACGTTTTTCACATTTAATTGAAGAATATAATTCGAACAAATTAACAGATTTAGAAACTTACGAACACCAAATTTTCGCTTCAGACGTACAAGGGGACAAGCCCATATTGCAAAATGTAAACAAACCATTAGACACTATGGGGACCAATCCAATATTTAGTATTGTAAGTGATGATACGCTTTTTGAAGATGAATTTTCTCACATATCTGATGCGAATATACGAAACACTATTATGAAGATGATTAAAACTTATAAACCGAATAAAATTAAAAGTACTAATTATCAAATGAAATTAATTCTGTCAGATGACACACCTATATTTCAAAGACCACGCCGTCTTGCATTGTCAGAAAAAATTGAGGTAAATAAACAAATTAAGGAAATGTTACAAAGTGGAATAATTCGAGAAAGTTTTTCAGATTTCTGTGCACCAATAGTTTTGTGTAAGAAGAAAGATGGTTCAACGCGCTTAGCCATAGATTTTAGATCGATAAATCGGAATATCGTAAAAGAAAGATTTCCTTTACCCCTTATCGAAGATGTTTTTGACAAATTACAAGGTGCTTCTGTCTATTCAAACCTTGACTTAAAAAATGGTTTCTATCACGTTGATGTTCATGAAGATAGTCGTAAATACACTTCTTTTGTAACACCAGACGGACAGTACGAGTTCACAAAGATGCCTTTTGGACTATGCAACGCACCATCTGTTTTTCAGAGATTTATCCAAATTGTTTTTCGAGATCTTTTAGAAGATGGAACACTAATTCTCTATCTTGATGATTTGATTATACCCTCATCTGATGAGTTCGAAGGTCTACAAAAGCTGAAAAAAGTTTTACAAGTTGCTTCGGACTATGGACTTGAGTTTAATTTCAAAAAGTGCAATTTTCTACAACGAAAAATAACTTTTCTCGGACATATCTTGGAAAAAGGTACAATTCGACCATCGTCACACAAAACAAATGCTGTTTTAAGTTTCCCTCAGCTTAAAACGACGAAAGATATTCAATCCTTTTTAGGTCTGACTTCGTTCTTTAGAAAATTCATAAAGAACTATGCAGCCATTGCAAGGCCACTAAGTGATCTTTTACGGAACAACACACCTTTTCACTTTGGCACAGAACAACAGCAAGCTTTTCTACAGCTAAAACAAGCACTCTCCACAGAACCTGTGTTACACTTATACAAACAGGGATCACCATTACAATTACACTGTGATGCTTCATCAAAAGGTTTTGGTGCTATTTTGCTTCAAGCTGACAACGAGAACAACCTGCATCCCATTCACTATATGAGTCGTAAAACATCACCACAAGAAGAAAAGTATACATCATATGAATTAGAAGTTTTAGCAATAGTAGAATCATTAAAGAAATTTCGACATTATCTTGTAGGCACAAAATTCAAAATCTTCACTGACTGCCAAGCGTTTCAAAAAACAATGTCCAAAAAAGAACTGCCTCCTAGAGTTGCCAGATGGGCAATGTTGCTAGAAGATTTCGACTACGAACTAATTCACAGACCAGGACAGCAGATGAAACATGTCGACGCACTTAGCCGTTATCCTGTCATGACAATACAAGTCGATGACACAACCAGAAAAATCTGCGAAGCTCAGTCAAAAGATGAGTTCACACTAAGTATTAAACAACTACTAGAACACTCTCCAACATCAGAATACAAATACAAAAATAATATTCTTTACAAAATAGTCAATGACCAAGAGCTTTTAGTAATACCACAAGACATGCAAAAACAAATAGTACAAATTGAACACAATAAAGGACATTTTGGAATCAATAAAACTGAAGCTTTAGTTAAACAACAATTTTACTTTCCAAACATACGTAAAACTGTTGAAAGTGTACTATCCAGCTGTGTACCATACATACTTGCCTCACGAAAAACAGGAAAACAAGAAGGATTTCTCCATCCCATTCCTAAAGGTGACGTTCCATTAGACACATACCATATAGATTTTCTAGGGCCACTGCCAAGCACAAACAAAAACTACAAGTACATATTCACTGTGGTAGATGCCTTTACAAAGTTCATTTGGATATATCCTGTCAAGTCAACATCTGCAAAAGACGCTCTGGACAAACTTCAACTTCAGCAAACCACCTTTGGAAATCCTAGACGAATAATATCAGATCGCGGATCAGCTTTTACTGCAACAGAATTCAAGAAATACTGCGAAGATGAGAAGATTGAACATATCACAATCACTACAGGTCAGCCAAGAGGAAACGGTCAGGTTGAAAAATTCCATGGAACGCTAATTCCAGTTATCTCCAAGTTATCCCTTGATGATCCGAACAAATGGTTCAAGCACATACCAGCTGTACAACGTGTAATTAACAGCACTATCTCTTCAGCTACTAAGTACACACCCTTCGAGCTTCTAACAGGAGTTAAAATGAAAAATAAGGAAGATCTTAACATCAAGAAAATTTTAGAAGAACAACATGTACACTCAGTCGTCCAACATCAACAACAAATGCGCAAAGAAGCCAAAGCAAATATATTGCAACAACAAGAACAGAGCAGGCACAACTATAACACTCGTCGCAAGACTGCTACCAAATACAAACTTGATGATATAGTCGCCATCAAACGTACTCAGTTCGGGACAGGCTTAAAACTTCGTCAAAAGTTTTTCGGCCCATACGTCGTGACTAAAGTTCGCCCAAACGACAGATATGATGTACGCAAGACCGGTACAGGTGAAGGACCAGCATGCACGTCCACATCTGCCGACCAAATGAAGAGTTGGGCAAAAACCTGAACTTTGACTTTTATTCTACAAACTTTCTGAAGTCCAGAACTTTATTTTTTTTTCTCCCAAATTGTGCTAAGAACTTTTTACACAGACTTTAAAATTTATTTTTACTTACTTGCTAAATTAATTTTATAAGTGTTTTCTTCTATTTCATAATTTTCAAATTAGAATTTTAAAGTGATTTTAGAATAATTTTCTTGAGAAATGCATAAAAGTATTTTATTTGTTTATGCTTATTTTTATAGTTCTTTTCAGTATTAGTAGTGAATTTATGTGTATTATTTTTTAGGTGTTTACGTTAAATTTTTACTTGCTACATGTTGACTTTTAATATTTAGATAGAATGTTTTTATTTTATTCAATTGCTATTTGTCGGGACGACAAACGTCAGGATAGCAGAGTGTTGTATCAGCGCCATCTATCGGCCACTTATTGAAACTCTGCCCTTAACCGCCATCTTTTTGTCACTAGTAAAGGCGGTAAGGGTGGAGAGAGGATGTAATTCTTCAGAGCTGCACTTCATTAAATGGATATTTCTACACTAAAGAGTTGCTTTCTTCTTTACTGCCCCTCCTCCTTACTAGACATACATACAACAGGCGAACTAGCTAACAACTACAACTATAACATCACAAATGCTTGGGCCCTATTTCTGTCAGTACACGTCCGAGACTTTGCTGATGGACCTGTTGTCAGCTGATTTTTAGGGTAAAGGATTAAAATTAATAAAAAATTTAATAATTAAAAATTCAGTGTTTTGTTTGTGCTTATGTTTTGTTTATTGTGTTTCTCTTTGAAAAATGGTTATAATGGCTAAATTACAATTTTTCGTATAGCTTGAAATTTCTAAAAAAACTGTAACTAGTCACTTTTCGTATTAATTAACTGTAACAATTACATTAAAAAAAGTAACTACAGTAAACTCCCGATTATCCGCAGGTGGATTATCCGCGAGCCACTTTTTCCCAATTTTCAGTTCAAATATAAAATTTTTAAAAAAATGCGACAAATCAATTATAATTTGTTTCAAAGCTTTTTGAAAGAATGCATTCCAAGAACAACGAATTCCTTTCTAGAACGACTTAGAACTTCCAGAACTTTCTTAAAAGCAAACAAATTAATATTAATAAGGTATTTAAGGTAAATGAATAGAATATTTAGAAACACATTAACCTTATAAAATATAGCTGCATTATTAACTAAAACATCCAATCCTTCATAGTGAGATTTCAGAAATGTAGCTAGAGTTTTAATACTATCTTCACATTCAATGTCTAATAAATGAAACTTAGGATGTAACCCTTCTTTTTCAAGAGCTTTCACTGCAGCTAGACCACGCTCTTCATTTCGGGCTGGAATTTCAAAATATAGTTACTTTAAATTAATAAAGAATCATTTTAGTTTGGTGTTGGGTCATTTCATAAACATAACATAAAATTTTACAACTTTTAACATTTATTTTGAGTTTATTAAAAAAAAAATTGTAATTATTGAAATTTGTATTATTTTATGTTAATATACAAACATGAAATACACTAAAATACACTATCAATAGAATATAGCAGTAAATTACATGAATTCTTAGAAAAAACAATAACATTGAGTGCCAACATAATAAAAAAAATACTAAGATTAACAATAGAAAGGCCCTTTAAAACAACAAGGTATGACATATGACGAATGAAACTATTAGTTTTAAATTAAATGTTATTAATTTGGCTTTTCTCTTGTTTGCTTTTCGACTATTTTTTTATTCTTATGTTTGGTATCAATGGTGAATAGCAAGTTTTCAATGATTAAAGCAATAATTTTAAACTATAAAAATAGGCTTTTCTGTTTGAGGTTTATGTTTAGGTTTAGTATGTAAAAATGCATTATTTAGCTGTGGTTTCTTTAAAATTACTTTTCTTTTAAAGCTGTATAATTTGATGGGGATTTCTTTACCATCATTTAATGGTTCCGTGTAGCGTAAGGTATGCCAATAATTTGTTTTGAAAAAAGAGGTAGCCAGCAGTACAAAAAGTATGGATGAAAATAAAGTGAGTTCCTAGGAGCAAGTGTGCTTTAGCATAAATGTCAATGTTGGTAATACTTTGCAACTTTTAGCGTTAACAGAAATTGCGAACTGACAAAAACAACGAAACTATTCTCTTGCCAAAAAAAGTCTGGGCAAATCTTGCAGCAAAAAAAATTATTAAATGCTTGCCAGAAAAGAACTATTTATTGAACATTGAAAACTCCCCAAATGACGCACTTTTTTAAAACAAGAGAAGATGAAGAGACTTAATTTAGACTTTGATCCAAATTCAATTGAAAATTTTATAAATGTCTAGTTATTTTACCTGTTAAGTACACATCTCCATCAAACTTTGAGCAAAGTGCTCTAACAATAGCAAATCCTATTCCCTTATTACTTCCTGTAACCTAAGAAAAATATTATCCAATTAAAGTAGAATAGAATTAATAAAATCAGAGTTGCTTTATTGAGTACGAAGATTTATTGCACTCCGATTGCTGTCCGCCTCAAAAAGTTACACCGTTGATGTCTTGGTACCTGTTAGAATTATAATTCATATTTTATACATATCTGCTTTTTATTTAACATATTAAAGAAAAATTATGAATAAGTAAATAAAACCTTCGTCTACCTATTTATTAATTAAGAACCTATAAAATTAAAAATTTATCTGTAAAGAAAAAAATCAAGTTCTTGCAACAATAAAAGAAAATTAGTCTGTATAGTGTATCTCAATCTCATAGATAGCGTGTTAAGGGTGGTGCTGTAAATAAATGCATATCTTACCACAGCGACTCTTTGGGGCATTATCCTTTTAATACCGCTAAGTAATGAACAACTAACAAAAATGGGAATATTGATTAATGATGCTACAGTTAATTACTAAAAATTTACAGTGTGATAAAATTATACCGGAGATAACAGACGATGTTGCGCAACGCTACATAATAACATAATTCGAAATCGAAAACACTCAGAGATTAAAATAACATTGGCTCCCAATGTTGAAGTACGTAAAAGTGTTTAAACACAGCTAATTTATATTTCGTAAGTATATGAGATTTTTAAAAATACGAAACAAATTTGACTTCGTTAAAGTATCTCATTGAAGGTTAGAAATAGACAACGATTATCCTACTACTTACCAAACGCCAAACGCCACAGCCATTTAAGCAGGTGCTATTATTTGATCATAATTATTTATTTATCATTTATACGATGTTGAAACAATAATTTTTGTCGCCCTAAGTGTCATTTTGCCGTATGTGCGTCGATGTTCTCATCTCGTCCAAGCGGTACATTCACTTCTTCTGATTATCATTATTTTCCTAGATTTGTTTTTCTAAAGGTTTTGTCTAATCGATGAAATAAAAATCGAGAATTGAATTAATATGTGCACAATTTTAATCCAAATAATTAGTCTCGCTACATCGCACCGTTCTAGGCAAATGGGCCTCACAACCATGGCATCTAGAATAAAAGGCAAAGTAATACTTTCATCTTAGTCGCAGACATTTTTTGAAATTTTGTTGTCCAGTGTCATTGAACAATGTAACTGAATTTTTTTTAATCCAAAAAATACTTCAGACTAAGAAATTCAAAGAACAAGATATATGTATAAAAAATTAGTTCAGTAAATAAAGTTAAAGGAATTTAAATTTAGAAACTAAAATTTTGGTTGTTTAAAAAAACAAAAACAACGTTTTAATATATACATTGCCTGTGTTAAAGTAAATATTTAAGGTCCTTCCCAATTACTTTTGTTTCATAACTTCATTATTTAAATTAATATATAATTTTGCTACCATTTCTGTAAAGATTAATTTTGAATATCTTTAAGAGTGGTAAAATATGCCAAATGTACTAAGTATACCTATCAGTTTGCTTATTTAAAGTTTTCCTTGGTAGTGCCTCACATTTTTTATTATTTCCCGAAAAGCATAATCTAATGTAGGTTAGCTGTATTTAAAACAAACAAAAAATCCTTCATTTAATTATGTTTGAAATTTTGAATAATTATTTGGTAATGTGTAAGTTGAAAATACTGAACTGTATCACAGATGTTTAGCTGTATGAAAAATAACTATAATACCTTTTCTTTATTAATACTATATGATAATATACTTTTCTAGCATCTATGCTTAAACTTGATGCTTACTTTTTCATATAGAATGACAATGGAGAAAAAACGTGCTCTTTTTCATTCAGTTAAAAATCCCCAAGGTAACAAGGCTCCAATGGAAAAACTTGAAGGGCATCTCACCACTCCCACTGACGAGGAATCGTATGTTTCTGAGCTGCGTCACAAACAGAAAACCCATGTTTGTGAAGTGTGCGACAAGCAATTTACTAAAAGAAGTTTACTCAAAAGGCACCTCCTTTTTCACAGTGGGGAGAAACCCCATGTTTGTGATGTATGCAACAAACGATTTACTGAAAAAAGTGTGCTCAAAAGTCATCTCCTTGTCCACACTGGTGACAAACCCCACTTTTGTGAAACGTGCCACAAACAATTTCGTGCAAAATATTCACTCAAAAAGCACCTCCTTACTCACTTTGGGGAGAAACCCCATATTTGTGATGTATGCAACAAACAATTTACAGAAAAAGGTTCACTCAAAAAGCATCTCCTTATCCACACTGGTGCGAAACCCCACGTTTGTGATTTGTGCCACAAACAATGTCGCACAAAAGATTCACTCAAAAAGCATCTCCTTGTCCACAATGTTGAGAAACCCCATGTTTCGGTTTGTGAAGTATGCAACAAACAATTCTCTGTCAAAGATGCACTCAAACAACATCTTCTAGTCCATACTGGTGAAAAAAACTTTGTTTGTGAAGTATGCAACAAACAATTTTCTAGAAAGAGTTCCCTCAAATTGCATCTCCTCATTCACTCTGGTGAGAAACCTCATGTTTGTGAAGTGTGCAACAAGCAATTTACTAGACAGAGTAACCTCAAGGCACACTTACTCATTCACACTGGTGAGAAACCCCACGTTTGTGAAGTGTGCAACAAACAATTTACTAAAAAAGGTTCACTCAAAAAGCATCTTCTCATTCACACTAGTGAGAAATCAAATGTTTGTGAAGTGTGCAACAAACAATTTACTAAAAAAGGTTCACTCAAAAAGCATCTTCTTGTTCACACTGGTGAGAAAACCCATGTTTGTGAAGTGTGCAATAAACAATTTACACAAAAGAGTCATCTTGATGCACATCTCCTCATTCACTCTCATGATATACCTAATTTTTAGTGAATTCTGCAACGAACTGTTTGGGAAACATTTCTTTGTTTACACTTACTTAAAGAAGACACTGGTTTATTAAATATGCATCAAACAAATTTCCCTAACAAGTTCTCTGTACATATACAATAAAGAAATTTTGTACCCAAGGTGCAAGGTGGAACCCTTATGTTTGTGTTCTTGTATATTAATTGGTTTTCTTTTTAATTTTTTCAAAATAATTAAATTCAAAAAGATGGCAAAAACATTCAGTTAAATAGTAATAGCCCACTAACTTAAGGGGTCACAGGAGTCTTAAAAATGTGCAAAGAATTTACTACAAAATATAGTTTGATCTTTCATGTCATTTTTGAACTACTCAATGATAAGTATATTTTTTTATATGTAATTCTACACGATTTATTTATTATGAAACAAGTTTTAAAATGTATGAAACTTTAGCCAAAACTAAAATAAATGATATTAAACATGTAGCTATTTGAACACATTGTGATTAGGCTTACACGGCAAATTGTGAGGTGAAAATTGAAAAAATGACCAAGAAAATAACTTTATATTGTACAAATATGTGCAAACAAAGACTTATACCTGAATTCTCAGCTCAATTTTAATTAGAAATTCTTCTAGTTCTGATTTTTTGCACATTTTTTTTTATGATTTATTGAATAATCCAAGTTTTCGACCTCGAGCGCAGAACGCAACTTTATCAAAATCGAATAAACCACGAAAAAATCGGGATTTTTTCAAATTTCGGCGATTATAAAACCTCAAGGAATAGTTTTTGATGAATCTTTCAACGAACGGTTTAAAAATACTCAAAATTTTCTACATAATTATACTAGAACTGTCTCTATAGACCCGAGATTAATCATTTTAAAGCTTGTCATTTTTTCGAACTTCGCTCATTCGAACTAATGCATTATGAATCGGATCATATACTATCGAAGCCTTGTACTTATATGCTGGGAGCTGGGATGTTAAAAAAAAAAAGAAAATGTGACACACAACAATGAGTACAACAATAGTTAATAAGTTTGTAAGGAAATTCAGTAATTTCAAACTTAAAGAATCATATTTGTCCCTCTCACCATCCCTTTTGATGGGGATATGCTATCCTAATACGTCGATCCATATATGGATGAACCTCAACCGGAACCTTCCAAGAGGGCTCGCTAAATTAATTCAATTTTTTGAGTTTAAAATTACTTAATTTCTTTGCAAATAAAGTTACTTACTATTGTTGTGCGTCTCGTTTTTTTTAACATCCCAGCATAAAAGTACAGGGCTTCGATAGTATATAATCCCATTCAAAAATGCATTAGTTCGAATGAGCGAAGTCCGAAAAAACTGACTAACTTTGAAAGGATTAATCTCGGAAACTATTGGATCTATAGAGACAGTTTTAGTATCATATTGTAGTAAATTTAGTGCACTTCTTTTAAAGGTTATTCAAAAATCGCCAAGATTTGAAAAAATTTGATTTTTGATGATGTTGCGTTCGACCCTTGAGGTCGAAAACTTGGATTATTCATTAGGCCAACATCATAAACAAGTGTGCCAAAAATCGAAACTACCAGATTTCACGAATACTACCCCATACTTTCTGGCGACAAAGCTACAGGACTATAACTAATATTTAAATTTTCAAGAAACACATCTACGGTAAATAACAATAATTTTAGAAAAAAATATGGATAGCTTTGTGTATGGAATTACAGACGGAAGTTAAGTAAAATAAGTTACATTTTATTTTTCCTTATTAATTTGATTCAAAACTTTATCATGAAATAATAAAAACCATATACAAGTTATCTAGCTCAATTATATTTTAATTTCAACTTTGCCAAATTCATAAATTAATTACTCAAACTAAAATTTTCAAAAATTGATTACTTAGTACCTTTAATACCCAAAAAATTGCGGTCTAAAATTAAATAGGATTTCAATGTAGAAATGAATAAAAAAAAAACCCTGAAAATCTTGTTCCCGCGTGAATTATTTGAGATTTTCTCCTTTTCCTTATTTCCATTACTTTTCCATTTAAAGTTTTCACACAGCTTCTCGATAATTCTTCTTTGCTCAAGTTCAAACATGGCGTAGAAAGTGTTTTTTAATTACACAAAGAACTGGAGTGGATTTCACTCTTAAAACAAAAGAGTGAAATCCACTCCAGTTGCAGAAGTCCATTTTCGACACTGGAAAGGATTGAATATTAACTCAGATTGAGTTAAAATCATTCGTTTGGAGTGATCCTGTCGGAGGCTTAACACACAAAGAATCCACTCCTTCCGGGTAAGTGCATTTTCCAGATTGGAGGAGTGAAATTAACTCAGACTGAGTTAAAATCGCTCGTTCGTTTTAAGAGTGTATAACAAGTAAATTTAAGCATATTGTGATGCTGTCTGTCTTACCCCATAGCATGTTCAACAATTTCCCCCGCTCTGTAAAATAATTAACCCATAACTAAATATGCATGTCATAATGTGACTATTCATCCTACAATGGTGTTTTTCAGCATAAACCACTTTCAAAAACATATTCAAGACCGACCGTTCCAAAATTTAAGATCATATGTAAAAGGGGAAAAAATATATACGCAATTTGTCATCGATTGAACAAAAGTTAACAATTTTTTTTAAGCTCTTTGAGTTATAAGTATATTTTTTTAGAAAAAGTACTAATCTATTCCTAATAACTAATCAGAGCATTGGATGATATGCAATGAATAAATTTTGATTTGTTAGACGCAATTATTATGCATTTTGATTGTTGGGCCCTGTCTAATAATTATCCTCGGTCATCCTATACAGAAAAAACAGACAAAATAAAAATGCAATGTTACAATTTTTATTAAATTTTGTGTTCTATCATAAACAAATGTACATAAATTATCGATCATAATTCCTCCAATACTTAACAATATACACAATTCCAAACTTTGTTCGCGACTGCACACGTTTTTGAGCTGATGTTTTGGGACCACAATATAAACTACTTCGACTTTGTGTTATGGCCTCCATGGTTGGTTTATCGGTGGCAAGTGAGATACATTACTGACGTGTACATGGTGTCGATGATCCTAAAAAAAATGAAAACTTTTTTTAAACTTTAAGTTTAAATGTTTTTATTTTTAAGGTATTTTTCATTTGGTGCAATACGACAAGTAATAAAGAAATTGAGAGGTAGCATAGTAAAAGAAATGTATCCAGAAAATCCTTACTCTTTGTGTTCAAAGTTTCTCCATTTTTTTTAGAAATCAACATATTTAGACTTAAAAAACACCACAGCTTAAACTATTCAGCAGTTTAAAAATTTAATAAAAATAATAGATTTTGAAGAATATTATAACCTTAGAAATCTCTGCTAAATAATCATAGTGATTAAAACCACGTAATTTTTTAAGTATTACTGAACAAAGTGTTTTACCCTTTTCTTTCTTGATTTTCCTGGTATGGGTGGTAAGTTCACTGATCGATTTGTTTTGCACTTGAGAACTTCTATACCTAGACTCCGACTCCCTCGCACTTCCTGCCTCAAGCCATGGCCATTCAGTTCCAGTGTCGGTAAGAGCAGTATCTGCTCACTACGTTGTTTCTGTAGGGGAAAAAACATATATTTACCAAAACTCAATTTTTTTAAGAAGTGTGCAATAATAATAAAAAAATCATTATTGGATCAAATTAATTACAGAAATAAACCCAAACAAAGCGTCAAACTATCAAGAATCGCAAAAACAATCAAAAGTCTATATTTCAAAAATTACTACAAATGTTCATGCATATTTTTTAAATGTTAATGAATGTTTTTTTAATGTTAAAGTATTAGCTCTATTTGATAACGAAAAAACTTTTAAGATAGTAAAAGAAAAAAAATTTAATTTCATATCATTCTGTAGTATTAAACATAGGGGTAAGTGGTGTACCTTGGACGTATGTGTACCTCGAACCTATGCTGATTCTAGCTCGATTAGCTTAGATATTGAAACAACACCACATGCAGTTTAAGTATTTGCTACCAGGGATCTCAGTGAAGTTTTATCTGTTTGTTTAAAAGGTCAATTTATTAAAGAGGTTTCGAAAAACTAAATTCACAGTTCAAAAGTAAATTTTTGTCAGATTCTTTAGTGTAATTTTTTACTCAAACATGTAGTGTTTATTCAGAAACGATGGTTATGCAATATAAAGCAAAGTTTTAGCTATAAAACAGTGTGCTTGAAATTAAGTTAAGTCTAACCTTAACTTGGTGATTAACTATTTTGTTTTTAATATCCAAGTGGTGTACCTCGAACCTAATACAAGTGGTGTACCTTGGACTGGTCCAAGGTACACTACTATAGGTCTTATGTGCTTCAGATTGTTGAAAACCCTTTTTAAAATTCAAGTAAATTCTTTCCATTAAAAAATAAATTATTTTAAGCTATTAATATGCAACCCTGATTTGTAAAATCTAGAAAAATGGAAATTTGTAAGAAATTTTGATATGATGTGATAAAGAATTTTTTTGTAGTTAATTATTTAGATTTATGGAAGCCTATAAAATTTTAACCATATTGATATAATATAGAAAATAATTATTGCATGCTCATCTAAAAACATATTTTTTATAATAAATATCTAACCAGAACATCCTTTTTACGTTTAGGCCTAGTTGAATAAACATAGGGAGAAATATTTGAGTTTTTTTTTTTCAAATTTAAGACAGAAAGATAGCCAAATGTTTTTCTATGGCATAAAATAACAGTTTAATTTTATACTGCATTTTAACGAATACACCCGAGAAAGATTGCATTGCAGCTGAAAAAGCCAAAAAACTAAGGCAATAAAAACCCTTACTGAGCCAATTGACCTAACATAACCAATTACTACATCTTGGCAAGAAATAAGAGTAGGTTGTAAAATGTATATTTGAATTTTATGTGGCTATAAATATTGGTTTTCGGACTGTAAATCGAGCCTCTCTACCTGTTAATAAGTGGTCCAAGGTACACTACCGGTTGGACCAAGGTACACCGCCGGTGGTGTACCTAGGTCCTAATTACAATTTTCTGTATTTATTTTTTTAATAGTTGAAATCATTTAAATAACATGTTAAAATAAATATATGTCGTATGTAACAACATAAAGTATTCAGTAAAAATATTTTTATTCACTTTTTGCAAGTAATTAAGAAAATAAAAATTGAAAAGTCAAAATAGGTCCAAGGTAACCCACCTTCCCCTACTTTTATAAACTGCTACACATTGTAACCTAGATATTTTATTTTAAGGAAAAGCTTAAATCTTTATCTATACATATATCTGTGATACAAAAAGGAAGACAACTGTTAGATGTGGCTTGTTTAGTAGTTTCTGAAAATTAATAATTTTGGGCTTTGAGTCAAGATGATCAAACAATAAGTTCTTTATTTTTACTCAACAAAAAATTATAGACAATTTCTTAAGTCTTTTAGACATGATGTAAAATCCGGTAAAATTTTTATTAAGTATATTTACTGTAAAAAAATATTTTAAGAGCTTCTAGTAAAATTAATAGTTTTTTGTCACGTAAACGAAGATTTCTACAGTTAGACTGCTTATTTCTAGTAGCTTGACACACGAGTTTAAATCCGTTCCCAAAAACAATCCTTGCCACCCATAGAGATCTTAATAAAAGTATTAGAGTGGAGATCACGTGACCTATCTATGCTAACGACGGGCCGCCATCTTGAGTCCGAGACCAACTTTTTTAAGTGGAAAACGCTAAGAAAAAAATAAATTAAATTCTAAAATATTAAAAAAATACCATAAAAATACTAGCTGCATTTTGGAATATTTTTAGTGACTTTAAAAGAACTTTTAACGCTTTTTCTAGTATTTTTATAATATTTATTTTGTAATTTTGAATTAAATTTTATTTTTCACGTATTCTTCTTCTTAATGTGACGGCGATGGCTGCAAGTTGCCTGTGTCGCCATCACATAAAGAAAAAGAATGCGAGGCAAAAAGTGAGATTTAATTCTAAAATTACAAAATAAATATTATAAAAATACTAGAAAAGCGTTAAAAGTTCTTTTAAAGTCACTAAAAATATTCCAAAATGCAGATAGTATTTTTATGGTATTTTTTTAATATTTTAGAATTAAATTTATTTTTTTCTAAGCGTTTTCCACTTAAAAAAGTTGGTCTCGGACTCAAGATGGCGGCCCCCAGGCTCGTCCCGTCGTTAGCATAGATAGGTCACGTGATCTCCACTCTAATACTTTTATTAAGATCTCTATGTTGCCACCTAACTACTGCGAGCTGAACTATGTTCAATAAAACCGTATGGAAGACAAATATTTCTATCTATATTAAGGGGGTCCGATACCTCAAAATCGCGAAAAAATCTAATTTTTTTTAAGGTTTGAATATTTCTTTTAGAAGAAATTAGTTATTTTGAAACCGCTTTAAAAAAAATACGCATTATTTTTTTAGTGATGAATTTTTGAATAAGACACACTGCACTAAATGTAAACTTTAAACGCTCATATCCCTGTTCGCGTTTTTTCAATTTTAAGATTATTAAAAATGCTAAGGCTTTTTTAATATTATAAATACATTAATAATCAAATATTTTTTTTAAAAAAAGTTCTTCATTTTAATCGAAATATAAATGCATACTTTGGTTTGAATTATCTTAAAAATGTGGTATAAAAATCTGTGTTTAAAAATATTGAAAAATAAAAAAGGGAGTAGAGATTTGAAAATTGTTAAAAATTTAACAAATATTTATTTTTTTAAAAAAACCCAACAAACTTATATAAATTTTAACAGTTGAATTGTGTTTTAATTCATGCTTAACAAGTGAAAAAAAATTTGGAATGTGTAAGTACAAAAAAAAAAATGTCTGAGGTATCGGACCCCCTTAAGAAATTTCAAATCATAGCCGTCATAGTCATAAATTTCGAAGGTTGATCAAAAATTCTCTAATTAAAAAAACAACTAATTTCAAATCGAATTTACTTTTGTTTCTCTTGTGGCTGGGTTTGACGAGTCGTCTACTCTGGACGTTTGGCCGCTTCTGGATGACGAAACAGGCGAAGACTGCTTCGAGTCGGAAGAGGTTCTCTTACCAATGTTTCGGGAAGAATTGCGGCCAGAGTGGTGGTACTTTTCAGCCAACCTTTAAAACATTAGTTATATAGGGTGGCGCAAATAAAAGTGTCCCCGGTCTAGATCAATACCACCTAGATTAGAAGGCCGAAGAACTAAGCAACACAACGTCACACTAGTGGACCATTTTCGATTTGTTGACCAATAATGTCGCATCTTGATTTATCTTATCTTAAAAATTTATTCAAATACAAGATCTAGTCACGAATGATCATTGGTCAAAACCACAGAATCGGTCGACTAATTTGACGTCAAGCATTTAGTTTGCCGGCCTTCTAATCTAGGTGGTATTGTCTAGATACAGGGTGAGGCAAATAAAAGTAGAGATAAGAATAGACAGAAATGTTGCCAAGTCAAAAACCAATACAAAAACAGGTTTGCTATCTGAAGCTATTGATCGCTTCAATATTAAGCCCAAACAAACGCTTGGCGACTTATTTGACGGCAACTCTATGGTTTGAGGAGCTAGTTAAAATGAAATATATAAACAAGGTTTGTAGAGCTGATTAAGAAAAGTTCCCACTAGTAATTATTTCGGTCGTTATTTATCCTAGGGAATGGGACCTTTTTGTTTTTGTTTTATACAAAACATTCTAAATTGATTGCAAGACACAAAATTTGCATTATGGGACGTCTTCATACAATACTAACTAAGATCTGAACTCGCCACTAGTCTATGAGTAGCTCTAATATGAAGCTAATTCCGATCCAACCAATGCAAAAACAGGTTTCAGGCGGCTTCAAGATTTTTTCTCGCCAAGCATTTCAACGTATTCTTATCTCTATTCCGGCGCCACTTATTTTTGCCTCACCCTTTATAAGAATGCATTGACATGCTTGGTAACAAAAACTATTGAAGCCGTCTAAAAGCCTTTATGTCGAAATAAAAGATTGTTCAAGCGTCCAATGGCTTCACTTGGTACACCTGTTTATACATTGGTTTGATTGGATTAGCATCATATTAGAGCTGCTCATGGCGAGTTCAGGTCTAGCCGTCTTCAGATCAGCCGTCTTCATATAGTAGTGTGTACTACCAGGGGTGCCTACAAGGGGGGGCAGCGACGCAGACTGCGTCATTGAAATTTTAGGGGGGGGGTCGAAAAAAAATCGAAAATTTTCAATGAAAATGGCTTATTTTGTCTAGGATACCACTCTAACAAATACTTGTTCCTTATAATCATCTCCCCCCCCCCCCCAGACTTCAAGGGGGGGGGGGGGGGGGGCGCAACCTTCACGAATCAAAAATGGTAACCAAAATACTTAACGAACATTACAGAAAGAAGATCATAAATAGAATATCGCGTAGGCCTAACGAATCTTTCTGACATGTATTACCCATAAACAACCCATCATTTCTTTAAGCATTCAGAGACAAAACACTATACTAGCCGCCAGCCAAATAAGAAGAGGTAGGGATGACGGTTTTTTTAAAAAAAACGGTATTTTACAACGGCGTTCCATCCCTAAAGTGTTTCAAATAAGGGTGGCGGGAACTACAGCAGCTGCCTTGCTGTCTGTAGTCTGTATAACAATTTGATTAAATGATGACTCCAGCATATTTCTTTTTAACCAATGACATTCGTGCAATTTTCCCGCTTAGAAGAGTTGTAAGTTTTTTTTTTTTTTTTTTTTTTTTTTTTTTTGTAGATAGTTGATTTCGAAACGGAGGGGAGGGGAAGCATCAAAGGTACACCTTTATTAAATGCATACCTACTATTTGATCTATTTTAAACTAAATGAAGTTAAAATGCACTGTACTATAAATACTCCAGGAGCTTATTTTGAAGTGTTATGGAAGTGATTCTGGTAAGATATTCGAAATTATATAATTTGAATACTTAAATCTTGTTACCCCTCTGTAAAAGCAAATTGGCAGAAATGTAAACTTGTTTTCTCTGCTTGTGATTTAAAGTAAAAAAAATTCTGAAATTTTAATTTCTTAATTAAAAAATTATATTTCTGTAGTAGGTGGTTATAAACCTTGGTGGAATCCCCCATGCTTTAAATTTTGGAATTTAATAAAATTATTAAATTTTTAAAAATTATGTGTGTTGCTGGTAAAACAGTCATTTGACGGGTTGGTTTTGTGACATGTATTTTCAGGTTTGTGTGCTTGGTCAGAGACCCTCTTATAAACTTTTTTGACGAGTTTATACGTCTGTTTCCTTCAGAAGGTTAGGCGAATAAAGAAAGGATACTAAAGAATTTTAAATGATGCAAATACTGAGAAGTTAATTATATTTGATATTACTGATAATTTTAGTTTCAAATTTTACACTTTAAACACTTTTGGGCGCCAAAATATTGATCAATATTAATAATGAAAAACATTGTTTTATATTTTTTTATGTGCACCTTGGATCTCAAAAATTATTACTTGGCATGTTTTTGTATAAAAACGACTAAAGAATTAAATATATTTAATTGCACATCTTGGTTAGAATACGGTAGAGTTGCGGGATTTTTTTTAAACAGATTTCCCTCTTCACATCAGCAAGAATTTGAATTTTGATGTCATTTTTCAAGAAATTAGATTTTAAAAACGTTACCCCACCCCCTTCCTTCACTTCATTAAGCACTAGATATATTATATTAATAATTTTTATTATCGATTTCTAGATATTTATTTGGAGAATACTGGAAAATTACATGTTGAGGTTTAAGCTGTCTTTAGGCGTAGCCTCCTAAACCGCAAGGAAGGAACGGGCGTTTTCCTAATTAGTGATAATATCTTGTTGAATTTAATGGAATTTTTTTTGCAATTATAACAATTGCAGAACTGCACCTTTTAATAATTAAACTCACATTATAAGTAATTTAATTGAATTAAACCCTTAATTTGATTCATTAAGCACTTAAAACACTAACTAAGGGAATCGCAACAAAATTCTTTAACAATATGCAAAATGATAGTTCTATTTTAAGAGGCCCGGCGTCGAAGAAAGCAATGTGCTGACAATTATTTCTCATAAACATTTCTTAATCGCTGTGTAATAGGTGACATCATAAATATTCCGAATTTTGTATAAAATTTCTTTGAATGAATGATCTTCGGATAATATATCTTACTTAACATACATGCTCACAACTCAGGCCCAAGCCTTTTTCCAGCCAAATTATACTCGAAGAGAAACTTAATGATTGATTTAGTTATAAACAGTAGGAAGTAGGAAGATACTTGTCGTCTAGGTATCAAATGTGTCAGTGATTGAATTTAGTTAAGTAGTTCAGTTCCAAGTTTTAGTTTAAGAATTTTTTAATATTTAATTTTAATGATAGTAATTTAATAAATTATAACTTTTTTAAGTGAAACTATATCTGTAAAAATTGTAAAATAATTCTAATTTGTTTATGATGTCAATTTTTGTCAATGATGTCAATTGTGTTGCAATAGAGATAAAAAGCGAAGAGTGCATTTTTATGCATTAAGAATTGTAGGAAGGAATTGGAAGTTGTTTTTGATCGGATCACGTGTCCGGCTATTTTTATGGATTAAAAAAAAAGAATATAATTACATATATTTTGAGCGGAACTTTTACCGATACCTTAGATTTCCGGTAGCTTTTGCTGTAAAGAAAATCTATTTAAAGGAAAATTAAAAATATGTTGTAATTCCGTATTATAAAAGCTATTAAAAATGTGATTCCCTTTTTCAATTAGGGGCAACTCTGCGTTGACCTATCAGTAGAAAAATATTCAAGAAGAAAGTCAGTACTTGCGTTTTATTTCATAGGGACAAAGTTACACAATTCGATGGTATTTAAAATATATTTTACTATAACGTTTCATGTACAATATCTTCATTCATAACATCTATATAAATATAAAATCTACAGAGGGTTTTTTTTTGGAGGGGGGGATTAAAAATTTCTGGGGGGGGTGCGTCATTGTACCTGGGGGGGATCGGCACCTCTGTGTACTACTATATTAAGACGGCTGATCGTGCACATTTTGCGTCTTGCAATCAATTTGGAATGTTTTGTATTAACAAAAAAAGATCCTCTTCTCTAAGATAAATAATGGCCGAAATAATCGCTATAAAGTTGGAATTATTTTTTTGAACAGCTGAACAAATCTTCAGTTTATATTGCTTTACAACTAGCTTGTCAAATCATAGCATAATTGATAGTAAATAATTCGCCAAACGTTTATTTAGACTTAATGTTGAAGCCATCAATAGTTTCACTTAGAAACCTGTTTTACATTGGTTTTTAACATGTCAACAATTCTATCTTATTCCTATCTACACGATGGGGCCACTTTCATTAAATCATCATTCATTAATCATCTTTCATAATTTCATCATCACTATGCAATAAAACTCAATCATCAGAAGTTATTTCGAATAAAATCCTGAAAAATATATTCAGTTAAATTTATGCTATTAAACTGCACAACCTTTTGCCATATTTAATTCGTAAAATAGGGAAGATGACGAAATCAGTATTCTTACTGTAATAATTCATGTTTTTACTTCATAACCCCAAAACACGGAGACCGCCTCCGGCTCCAAGGCTTCATTGGCTCAACAGCTGTCTACTCAGGGAACATCTACAACTCGATTTGTTCTTGAGCTTCCAAATATCATATAGGAGCGGATGCTGTCATTGACTGAGAATTTATAACGTGAGAAAGTGTCATTTAAGGCACCATTGATCACAATAGAGAAGTAAAAACATGAAATATTACAATGGAGCCGTGAACCTTGTAGTTTTTCTTCTTTTTCGCTACTCTCTTTAACTTAAATTAATATGTTTTCACAGACATTATATATGAGAAGGTTTAACTTTTAATAGTTTTCGGAGGTCGAGTGATTTTTTGAGGTTTCAACTCCATTCCAGGCCAACCTTAAGTAAATTATCGATTAGCATTGTGGCTTGGAGAGTAGCGCTTCCAAATTTACCTGAAGCTCCAAGAAACCGTCATAACTCCCTTCAAATCATTGGCGGATATATTTTATGGAGAGGGTATTGCAAAGCTTGCTCACAGATTAATGCAAATGAAGAGTACGGGGGAAGAACCGCTTGATTTATTAGGAGTCTTCCCGTAATTGTGTCTGATGAGCGGACATTGGCGACAGGAAACTGGTTTTTCTTTCGGTTCTTCATTCGCGGTAGAAACGTGTGACTCGCGTCCATTGATCTTTGGCGTGAATCAGGGTTGTCGCGAAAGAAAAACAAAGCGAATAACCGGTTTCTTTACACCAGTTTAGGCGATATATAGGCGTTTAGGCGATATATATATATATATATATATATATATATATATATATATATATATAATATATATATATATAATATATATATATATATATATATATATATATATATACATATATATATATATATACAGTGGTGGAAATTGATTTATGAACTAACATTCTTTTCACCAGATATCGCTTTGTATTAAGTGCTAACAATTCAAATTTTGTGTGTTGGATATTCAGAGTATAATAAAGGATTTTCGCACATAATTTTTTTCAAAAAATGATATTAAGTAAAAATATATCTAATTTTAGTTTTTAAGCATGTCAAATGGTGGAAATTGATTTATGAACTCAAATTTATTTTGAACCCAGGTACCAAATATTTTTGCTAGTTCTTCATTTGAACTTCAGGGGAGCTTACTATCAGTGTTTATAAATAAGATTAAGGTCAAATTTGTTGAAATTTATCTGTTTTATTCCCATTTTGCTAAATAGGAAAGCTTGCGGGACTGCCTGAAGCTAAAAATTTAAAAAATGTTCTTTATATAATATTTTAACAAATCTTTAAGTGAAATTAGCATATTAATTAAACGATCAATAAATATAATTCATAAATATTTGAAGAATCATTCTGACTTTGGCAAAAACCATCATTAAAAAAGGTGTAACCCTCGTGAGATGAGGGACAAAAGCAGGATTATTGGACTTGTACCCCAAAAAGTTACCATTTGTGTCAGCTTTTTTGCATTACAAGGCGAATTTGTAATGAACAATCACTTCCTGTAACTCCCAGAAGATTAGGACAAAATTGATATCGTCGCGAACTTGAAATGTTCCAAAATGAAGGCTGGTCCAAAGCTTACTCTTCATCATAAGAACAGGCTGTTAAAATATAGTCGTAACTACATGAAAATGGATTGGGTGGGGGTGGAGGGAGAGAAATTTGAAAAAAGTGACATTTGCTGATGAAAAAAAGTTCAATTTGGATGGATGTGATGGTTTAACATGTTATTGAAAGGATCTTCGGAAATGACCACGATCTGTCTTCAGCAGAAATGTTAGTGGTGGAAGTTTGATGGTTAGGGCATCGATATCTTATGATTGAATAAACAAGGTTATGTTTCTAAAGGGCTGACAAACATCACTTTATTGCAGGTAGTTTCTTTAATTCATTTTTGGATGGCAAAACTATGCTTTTGATTAGATTTTTATGCATGATAATGCAAGTATCCACATTTCAAATGAAATTGAAGACTGGTTAAATGAACTAAGTGTTGTTCATTTAGATCATCCTGCCAATAGCCATGACTAAAACCCCAAGAATAATGTCTGAGATCAATTGGTTTGAATAATTTACTCAAATGGAGTATGATTCAAAGAAGTGTGCATCAGTTATGGAATAGAAGGACTTAATCATAAAAAACTGCAAATTTCTTGACCAAAACTCGACCCAAAGTTTTGTGTTGTCTATGAAAAACAAAATCAAGGAAGCATTAGCGACAAAAAATAGTTTTAGCAATTATTAAATGAGATTGAATGTAAAAGTTCATAAATCAATTTCCCTATGCTAAAACTAAAATATCAACAAAATAAATTGTTTACGAATTTATATAAAATTTTATTTACGCGTATTATTTATAATGCAAAGCCTGTAGAGTATATAAAATTTAAATCGATAAAAATGCATTTAATAAAGAAATACTGTTAAAAAACTGTCAGTTCATAAATCAATTTCCACCACTGTATATATATATATATATATATATATATATATATATATATATATATATATATATATTATATATATATATATATATATATATATATATATATATATATATATATATATATATATATATATATATATATATATATATATATATTGACCCATCTTTTCTATACAGCCCATCGAAGGTTGGTTAGGTTAGGTTTGAATTATTGAATTATCATCGCACTAGAGCAACACGAGGGCTATTGGCGACGGGCGTCGTATTTAGAACCACAGTGAAGTGACAAGCCGACACCTGAGCAGGCACCCAACGCAACCGTTAAGGGCGACATCGTACGCAGCGTTAGGACTTTGAAGGATATTTAACGTGCACTCCCTCACACGGGGTATTATTCGTCGGCTATTTTTGCTGCACGGGCCGTTTATAGGTCGGCAGCTATTTTGGCGATGCCCGGACCCGAACATGGGACCTTTCGCATGCTAGAGTAGGTCTATCTTGAATGCAAGCTTTTAAAACATTTTCCTCCCCTTCCCCGCATGCGGATTTCTCCGAAACGGCGTGAGGGTGTTTTTTCCCCGCCCTACATGGGGAAATACTAACTGTTTTGATTGTTAACCTCAAGCGCGCTAGGATTCGATAAGCGATGTCGCCCCTTTTTCGTAGAAAACCCAGTGAAGGAAGAGGGAAGAGAATCTTTTCGAAGCTTACATTCAGGCTGGAAATGGTATAGACGAGTGCCTAACCGACTGGGCTCCCCAGCCGCCCAGCCCTCCCATCGAAGGTTGAAAAAAAGCAATCCTCGTTTTCAGGGTGGTTATAAAATAACGCTCCCTATTCGGAGTGGTCTGTAGCTTGAATGAATAATCCAAATGCAACTAAAATTGAGACACTTGCTGTTCAAGAAGGGGGAAAAAGAATGGAATCATAAAAAAAATAGAATCCTAAAAAAGAATCATCATAAAAAAAAACTCGTCACTTGACCAGAATCTAAATTACGAGGCGTCGTCAATTATGGCTAAACACGGCCAACACAGCTAATTACGCATCGTAATTTAGAACCCTGGTCAAGAGACAAGTTTCCTTTTTTCGAAAAAGAATGGAATCATAAAAAGAAACTCGTCTCTCGACCAAAGTTCAAATTACGAGGCATAGCCAATTATGGCTAATTACGGCCAACACATCCAATTACGCCTCGTAATTTAGAACCCTGGTCAAGTGACGAGTTTGTTTTTTATGATTCCATTTTTTGTTTCCCTTCTTGATTAGTAAGTGCCTCAATTTTTGATGCATTTGGATTATTCATTCAAGCTACAGACCACTCCAAATAGCGAGCGTTATTTTATAACTACCCTGTATTTCCATGCTTACCTCAGATCCATGAAGTAGGGGTTCTTGAGCGCCTGCCGTGCTGTGGGCCTCTCTTCCTCGTCGTAGGCACACAGGGCTACCAGCAGTTCGAGAGCGTCGGGCGATGCTCCGGGAGCCAGGATAGAGATCCCGATCCCGGCGTAAGGGGGGAAGTTGAAGTCCACGCCGACCAGACGCTTGCTGCGGGCACGTAAATGAACTTCATTGAAATATTTATGGAATTTGAAGGAACTCTTCTTACACAAATACTAATGCAACTGAACATTTGTTGAAAGAATCTTGTGTACATTTGAGAGCTCGAATTGCAAAAGTCGCATTTCCTATTCTTTTTCTCGAAATCCATAAAGGAACTCTTACAAAAATACTACTGTAACCAAACATTTGTTGAAAGAATCTTGTGTACATTTGAGAGCTCGAATTGCAAAAGTCTTATTTGCTACTCTTTTTTTTTTCGAAATCCACACATTGGTACTGAAGTTATAGAGAAAAACTAACAGCATTTGCCAAATATCCACGTACTACTGTGTTTAACTGCGAAATTCCTTTCTAACTATTTTAGATAACTAACTAATTTAGAAAGTTCTAGGTGTTTTTGCTGCACACATCTAGCGGGGCTTGGACCAAATAATGCACGAACTTTATACATTTTACATTATTTAATATTTGTATTAAACTATTTAGAAATAGGGTAACACCCAGGAAATAGGGTTGGTGCACTGTTGCCAACATGACAAACGTTAATGGCGGGAATTTTAAAATTTTTTGTCACATCTATTTTGGGCTTCACCATCTTATTATTTTGAGGAGGCCAATCACTGTGAGGATGCCAATCACTGTACTCGTTACCCTATGTAAAATTATTTTGAAGAATAGTAAAACGTGTCACTGCACACCTTTTTACGCAAAAATATAGTCTCTAATGTAATCATATAGTACGCAGAAATGATCTAAAGGTTAAAAAAATAGATTTTTTAATACTCTATTCTTAAAAATCGATATTCTATCCATCCAATAAATTTTTATGTAAGCTCAAAGCCGTTGTCGACAAGCATTACTAAATTTTGTTTTCCAGATTGCGCATATTATTCAAACATAAAATATGATTTGAGCCGTATAAGTATGCATCAATATCACATAATTTTAATTAAAAATGAAAGGTGAGTAATATGCCAATAGCTTTTCAGCAAAGCAGAAACAGAATAACATTTCTTTAAATTCACTTACTGTCGTCGTAGTTTGGCTATGATGGAAGATTTCGGCGTTCCCAAAACGTTGTGAATTTTAGTCAACTGGTCGATCTCACTGCTCCCGGGAAACAGAGGAAGATTTCTAATGGAAATAAATAAATCATTAAATGCATTTCAATTATATCTTTTTTTTTGCATACCGATAATTTAAAAAAAAAAAGTTACAGCACAAAAGTATAATTTCTTCATTTAAGTTCCTACATGTGCTATCTAACTTTACAGAATGGATCAGATTCACTGTACGGTAACCCATGGCGCGATTTTTTCGGATTTGGTTAAAAATAATTTTTTTGCGGCAACCTGTGTGACTTCGACTGATTCGAAATCTTTGACTTCGCAACGATAACCTTTTCCGACAACCCTATCTGACCATTATTTATCAGCGCAGTATAGAGAGCACTATTTTGTGGCACTATTTTGGCAAGTTCTCCAAGGGTTACCGTACAATGAATCTGATCCGTTCTGCAAAGTTAGATAGCACATGTGGGAACTTAAAGAACGATTTCGTACGTTAGAGCTTCAAAGAAAACGCATCCTGCTGCCCACATGTCCATTTTGTGACTGTAATAACCACTGGTGAGTAGACATTCAGGAGGTCGGTACCTAGGCACAAAAAAAAGTTACCACAATTTTACTACACAATTGAAGAGTTCACGGGAAGAACCACTCGATTTCGTAGAAGGCTTTCCTCAATATTCCTCTTTGGCAATGATAGCGAGAAATCGCCTAAACTGGTATAAAGAAACCGGTTACTCGCTTTGTTTTTCTTTCACGGCAACAACTGATTCACGCCAAAGATCAGTAGACAATAGTAGAACGAAGAACCGAGAGAAAAACCGGTTTCCTGTCGCCAATGTAGGCCAAGCATGCACATAAGGCAGGACTCCTTGAAATCAAGTGGTTCTTCCCGTGTACTCTTCAATTTACATAAATTATTCGAACTGAGTATTTTACTGAAACTATTTTTATAAAAAGACTATGACATTCAACCATTCAAGGTTGATACGTGTAGGTATATTTTTTTCCTCAATTACTGATGTTTAAAAAATTTTAACTGACGAAGTAAAATGCCAATAAACACTGGAAAATGTGTATACATTTTAAGAAAAGAAGAGTAGTTCCGCATTCAAATGTATTACATTTAATGTACCTATGCTAGACTATGAAGACAAAGCAACACATATAGTCTTCAATCAACAGTGATTAGTGGTATAAGTAAAATTTAAAAAATATGTTACAAAATGTGCTACATCCTATATGTGCTAACTTAATTGCGTTGCTAATTTAATTTTACTAAAACTATTTGCATAATAAGATTATGACATTCAAGGTTGATACAGGTAGGTAAATTACTGTTGCCCAAATCCTCAATTAATGTTACTCAAACACTCAAAACTGATGATTAAAATGCTAATAAACACTATATAATGTGTACAAACTAATTGAACTTATCATTTGAATAAATTTTAGGAAAATAGAGTGGTTAGACATACAACATTAAATTTAACGAATCTATTCTAGATCACGTTATAAGACTAAGCAACACATATATTCTTCAATCTACAGTTGAAGAATACACAGGAAGAACCAATTGATTTCTTTAGAGCCTTTTCGTAATTGTGTATGCTTGGCGGATATCGACGACCGAAAACCGATTTCTCTTTCGGTTCTTCAATCGCAGTACAAACGTGTGACTCTTTCCCCTGATCTCTGGCGTGAATCAGGGTTGCCGCGAAAGATTAACAAAGGGAGTAACCGGCTTCTTTACACCAGTTTAGACGATTTCTCGCTATCATCCCCAAAGAGGCTATTAAGGAAAGTCTTCTACGAAATCAATCGGTTCTTCCCGTGTACTCTTCAGTTATTATGTAGTAGCGTATGTAAAAATAAAAAAAAAGTCTGTTACAATTCATGCTTCTTTACAAAACATTGCTGATTTTTGAGAAACTATCTGTAAACTAATAAATTGCGATGCACAATAAATGAATTAATTATCTTATCTGTACCATCGAGTGGAAATGTATTCTGTATAAGGTCTTTTGGTATTGATTCCTCGACAGCTGCCGAAATCTGCTAATTTCAGCAGATTATCCTGAAACAAATATAGATTTTAATGACAAGTAGATTTAGATTAGAAAAAACTTTATATCTCCTTCAAAATCAACTGCATCTAATGATTTTTGAAAAAAATTTAAACCAACAAAAATACATCATCAAAAAGGAGTATGAATAGTATTACAAATTTAGCATTCATTAATAAATGCTTAAATGTAAATGAAAAATTACGTCTATATTTTAAACTTAAAAAAAAAACTTCTTGTCCTTTTTTTCTTCACAACTAATACTATTCATCAAAGAATATCATTGTAACATATTTTAAGACGTCATTCCAAACTGTTTTATATCACAAAAATAAATTTGCTTAAAAGTTTTATTTAATATCAATAAAATTTTCTCGCGCGATTGTTGCGAGTGACAATGGGGAAATTTAATTCCAATAAAAGAACATACATCAATGCAAATGATAAAATATTGCAAAATTATATTTGATTTTGTTTCATTTATTACATTCCCTCATTATATAAATACATTTTAATATCCATGGATTTTGATTATTCCATAACACAGATTATAATGTCTACGAATCTTTGTACTATAAATTGATTTTTTTAATAACTACGAAGTTTTAATTGAAAGTAACTTCTATAACATAGATCTTTAACAATAAAAAGTATTATAAGCATTTCAAAGATTGGTACGGCACAATCATTAGAACAAAAAAGAAATTCCACAATTCAATTTTTTCCTTTCAAATCTTTTTATTAAAGCTAATTTATGTTGCATTTTTCCTTGCCACTATCAATGTGTGATGGATTTTGATTATTCTATAACACTATCGATCATACAAAATATCTACGAAGTTTCCATTAAAATTAACTTTGATAACTTCTATAACATAGATCTTCAACAATAACAAGTATCATGAGAATTCCAAAGATTGGTTCGGCACCATCTTTAAAACACAAAAGGAATTCCAATATTTTTTTAAAAACTTCGTATTGAAACTGACTGGTGTTAATACTTCCTTGCCAGTGTCAATGTGTGATGGAATTTGATTATTCTATGACACAATCGGTTTTATATAATATATGCGAAGTTTCCATTAAAAATAACTTCTTTAACTCAGATCTTTAACAATAACACGTGTCATGATTATTCCAAAGATTGATTCGGTACCATCATTAGAATACAAAAGAAATTCCAAACTTCATTCATCATTTCGTGTATCATTTATTTTTTTCTTTTAAACTTCTTAAAACTAACTAATCAAAATTAACTAACTAATTAAACAGTGTCAATATATGATGGATTTTGATTATTAATCGATTTTATATAATCTGTACAAAGTTTCCATTAAAAGAAACTTCTATATCATAGATCTTTAACAATAACAAGTATCCACGAGCACTCCAAAGTGGAATTAAGTACGTGAAAGAAAGTGGAATTAAGTATGTGAAGGTTAACGGGTCAATAATATGAATTAAGCATCCGTTCGTTTCAACATTTAGTCATCATACAATGTCACGCTATCTTTACTTCCACACTTTGTTGATCTTTTTAGGACACAATCAATTCAGGTGCTTTATCCTAAATCGCGTGCCTATCTAGTTCCCCGTTCGTTTTAAGCACTATAAATAGAGAAACAATCATCGCTTAATTTCTTTTAGCAATTAAATTTGGTAGGCTATAAAAGTTATTGTTAATCAAGGTTTAACTCTCTAATGCATATTGTTGCCATATGGCAACAAGTAACCTAATCCTCTTTATTCTAATGAAGTAGAGCTCACTCTCGACAAATCTGTGTTTTTTACTAATAACCCTCATAGATATGACAGTAGAAAAAGTGTATTCAAAATTAAAGAGTGAAGTTAGTAACTGTTGTGAAATTACGTCTTTGACAGTATTCAAAGTATAATAATATTAGTACTAAATATACAAATAAATTGTTTTGAAAAAATAATTATAATTCAAGGGGGTAATAAAATATATTTAGTATTTTTCTACCCAATCTTACCAAAATTGGAATTTTGTAATAGGTTTTTGCTATATGACAAAAATTTTAAAAATTGAAATTATTTATATTCCAATGCAGGTATTTTTTTTCTTCAGTATTTTTCCCATAATGTATGAATATAAAAGATACAAATATAATTTTTTCAGGATAAAAAAAATTATGCACTGCAGGGTTAAATGCATTTTTTTATGTTTTGAACTTATCTTTTTGTATTTTGTTTGAAATTTTAATAGGCTTGTTTTACTCGGCGAAAATTATATTCCTGCTTTCATTCGACGACTTCATTGGTTATTTGTCATGGTAAACCCCGCCCTCTTTATAGATTAAATAATTGAAACCTAAATTTTATTAAAGTGATACTGTTGCCGCTAAAGACAAGAAACATGCAAATTGCATCACTTTATATATTTTCTACGTTCCTTAGCAGAAGTAATTATTTCAGAAACGTAGTTTATGCCTACAGATTGAACCACACGGTAGAGTATAATTTATCATGGTAATCGAACATCCACATTTATAAGTTAACCTATTTACATCAACAGTAGGGCATTCGATATTCTATCTATAACTTGCATTTTTATGAACGTTTGGAGCATTTAAAATAGAATGAGAGAGGCAATGTGAGATGTCGTTTTTTTTTTTTAAACTTTTACATAGAGGGAATAGAACGGGATTTTACATGCATCTGGGCTAAAAACAACACCTCAAATATGATGATATTGTTTTAAAGCAAACAAACGTTTATTTCGTTTGAAACATGCAAACCAAATCATTGATCCAGATGATGCCATATTAACATTTGAATAGTCACTTCGCCAAATTCAAGGCCCCCTTCAGTATTACCTAAATTTAGCTGCTGAGTCAATTTTGAAGTATTTTTGTGGTGTATTATTCGCATCTTCTCTCTTTAATTCCCCAAAAGTATACAATCATTCGTATTTCACAAACACACTCGGCCATCGGGCCCCACATGCCACATTGTCTCCGTGTTGGTCCATGGTGCGGTTGATAGGTTCAGTCTCTACCCTACTATACAACTCTTTGTTGCCGAATTGCCGATCGTCCTTCATCCTAGACATAAAAAAAACTTCACCGAAGAATAATTATGATCATTTCAATTGCATCACTAAAATGGATGCAATACCCATTCAAATAGTAACCCATTCATTGTGTCTGTTCGTGAAATTGATACCTTATGGTATCTATGTACCCCCAACAGATCGATACCCGGCAAGTTTCTATTGACGTCCGATTTCATGACTGACCGGGCATTGCGTGTGGCATGGGTTATCGGAAATTAGAGTTAGGGGTTTTTGAAGGTCGGGTGTTATGGTATAACGGAAGAATAAAAATGTATGTGTGTCTGGCTTTTTGGGTTTGTTTACGACTTACGGTCAGTTGTGGAGTTGAAGGTTGGTTGAATGTGTCGATGTTAGCTCAAAATATTCTGAATTCAATGGCTACTAATAGGTTACTCACATGCATAATACATTTGACGGATTTTTTTTCATACACTCTTAAAACAAAAGAGTGAAATCCACTAATATAGGATAAGTGCATTCTAGACACTATAATAAAAGAGTAAAAAATTAAGTCCTAAATCCCTCGCAATCGCCCTAAATCACCTTAAAATCGTTCATTTGTTATTAAGATTGTTAGAAGTTTAACAAAAACAAAAGAGTGAAATCCACTCCTATAGGGGAAGTGTATTTTCGACACCGAAAGGAGTAATTAACTCATACTGAGTTAAAATCGATCGTTTGCTTTAAGAGTGTAGATTTTGGAAAGTGACGGGATGCAAAAGCATTAAATTAAAACTTGTAATCTTGGTTTGTGATATTAGATTTCACTTGAAATCTTTTCCACGAAATATTTCTAGACATTAATCTCATTAATGGACAGAATTAGAGTTTGCTAGATTATTTAAGACATTTCGACATGAAACTTGAAACTTCATTTATTTCAATATTCTATCATATTTAATATATAAATAAAATATTTTGTCGATTTGGTTTGTGAATAAAAAAAATAAGAGTTATAAAACAACACACTATTTTCAATTATCACTAAATAATAAATATTTGATGTGCTACAATTCAGTTAAAGATTTGTACAAGGTTATGGTCTAATCTTTGTTCTGACGTCCTGGCAGGTACTAGGAACTCGCTTACCAAATTTGTCCAATTATTTTATTTATAGAAAGTCGCTTGTAAAAAGCGATTATCACTACAACTTTTAACATTCAATGAAAAAAATTGGGGAATAGTTGATCTACACTTATTATAACTTAAAAATGTAATATACTTTATTTAATTAATTTATTTTTTAAATTTAAAAAGCTTTTAATCTTCTCTTAAGGGTGTATGGGACACTTTTAACTTTTTTTTAATATTGCAGATATCAATATAATTTTTTTCTATAAATGTATACTAAATATGCTTACACTTTTAGATAGTCAAAGGTTTAAATTATCATTATGTGTTTTTTTTAAATAAAATGTGTCAAAAAGTTATGTTTCTTATTTTTGTTATAAGTCAAAAACTTATTTATTGACAAACAAAAATTTAGCATTTTTATAAACAGAAAAATGTATTTAACAAAATGTCTTTACCGATTTTTCTTATTTGCCATAGTTTTTTTTTTAATTATTGAAGTTTTTTTTAATAATTTCACAGGTTCACTTTTTTTTTATAAAAATTAATAAATAAAAAAATAAACTATTTACAACTAATCCATAAAGACAAGTTAAAAATATGTGTTTGAAAAATATGAGTGGAAATTTTTGACACTCTATGGGCAGTAGATTTTGAGTTATATCAATTTTAAGTCAAAAAATCATCGAAAACACGATCAAGGAGAAAAACAGCTTTGAAGTTAATCC
This sequence comes from Hylyphantes graminicola, assembly GCA_023701765.1. Lineage (NCBI taxonomy): Eukaryota > Metazoa > Arthropoda > Arachnida > Araneae > Linyphiidae > Hylyphantes > Hylyphantes graminicola. The sequence continues at coordinate 36,227,549 of CM043116.1, forward strand.
CTTTCCTTACTGAAGCGCTCCAAACCGACCGAACAACTAAGGATTCGTTAACGTTATTCCTATCTAATATTACGAGGAAGCAAAGATTATAAACGTGGTTGGCCAACACAGATTTCATTACACAAAAAAACTACACATCTCACGTTCTACTGCAGAAATAAATAAAAATTTTATTTTAAATTATTCTAAAATATCTGTGTTATTTTTTATGATAATAATAATTTTTTTGAAGATTTTGTGTCCTATACCCCCTTAAATCGTTACTTACACTACAGTTAGATAGAATTAGCCTAGAGTTTTTTTTTTTTTGTTCGAGCTATAGGGGTTTTCAGACAGTCAGAATGACAGACAGACAAAATCCGTTTTTTTTTTAGAATCAGCAACCTCCAAAACGTGTAGAAAACACAAAATCTCCATTTTGAATTCTCGACCCCATGGCAATACTTTCATTACTTTGTATTTCAATTTCATATTAGAAAATTGAAAACAATAAATAAAGTTAACGATAGCCGTAACATGGAAGCTCAAAATAATCATAAAAATTATCTGTGTTTTAAAGTTGTAGTAGTTAGTTAAGTTAAGTTTAAAGTTAATGCATAAACAATAGTTTTAAGTTTCAAACGCATTTTATTCGTAATAAACAGACCGTTAAAATGCATAAAGATCGAATAGTTAATGAGAAATTATCAAAGTTTGCTTCACTCGGAGAAACTATTGGCTTTTAATCTTAAAATTAAAAAAAAATCATCCACATATAATCAATGGCTTAAAAAGAAATAACCAAATGTCAGAAACATTTATTAATAGGTCATTCAGAAAACTATACAGCAATAATTTATTGACTTACTTTAGATAAAAGATACAATAAAAATACAAAACTAAAATATTTAAACCATATTTGCAACGCACAAATGTCTAAGACACTTTTATACCAAGTGTTTGAGATATGCCAATAAAATATTTAAAAATTAATAATTTTATGTATGGAAGATTAATGCTTTCGAGAACAACATCCTTCAAAACGAAATCTTTTTACGTACCTAACGGTATCTATGTACTTCAAACATATCGATAACGTCCAATTCTAATGACATTGATTATATGTTTGACTGCGCGTCGCGTGACGGAAAGCCCTTGTCGGTTAGGAAAAGTTATGTTGTTCAAATGTTTTCCATTTTGAGGAGTAATTGGGATTAATAAAACATTTTATTCGAAAAATTGTCCACTGTCAGTGAATTAAAGCATATATTTGAAAGTATAAAAAAATATGTTTAAAAAATTATGCTTGTTTTCGCCATAAGAGTGGTTCCTAGTAGCTGCAATGGAAAATAATAATTATGGCGAAATTGTTTCACCACATTTTTAGCACTAGGTTGAACCATTTTTTGGATTTTGGAAAATAAAATCTGATTTTTTTTTTCAACCTAATACCGAAAATATGGTGAAACATTTGACAACACAACCGTTGCAGTTACCATAAACCATTTTTTTTTCGTGTAGCCAAGCTCTAAGTTTTTATCAGAGTATGCTGCGTTAATCATGGCATACGCCACTAGTGACCTTAGTTTGGGACATTTTCATTTCAGAGTTTAAAAGTTGTTTAAAAAAATATTTTCTGTATTATTTTCAAATGTTTATATAGGCTTATTCAAATTGTGTGGAATAAAAAAATGAGATATCTGTCATCATTTTCTTATCAATGTTATTTTTTTGCATCGCTATGTATGTATTTTTATTTGTCCAAAATAATGTTCAATAAGCGTCGGAAATTCTGACAGTAATCAATATATGCACCAAAATTTTGAAATTCGCAAACTTTAAAGCAAGCATAACCAAAGAAATCTGGATGAAAGTGAAAATTAACTCGGAATGAAGAAACGCGAAATGTTACTTATTATAATTATTTTTCATTCAATATGACACCCTAATTTAAATTATAAATGGCACTTTTTACAAATAATTCGATTAAAATATGTGTTGTGTCCTTCCTCACTGAGAAATATTAGGCCGAAAGAAATTAGAAAATTTCGTCATTTTTGACGAAATGATGTAGTGAAAAGTACTCTTAGCAAAACATTTGTTAATTGCTGTAAATTTGAATGCGAGAGTATGGGCGCACCGTCTGGGTCACTTGATCTCGAGAAGGACAATGATTATAAAAAAAGAACGAAATTTGTTTGACGATTAAAATGCCCCCAAACGTGATATTTTTATTTCTGACAGTATTTAAAATAATCATGTTTATATGATAAAGTAAGTTGAAAATTTTCATTAATTATAACTTTTAAAAACTGGGAACGTCATTTAAATTTCATTTTCGTTTTAAAATTATTTTGAATTCCATTCAATCGTTCGGATAAACCAAATGTTCGAACAAAAACGGAAGTACAGGAAAAGATAGAATCATCCGGGCAATATGATTCCAATACCATATCCAATACAAAAAGCGTTATCAACAGTATCGTGGGGGCGTGTATGGGGCGAAGCAGTCAGATAATTTGTTACACCCGCTGAAAGTGGGGCAAAGCACAGAAAATGACCCATCCGCTGAAATTAGGTGGTAGAAATCTAATCCATTAGACATGGTTTTCCTTTTTTTTTACGCGAGAAATGGGGTTATTCGTGCGCGTGCTTTTCCTGAAAAGTGGTGAGCCAGATTTCCTGGGAAATCACACCTGAAATGTTAATCACATTTTTTTTTCTGTAAATGTGAAGCTCCAGTGAGTTGCTAAATGTTGTTTGTCGAACTAAAATGCTAAGTCAAAATATTTCTGTTGGATTATTGAACGTTTCTAACCCCCATGTCGCCAGAAAATATCTATAGTTTGCTACGTATAATATATTTACTGATTTTTCCAGTTATAAAGTAATTAAGAAATATATTCGTATGTAACAAATGTTTCTGTAACTTGGGATAAGTTAAAAATAAAATATGGACACACGACCAGTGAACGAACCCTTGTCGACTGGTCAGGCGCATTGACCACTACTCAATCGAAAATGCGAACTAACATGTGTTTTAAATTTGGTTTCGTTATCAAAATCGAAAAAAATACTGTTTTCAACAGGTTTAATCTGTATCAGTGGACAAAGGCCTTAGCTGTTTACCCCCCCCCCTTTTTTTTTCAATTGATTTGTAATTTTCAACTGCAGTAGTTTTAGAAAATAGTAATTTTCTGTAGGCAAATGACAGAAATATGTTTTCTAAAAATTTTTCCTAGAGTGTACTCGTAGTCAGAATACTTTTTTTTAAATGTCCAAGTGTAAGTTAATCAAAAAAATATTTCTTTTAGTTAATTCATATCATTTTTCTTAATGACTTTTTTCTTGTAATGTGTATGTAGCTCTAGAGGGTCATTGCATGTATCAGTTCAAAACGAAGAATTTAACACATAATTAATGTTTTATTAATAATTAATAAGGAGGAAAATTTAATGTGGTAGACTTCTTAGCGTAAACCTCTTTTTTTTTTAGTTGAAAACACCATTTAAAATAAATAAATTATATTTGAATTTTAAAAAAATGCCTAAATAGCATATCATTATATTTGAAATAAGTATGTCAAATTTGGAAAAGATTAAAGTAATAGTAAAAATTTTGGGGAATTTTGGATATTCGCCTACCTTGACTACTCGAAAAAATTACTTGTATATAAAGTTCTCAACGTGTTTCATAAGCAATAATAAATAATTTACCAGATTGACTTGGATAAAAATTTAATTAAAGAACATCAATTTAATCCCAGTCACTAATAATTTACCAGATTGACTTGGATAAAAATTTAATTAAAGAACATCAATTTAATCCCAGTCAATTCATCAATTCAGAAGCAACAGGCATTGAAAATATTTTCCAAAAAATAACGGGTAGAGTTGATATGACTATATTTTAAATTAAAAATTATAATTGAAACTTTTATCGTCTAAATCGTAGTAGTGGTATTAAAAGTCTTCTTTAAAACTTTATCTGTTCAATTTTTACTATTCTTAATTTTCATTTATTTGTATATATTAATACCACCCAACAACGCCAATCGTAATAAAAATACTTGATTACATATGATAAACAACGAACTAAAACATGTTACTTTAAGACTTCTTTGATTAGATTGTTAAATTTTTCATCAAGTCACCTAAATTTTATTTTAATTTTTTTTTATTGAGTTATGTGGCAGGAAAAAAGTTCTTTAAAATGAACAGTGGTCGAAAAGGCTAAAACCTGTTTTAGTAATAGTAAACTTGGTCATAAAAATATTATATCGACGAAATTTCATGATGTAGTTTTTTTTGTCACATGTTTAAAGTAGAAGAACTATAAATCACGCGAGTATAGTTACACAGTATTAGCACGATGCGGATCGATCGCGTGTTCTCCAAAAGAATTTATCATATGATAATATAATGTAGTTTTGGTAAAAATTTGACAATACTATTCAAACTTGGCCTAGATCATAACCAAGGAAAATTTTGTTTAAAATTCTCCATGATCGTATTGAGTTTTAAACGTATTTTGATTACGATCTAAAATGTGAATTTGGTTTCGAATTACAAATACTTAGTTTTTACTGAATACTTTAACCCTTTCAGTCCCAGTGATGCCATTTGGCATCATCACTTTTGATATATTTTTTAAAAAATGCTTATGTCCCGTTACGACATCCAAACACATATCATTCAATTCTTCACACTTTGTTCTATTAGACAATATTTTACATTAATCTCAATAGAAGTCATAACTATTATTTTTTTTATTTAGAAAATAGCTAACAAGCGTTTCACCTGATTTTTGAAAAGTTCACTTCAGTTCCACATATTTAAAACACAATTTAAACTATTTCGGTTAAAATAATTGCTAAAATTTTTTTAATAATATGGTCAGATACCTTAAAATATATAACTCGAAGTGTTTTTAGGTAATACATATATTTTTATTTTGTCTTTTTCCACAGTTAAAAAATTTTGGCATTGTTTCAAAAACCATATAAAAATTAAAATGAATTTTTTTTCTTACGGAACTCTTATTTTTGACCTAAAATAAGCTTATTTTGTGAATATCAGATGTTTCTGTAGTGTAGTTAATTTTTGGGACTGAAAGGGTTAACTGAGTATTCGTCATTCGAAACCAAATAATGTTAAAAATTACTCAGCTTTACTGTCATGAGGGAGAAATATTAATCAAGGGGTAAAACTGAGCTAGGGTTTGCAAGATTCGTAAATCAACTCCTCTTTAAAGAATAAACTTATGGAATGTAAAAGAATTTTTTTTTACTATATTTCATTTATTTTCTACATCCTCTTCACTATCTTCTGGTACTTAAACCATTTTTCACTTTTTTAATTCTAATCTTAATCGCTTGCCACCTCCAATTTATGCTAGAAAACTTTCTTAGCCAACATTAATAAAAAAATCTTTCTATCTTATTTTTGGTGCATTCGGAATATTTAGTCACAAATTATCCAATATAACTTCCATCTATTCGTTTTTCGAATATCAAAGGCTGTAATTTTTTTGCACAAAAACTTAGAAATAGTTTAATTAAAAATATTAATAATAGGATATTATTTTAGAAATAATTTAACTTTTACGTGTCCTTATAAAGTTGTGGGCTCTTATTATTTTCGATAGATGGAAATTCTTTTTTTTTTCAGCGCAGCCTTCATGAAAACTTTTTTGTACAGTCCTGAAATCCGTATAAATATTGTATAAAAGTTTTGGACAATTTACTTACCCTTATGAGCAAATTTTCTGGTTTGACATCTCTGTGGAAGATTCCGTGCCTGAAATTTAGTAATAAATATTTGGTGTACATTTAAAAGGCTTAATTCATTATTTAAAAGAAAATGATTTGATGCGGCGGTAAATATTTGGTATTACACATTTAAGTAAAAAAAAAAATGTTTTATACTCTTTCCCAAAAAATTAATGTTAAATCGAAGAATAAAAAGTTATTGTGCTAGTACAATATTTCAAACAAAAATACATTATCGTGATAAGTACAACTTTAAAATTTTACAGTTTCTTCATGAGAAAATACAGAAAAGTGAAGGAAAAATAATAGTTAGCACGCATTTGACTATTTACCCATAAGTAAGCTAATTTATTTAGTTGTAGCTTACATTAAACTCTGTTTTTAAGATTTTTTTAAAAAATTATGTAACTATTTTATAATTTAATCATAAGTATATTGTTCAACTGTATCCTCTTCTCATTAAAAGATTTTGAGTAGCTACTGACAATGCAGGTCACTGACATATTGAAAACTAACATTACAATGCACATATATTCTACATTCTTATGTATTCTATATTTTATCATTAACAAAATGGACATACATTTTTCTAAAGTGCATTACTTTTAATCTAGTAAATGCATAAGAATGTGTGAAACATCGATGAAACAATAGAATAATTTATAGCGACATGAAAGGAATCAACAAACGGAACAAAGCCCTCAAAAATACAAAAGCTTCGATGAAGCCTATTCTGAATCATGGAAAACGCCCTATGAATAAGGAAACCCAATACGCGCCATAAATAATTAAAAGCACTTTCATCTACTGTCAGTGGAAAATAATAATTATATATGTAATGAACTCAGTAGGAGGTCCTCTTTTTTGGTTATGAACAACAAGCTTTTAGTAATTTTATATAGTAGCATTGAATGTATGGAAAAGCGCTTTTGTAATTTGTAAGGTGACTTTTGTATAATGTCTTTATGGATTTGGTTCTCGATAAAGTATCAATATTATGGTGTGTTGCTTATTGTCTTTTTAAAGACTTTTCGATTTACGAAAATTGCTAGTTTTTTAAACATTAATTTGTTGATAAGCTAATTACATATTATAGAAATCATATTCGTTTTTTTTTTAATTAAAACAAGGTACAATAAATAACTTTTCAGTACTAATTCCAATAAATTGTGGCCATTTAAAAAACATAAAAAATAATGCATACATTAAAATAAAAAAATGCTGCAAACGTGTTTAGGGATAAACTATTATAAAACTTCTTTTAAAACCGTACAATTTATACCAATTTTTGAGTTTATCTGTATAAAACCTTAAAGTTATCTAAGTAGAATCTTAAGAATATTTTTAAAATATTTACCTGTGAATATGGTCAAGTGATCTAAGTAATTGATAAATGTAGCTCTTAACCCTAAACTCTGGCAATGGTTTTTTACGAGCTGAAAAGCAAAATCTGGTATAACTGAGTAGTAATGTCATAAATTGCAATTTTGATGTTATACTATTTCTATACTCTAATATATTCTCTTATATTTGAATATTCAGCAACCTTATATCTTATTAAGTTATTTTTTGCAACAATTTAATTTAAAAATATAATAAACAATGTAAAATGGTTCATCAACATAGTGTAGTCTTATGACAGATTACAGTGTTCTTTTAGTTTGCTTATTAACAGATCAAACCAGCCGTTAGTGAAAAATAACGAAAATCGTTAGAAATTTTGTTACTTTGTTTAACAATTTATCATATCTTATAACTTTCGTTAAAATGTAATTAAACTAATAAAACTCATCAATGAAAAATGGAAACTAATTAACCTCTTCAATATCTAATTAAAATTGTGACTTTAAAATAATGAAAAACAAAATTTCTCCAATTCAAAGAAAACTTTGCTTAATAATATTTGACAGGAAACGATGAGGAAAAATTTCTTTGAACTTTCAAATTTGTTTTTCAAGCGAGAAAATTTAACTTAAATTCAAAATTAAAATGTACAAAATATAAGGAACTAGGAGCACTACTCCTGCTCGCTATTGCTCGCCAACTTTTTTGTAAAAAAATCTGGTATGAAATTTAAATAACTTTTCCGTGCTACATGAGAAATTTTTCTTGAATAATGTAGAAGTGTTTATAAGTTATTCATAGTTTATTCAAATATAAGATTATCTCACCTTACCTTTGAGTAATTCATACATATTAAGATCCATAAGCTCAAAGACCAAAGCTAGACGACCTGACTTTTTATCGCTGGAACAGCAAAATTTTCTTATTTAGATATTTATCTAATGTTACTTCATAATAAGCTATTAAGAAATTTTTCGTTTTTATATACATATATATTTAAAATATCATTTTTACATATTTTACGATACTGTCATTTTTTGTTGAATACGACCTTAACATAACTTCGAGTTGGTAACGTAAAAAAATATACTTACATTTTAAAAATCTGCATTCGTCTAAAAAATTTTCAAGTTTATTTCATATTGCTTCGATTCCTATTTATAATTGATACTAAGAAACTATTGTAATAAAAAGCATTGTAAATTTGATAATATAATGTGTCTTCCTGTTTTTTGAGCTTTTTATAATAATTCAATCTTATAAATTGTTCCTTGTGTTAACGTGTCAACTTACATTGGTATCGGAAGTACCCCTTTGCACTCATTTTCATATCGGACAAATTAAATTGAAAACGTTAACCTCAAACTATATTCTGAAATATTTGAAACTAGTAAAATATTAACCTAGCTCTAGTCTAACTACTGATACAAAAAGAAATTCGCTTTATGTCTCCTAAACACCCCAACATCTCAAAAAAAGTTACGTGCCCACCATACATTACATCCTCCACTAACTTATGGCAGATTGACACCGGTAAACTTATTGTTATTTCGCGTGCTGCATTTCCAATTGATACTTTCGGTGGAAACCCTCTTCTGCTTCCCAAGGTTATCCCATATATAGGGGCTGCATTTGCTATACCGACGACAGGTGCCCTTATTTACTCCGCCAAATCACCAAGGCGACGAAGCAGCCGTGAAAGTACGCTGAACTTCTGTGGTGATGATATGGAATCCCACAGGTAGTCTACGCAATACCACCTAGATTAGAAGGCCGGCGAACTAAATGCTTGACGTCATATTAGTGGACCGATTCTGTGGTTTTGACCAATGATCATTCGTGACTAGATCTTGTATTCGAATACATTTTTAAGTTAGGTGAATCAAGATGCGACGTCATCTTAAGATACGACGTTATTGGTCAACAAATCGAAATTGGTCTACTAGCGTGACGTTGTGTTGCTTAGTTCTTCGGCCTTCTAATCTAGGTGATATTGGTCTACGTCTCTCGAAGTCTGACTTCTATTTTAGGTGTGGCTGTTTTGGGATCGGTTAAAATAAACTGTTAAGGGGCAAATAAGACTGAATGACCACAGGTCTCCAAACCAAAGTGCTTCTTAGTTAACCTTATTGTCGTAAATTAGAGACCTCATTCTAAGTTATTACTCTGAAACTAATTTGAAGACTACTCAAAGTCGCACATTGGATATTTAGTTAATCTGATTAAGTCATACATAGTCTAATTAAATTTAAAATATAAATAAGCATGTTCAGCATTTCTTAAATCATCAACTCAAATAGACTAAGAGAAGACACAAAGTGTTTCACCAAGGCATTTTTATTAGCAACTAAAACATATTAAAACTTTAAAACAGTAAAAAAAAAACGACAGTGTTGCCAATCGCAGTTAACAAAATTAGCAAGATAAATATTATAGGTATAGGTGAGAATAAAAATCGTCATCAATTCTCGATACTGATGAAAAAAATATGATTTTCTAAACCAGATTTCTCCGACTGTATTTAATATCTTTGCCCAAACGTAACATATCTTTCTAAACATATCTCTACAAATCCCACTTTCAAATTCGTTTGAATTTTTTTTAAAGTTTAAATAAATAATTTAACAACAAAATATTTAAGCCAATTTTAAAGAGTTTGATTATCGAGCCTTGTAAGTCAGCTATATTTATCATATAAGAAAACCGTTTGAAAAAATATTCAATACAGCCGGAGAAATGTGGCTTCGAAAATAATTTTTTCCCCAATTGGATTAACACAGAGGCACTTTGGTTTTAAGACTCGCGGCCATTAAATTTCATTCCCCGTTAATAATATTGCTTCAAATTTAATGTGACGCTTTTAACTGTGTAGATATTTGAAAGTCAGAACACTCGTGCCAGCTGTAATTTTCAAGCACATGTGACTCGCCATGATTTTATTTGAATTTCCCAATTATATAAAACGATGAAAACTGACTCTGAGGACACGGCGTCTACTGAGCTAAGAATTGCGAAAAGTTCTGTAAAATTGCATTTAGAGCACCAACTGAAATAAAATACAGAATAACGCGCTGTTAAACTGCAGCTAATATGATTTAAATACAAAAAAAATATTCGGCATATAAATAATGTTTAACTAACCCTGTCGCACCTTAAACGTAAACAATTTTAGGTAGAAATAAAGGAATAATAAAGCTCTAAAATACTCCACCGCCAAATGTATATTATATTTAGTTTTCAATTGGAAAATTCTGTAAAACCTAACATTTATCATTTTTACTCTCATCATTTTTTTTATTTTTGTCTTCCAATCCCTATATTGCAAGCACCAGTTTCTGTGAATTTATATCTTTCCTTTTGAAAAATTAATCAAATTGTTACCTTCCTGCTGCCTTTAAGTTCAATTCTGTAAGTAAAAGAAGCTTAACCCATGAACACAATTTGCTTGAGTGTAATAAACTCTATAGAATTATGATAATTTTTTAAAACAATGTTTAAGCACAGAAAATAATTTTAACTAAAAACTTATCAGACACTTAATCATATAATTTTTAAGGAATTTGTGTACCATTTTTATAATTACGTTTCAAAGTATTTTAATACAACTTACAAAATAATGTCTTGCAGTTGAACAACATTAGTGTGGGGCCTAAGCCGTCTCAGAGCTCGTACTTCTGTGAGACCCAAGGCTTGATCCACACTGAGAAAGAAAGTTCATTTAAATATCAAAAAAATAGCACTCTTAAAAAGCGACGTTTTTAAATCTGAGTATATCGCGTTATCAAAATTTTGCATCGACTCAAGTTTATGAAACACCTTATAAAATCATTTTTAAGCATGTCTATGTTTTAAAAATGTGTAGAAAAATACTTTATATGCTCAAATTAAGTATGTCCTTGTTTTAAAATTGCGTATTATTTGTGACTTATAAAATATTTAATTGCTGGAGTATATTTTCTACACTCGTGTTTTCCAGTATACATGCTATTTATAGGATAATTGGTAGGAGGCGCTATACCAACCTCCGCCTTCCAGAGAAATCTATATCTAGTCCATTACAACAACCATTCGGCCAACGACCCTGTTGAATCCGACTATATTTAACGAATCAAAACTAATTGTCTTTAAAACTGAGTATGTGTACGTCCATTATATCTGAATTAGAAACAGTGAGTTATCCTAATCTATACAAAATAACTTTTGTCTTTAAGGGGGAATAGTACCGAGAATCGGCTTCTCAAGCGAAGGCTTCTCTCTGTGTTAATCCTATGGGGAAAAAATAAAAAGTCTGCCACATTTCTCCGGCTGTATTGAATATTTTTACGAGCGGTTTTTTTTATATGATACATGTAGCTGATTTGTAGGTCTCTATCCATACACTTTTTTGAAATTGGTTTAAATAATTTTTTGATTATTAATAAATATTTTTTCAATATAAACAAGGTCGAAATTTGAAAAACTGTATGGATAGAGACGTAGAACTTTAAATTTCCTTCACAATGAAAAAAAAAAGTGTGAAAATATCTCAATTTTTAGGGTAGAAAAGTGGCAGCGAAATTATGAAATTTTCAATATCCAGTCTTATCCAGGAAGTAGCGCCCCCTAGGAGTAGAAATTAAGCTCCTCCCCCTAAAGTTAGCTCCTCCCCTTTTAGTTAAAGATGCTGAAACTCAGATAAGATAAGGTACGTGTAGTTCAATTTCAAGAGTCTGCGAATTTCAACTTCTGCTCCGTAAGCTAAAGTTTCAATTCATTGTGTGTTTTTGGACGCCGATTTCGAAAATAGAAATGGATTTTTTACTATAGCGTCCAGTTTAAAAGCTTTAAAAAAAATTAAGTGGCATTGATTCGTTCTATTGGATTCTAATTCTTAATTAGTAAAAAAAATCTTTTTTAATTTCTTCCAAATGATTTACTTGAAAGAGTTTGAAATATGCTTTGGGGACTTGAAGTTCAGAAAAAGGCATTACAAAGTGTGAACAATTGCACAAATTTGGACTTTATATATTGGTATATATTTTTGTTGAAATATTAATTTAAGTTAAAATCCGAAAAACATGTACATCTTGAAGTTTTTGTTGTATAATTTACCATTTCTTTCAAAAAGGATTTTTGCATAACGTTTTAAATCTGTGTTGGCATTAGGTAGCAGTATTGGCGTGTTTTATATTAGGTAACTTTTTTCAGTTTTTCATTTTTTAACTTCCGCGATTTTAATTAAGGATTCGGTTCCACTCTCAATGCGAGGTCTTGTTGTGTTCTAATATAGTTTAGTTTTAGGTTTGAATGAGCTACTAGAGCTACACGAGTGCTATTGGCGACGGGCGTCGTATTTTAGAACCAAAGTCAGGTGACGAGCCAGCACCTGAGAAGGCACCCAACGCAACCGTTAAAGGCCACATCGTACGCAGCGTTAGGACTTTGAAGGATATTTAACGTGCACTCCCTTACACGGGGTATTATTCGTCGGACATTTTTTGCTGCACGGGCCGTTTATCGGTCGGCAGCTACTTTTTGGCGATGCCCGGACCCGAACCTGGGACCTTCCGTATGCTAAGCGTGTGCTCAACCGACTGGGCTCCCCAGCCACTCTAATATAGTTGAGTAAAGTTAGTTTGAAATATCTTCGCACTAGAGCTATATGATGGCTATTGGCGACGGGCGTCGTAGTTTACAACCGCGGTCAAGTAACGAGTCGACATCAGGGTATGCACCCAATGCAACTGTTCAAGGAGCCATCGTACGCAGTGTTGGGACTAATAAGAATATTTAGCGTGCATTCCCAATGCAAGGGGTATTATTCGTCGGACATTTTTCTTCACGGACGATTTATAGGTCGGCGGTTGATTTGGCGATGCCCGGACCGAACCTGGGACCTTTCACATTTAAGGCAAAAAAAAAAAAAAAATGCCTTAACCAACTGATCTGTTCTGTCTTCTTTATGTGCATCATTTTCTTATTCCTGTAATTTATTTAACCTTTATCGCTGCATACTCGGCATACCGAATATCCCGTATAAATCCCAACCAGTAGTTTCCGCGTACGAATCCCGGTTGGTAAGCGCATGGATGATTGACTTGTCAATACAATGTTAGGTTAGGTAAGGTTTGAATTATCGTCGCACTAGAGCTACACGAGGGCTATTGGAGAACGGGCATCGTATTTTGGAACCACAGTCAGGTGACGAGCCATCACCTGAATAGGCACCCAACGCAACCGCTAAGGGCGATATCGTACTCAGCGTTCAATACAATGTTAATGGCAGTGCTGAAAGTGTGGGTAGACACGGGGTGACGCGTCACCCCACTTTTTAAGAAAATGGCTATCCATCCCCCCACTTTTTATATCTCTCAAATGCATAATCCATAGAGGGGAGGATGGGGTAGGGCATTCTAATTGAAGGCATCCCCCCACTTATTTTTTTACCACTTTCACCACTGGTTAATGGTCTACATGTTGGTCTTAATTTGTTGAAAAAGATGTCCATCCTCTCCGGACGCTCTGGTAACATTCTTCCATAGGATATCCATGATCACAACAACAGCATTAAACCTTATTAGTTTCAATTAGATTAAATTTTCCCTAACTCCTAGAAGATAGCTAATTATTCGAGGTAGCATCCTTCAAATCCAGATTGCCAAATTATTTTCAAAGAAAATTGTAATTTGGTTGTTTTAGATAATATAAGTTTCCAGTTTTCATTTTTGTCCATTGTGATTTTATTGGTTGTTTCAATTTTACTCTAAATGCTCGATAAAAATCGCAGATATTTAGTAATGGGAATTTATTCTATAGTGTCTTCCATTTTGAGTTTGAAACAAGCATGAGAGGATTCACTAAAGAAACCACGTTATTGGCGCAAATAGTTTATTTGTTGCTGTACAAATTATACAAGTTTCGGCTCGTCTTCTTCAGAAAAACACTACACAACTATAATGGTGCCTCTTATAAAAAAAAAAAAGATTTTAATTTTTTTCAAAAACTTCATTTTATTTAAGGCAGTTTTTCTTTGCAAAATTGGAAATTTTTGAATCGTTACGTCTCGATCCTCATGTTGGCGCATACCCTTCCCTCCCCCTCTGAGCGTGCCGTAATTCATGTACGTCCCCTTATCGAAAAATTTAATATTTTGAAGCATATTCAATATACTTACTTTCAATGATCTTTCAATATTACTTTTATGATGTGGTTTTTTAATCTATCAATAACATTTGTTATAATTTTCAAAAAAAGATACGAATGAATTTTAAAAAACACACTTTTGTCAAACATATGATTTTTTTTGTTCTGGAAAATAATCGTATGATAATTTATGTAAATATACATCGTAATAAAATGTAAGTTTTTAAAGAAAATTGTGTGGAATATTTTTGAGAAGAAAAAATAAGGCATTAAAGTGTTCTTCGATTCCAAGCACCACAAACAACCATTTCACCGATCAAACTGAACCGATTCCAAACACCACTATACAATTTCGATTAAGCAAAAAAAAAAAAAAAATGCCATGCAAGTGCATATTTCATTAAGGGGTCACAGGAGTCTTAAAAATGTGCAAAGAGGGTACTACAAAGTATAGTTTGTATTTTCATGTAATTTTTTAACTACTCAATATATAAGTATAAGTTTTTGATATGTAATTCTACACGATTTATTTAACATAAAACAAATTTTAAAATTTATGAAACTTTAGCCAAAACTAAAATAAATGATATTAAACATAAAGCTATTTGAACGCATTGGGATTAGTCTTGCGCGGCAAATTTTGAGGTCAAAATTGACAAAATGACCAAGAAAATGACTAAATATTGTACAAATATGTACAAACAAGGACTTATACCTAAATTCTCAGCTCAATTTTAATTAGAATTTTTTTTTTTAAAAATTTAAATCAAAATTTTAAAATTTTTATTAATTTTTTTAGAAAAATGTTCTTAAAATAATTTCTATTTAAAATTGAGCTGAGAATTTAGGTATAAGTCTTTGTTTGCACATATTTGTACAATATAAAGTCATTTTCCTGGTAATTTTTTCAATTTTGACCTCACAATTTGCCGCGCAAGCCTAACCACAATGTGTTCAAATAGCTTTATGCTTAATATCTTTTATTTTAGTTTTGGCTAAAGTTTCATGAATTTTAAAATTTATTTTATATTAAATAAATCTTATAGAATTGCATATAAAAAAGTTATACTTATATATTAAGTAGTTAAAAAATTACATGAAAGATCGAACTATGCTTTGCAGTTCCTTCTTTGCACATTTTTAAGACTCCTATGACCCCTTAAAGCATCAAATAAACCAAGATTAGTATAAAATACATTCTTCTCGCAGGTATAGCTGTAAACAAGTTGACCTGCAAACCCAGAGATCCGATGCCTGGATTGAATGTAATCCTTCTATAAATCATAATATCAATCAAATATCTACCGTATAGAAAGGGTTTGTGCACATTAAATCCATTGCGGTGCAATGTTTCATAGCCTTGCACAATATTACGAGTTGGTTCCCAGTCAGATCCCCCAGTGACGGCATTTTAAAATTACGAGGCACGTCGACAAAATTCCACAGATAGATATAACACAATGTTTAAATAGCTTCTAATATAAATTCTAAAACCGCGTGCAGTAGAACTTCAATCATCCGAAGCATGAATGATTATCCGAATGTCGGAAAAAAAATTGCACCCGACCCACCTGGTAATGTTTGTCTTTGTTGGATGTCATACCTGATAATATTTTTGAACCAACCAAAAAATTACTAGGCATGACATCCAGCAGAGATTACAACAATAGGTAGGCAGGTATAAATTTTTATGGTGTCACATAATAAACTTTTGTACCAACTGTAACTGCTTCCCCTTTTTGTAGTCACCTGTTATTTATGCAAATTATCTTTTTTTAATGCGTATAGTAACTCAACTTGCCAAACGATACTTTATAGCTTGGATTTGATTGGGCTGATTACGACCGAAACTAGAATTTACGTGGTGAGTTTAAAGATCAGGCGTAGCTTTCGTGCGACGTTATTCAATTAACCTGCAAAGTGAGTCATCCCGTCTTCTCATAGGGAAAATGGTTGGTTGGTACATGTATTTCCGGGTTGTGTGCTTGATCAGATACCCACCTATAAACCTCGTCAAGTAAGACAGACATAGACAGATTTTTTACTGGCACACAGATAGAGAGGAATTGCACCCAGGGCGACGGCGGGAATTTCTCGAAGGAGGTGTGAGATACGTTGACAAGGGGAGGAGCTTAGGAAAGGTAGTTTAAAACTGACCAATCAGCTATTTATAGAAGGATTGAAAAATAAGATGAAAACGTCAATCAATGAATTAAGCATTTTGATTTGCTAGTTTCCGAATTCTCTGAACCTCCCTCTATAGCAGTTCCGATATCTTCACCAGATGTCGCCCTCGGCCACAATGAGTTGCCTGCTCGGTATGATCCCGCCTTAAGGGTCACTGTAGCGTAATATTTCCTCTTAATTACTCCTTACATATTGCGTTTTCCCCTTTTCAACAAGTGGCCCCATTGCCTTTACTTAGAATTGGCTAATTCCATTCGTGACAGACATGACATAAGACAACTTTCTTGGCTCTTAAAAAGTACTAAATGTTAATTGACTGTTAAAAAATTGCCATGGGGTGATGCAAATAAAGGTCTTTATTATAAAAAACACTGAAGTTTTCATTCAAGATAAAATACTTAAAATTAATTGGGTTAAAGCATGCTGTGACGGACATGACAAAATTGAGACACAGATTTTAAGTGACCTTATATTATTACCATTTGCTCTTAACTGGCATGTATTTCAAGTCTAGAATTTTTTTGGAATCAATATAAGATTCTGTTGTGCTAAACAGAAAGAAAAAATTACGAAATTTATAAATAGTAAAATATTATAAATTATTTATTAGCGCGATGGACATGACAAGTTTGATGTTCTATATTTTACTCAAATTTTAAATTTAATTTTCGAATTTTTTACGAACTGTTTATTTTGAGGTTTAAAAAGAGAAAATAAAGTGTCAAGAATTTTTGCAGAGCAGATTTTGTTTAAAATAAAAAAGTTGAAATTTAAAAAATGGTGCCCATGGTGCATTTTTGTGGAATCAACCAATTACATAATTTTTGTATAAAATGTTTGTAGATTTTTATGCTTGGCAAAAAACAATTACCCTTAACTATGGTAAATCAATAAATTAATTTAAGTAAAGTTAAAATAATGCAAAATAAAAATCAATATTTCAAAAAATTCTCTATAAAAATTATTTCCTTGAGGCTTTACTAAACATCAAATGTTGCATAAATCATTAAATATACTAGCATAGGAGCCATATTTGTAGATTAATCAAATCATAACTTGAGGAAAATCATATAATTATCTTTTCTTAAATTTAGCCGCATATCTACCAAAATACATTATTTAAAAATAAACACAGCCCTTCTTTTGATGCAAGAAAAGAATACCACTGCACTTTTTGAGAAGCACGTGTGAGCTCTAATCTTTAGGGAGTCAAAATCCATTAAGTTAATACGAGGAGGTTACCAAAAAGAAAGCACTGAGGCGAAATAATCTGCTCACATCTATAAATAAAATATGTTGTAGTTAGGTTGTGATTTCTATCGCGTTTGTTTTACAAGGAGTAAAAGAATGTTTGAGACGGTTACATCTCAATACAAATTTGAACACGCGGGGAAATACAGCTTATATTAATATTTAAAGTTATTGTTGCGTAATGCGTGTTTTTTTTAAGTAAATACGTGTCAAAAGCGTACTAATATTTTTATTTATGATTTTTTTTTATTTAATTTAATCTTTTTAACCTTCGAGGATTTAATATTTTTTATACATTTCATGTTTTATAGATACATTTGCTGGAATGATTTTATATTAGTGTAACGGGATTTCGTTTATTTGAACATTTTCAATAAAAAAAATTCGCTTGTTAAGTAAGTTATTTTAGCCCGAAGTAATTTCAGCTAGTATAATTCACTCATAATGCGAATGCACTCTTATTATTTCCTTTTAAAAGTTGAAGTTTGAAATTGAACAGTTTTAATTTTATTAAAGACGTTTTTTACTTCACCGTCCACACTTCACGTATCATTGAATGTCATTGACGTTGTTTTATAAAATAGTGATTCAAAACAAAAACAATGATCTAACTGCGATGCTTTTGTTGTAGCAGTTACTCATTGTTAATTGAAAGTGTGTAAACGTAAAATATGTGTCTGAAAAAGAAGCTTACCTAACAAAATGACGTTTCAGAGTTTTACAAGCATAAAGCTGTCCATCAACTAAATTTTGGCACGCCATAACTTCGGCAAAGCTTCCTTCTCCTTTTTTGCCGAGTATTCTGTATCCTGAAATCAAAACAATCTTTACTTCAAATCCTTTAATTTTTTGGGGGGAGTAATATTATCAAAAAAGTTATCCTATTCTTCGTAGCTTTTACCACAAACGTTAGGCAGCTGTTAAAACATCGAATACCTAAAATATTAATTGTGCATATTTAAAAAAAAATGTAACTATATTTCCAGAAATATTTTAACAGTTTCTGTTTAGAATGAGGCAAAAAAAAAGCATATCCATATATAAATTTTAATTATTTTTACAAGCGTTCTTACTTCATTGGTAGGAGAGCTTGTGTAATTTTAATTTTGTAATTTTATTTTATTATTATTTAATAACTTTTTATTATAGAAATTATAGGTCATTATAGCTATGTTTTAATGAATAGTTTGTACTAATAGTAATTTACAATACATAAACCGCTCGTTATATCGCGCTTCCCGGGAGACAGGCATAAAACCGCGATATAACCGAATGCACGATATAACGAGCGACTTGATAATATTATCCTTCAGATGTATTTATGCTCAAAACAAAGTTTTCAAACTAAAGCACAGTATGTATTTGAAAAATAAAACGAAATCTCTAAAAATATAAGCAAAAATTTAGAAAGAACTTATTATAAATTAAAAATTACTATTACACATATTACTCATTATACATTATTGCCCAGGTAATACTATAATATTTCACTCATTTTCTTGTAAAAAATTCAGCTAAAGTTATCTGCTTTAATTTCTCTTAAAACCTGCTTACCGGCAAATATCAACGAACGAAAGTTTTTAACTGCATCTCACCAATATTAGATGAATTTATCCAATAATATTAGAATCGATTTTACGGAAAGTATATATTGATAAAAAACGATTGAAAATTATGAGACATGATACAAGGCGTGATATATCCGAATGCGCGATATAACGAGGCGCGATATAGCGAGGGGTCACTGTTTTTTTTTTTTTTTTTTTTTTTTTTTGACTTTAAAGATTATTTCATATGCAACTTGTCGGGAAAAATGCAAGAAAATATTTTGTCGGCAACTTTTTTACTTGTTGTTAAATAATGAAAAATTGCATGATGTCTCTTAAGACAAGAGCTTTTTTAATCATGTTCTAAATCTAAATACCATAAATAGTACTTTTAAATATACTTTAAGAATTACATTTTCAAGCACTTCAATTTATTTATCCTCACAGAAACACTCTAAATGTTGTTTTTTGACTAAGGTTGTTCTAAAGCAGAAAAAACCTTCGGATGATAAGAATGCCGTAAATGTCGTTTTTCTGCGAAGGTTGTTCTAAAGCGGGAAAACTACAAACTGAAACTACTAAATAATAAAATGCCACATAGTTTTTTGCTTTGTGATTTTATAAGATAGGTGAACTTTGATTGACTTGGTATGAAAAAGTTTATTTTACATTAACGTAAATAAAAATCGATAATAGACTAGAACATACCAAGGTCTAAGCACTAACCACATACTAGTACAATATTTTTAGCCTACTTTTCTTTTTTTTTTTAATTCGAAGAATTAAAAAAAAAATGAAAAAGTAGGTATTGACATGCGGTCGATGTCCGTCCGTCCGTCTGTCTGTCTGTCTGTCTGTCCGTCTGACCGTCTGTCCGTCTGTCCGTACCCCCCTTCCAAAATCGGTTCTATCCATCCGATCTTAAAAATTCTTTTTTTGTTAGAAAGCTATGACCTCAGAGACCCAACTTTCATACTTTTTGTCCGTCTGTCTGTACTATCGGATGGACATAAATCTATTATTTTTCGACGAATTTCCCATTGAACTAGCATTGAAATTCAATTTCGAGTCATTTAAATCGCTGAATTTAACTACAAATGCTACGGACAAGTGAGATACCTCAAAAAATTCAGCGCATCGAAATGAGAATACATTGAAAATTTTAGAAAAGAATTCGAATTCTAAGTACTTCAATTATTTAAAAAACTTAAAAGTTTAATGCTCATTTAAAAAGCATAGGAAGCCATTTTTATTAGAATTAAATCACCATTGCCATCGCAACAATCGCGCGAGAAACTTTAATTCTTTTAGACAATAAATTAAAATAAATTTATTTTTGCGACATCTATCAATTTGAAATGACGTCAAATATATTTAACCACGAGTGTCTTTGTATAGTGGTATGCAACGTTTTCATTCTATTTAAAAGCGAGAACTATTACATATTTATTCTTTGAAATATAAATTTTTGCAAACGATTTAAGTTATAATTATTTAATTTTCGAAATAAAATAAATGAAACTAGCCGAATTTCGAGCGGGTAAATGTTTAATATAGAATTAATGCCGTGTTTGGCGTCTTTTTACCTGTTTAAGCGGGTTAAGTGACACATTCTGTTACAAACCTACTTGTTAATTTACATTTCCTATTTTAAGTGAATTTTGAAGTAGTTTTATGGTTTTTGTTCTGCGAATAATTAAACATTTATTTATAACTGCAAATAATCATGCGGACGATAAGAAATATTTATTTTATTGGCGATAGAAAATTAATGAAAATACGTAATTGCTTTAGATGTTGAAATTATAGCTGGATGCTGTGTTTAGTGAAATTTATTCTAATGTATATAAATTTAATGTAGAAACGGTTGTTGATGTCACTCACTGTTACGAACCTAGTTTTTTCAAGATAAGAATTTCAGTAAATATTTAAGTAACAGAAAAGTAGGCTATTTTAGTTCTTTTAGAACTTCTTGTTTTAACTCTTTCACTGTGGTTTTTTTGTATGAGAGCGCAACAGTCTATTTTTAGCCTACTTTTCTTTTTTTTTTAATTCGAAGAATTAAAAAAAAATGAAAAAGTAGGTATTGACATGCGGTCGATGTCCGTCCGTCCGTCTGTCTGTCTGTCTGTCTGTCCGTCTGACCGTCTGTCCGTCTGTCCGTACCCCCCTTCCAAAATCGGTTCTATCCATCCGATCTTAAAAATTCTTTTTTTGTTAGAAAGCTATGACCTCAGAGACCCAACTTTCATACTTTTTGTCCGTCTGTATGTACTATCGGACGGACATAAATCTATTATTTGTCGACGAATTTCCCATTGAACTAGCATTGAAATTCAATTTCGAGTCATTTAAATCGCTGAATTTAACTACAAATGCGACGGACAAGTGAGATACGTCAAAAAATTCAGCGCATCGAAATGAGAATACATTGAAAATTTTAGAAAAGAATTCGAATTCTAAGTACTTCAATTATTTAAAAAACTTAAAAGTTTAATGCTCATTTGAAAAGCATAGGAAGCCATTTTTATTAGAATTAAATCACCATTGCCATCGCAACAATCGCGCGAGAAACTTTAATTCCTTTAGACAATAAATTAAAATAAATTTATTTCTGCGACATCTATCAATTTGAAATGACGTCAAATATATTTAACCTCGAGTGTCTTTGTATAGTGTGCAACGTTTTCATTCTATTTATAAGCGAGAACTATTACATATTTATTCTTTGAAATATAAATTTTTGCAAACGATTTAAGTAATAATTATTTCATTTTCGAAATAAAATAAATGAAACTAGCCGAATTTCTAGCGGGTAAATGTTTAATATAGAATTAATGCTGTGTTTGGCGCCTTTTTACCTGTGGAAGCGGGTTAAGTGACACATTCTGTTACAAACCCTCTTGTTAATTTACATTTCCTATTTTAAGTGAATTTTGAAGTAGTTTTATGGTTTTTGTTCTGCGAATAATTAAATATTTGTTTATAACTGCAAATAATCATGCGGACGATAAGAAATATTTATTTTATTGGCGATAGAAAATTAATGAAAATACGTAATTGCTTTAGATGTTGAAATTATAGCTGGATGCTGTGTTTAGTGAAATTTATTCTAATGTATATAAATTTAATGTAGAAACGGTTGTTGATGTCACTCACTGTTACGAACCTAGTTTTTTCAAGATAAGAATTTTAGTTAATATTTAAGTAACAGGAAAGTAGGCTATTTTAGTTCTTTTAGAACTTCTTGTTTATGATGCATACACGGAGTAGTTTACAGACGCAATTACTACATAATTTTAAAAATGAGTTCTTTAGGATAATCTCAATTACAAAAACTACTGAAGATTTTGAAATAAAGATTAATCTATAACCACAAAGATGATTTTTAAAAACCCATGATTTAATTAATGGGTTTTTGATGTAAGAAATGTCTTTCATTAAATGGATTTTAACATACCCATTAATTGAATACATTTCTTGCATTCAAAAGGTCTTAATTAGCTAATATTAGTTAGTTGATTAATTTAATTAGCTTTTGCTCGTTGAATGAAGTTTAAAAAATTAATTTAGTTTTAAATTTTTAGTTTTTAAATTTAGTTTTTTTTTTTTTTTTTTTTTTTTTTTTTTTTTTTTGAAGACCATTGATTCAATGTTGTCTGTTATACATTTCATTACATTTCAATTACAAACCTACATTTTTTGCTTCAAAATAAAATTTACTCTTATCTGATTATTTCCCAATAACTTTCTCAAATTTTTCAATTTGTTATAAAATAATATTGTAATGCAACAAGTAGAATATATATTAAATAGAAGAATAAAATATTACAGAAAATTTTTCTTCACCAGCGGTAACAGAGGTGTGAATTCCCAAAAACCTTTGATTTAAATTGCATTTATTCGAGAAAAATGAACCGAATACCAATTTATATATATTTTAGCTTCCACATTACGTTTATAACGTAAAAAGTGGAAGGTTTTATAATCGTTCAGTCCGTCTGTCCGTCCGTCACCCACTTTCACAGAGCGAACCAAAAGTCGCACAAACAATTGGGATACGTCATTTTAAAGCAAAAAGTCGGGCTAGGTTACATCCCAAATTTCATTAAAAAATTTTAATTAGAAGTATATTTAAAATTTAAATAACTAAAATTTTAATCTGCATTGAAATAACATGCGAATTCCATTTTCATTCAATGAGCGAAACAAAAGTCGCACAAACAATTGGGATACGTCATTTTAAAGCAAAAAATCGGGCTAGGTTACATCCCAAATTTCATTAAAAAATTTAAATTAGAAGTATAGTTAAAATTTAAATAACTAAAAATTTAATCTACATTGAAATAACATGCAAATTCCATTTTCACTCAATATTTTCACTGTTGCCATTTCGTCAAACGTACGAGAAACTTTATTTAAAATAAAAAATAAAACCTTTGAAAGAAAATTTATTTATGTGATATAATTCGGTTTGGATTGTTGAAATATCACAGTAGACTTCTTTTGATGGTTCATTATATATGTATGAAGAAATATATATAAAGAATTCTAATTTTGCATAAAGTATATGCAAAGTTTCTCTTTTATTTTTAAAGCATCATTTTTACTAATTATATATTTTTCGAACAGTAAATTAAATTCCGGCGACTAAAAGAATTATATTTATTAAAAATTTGCATCATTATTCCACGAATTCCAAACAAATTTAGCAAACGATAATGAGTAATTTTTAATTTGACAAAGTATATTAATGAAAACAGTTAATTTTGACGTTTACAATTCTAAATTAGAAGTCTCTGTTAGGCGGATTTCTTTCTGATGTGTATAATAAGTGTGTTTCCTATGAGCATAAATATGGTGTGGAAGCGGTTTTAGTGACAGGTTCTGTAACAAACCAACTTTTTTTTACCCTCATAATGTTTAATGATATAGATGTTTTTCTTTTGTTTAAAGCCAAACTAATGAAAATACTCATCTCTATAAAGTATTTTAAAACTTAAATGTAATAGTAATAGAGGTGAGAATTTTATCTGGGGCAAACACATTTGAAATTTAAAACTACTCGTGTACAAATTAGTTAATTAATTGAAGGTCATTTTTGCTTTTGCAAATATTCATTTAAAAAACAATCACAGATAAAAATGTTCGTAATTAATTCAATATACTTTAACATAGTTTAAGGGGACGCGGTACCCAAAAATTGGTCAAAATATCGATTTTTCAGTTTTAACTTTTTATTATTTACAATATTCTTCTAAACATTTACTGAAAGTTCCATAATGATATCTTCTGTAGAAAAAAAGTTATTAATATTTTCTGTAGTCTTTCCTATACGTTTGGATACGTATTTCGTGTGCAGGGACGCAGTACCCAAAAATTAGTCAAATTATTAATTTTTCAGTTTTTACTTCTTATTATTCACAATATCTTTTACTGAAAGTTTCATAATGATGCCTTTTGTAGAAAAAAGTTATTAAATATTTTCTGGAGTCATTTCTATAAGTTTGAATACGTATTTCGTCTGCTTTCAATTTTTTTTCTCTGTTTCACGTTTTTCAATTCTTGTGTTTAATAAATCCCTAAGACTTTTTTGCTAATTAAGTTAGATTTTTGAAAACTTTTACCTGTGTTTTTATATAAATTGTGCACAAAATTGTGCATGGAATAAGGTCTTCTATGTATAGTTATTTTTTAAAAAATGTTGAATTCAATAATTTGTATTTTTTATGTGATTTTTTGAGATTTTCAGTATAAATGCATGTTACTTTTTAACTGAAGCTCACATTTCAAAATCCATGCACAGTTCTTGAACAAATAGTACTAAAAAGAAACCATAAAAGTTTGGTAGAGTTATTTTCAAAATTGAAGGAGGAGTAGGGTTTAAAAAAAAATGTTTACAATTTTGACTTTTTTAATAAATGAAAAACTACCTGTAAATATTCTTTTTTATTGCTAGAAAATTTTTATTTTGAGTGAACATTATATGAAATCAATATAATTTACAATTTTATGTTATTATTTCTAGAAATAATGTTTTGGGTACCGCACGTCCCCTTAATTTTTAAACATGTGAACCAGGACGCGATACGGAGGTGAGGTTCTACTTGGTTTAGTTAATCTATGCCACTTAAATTATAATGTTTATAATTTTAAATGATATAAGTACATTCCCTTAGCTACAAGTTCCCTATTAAGCTGTAAATAGTTATGATCAGGAAAAAATATATATATAAATAACCTTTTTCTAAAAATGGCGCCAGTACAGAAATCTGAACTTTTTGTGAAGAATGATCTAATTTTAAAAAACAATCTGTAAATCCATTCCCAGTCCACAAATGCAACAATTTGGTAACTGTTTGTACGCAATTCGCAAGTGTTACTTAGATTTTTAGATGTAAAATTCTATATAGAATCAAAAAGGACAGAAAACATTGATTGGCGTTTTCCTAGTATCAACTGAGCTATAGTTACTTAATTATAATATTCATACGATGATATCTTAGTTAAATAAAATCAATTTTTCTAAAACTCAACCTACTTTTACTACTTGCACTATTAAGCAGGAACATCAAACATATAGAAATCACGATAGAGGCCATTTCCTATTTGTGCCGCAAATGAATAATTAATTCGGCCTTCCCATCAAATCAGAGTTCTCAAAGATTCCGACCCCAAACAAAGGTCCCTCACGCACCTTAATGACAACCCAAGCGTATTAGTACCAGAGAGGCTAGAATAATAAAGATACTTGGACTGAAAAAATGTGAAGTGGTGGAAAAGTGGACGAACTGATGTGATAAGCCCACAGACAAACCACACTCAAGGAGGGTTAACTAACTAAACGTTTTCGTTATATTTAACCTTCTTTTAATTCGGAAGAATAAAAAGAAATGGAAAGCATCAGGTATTGAAATTGTGAATATTTCCGGTCGTCTGTTTAGCCCCTTGCTGAATTATTTTCTAATTGATCTACTACAAAGATTTTTTTGCTAGAAAGGTACAAAATTATTAAACACTTAGCTTTTATACATTTTGTCCTACTTTCTGTACACTTTTTTGACCATCTGTCCTATGACAGTTAAATTTAACTTCTGTTTTTAAAATCCAACAATTTTAAAAACTTTTTTTTCTATAAAAGTGACATCAAATACTTTAAACTTTTGTCTGTTTGTCTATCCGTAATATAATAAATTCTGTAAGCATTAAAGTAAGAGGGAAGTAGGCTATTATAGTTCTTTCAGTTCTTTTAGTCGGCAATTAAATTTCAAAAATATGTCTCACTTAAACAGTGTTAGATTGTAGAACAATATATAACTATTAAAACCAGTACAAGATCCGAAAGTTTCCATTAAGAAGAAAGATTTAGAATCGTCATTTAAAAACTGAAGAAGGTACAAGATTGCATAAGTGCTTTACCAGAATATGTTGTGTATTCGAAGAGAGTGGAAGATTTTGAGAAGAATCTCGACAGCTTTTGGAAGCTGGTAAGGAATTAGATATATTTTGGACCAACCTTGCTGGGCCTTTGGCCTGTTCATGGTCGACAATTTTTGTATTTGTATTATGTACGGATTCACTTAAAATGAAGCGTTGTAGTTTCTAAGTAAAAAAATATATATTCCAAGCTTCTTTATCATACAACTAGGTTCTTTCATTTTCGATTTCGTACAATTGAATTTAAAATTTTCAAAAGTCGCCAATTCAAAAGCCAGACACTATTAACTTAGTTATACTTTTGAGAATGTGATATTTGAAAAAAAAACCTTCGATATTGTCTTTTTTACAACCTAGCGCTAAATAATTAGCCAAGCCGTTTTCTTGGGTGCATTGAGGAATGCGGAAGCAATCTTTTCAGCAATCACTTGGCAATATTATATTAGCATTGATTTTGACCCAGCAATTCTAGCCTCCGTGCATTATCAGTACGCCCCCGTTTTTTAATTTGTCGTGTCCGGAATAAGTAAACAAGGTGGCCCTTTTGACCTCCCCCACTTTGGAGGGTGACGGACCTCTCCAGATTTATGTTTGCTCTCATTTTCACGATGGGTGAACCCATCAGATCGATAAAGTGTTGCCAAGCAATAGAATGTCCACTCTTTTGGTACCACACACGATCCTTTGCTCTAGAAATCATAGGCACGCGTGGTTTTCATTTGTAGAGTACATATTAGGGGTTCATTAAAGAATATTTTATTAACTGACGTTTTTAAAAAAAAATTCCAGAAATTAAGAAGTGATTGGTGGATAAAGGATTCCGGTAAAACATGTGTGCAATTTTGTATCAAAACGCGTTTATTAAATATATTGGAGAAATTTCCTCAGATATTCTAACTTTTATAAGTATTAAAATATAATTGAAAAATTTCTTTTCCAAGTTTTCGAGTACTATATGTTGCTATTTCTAAAGGCAAAATTTTTCCTGAAAGGGCTGCTCTCACATTACATTAAATCCCATATTGCCGTTGATGTGAAAATATGTTGATACTATTTTAATTTTGGTCAAGAGAATCCTCGCCCTTTGAGAACGTGCAACATCTCTATTTTATCTTTCACGCGTCTGTGAAAAAAATATTCAATATATGTGGCTACGATTTTTCCATTTTGAAAATCTATTGACTTGGTTGGGACATGGACGCGCAATCGTGGAATTGTGAGGTCAGCTATCGAAACTTGATGAAATACCTCAACATCGAAATTCGAAAATATTCAAAGCGCTGGAATCAAAATCGTTTGGATGTTTGGTTCTTTAGAATACAGTTTGCTATATTTAATTCTATTCAATAGAGTAATGGTCAAAGTCCGGGGATTAATTTTTAACGAAGAATAACAAAAAAATACATCCAAGTAACATTTAACCACAATCTAGTAAGAATTAATATTTTACATAAAGAAATAATTATGAATGACTTTTTTTTTAATTTGCACCGCCTTGGTTGCAAGCATCAAATCAAAATGAAGAAATTAATCTTCTTTATTCCTTTTCAGAAACGTATTTTAAAACTAAAACACTTATTACATTCGATAAACTTGAGTTAAATTTGTCAAATCTATTTAAATTCAACAATTTTTATTTTAAAAATTGCATAAAACCAAACAAAATTACAATTACATTCTGTTGATACCCCACAAGCTTTAGGACAGTGAAAAAATACTCACAAAATGACTTATATTTCTAAATTAATTAACTTTTTCTCAACTAAGTAGCAGTTTGTGTAAGGCATAATTGTTTGTGATACTCAAATTTTCGTACTAAAACGATACTAATTAGTAAATAATCTTTTCAGGTAACTATATTTAATTTTCTAGAATTTCATAACATTTGTTATTTTCTGTAATTTAGAGTGAGTGAAAACCAAATCATGTTTAAAAACTTCTGCTCTGTTTTCTTATTGGCATTTGGGACTTTAAATTATGTGAAATCCTCAGCAAATAGTTACCGTAATTGGTTTAAATTGACAAATTTCAAAAGACTTCTTTTTATACTAATTTTAAATATCAGTATCTAGAAAATATAATTTCCTTTACCGCCTGATTCTTAATTCTCTTTCAGAGAATATGCAGTTTTACATCAAAAATTTATTAGTTTTCAATGTTTGGCTCTTTTATACTTTAGAATAATTTAATTTATTCTCTAGATTAAAGTTGCTTTGTATTTTTTAAACTAAATTAAGCTTGTACATTTTTAAGGAGAAATTAGGCTGGTGAAAAGTACATCGTCGGGCAAGAAGAGTCATTCCATTTTAATATCCCCATTATTAAGGAAATTAATAAAAGAGTGATTTTTTAACTGTATTTTTAAGGTGTTCGGAGAGTGAGTTTCAGATTGTAATAGGGGGCTGATTGACCTAATTGCCAGGCTAAAATCTACAGATTGTTATTAACGTTTTTGTAATCTATTTTAAAACTTCACAGACTACAAACATTTGTATAGCTTTAGTTTATGTATTTGTATTAATTTGGACATTTTGAAGAAAGTAAATTTTAGCATTGTAATATAAAATTTTACTTTTTTTTTAAAGAAATTAATGCCAGCTATCATAACTAAATTGTATTACTTAAAAAACATAACTATTTTTAATTAATTTTTTACACTGGTAGTTAAAATATGAATATTGCCTTAAATCTTATAATGACTTAACATCTCAATGTAACTTTACTATTGTGAAAAAAAAAGAATTTATGAAACTTTAACAGGATTACATGTAAGAAAATAATTTTATTCTATTTTTTTAAGTAGTTTTCAGATATCCCAATAATTCTTTGTTCCTGAAACTGAGAAAATCTATGTCATAAAAAAATTATATTTTCAAACAATCAAAAGATAGTTTGCAAATAAATTAAATCATCAGTTAGTTTTTTTTTTTAATTGAGATACCAGTTGTGCAAATGAAAACGTTTAAAAAATTATACTTAGTTTAAAACCAGAATGAATCTTAGGTATTTTTTTAATACATGTATGTACTTAATCAAAAAATCAAACATTTTGCAATTACGCAACCGTATTTTTAACCTACTTTTCTTTTTTTTTTTTAATTCGAAGAATTAAATTTCTAAAAAAATTTCTAAAAATCAAAGTATTTATGCACGAAACAATACAAAACAGCGCCGATATTTAAACAGAGTGTTTTGAAAGTGTTTTGCTGTAAGACTTAAGACGTTTATATGGAAAGAATATTTTATCAACATGATACTTTTCAAATTAATCTAAAATTAAGAAATGATAGTCAGTATAAAAAGTCACGGAAAAATATTTATGTCAAAACTTTGATGCGTTTAATTAATATAATCTAAAAGTTTTCGATATTATAACTTTTATAAAAAATTTAATAATCATTAAAAATATATTTTTAGAGAAATTGTTTGCTTTCCAAGCTTTCCATTATTATTGCTTTAAAATTTATGTTGCTCTTAAACTTGAAGAATTGATTTTCTTAAATCTACATCTTACAATACAACAAATACATTATTTTTTTAATGAATATTATTTAAAAAAATTATTTAAATTTCAAATACTTTTGAACTGAATGGTTAAAGAAAGAAATAAAGTAGCTAGTAGCATGTTTAAATCAAAATTTATCTCGATGTTTCTTTTTAGTTGAACGAGATATGGTAATAAAATATATTTATAAAATTGGTAAGAAATAAATATCAAGTTTCTGTAACTCAATACATTGAGACCTAAAAAACTGCATATTTTATTTTCACAATACTAACCATGAGATAAACATATTTCTACTATATAATACAGTCGTTTCTTAAAACATGATCCAAAATGCTGAATTTATATTTAAAAAAAATTCCACAATTAAACAATAAGATTTTTTTTTATGTCTATATGAGTTGTTTTTTATATTAAACTAAATAAAATCTAAAAATTATTAATCGAAGATAAAAAGTAATATACGAATAATATTTTGATTTACTTACTTTGCACCATGTTGACATTTTTTTGTGGAAAATCATCAGCTGTCACTGGCCTTCCTCGCATATATGCTGTTGTTTCTTTTGGAACCAACATTTTTAAGAAACACCCACCTTTTTGACTTTTTTAAAGTTCACTTTTATTCATTATTTTTTACTATTTTATTCATTGTTTTTTAAAACTCTGTTTCGATTAGAAAAGTCTTATGCTTAATGAAACACTTTAAAGTTAATATGATCTTATTTATAAGTATATAAATTTTAAAAAATTGAGGGTCAATAAGTCAATCATTTTAATTTTTCGAACTAAGACGCATAACATTTTTTTTCTTAAAACTAAAAAGATTAATAAAATTTTCAAATTCGCTCTAAAACCCCATTTTAATTATCCCGGAATTATATTTTAAGGAAAAATGTAATTTTAAGAAATAAAAGCTAAAACATATTAGAATATTTTTCGCAAATAGAAGCTCATATGGTCAGAGTAGAAACTGTCTCTCGACACCTTCATACGAAGCTCGCCTATCAAATGAAAAGAGAAAGTGAAGCGCTTATCAGAAAACGTGGGGAAACGGAATTTAGAGTAATGAGCGACCTCTTACGGTGGTAATCATCTGTCCAATTGTATTAAAAGTGGGGGTAGGCCACAAATTGCGATAAATGTAGAGGGCGTTTCATAAAACTAGGGGAGTGTAACGTTACACAATTTTCAATTACTACTCTATAAACAAATGCACATTTAACTGAAATTTTATACCCCCATAAGATAATTTCAATAATTTAAAGTTTAAAAAGTTATGTGGCAGCTACCAGTTGAGCAATGAGCATTCGCGATTTTTTAAAAACCCTTATTATGACATCCAACACACACACACATACTGGGAACTCATGTACCTGTGGGGGGAAATGTACCCACTGGTGGTTATTTCGGCCGTTAGTAATCCTATGTAATCAGATCTTTTTGACATTGTGAACAAATAAAACTTCGAGTTAATTGCATGACTCAACATTTGCATAAGGGGTGGTCTTCGTATTAACCCTTTCAGTCCCAGTGACGCCATTTGGCATCATCACTTTCAATATTTTTTTCAAAATGTTTATGTCCCGTTATGACATCCAAACACACACCATTCGATTCTTCATACTTTGTTCTATTAGACAATATTTTACATTAATCTCAATAGAAGTCAGAACTACTATTTTTTTATTCAGAAAATAGCGAACAAGTGTTTCACCTGATTTTTGAAAAGTTCACTTCAGTTCCACATATTTTAAACACAATTTAAACTATTTCGGTTAGAATAATAACTAACTTTTTTTTAATAATATGTTCAGATACCTTAAAATATATAACTCGAAGCGTTTTTAGGTTATATATATATATTTATTTTGTTGTTTTATACAGTTAAACATTTTTGGCATTTTTTCAAAAACCCTATAAAAAATTTTAATGAATTTTTTTTCTTATGGAATTCTTATATCTGACCTAAAATAAGCTTATTTTGTGAATATCAGATGTTTCTATAGTGTAGTAAATTTTTGGGACTGAAAGGGTTAAAAATGTTACCAACTTCAAAATTTGCATTAGCAACACCCTTTTTTGAGTCCATATTTCAAATCGATGACATACTTTAACACGAAATATCAGTTTCTGTTAGTTTGTAAGCATCATTAGTGGAGTTAGAGACATGCAAAGTTTAGGGGCCGTATTGTTAAATGAGTTGCACATAAAAAAACTATCACAATCTCTAAATAAATAAGAAAATGAAATGAATTTTTTACTGAATAATAATTATAATAACCCAAACAAGATGCATTCACTATTGGAGTATTTTAAACAATTTTTATCATTTTAAATAATTATCGTTTTAATTAAAATAAAACGTGAATGGAAACCAGTTAATATTTTTACAGAAATGGATTTAAGACGCGAAGTTTAAGCAAAATCCCAATTAAAATATTTTAACTATATTGCAGAAATGAACTTTTTATTGGAACAAGAAGTTCTAAAAGAAAAAGAAACAGAACTTCTTGTTACTTAAATACTGAAATATAAAATGCTCGTTAGAACACAAGTATGCTTGTAACAGTAACTGTCACCCATAACCACTTACGAGCAGGATTTATAACCTTAGGAAAAATATCGGTAAACAAAGCATTCAAATGCAATTTGAACTCTTTAACGCCAAAAATTGGCTACTTTTTTTAAAAAAAAAATTGCAAATTAAATAAATAATATTTATCGTTTGCAAAATTTATTTGCAGTTTGATGAATAATTATGTAAAATTCAATGAGTCAAATCCTATAGCATCCTTTCCTTCGCATTTGGCAACGTTTGTAAAATGTCGCCTTACAAAAATATTTGTAAAAACCTGATATTTCCAAAACATTTGGTAATAAACCATGAAAAAGCTCCAAATCGCATTAATAATTGAAGATATGTACATTAATAAAAATTAGCTTTTTGAGGAAAAAAATAACACTGTGAGTAGCTTTCTTAGTAAACAAATAATGAACATTCAAAAATTCACATTGTACTATATTTTATGACGTCATCCCAAAACGATTTATATGGGACAAGACTAAGTCACGCAAATGAACTTGAATTACTAAATCAAAATAACGAAGGATACTGTTAAAAATTTTTTAACAAATATATAATCTCAATACATTTATATAAAGGTATAGGAGGTGGTTAAGATGGGGGGGCACCAACCTCAAACAGTCTTTTTATGGCAGCGAAACTTAAATTATACTATTAGTTATGACCAGGAAGTTTTAAATAAGAGATTGGCATTCATTTTATATCAGGGCTTTTTTAGCTAGAACTTTCATAATGACTTGTTTTTTTAAATAATAACTCTTGTTATATAATAATCTTGTTTTATAAATAAGAGCCAAACCATGATCAATGAAAAGAAACTAGTTTAGGAAGTCCAGTTTGTGTGGAATGGGGAAAATATTGCTTATTTTAGAAAAAAAAAATCTTTTTTTACTTTCCAGGAAAAACGTAAAATGCAGGAATTTCTATAAATAACAGACTTACAATCGGGGTTAAATTAACATTACAGTATACGAAAAAAACTGGGACCTGATGGAAAAAACGTAAAATGAGGGAAAAACGTAGATTCGGGGGGACGTAAAATCGGGGTTTTACTGTATTAACAAAATTTTTCTCTGCTATTTTCTAATTAGCCCCTTCCTATTTTGTATTTAGCAATAACAATAATAAGTTTTTCAATTATTATTTATCTATAACCACTTTAGATTCCAAAAAAGTCTTACGCATGTATTCTTCATATTTACATAGTTTTCAAACAACTATGTATCAAGACGTATGTTTTGCACTTAATTTTGAAAAAATTAATGCTTAACATTTTTTTAAGGGCGCGTTAATTTCAGGAAATTTTGGTCTTCAACCTTTAAAATACATATTTTTTTAAGGGGAGTCGGATGGGTGTTTGGGTCAAAAATGTCTATTTTCTTTTTTTTTTCTTTTTTTTAATATGCATATCTATAGATTTAATTTAAAACCAAGATTATCGATTTCTGTTTAGTAGTTTTCTTTTTAAAAGCATTTTTCAGAAACTAAGTATTCAGTTCTTAACTATACCAATTTTCTTTTGCGTTTCCTGAAATATAAGGGTTTTTTTTATGAACATATTTTGCAGAAAATCATTGTAGAAGAATTTTTTATACTGTGAAAGATCTTCAGCTTAAATCAAAAAAGCTATATGTAAGGAGAAAACTATTTAAAAAATATTCATAATGATACCTCTTATATTTCCTGATAAAAATGTTCCTAAAGTTAGTAAAAATAACATGGGCGAGATAGAACCGTCCGACTCCCTTTATGTGTATAAGGTTGGTTTTTTTTTTTTTGTAACTAATAGTTACTTCTAATACCGTTTTTAATGCAAAATTCTTTTAAAATTAACTGTTGAAAAACTTCTCTGCCAGAACTCCGGAATCGTGTTGACCTGTTGACCCTTGTACTTCATTTTTTTATGGTAACAAGCGACTGATATATACCTGTAATCTAATGATAAAAAGTGATTTTCAGATCTCCTTGTATCGAACCTTAAGTTTAAGTTTAAAATAATTTTTTTGTTGTTGCAGGAATGCAAAACAAAAAATACATTTATATGGATGCCATTTCTAAAGATGAAAATTAAATGCGCCTAAACGCAAACTTTATAACTCTAAAACAGTATTATATAAATAGTTCCCTCAAGATTATTATTTCTGAACTTTAGAACTGGTAGAAAGCTTTATAATATAAACGAGGAAATAAATATAAGCATACAGATCATAAATTAAATATTAAATACAGTATTAAATGCATACATATACTAGTAATAAGTTAATTGCGTTAATTCATCACTGATCATGCGCCACTACTGTTGCATTACTGATTGGCAACGCATAGGGGAGACCGGGGCACAATGGACCACTTTTTCATTTTTTGAGCTATAAATGCAAAAATATTCATCCCACTTGTTTAGAAAAAAGATAAATATATTACAAATATATCCTGGTTTAAAAATACATTGCCTAAAATATATAATTTCAATTACTTTTTTCTGAATTCCCTTTTTTATAACAAGTGAGAAAGTGGTCCATTGTACCCCAGGTTCGGGGTACAATGGACCACATCACGGGGTACAATGGACCATGGCATTTTTTGCCGAAGAAAATTTATTTACACTTTTTTAAAGATTAACAAACAAAAAAATAATGATTTTATTTGAACTGAAGTATTCAATTGCATTAAAATTTCTTTTAGTAAGAAAATATACAGTCAGTAAATATTGAAAAGATGATGAAAACAAAACAAGTATTATCGAACATTAAATTTTGTAAAATATTGCAAAAGATTTTTGTACTACTGAAAGTCTACTACTCTCTTGAGGTAAACTATACTATGACCAGGAAGGACCATTACATTATCTTCAATATTAATATATGATTCATCAAGATTTTCAGGAAAAATGAAGATATTGTTCTGATTTGACTTTCGTTTCATAAATCGAATAAGGACACAATTTTCATTAACACGTTTTAGAACTAAGCCTACGTAATGATCGTAGTTTTCTTGTCAAAAACTTTTAATAAGACATAATCGCCAACCTTTCCTTCTGCATTAAAGTTAGTGTTGGGTTCTATGAAACTTTCTGGGTCACTATATATTGACATCTCAGAATCACTATAAATGGAAATATCAGAATTGCTAAAACTATCAGATATTACTGTTTAAATTTTTCCCCCTCCCCTTTGAAATTTTTTGTTGATCTTCTTTTTGTGCAATGCCTAGATTAGGCCTGCAAGGTTAGGCTCAAAGCTAACAGGTGTAAGGTAGGTTTTGTACTTTTTTTATGTAGCGCAAAAGGGCTGTTTATGAAGTGACTTTCGTGCTAACTGAACAGATAGAATGACTATCATCAATAACATGTTTTACAGCCTGTTCCATCACTTGTTTTGACACTGTCCCTTTACTAGTTTTTCTAATTCTGTTACGTGGCATTTCGAAAAAAAAATAGTAAAAGCATTAAATTTTATCTTCAAAATTATAAGATCACTTTAAAGTTTAAAAACTTTTATATTACTATACAAAACAACACCAAAAGTGTAGGACCAAACTGTGGATCAAAGTATTTTCGTTCTTTATGCGATACTAATTTTTTTTAACCTTTTTAAAGTCTACCCTTAATCAACGTGGTTGAAACTTTTACTAACAAAATTTCAATTTTGTGCATTTTACCAATTATGAGAAAATTTGTTTGTTTACTTCTGGTTTAAAAAAAATCAAGCACTATTAATAGATGGGGGGAAAATCTATTACATTCAGAAGTGAATATTAGAAAAAATATTAAAATATTTTACTATTATAGCAAATTTAACTTTTGATAATTAGGAAGGACTTGCATTAATATTTTTTTTTAATTTGAAACTAAAAATATTTCTAAAGTTGCATGGGGTACAATGGACCATGGTCCACTGTACCCCAGATTTTGTGGTCCATAGTGCCCCATATTGTAGTTGAACAAAAAACAAAATTAAAATATGCTGTATTTTGATTTCAGAAATTAATTTATAGATTATATAGAAAGACAAATATCTTGCCTTTCAACTATGCTAAGCCACTTTGTCCAACTAATGTTACTTTAATGATGAGAAGATAATTTCTAGGAGAGAGGATTTTTACTTTCACCTGGTTAATACACATCAAGAATAAAAAATGGCAAATGTGTGAGCTATTAACAAGGTTTTTCATAATAACTAGATCAAGACTGTTATGCCAACTATTATTTATAATACGAACCAATTTAGAAAATATACAAAATAAATAATAGGGGGTGGTCCATTGTGCCCCTAGGTCCATTGTGCCCCGGTCTCCCCTATAATATTTATAGAACGAGACTTCTCTTTTTAAAAAAATCCGTACGTAAAAATTTTCTTTCGAAAAGTTCATACCTTATGAAAATTAGTAAGCTTCTGTATCGTTAGATCAATTTCATAGCCATAGCACAAGTATTTTGAACGACTTTCTTACTCATTAATATATATTTTTTTTTAATCTTTCTCTTCTCCTGACAAAGCCATGGATGCTGGGAGAGATGCTGCTGCTTTAGCTAGCCGAAATTCATCTGATGGGGATATCCAAAAAGCCTTTGATGCCTATACCAGATTAGGCGGCAGTAAAGATGAAAAAATCAAGTGTGATTCCGTCCAGCAATGGATCAAGAAGGCTGGCATTTCTGGAGTATCTGACGATGATGTCAAGAAGCATTTTGGAAAAGATGGCGGATTTGATTTCAAGGAGTTTAAACAGGGAATCGAAAAGCTTGCCAAAGAAAAGAAACAAGAAAAGGAAGAAGTAATGAAGAAGCTCGCATCTGCCTTGCCATCCGGAGGAGGGAAGATGGAGGATACCAAAGCCAAGTTCAGTACCGAAAAGAAATGAACTTGTGTCGCAATGAATTTGCGATGTCTAAATTTCACTGTTATAAAAACTACTACAGAATTTATAGTTTTATCATAAATACCAAAATAATTAAATGTGGTCTCGATTATTAAAAAAAAGTAAAATAGTCTACTTTCCTGCTTCTTCAATTTTTGGAAATGGTATAAGAGGGATATGGGGAATTTCGGTATATTATTTAGCTTATCAAATAAAACTGGTATGAAAATTTTCAGCTCTTCTCAAATATTTTGCAAGAATCTGCCTTTTTTTTTCCTAAGTAGCAAGGACTAGAAGAAAATTTAGGATGGGGATGTTTTCGCGTTGTGAGTGGAAACATTTCCAGTTGTTTTGTTAACTTTTAGTCCTTCTCGAATCACTTTTGTTTAGTACAAATAAAGCCTTTCGCTGTTCTTGAATCACGTTAAGTGTGATATAAACGCCCGTTTTGTAAGTGAAAAAGAATGAAACAGCAGGAGATACAAAAAGGAAAACAGGAACTACGTTTTCTGAAACAACCTCGTTGAAACAAGGGGATGTACGAGTTTCGGCCCGCATATCTTTCCGAATTATTTCAAATCGAATTCACTACCTGTAACTTCAACTCTGAAAATAAAATTAAAAAAAAATAAAAAAAAAAAACGTAAAAAAACAACTCTCTGATGATCATTGATGTCTGCTTTTTGTAATAGTTATAATTTATTTAGTTGTTAATATTTCCTTGCAAAGCTAAGGTATAATCGAAATTGTATATCAAAACGTCTGTGTAAATCAAATTTGTCAACTCCATATTATGACAAACCGAAGCTTTATTGAATCAAATATAGTGCAGCGTTTCTCACTCAATTATAATACTTCCTTTTTAGTTTAAAACTATTTGTACTAACTGTTAACATATTTTTCTATACTTAAAATTCCAGTTATAGTTATTTAAATAAGTTAACGATTAAAGTTTTAAAACCTTTTTGAACTAAAGTCCGGATGCGTGTAGCTTTTTAATTGAGTATTACTGACTTAGCCGCTACCAGCATAACTATACAAAGTCAAAGGGTCCAGTGTTTACTATTTTTCTAACTAAAGTATTATGAAATCGCAAATTCTATTATCCTTTCCTGTATATTGATTAAAGAATTTGTAATCCATATTGTTGTGATATGCTTATTTATTGCTATTGCTTAAGGTCTGGATAACCTTATTGTTTTGTTTGCTTTTTTTTTAGAAGCCAATTGAAATTCTAGAATGAATGAAATGTTTTCACAAAAATACATCTATGTTTTGTTGATCGACACCTCTTAATTATTTATTGAGCTAAATCAGATTTAAGCTAAATTAACACTTCAACCAAAATGTCTTAATAAATTTACATAGGACCTCTGGTCTGTTTTTACATTGTAGCTTAGCTACATTTTCTTTAAAATTAGAGTACAAGAGTAGCATTTTTATGTATTCATTTTCAGATTTTAAAGCTATTTTATCATACTTTGTTTTCTCTTTTAGATATTTTTCTAAATATGACTGATGGAATCGAGAAGTTTGAGGTGACTGATTGGGATCTTGAGAATGAGTTCAATCCAAACAGAGTAAGACATAATTTGACAAAAAAGCAACAAATCTACGGTATATATTTACATATTTTTTGTGCCTATTTCTAACTTTCCTTTGAATTAGTGTTGTAGTATTCATTAAAAAATGAGGTTTTTGGAAGGCCTTGTACATAATATTACAAATATTTACATTTCATGAAGATAATCTTACTTAGAACTATCCTGAAATTGTGTTAAAACATATGCAAATAAAAAACAATTAACCAAATTACCTAAATATAAATTGGTTACATTTTTGTGTTACAGATTATTACTTTATAAACAAATGAGATCCCAAAACAATGTATCATCTATCAATGACATAAGAAAAATAATTTCAATGTAACCAATAAAATCAAATCTAATCCATTTATAACTTACTGAATACCTATAATTTTAAAAATGTCTTGTAAAGGTTACCTACTTTGCAAAACTGCCAATAATAAAATAAAATCAAGTTGTATAAAACTTTTTCCACTCAATTTCATGTCTTTCATTATTTTATTATATTATTTTTGTGTGTTCTTAAAAATGTGCTATCTAAAATTTAGAAACTCCAGCTTTCTTCTGAAATTGCAAAACTCTAGTGTCCCCAACCCTTTAAGTGCTCAAATACTTCAATCTTAAGAGTTTGTGTATAAATTACATGAAACTAGCATTTTTCTACAAATATTTTTCTCAAAATGCTCCAAAAAATTTGCATATGCTCCTGGATTTTTTTAGTTAGGATCACGAATATGCATGTTACACGCACAAGTTGATACTAAATTTTTGCATCCGATTTCTAACACTGGTTGGTACCTGCGCATAGGTCGCCCTAGTGCTACTGTAAACTTCAAAGTTAAAAATTTTAATTTTTAATTTAATTCATTGTTTCTCTGCAAATGCTGTTTTATTTTTTCCTTGCATAGCTAGTACATATTTGTAATACAATCATTTCATCAACCTTTTCTGTTTTAGGTGTTTTTGCTAGTGATGACAGTGAAGAAGATGAAAGACCAAGTTTCAAAAAGAAATCAGCATCGGATTCATCGCAGATTAATTTTGTGAGTGGCGGAGTTAGAACTGTTGGAGAGAAACCTGAAAAAAAGGAATCTGAAGATGAGGACGAGGTAGAATTAATCATTCTCAGTTATTAATGTAAGATAAAAGATTGTCAATCTGTTAATAAGTTGCCTATATTTTCTAACACAGCGGCTCAGTGGCTGTGAAGTTAAACGTGTCCGCCTCGTAAGCCCAAATTCGTGGGTTCGAGTTCCGTCGGATTTTCTGGATGGGAAAATCTTGGGCATGCATGTCATATGATAATGGGGCATGTAAAAGATCCCTGGAGGGCTCATTTGGCTTGGGTTCTTTCGGCAAAATTAAATCTGGACATACACAGGGATCTCAGATTCTTTGTAATCTGTGCGTCAAAATTGGTAACGAGGGTCGCCTAGATGGTGCCACAAAAAATGGCACCCAGGTCTGGGGAATATGCTGAGTCTGCAAAGGCTTGACCGCCATTGTTTTACCCCATTGGAGAAAAAAAAATTCAACAATAGAAATGAAAAATGTGAAAAATAATTATCCCATAATAATTCAGTTCACAATTGAAATTCTTTTTGAAATATTTTTTTCGTT
This sequence comes from Hylyphantes graminicola, assembly GCA_023701765.1. Classification (NCBI taxonomy): domain Eukaryota; kingdom Metazoa; phylum Arthropoda; class Arachnida; order Araneae; family Linyphiidae; genus Hylyphantes; species Hylyphantes graminicola. The sequence continues at coordinate 36,268,341 of CM043116.1, forward strand.
AAAAATCCATTTAATGTTTCTTATTTAGTAATTGCGTCAAGGGGTTACAGAGATAAGAAGGAATTGTATATTCAGAATCTATTCTAAAGTTTTTCTTCTTTTAAAATTAATATATAGATAAAGGTTATGAAAATCTAATACTAAAGAAGTAATGTTACTAATGTTTTTTTTTCACTGTATTTCACAATGAGACCTATTACCAATAACTCGTATGTGACTCCAGGGAGACATTAATTAAATGAATTGCAAGAAAAATATTATGCTTAAGTCTTCAACAGATAGCTTTTGTTAATGTGTTTTGAGTGTTGAATTTTTTTTTTAATTTGAGGTAAAAAAAATTAACTTTGTGATGCCTGAAGTTTAAGATCAATATATTTAAAATAACAGGTTAAAAATGTAAATGTCTACTGTTGTAATATATTTTATATCATTGCAAGTAATTTATGCATTAATTTTTAATTTTAGAAAGGTTCCAGTGAAGATGAAGCACCAGTTAAAGCTCCCTCAAGGCAAGGCTTTGGGAATCAAAGTGGTATGAGCGGTACACGCAACTCACGCCAAATTGCTGGATTACGTTCTATGCAAAGAAATGCACATGGGTAAGTTAAACTTTATTCACATACTTTTTTGTTTAACATAAGGTTGATTCCACGAAAATGCGCCATGGGCATCATTTTATTAATTTCAACTTTTTTATTTTAAACAAAATCTGCTCGGCAAAAATTCGAAAATTAAATTTACAATTTGAGTGAAATATAGAACATCAAACTTTGTCATGTCCGTCATGCTGATAAATATTTTATAATCTTTTACTATTTATAAATTTTTTAATTTTTTTCTTTCTGGTTGGCACTTAAGAATCTTATATTGATTCCAAAAAAATTCTAGACTTGAAATGCAAACCAGTTAAGAGCAAATGGTAATAATATAAGGTCACTCAAAATATGTGTCTCAATTTTGTCATGTCCGTCACAGCATGTTTTAACCCAATTAATTTTAAGTATTTTCCCTCAAATAAAAATTTCAGTGTTTTTTATAATCAAGACCTTTATTTGCATCCCCCCATATAAATTTTTTAACAGTCAATTAACTTTTAGTACTTTTTTAAGAGACAAGAAAGTTGTCTTATGTCATGTCTGTCACGAATGGAATTTAGCCATAATAAATTTTTCTTGGAATATGTATTTCCGTTCTTAATAGATCTTTATGTAAAGTTTAAAATCAATTTTAGTTATCTCGCTGGTGATTACATTTACAAATATTTCGTTTATGAGCAGTTATATCTATCTGTTTTTACATTCAATTTTAATTGACCAGCATGTAAACATTACTAGTAATGTACCTGCATACGGTTGATAAGGGCCGAAAGTTATACAAATTTTGACACTTTAATTTTGCTTCAAAACTTTTTGTAATTTTTATTTATTTTTTTCCTTAGCAATGAATTCGGAAGCTGGGAGAAGCACACTAAAGGCATTGGTCAAAAACTTCTGCTTCAGGTATGAATTTATTTTGCAATATTTATTGATGTATAAATAAAATGTTACATTATTTGTTTTAAATTAAATGAAAATGTTCTACTTGCTTATTTAAATAATAGTTTAAATCTAATATTATAACTTCTTTATTTTCAATTCTGGATCATAGAGGTAGATGGTTATAAATTCATTTTTCAAAATTAACAAAAGATCATAAAACCTACAGATAGTCTCAATAAGTGTATTGTAGTAAAGATTTTTATCATCATTATTTAAATGTACTGTTCTAGATTTGGTGTAGAATCAATAAGTTATAATTAATTTTCTAGCCGATTGGTAATTAAACATTTTTTATCACATTATTAAAAAACTCGGATTTTTATCTATACATTATTTGATTAAAATTATTGATTTAAGACAAAGCTTACCTTTTCTCATTCATAGATGGGATACGAGCCTGGAAAAGGTCTGGGAAAGAAACTTCAGGGCATTACAACCCCCATCGAAGCTAAATTGCGAAAAGGTAAAGGGGCCATTGGCTTGTATGGGCCAGAACAGCCCACAATGGCACGGGCAAGTGGACCTGGTGTAAATCAAAAAGAACCCACAAAAGAAGATGAGAATAAAAAACCACACCAACGGCAGTGGAAGAAGGAAGGGGTATGTGGATTTATTTTTTGTTAATTATACTATTTATTATTAGAGTGGAATATTTGGTAACAAAGTATCTGAAAGAAGTTTAGAGCAAGTGAACTGTTTTGAAACGTTATGTTTGTGATTGTATTTTTATGTAATTGCTTTTTAATTCCCAGATTTTGGGGAGGTGCGTTTACCTAGATCCACCATGTACCTATGTTCACTGCCCATAAATTTAGAAAAATTTGCCTCTATGCGTTAATGGCTTTTATTTGTAAATTCTGTCTTTATTTAAGCTGCTTTTAAGTCTTAGGTGGGAAGACTGTAACAAATTCTACATAAGTCTTTCTAACAATATTTCAAAACAAAAATCTCTTTTTTAAAAAAGTTATAATTTAAGTAGCCACAATCTACTCTATACTAAGCTTAACCCATTCAAGACAATTAGCAAGAAAATTTGCTAGTGGCAAAAATGAGCTTTCTGCTTAAGTTAATATAAATCCGCAAATAAAACCATTGTCCTTAACAATTTATGCAACACTAATTAAGTTACATGAAAATATAATTTTAAAAACTTGAAATGAAGATATCCACAAAGTCGTCATTAATGGGTGTCAACTCTGACAAACTGATTTCTCTACATAAGATTTGATGCTCACTTGTAGATTAACATACCAATATAACTTTTAGAAGATGTGCCATAATTATTAAATATCATACAATGCCATCCTTATCATCCTTTCCATTTATACAATTATGTTACAACAAACAGTTAATGAAAGAATCGATATCCACTAACTTTATTGTATTTTCCTCTTTTACAAAAAGTTTTAACCCTAACTGAAATTCTGTTTAGGATCGCAAACCCAAGGTCGAGTACTTTCTCCAAAGTGCCGAGGAAGCTGTTTTGGAGGGCTCCAACAAGCGCTACAGGGGGGACCTCAGTATCCCCATGAGCAGTGTGAAGGTAATTGACATGACAGGTCCCGAACAGCGAGTGTTGTCAGGTGAGATTGCTCATTTAACATGGATTAACAGTGGACGTGGTTCACTGTCCCCTTAAAATCATTGGGAAAAGTTTTGAACTAGTGTTTCATTTCTGTAGTTTATTTTAAAAATACAGAAACTTCATAGTTTTTTGTGTTTTTGTTCTTTTATCATACTTCAAAAACCAAATGATTGTCAGTGAGTGTTGTCAGGTGAAGTTTCCATTTAACAACATGGATATACGGTGGACGTGATTATCTGCCCCCTTATATTATTGGGAAAAGTTTTGAATTAGGGGTCGTTTTGTAAAGCTTATTTTGTACTGAAACATAAGAGTTTTTACTATCTATTTTGTACTTGTTTTGCCTTATCATACTTTTAAAAAAATGAATATCTGTTAATGAAGAAGATAAGTATGATAAATGAAACTCCTTAAACGGTATTTTATTGTTCAAAAAGTTTTCCTTTTTTCAGTATTTTGCTAAATTGTTTAAATGATAGTGTTTCAATGTTATATTCAAATATTAAACTTTATTTATTATTAAATATTGAACTTCTACATTAGACTGCCTCTGTGACTAGCTGAACAAAATAGAAAGTTATTTAAATATTTTTTTTTCTCGCTTAGAATATAATTATTCCAAAAAACACACATTCGCCTATCTTCTAAACTTCTCTTTTTATATTCTTTGACTAAGTTATAGTTCTTATCAAGCCATCGCTGCTTGTTTTACACACTTAACAAAATTAAACATCCGAATTGTTTTAATCTATTCAAAATTCTCTATCCAATGGTTTTTTTCTTGGGTTTCACATTTTTTAATCGATTTTATTTATTTTGTTAGGCTACCATCAAATTCATCAACAACACAGCAAACCTCCTGACCAGGAAGCTGAAGAAACTGAAGAGAAATCCAGCAAAGGTGAACATTTCTCATTGCCTGAGCTTGAACACAACTTAAAGCTGCTTAGAGATGATGAAAAGCAGAAAATTATCAGGTGTGATCGTGAAAAGCAATATAATGAAGATAAGATCGTGAACTTGGGCCATGAGAAGCAACGTCTTGAACAGGTATTATGCCAAGAGGAAAAGCAGATTCTAACTTTAGAAAAAGTTCTTAAAATTGTAGAAAGGTAAGTGGAATTTCTAGTACTTACTTCTAGTACTTAGTACTAGACCTTAGTCTAGTACCTAGTACTTCTAGTTCTTATTTCTAGTACTTATACTAGTGGTTATTTGAGTTAGCGTGAATAAATACCTAGCATGCTTGGGAACTAAGCACTGTTGGTTCCGCGTAAGGGCCGACCACCTTACCGGGACATATGCCTAGCATCCCAGAGCCCTAGGACACGAAAGCTGAAATGGGCATGGCTAGCCTTGGTCCAGTAATGAGCTATTGCGCCGAGGAGTACGTGAATAAATATGTTGCATCACAGAGTAGAATATGCTTGTTTTATTTTAGGTTGAGAATGTGTTGGTAGAAATTCTAAATTACAGTGTACATGGGGACTCTTATTCACTTTGCTTGGGTTCTAAAGGACCAATGACTGTTGATTGTTAAGCCAATATATTGTTTGACATTCCTGCATACACAGGTAGCCATAACATTATTGGGTACGAGTCGATGTTTCCGCTTTGGCTACATAAAAGTTGTTTCGCTACTCCAATGAAGAAGTTTATAAAGGATTCACAATTTACCATTTAAAAAGAGTATTAAACTCCTGTTTACAAATTCATAAATTGGCGATTTTAGAAGATGCTTGGGTTCTAAAGGACCAATGACTGTTTCTCTACTCCAATGAAGAAGTTTATAAAGGATTCACAATTTACCATTTAAAAAGAGTATTGAACTCCTGTTTACAAATTCATAAATTGGCGATTTTAGAAGATGCTTGGGTTCTAAAGGACCAATGACTGTTGATTGTTAAGCCAATATATTGTTTGACATTCCTGCATACACAGGTAGCCATAACAATATTGGGTACGAGTCGATGTTTCCGCTTTGGCTACATAAAAGTTGTTTCGCTACTCCAATGAAGAAGTTTATAAAGGATTCACAATTTACCATTTAAAAAGAGTATTGAACTCCTGTTTACAAATTCATAAATTGGCGATTTTAGAAGATCGTCCTTTGCCCATTTTTTAAGATTCTTATTCTGCCGATTTTAAATATTTGCGAGTTGTTCATTTTTAATGCTTTTCTATTTACCTACTTTTACCGCATTTTGAGGATTTGCCCTTTTCAGATCTCTTCATTAAACTATGTTTAATATTAACATTCTGGGATTCTCTAATTCCATATATTATATCACTTAAGGTACACAAGCTTAACTGAAGAGTGATGTATCACTGTTCTAAACTAGTGTTCTTTTAATTTGAAGTTATTTTATATATTCCCATTCAAATTGTGCTTTTTTTTTTCTAGCATGGATGCCAATTCTACTCAAGATACTAATAATGAAACTTTGGAAATTGCTGCTAAAACTTTCAAAGATTTGCAGGATGAATATTATGAAGAATATAAGATGTATAATTTAAGTGATTTAGCAATTACTATTGTGGTCCCATTGGTAAGTTGAAAATATTTTCCTTGTAACCAGGTTTAGTTCTATATCCTTGGTTAGTAGTTCGCCAAAAGATTTATCAGCGCTACTAAAAGTTTAGTATTTTCTCATAAATTTTACTGCAGTAAAAAGTATTATGTCAATAGGAGAGTAGAGATAAAGGTTTAGTTAACTAATTTAAATCCATAAAAAAAAAAACTTTTACTTGTATGTATTTACTTTATATTTTTAATTATTTGCTTGAAATTCTGTTTTAATTTTAAATTGTTTGCTTATAATGCTGCCCGTATTTTAATATAAAGTAGAATAAAAGGATTTGTTTCTATGAAATACCAAATACTATATCCTAAAAATGTTTAGCATCTAAACAATCATAAAAGAGTGCTTAGTTGTTTAAAATTAATATTTTCAGTATAAACATCTTCTCACTAAATTAAGGATCATCTAATCTATACAGCAGTTTGAGTACTATGTTTCTCACTTTGAATCTTGTATCTCGAAGTATAAAAATTTAGAGTAAATACAAAGAGAGAGTTATATGTCTATTGCAAAACAAAAATCTTATCTGCAAACTTGCTGAATCTTTTTGTACCCTGGAGAACATAAGGCCGCCACCATATTTTCATATGTTTCGCCACAAACCATTTAAAATACATAAATTTTAATCATTTTTATTTCTTCTCAAAATGCCAACAGGTTCTTAGGCTAATGAAGGATTGGAACCCATTCGAACAGAAACACCACTGCATTGACATCTTCCAAGATTGGCGAGCGCTTTTAGAATGTGGCGGACCAATATCTGGGGGCCGAGGATTTGAACAAGAATTGCAACCCTACCACCGCCTTGTCTGGGATGTTTGGATGCCCCCTGTTCGTAAAGCCATTTTGTATGTAATTTTATAGAGCTAACACAAGGAGGAGGTTTTCTGGCTCATATGAGGCCATTGTTATTTGATTTTGTATTGATGCTATAGATTTAATAACTATTTACTGAATGAATCATGTTGTTGGTGCTGGTAATAAGTTATAATCTTAGTTTTAAACCACATAACATTTCCTTGATTTCAAATTTATTTTGTGCCCTAATTACATATTGCTCAAAACTATTATTATGAATTTAAACTTTTTATACGCTGTTTAAACTTTGATATACATCAATTCTGATTTTTCTCACTATATATATTTTTTCTGAGCATTTTATTCCCTTAACCCTTTCAGTCCCAGTGATGCAATTTAGCATCATCATTTTTCTGATCATAAATTTAAAAATATATAGGGATGACAAATATTGGGATATATGTCAAAATAGTTTCCAATAGAAAATAGTTTGAAGATTTGAATGATGTGCTTTTTGATATCATAAATGGCTATACACGATAAAAAAAATTACAAAATGATAATGCCAAATTGTCATTGGGACTGAAAGGATTAATCAATGCCATTTAAGTTACATAAATTTATTCAATATTGTTTTCTAGGAATTGGAATGCTCGTAACTGGAACCAGTTAGTCGAATTACTTGAAGCCTGGACACCATTGTTACCGCCTTGGGTTATGGATAATATTCTAGAGCAATTAGTTCTCCCCAAATTGCAGAAAGAAGTTGAAGCTTGGAATCCTTTGACAGATACATTGCCTGTACATTCCTGGTTACATCCTTGGCTGCCTCTTATGGGTAAACTAGTATACTTTATTTCTGGTATTTTAAGTAACTGACTATGTTAAAATGGCTGTTTGACAAAAAATTTAGGAGGTATTTTAGCAATTTATCTTAACATTTTTTTTTCTTTTTTTACTCATCAAAGTGTAATTTTCTTTTGACTACTTTGTTATCTAAAAATATGTTTTTTATAAAAGTTTTATGGTTGTTTCAGTTTAAAAAAAACTAACCCATGAAATTGTTGTATTAGTGATATATTTCTTTTCTGAAATCAATGTATAAAAAACTAGTATAAACATGAAATTTTATTACAAAATATGTAAAAAATCAAAATAAGTCTTTAGAAAAAGTCTTATGTTTCTGAACTTTACTTGCGAAGATCATTCTTTGAAAATAGTACTAATGTAAAAAACAATATTAATAATTCATAAATGTTCAGTTATAAGCAATAGATTAAATTGCAAACTATATTAAAGATAAAGTACAAATACTTACCCATGCACCTAACAGTTTAATAAAAAAAAAAATGCAACTCGGATAACTTTGATGTAGGTCAATATGTGTAATAACATTTTAATGATGTATATACAGACATGAAAAATATCTTGAAATGATAGAAACTTCTTCCTTAATTTCAGTTAAGATTTTGTCTTTCATCTTATTATATTACTGAAATTCCCATTATTAAGCAATAAAACAAAAAATTGTTGTAATGGTTACGAAATAAAAATGTTTTTTAAATTAACTAAGTTTTTGCAAACAATAACCTTTATAAGTACACTGATATGTAGATCACTTAAACAACAATTTTAAATCATCTTTGTAAACTATTTAAAACTCATATTTTTACAATTTATTTGTAGGCAATCGTTTGGAGTCCCTGTATGCTCCCATCCGACAAAAGCTATCTGCTGCGTTAGTTAACTGGCATCCAAGTGACTGTTCTGCTAAGTTAATTTTGGAGCCGTGGAAACCGGTCTTCTCTCAAGGTGTTATGGATGCATTTGTCATAAATAACATTCTTCCTAAGCTCGGCTTGATTCTGCAAACTTATGTCATCAATCCCCACCAACAGCATTTAGGTAAATGTGAAAAGTGTAACAATTAAAATTTATTGAGTGAACTTTTATTATCAGGGTGTCTACCGGTCAGGAAAGTCAAGAAAAAGTCATGAAATCAAAAAATGGTCAAGAAAGTCCCCAAAAAGTCAGGAATTAGAGCAAAGATCACGAAAATTAAAAAAATTGTCATAAAAGACAAATTTTCTACAGATTTTATATTGTTAGTATTTCCTATAATTTTTCTGGGAAAGTCCTTGAAAAGTGTTGGAATTTTTTCCCCTAATAAGTGTATTTAATGCAATAGCGGCTTGAATTTGCTCTGTAATACATTAAGTATTATTTTATGGTTTGTCTTTGTAATCGTTTCTTTAATGGATTAATAATTTAAATAGTTGTAAAAGTTTCTGAAAAAGGTCAAGAAATGTTCTAAAAAGGTCAAGAAAGTGGATTTGACAAATCTGGTAGACACCCTGATTATGCAGTTGTCGTGCTAAACATAAGTGTTGACATATTGAGGTCAATGAATCTTACACCTACCTTATGCTGAAATAAAACCAAACTTTTGAAGAGTTTTAACATTATCATAGCAAATTGTGCTTGCACTAAAAAAAGCTCTTCCGTATTTAGACAACACATCAAAGCAACTTGTTTTATATTATTATTTAAATCCCAAATTTTCCCCCTTAAGCAATGAAATATTTTACAAAATATGTCTCATTAAAATCGAAATATTTTAATTGCAGGAAAAAAATTACTATTGGGTATGTTTTAAGATATATATTTTTATATAAATTAAAAAAAACTTGATTTTAAAGTGACTTGTTTCTTTTACTTATTTATTACTATTTAATTCTGTAACGTAATCCAATTAATCATTTCTGAACTTTGTATTCTAGATATCTGGAACTGGGTCATGGCATGGAAAGATATGATTCCCGAACCATGTATGGTGACACTTTTGGAAAAGAATTTCTTTCCTAAATGGCTTCAGGTCTTGTATACTTGGCTCACTCACAGTCCTAATTATGAAGAAGTTACAAAATGGTACACAGGATGGAAATCTATGCTACCCCCATCGCTATTAAACCATCCAACAATTAAAGGTATGTGCAATTATTCTATCAAAACTAAACTATTTTCTGTTTATAACTTACTATTAAGGATGTTAATTATTAACTTATAGGTTTTTCAATGCACAAATGATATTTTGAATAAACTTTTTAAAAAGTAGTTGCTATTTTTAGCTATATAACAAATTTGATTAGTTTAGCTGAAGCGTCCAATTCTAGGTTTTCTACAATTTAAATCCCTTTGTATTGTAAATCAAATTTTTACACATTTTATGAGCCAGCAAGTGCCATTTCTTAGACTTTTTATTATTATTTAATTATGGTTGTAGAAATAAAGGCTAGTTTTGAAATGTATATATCAAAATTGAAGTGTTGCAGCTTTGCATTTATAAAATATAGCGTCATGCGTAGTCATTTTTTTGTATTGTACCCTTTGTATTGTAAATCAAATTTTTACACATTTTATGAGCCAGCAAGTGCCATTTCTTAGGCTTTTTATTATTATTTAATTATGGTTGTAGAAATAAAGGCTAGTTTTGAAATGTATATATCAAAATTGAAGTGTTGCAGCTTTGCATTTATAAAATATAGCGTCATGCGTAGTCATTTTTACTTTGTGATCACTCCAATATGTTATGAATTTATACCTTGTCTAGCCAGACTGCGAGCTTCGAAAAGTCTTTCTTCCCCCATCATATCGCTTGATTTTCTAGAAAACGAAAGGAGCATCGCTTTTCTAAACCTAACTTATTTGAGGCTCTGTTGTTGGGTTAACAATCCGTACAGTTCAAACCCAAGTAGGGTGGGGGGAGAAACACGCTCACGGCGTTTCGAAGAAAACCAAGTGAAAGGATGGGGGTAGAAAGTCTTTTTGAAGCTCGCATTCTGGCTAGACAAGATATAGTTTAATTGTAAGACAGCAATATTAAATGGCCTTATAAATACCATTATTTTTTAAATTAAAATCTTATCTCAATTCTACCTTCCAGAACAATTCCGCCAAGCTCTTGACATTATGAATAGGGCTGTGAGCACTCCCCAAGGTCTCTTGGGCCAGCAGCCAGGTGCCAAAGAGAGCATGGCATACCTCACCAATGTCGAAAGACAACAGGAGCTAGACAGACATGTAAAACCCAGAAGGGATTACGAGGTAATGTGTTATCCTCATCAAATTACACTCTGTGCCAACCTCCGTTATTAACCTAAGCCTATAGCACCTAATATATGTCTAAACTCCTTGCCGACTTAACTTGAGTAAAAACAAGGAGTAAAAAGACTGACGGAAATGCGTTGTTGGTCCGTTAGTTGGAAACTCTTGTACGGTAATATTTACAATACATGCAAAATGATCTGAATACAATTTAACAAAAATACACTTTTCATTCTGATAAAATTGCTTAATTTTCTCAAATACTATTCAAGTAAGTTGGACTTTAAATGAAATTAATGTTTTAAACATAGATTCACAAATAATTTATGGAACTCTTTATATGAGTGGAAGGATCTTCTCCAAAGCATATTTCTATTTACCCTACTTAGGTTGGCAAGGAGTGTAGTGTGGTTGTATGAATGTATTTTTGTTTAGTTGGTAATTGAATATTGAACTATTGTGAAATTTAAAAACTGAAACGGATTTGTTTTGATAAGAAGTTGCGTATGATTTTTGGGGTTTTATTTGATAATGCATTGTATATTGCAGGGAGTCTTATTATTTTTTTAGATAAGACGTCTACTTCATTTGTATTTTTAAAAAAAGCATTATAGGGTTCAACATTACTTTTATTTATTTAAATAAATTTTTTAATATTTATCATTATTGAATTTAAATATTTATAATTAACTTTTTCTAAAAAATATAAGCAAGTATTAAAGATAAAAGTGTTAACCACCATTTGTATAAAAATACCCACATGATTGTTTCTTGATTGTGTGATTATGAGCAGCCTAATGAATTATTTGACAATTTATCCAATGACATTTACTTTTTTAATTTTTAGGCTATGATGCAAACAATAAGAAGTTCAAGTTCCACTACTACAATCACTTCCTCCATGAAAGATCTATTAGAAAAGAAGGTACAGATTTTTTTCACATTTTAAACAGTATATTTATCTTATGACTTTGGTTGGCATTGTATATTAGTATTACCCAAAACTATTGATAGGAGTTTATTGCTTATGTATATATGACCTTAGATTTTAGTCATGCTGCATTATATTGTCTACTTGAAATTGTAAGTTTTACTGCCCAATATTTTCAGTGAATAGTTATAGGTGACTTGAAATATGTAGTAACAGTTAATTTCTTAACAATTGTGTATGAAATAAAACTCTTTACACTAAAGTAATTGTTTATTTGATAAGTGCATCTCACACTTGCCAAATAATTATTCAAATGGTTCTAAAAGTTTAATTTGTTGTGTTTAATGCAATAGTTTTTATAATCACTTGCAAAATATAGGTTTCATGTATTTCAAAACTGTGAATAATTTACTTTTACATACTGGTTAGTTTAAAGTATTGCCTTACGCATGATTATTGATTAACTACTTTTTTACAGGATGAAACAAATTATAGTTTGTAAGGCTATCAAACATAATGTATATAAAAAAACTTTTTTTTTATTTCTTGTGTATCAATTACTTTTTTGAAAGAAGTCTTATATTTTTTCAATGGTTTGCAGTTTTAATAGTTTCAAAATATAGTGCTAATAATTTTTTATCTTGTTTAATCGTTAATTGTTTTTTCAGGCTGAGGAGAGTAATATCATATTCATGCCAGTGGCAGGGAGATACCAAGAAGGAAAGCAAGTCCACCGTTTTGGAAACAATTTACTCTACCTGGACAGAACTGTTATTTTTGTTTTCAATCAGAAAACATGGGTTCCAACTTCCTTGCAAAGTCTTTTGGATAGTACTGGTTAAATATGGTGTTGAGAAATGTGTGTAAATAGTTTTATGTACAATACTTTTAAAATAAAATTTCTTTAATATATTGGCCTCACTTTTTTTTTATAATAAAACTTCTATATATAAAAATTCTCTACTAGTAATCTATATAAAACATGTTCAGGAAAAGAAGCTTAGTAACTATGTTTATTCCTCTTTGCATTAGAAATACAGAAAATAGACAAGCTTAATGTGTAGAATTTTTTTAATATTTCAAATGAATGTAAATTCAAACAAAATAAGTAAACATTGTACTTATTTAATTTGATTATCTATTCCTAACTCCAAAGATAATGTCTTTTAACTTATATGCATATGGTTTTAGGCAGAATAGTTAACATTTAATCTTTGTTTCAATTACATCTGTGAAATTAATTGCAAGCGAAGTGTTGGCAGAAGAAATTTTTCCACAATACTAGCTTTTACTAAAAGTGTTAAATCAGACTAGGTTACAGACTCTAGTTTGGTCTACCAACCCCTAAAACATTGTAGCCGCTACTACTGAACTGAAAGTCGAAACTAGGCAAACTTCTGCAGCAACAATGTTCAGAAAACTGAAAATATTCCATTAAATGGAAATGTTTCAAATCAAATTTGTCTTCATTTAAAGAACATTAAACTTTTCTTATATACTGGAAAGTATTTTTTATAGCTTGGAACGAGTTTAACAGAACATAAGAGTATGAATACGGCATCAAAAATATTTCTGAATCTTTTGAATAATGTATGGCAAAAACAAATCAACCTCAGTGTCAAAAATACTCTTATAGCACTTTCATAAAAAATTACCCTAAATCTTCCTACCCTTGTTCCATGTAACGCGAGTTATCTTTACTCATTATAGACGTTACAAAAATATTAAAAAATTAGCCGTTCAGGGAATCTTTAAAAAAAAGCAAACAAATGTATGCCCATAAATTATCAATCTATGGCTTTGCAGTTGCTTAAATTTTCATAAAATATTCTGTTTTACAAATTTTAAAATTGATCTGTACATATTCTGTGCAGTAAAACAGCTGCATGCTAAGTTTGGCACTTATAAGTATAAAAACAATTCTTAATATTAGTGCAAGTGTCAGTCTTTTGTTAAAAATAATGCAGCTTATTAAGGACTTCATAAAAAAATTATATGCTATACTATTTTTCATTTTCAACAACTGGAACTAATTTTATCTTCTAAGAACTAGTTAATTTTGACAAATTTAATCCACAAAATAAAACACAAATATCCATTGAAATACACTTTATTTTAGCATCACTACACTACCTAAGTTATATGGTTTGGTTTTGAATTTCTGAATATTAAAACCACAAATCGTAAGTATGCATATTATATCTAGAATTTGGGTGAGCATGGGCATAATACTCGAGGGAAATCGGATCAATTATGTTATCTCCGATGGTTTTGTACAGAGGTTCTCCATACAGTGTGCCCACTTTCCATTCAGGTACATTCTTCATCAGTTCTGCTTCCTCTTCTCTGTTAGCTCGGAGTTGCTTCAAATACCTAAGAAAATGAAAAAACATGGTTTTTTTAAATACAGTGAAATTCGGCTCAAATGTTAGTCAAGGGAATGCACTAATGTTTTGGGCAAGAAGCACTATAAATGATTATGGATTTTAAAGACCAAGAATTCAAGAAAGTTTTCCAAGGAAGTTCTGTTTTGAAAAGATTTGCACAAAAAGTTTTTATAAACCCAAGCACTGAAAATAGAATGTTATGCTGGTAGTTTGCATAAGCCAAAAAAGCAAATATTGATGATTAATTGCTTCTGTTACCTGTTTTAACTCTACTTACTTTACTAAGAGCTGCCAATTTCTTGGCAAACTCGCTTCTTTTTTTTTAATGACCACCATTTCTCCATTATTGATCACAATATGAGCTCATTAAAATATTTTAATTAAAGAACATTACTAAAGCAGCATTAACAAAAATTAAACGCCAATAAAGTTAAAAACTCTTATTTGGGTATAATTGTCTTTTTTATTTGTTTTTTTTATTTAATAACATGGATCAGTACTGCCATGGGCGTGTAAACTGCAGTAACGACAACAAGGGAAAAGACCATTTTTGTTTTGAAATAGTCTTTCCTTATGTTTTTCTAGAGTAATTGAGTTTTTGCAACAATGGCCTAAGTCATTGGGCTAGTTACTGCAGTATACTCGAAACACACATATTGATTTCAAAATTCATGCCTGGACGGGTGATAATCTAGTGATGAATTTAGTAATAATTAATAGTGTGAATTATAATTCTAACAAAATATTAATTAAGAATTGAAAAAAAACATGATTATAGAAGGTCATCGCAGATTTTGTACTACAATGCTAGAAATATAAGAAATTAAGTAGATTAGTTAAAAGGGATCTTAGTTTCTAATGTAAATGACACGCTGCTAAAATTTGCCACAATGACCATTTTTTTTACCTAGATGTATACAAGTAATTAATATTTATTTTACACATTCTTTAATATGAACTAAAATACATTGATTCTTGTACATAGAAGGGATTTTCAAATTAGTTCATTGTACGAAGGCTAAAACATAGATGTTTTCTCTGTGGTTCAGTAAACACATTATCAGCCCGAAACATTTTAATAGATTAGTTTAATAAAATGATAAACTTACATCCTGTCTCGCTCAGCTATAAGAAGAGGTTCTAAGGCAACAGTCAAATCTTCGTTTTCTCGCCTCCTAGTCCTGAAATCATACAAATAAATGCATATATAAGGCTGAAATTATAGGTCTTGACAATAAATTTGTATAACTGGAAACCCTAAAACATTTCAAATGTCTTTTATGGCATATATTTTCAAAAATCTTTCATGGCAATGGCAACCATTGAAGAACAAAGTTAGGCAAAATAACTAAATATCATTATTTTGCTCACGAATCAGTGCTTATTTATGTGAATGTAAATCTTATTTTGTTTTATTCAAACGAAAAGTTTTTATGGGTATATTTTTAATTAAATATTCAACAGTTAAAAGAAATGCTTACTTTTTAGCATTTTCTGAATTTTGATGAATGTTTTTTTCTAAATGTGAAAGGAATTGATATTTAGAGGGGAGACTGTGATGGTGTGACCGACCTGGGATCAAATATCACACTGTACGTGGAAAAGAGAACTCCTATAGCAAAAATATTAGTTTTTCAGAAAAATCATATTTTGTTTGCTTTTTTCCATTGCATCGCAAAATAGAAAAAATAACGATTAGCTTACTGCATTCCAACTACTCGACCAATACATTTAATTTTTACTTTATTGCTAGATATTTAAATTTGGAATATTATAGCATTATTTACAACTCGAAAAGGCATACTTGTGCGATCGGTCACTTTTCCGCGTACAGTGCGATATGTGTCAGGTCCTTGGTTCACTCAGCCCTTTGTAATCAGAAAACAAGTTTACTGATTCTACTACTAAGTACTAAGCTAAAATATAGTGTGGCTAAATAAAATACTATGGTTACTTTACATTATCAAACTAGAAAATCGGAAGGGACAATTGTTAGGGTACTGCTAGCATATTCGGGCCAGTCTCGATTTGGCTGCTCAACTTTTGCAGCCAAGTAGCAAAAAAACGTACTAGCCGAACCGAACGCCAAAAGTCGCCACATAGCATTCCGGCCCGTATACGCTAATTGTTCCATTGTTAGTATTAGCATTTCATTCCCATAGGCAGGGTATGGAGACAAGAAACACATACAAGCCAGTAGGCCCAGGAAAATTATATAACATTAATAAAAATATATTTATCAAGTCGGTTTAAAAAGCATTAAAAAAACCTCTAATAGAAAGAAGGCATGACTTACCTTCGTAATCTTATGCTATGAGAATAAAATGAGTAAGCTGTAGCTGAGATTAAGAAGTAGAGACCAAATATTCTTCTACCTACAACAAGCAAAATTTAATTACGAAAAATTGCAAATAACATAAATTGGGCTATGAAGCAGAGTGTTGAGCAATTTTATTTGTTTTCGACAAAGGTATAAATTATATGCTCATTTTTAAGAGAGTTCAGGAAATTGGAAATATTTTTTAGTATATAGAATACATAAAAATTACCACTCCATTTCGCTCTTAAAGGGATTCGATTCCAAGTTATTCCTTCAAACCCTCCTTTAGGGGGCATTTCTTGCTTGAAACTTTCAGCCATAATTAGAAGATTTTTCTAACTTTCATTCAGAAAATTTCTTTCTTGCCCTTCTTAAAAGAAAAGGGCCCACATTAATTAAAAATAAATCTTAATTAAAAGCGATATTGAAGCTTAAAAAAAACAAAAACGTCAAAAACTTCTGACTCTCAGGTCGAAAATATCACGGTTATATGAAACCAGTGAAACAAAACAAGTAAACAACTTAAAAAAATAAAATAAAACAATTTTTTCGGTAAAAATATTTTTCTTTCTTTTCTCTGAATTTTGTTACAATTCTTTGGAATCAATATATTTTAAACATTAATATGTTCATTTCTCGCACAGAGAATTCTCTGAAAAATACGTCATAAAATTTCATTTTAATCAAAACATACACTTGCACTATTATTTTTTTCCTGCGAGCGGCGTTCTCTGTTTCTGTTGTGGTTGTCTGCAAATTATCTAAAAGTTGACGTGTACAATATAAAATACTTTCTTGCATGTTTAACTCCTAATTGCTTATTTATTACGTAGTTATTGTTAAGTTTTGTTCGTTATTTATTTTCCCACCATTAATTTAAGATGCTTCGCTTCATACTTCCATTTATTTGCCTTGGCTGCTCTTCAATAGTTTTTGCCAGCGGTAGTTCTGGTACTGCTGCCCCTAAGGGCCCAAAAGTAACTGATATCGTAAGTTACATTAATTGCACTTTGCTATTTCAACTGTAAGTTAAAGCTAATAAACTATAAAGTGTTTTCTTAAATGATGGTAAATCCTATTCACCGGCCCTTTGACAAATTGGTTAAAGAGCGATAAATAACTTTTTGTGGTAACCATCTGCACTAATCAAACCAAGGAGATTTTAAACTAATGCTTCTCGCATCTAAAAGCTAATCAAGACCAGTTTAATAGTGTGTCCAGATTACGCAAATTTTTGTTTTTTTGTTAACAATTCTCTTGCCAAGTGATGTAATTAAGGCTGGTATTTTCCCCTTTTTTAAAAACCTCTGCTTATTTTTATTTGCCTACTAAAAAAATTGCAAATGATAAATTGTTTTTCTCTCCGGTTACCATTATGCAAAACAAACTAAATCTGTGCACGTTTGTAGACACTTGAGGCATGAGTTAATAAGCAAAATAACCACACATCACAGTTGAGGCAAGTCGAAAAGCATGCACCGTGATGCATGCAAAAACAAAGTCTGGTATATGGTGCCAAATATGACATCAGGTATAGTCTTTTTAACATCAAAATTGTCGCAATATCGACCTGTCATTAGGGTTACAAAAAAATAATTCACAAGGAAACATGACAGCGTCTGAAGAAGATTTTTGAGATGTTGCCGCTGGTGACACTTTAAATTATGTGCTTGAGAGGAAAACTAAGCTAATGTATTTGTTGTTGTGGCTTATTCTCCAGTTGTCTGGCTTCATAGGACAAGGTTGGATGAACAGTTGAACCTTATTAGTTCTAAAACCAGAAAGGAGGGGAAAGTATATCCTAGTGTACGTGGGAAAGAGACCTTTGCAAAAATACAAGTTTTTCAGAAAAATTGCCTGAAGTTTATTTTTTCTATTGCATTGCATTATAGAAAAAATAACTATTTGCTTACTGCATTCCAACTATTCTACCTATTGGTTTAATTTTTGCTTTAAATGCTAGGTATTTAAAGTTTGAATATTATAGTATTTACAGGTCGAAAAGTCATATTTGTGCGATTGGTCACTTTTCCATGTACAGTGTAATATGTACTTTCTGGAGAGTCCAAATAGCTCCAAACGTACAAGATATTTCAGATTGTGAAGGGGGAAACAAATGTAATTGTTAAATTGCCATTTTCTTTCTTGTTAATAGGTTTATTTCGACATTTCCATTGGAGGTGAACCTGCTGGCCGTATTGAAATAGGCTTGTTTGGAAAAACCGTGCCGAAAACTGTCAAGAATTTTGTGGAACTTGCCACAAAACATACAACTGAGGTAATTTTAATTAGCACTTTGTTAGTGTGTTCTAAAGTTTGTTTTGCAAGAAACGAAGTATTAAATGCCTCTATATTTCTTTATATACTTTTCAACATAGAACTGGCATTTTTTACTAATTCTTCTCATTGCCATAAGAAAACCGTCCTATGGTAATGAGAAGAATTAGTTTTTTTAAAACTAATTTTAAGTATGAAATCGATAAAGAGTATGAAGATATATGCATGTATTTTTTTATGACTAGGTGATACCACAATATACCTTGCAATACAGCTCTAATTGCACTGCTACTAACTTCATTTTACTTTTTAAATATTTTGCAGCCTTCAACTGATGGCAAACTTGTTGGCTATAAAGGTTCCACTTTCCATAGAGTGATAAAAGATTTCATGATCCAAGGTGGTGATTTCACCAACGGCGATGGCACTGGTGGTATGATTGTTTTATATATTTTCTAAAGTATTTTTATATACTCACAGTATTCTTTATTATTTAAATTTTAAACAGAACATAGCTTGATTGTTTTCTTTTAATCCTCTGGGGGAGGGGATAGGGGACGTACATAAATTACGTCACGCTCAGAGGGGGGAGGGAGGGGTATGCGACAACGTGACGGACCGTGACATGGAGGGGGGGAGGGGTAATCGCTTGCGTGACGTAACGATTCAAATTTTCCAATTTTGCAAGGAAAATCTGTTTTACATAAAATAGAGTTTTTCAGAACGAAATCTGAAATATTTTTTATCATAAGATGATCATAACAAACACTTAATTTCAGAAAGAAGATGAGGTAATTATTTTATGCCACAACGTTGACATTATTAGCCTTTTACATTTTCCAGACCTTTTCCTAATGGAATTTAGTGTCACAATTTTGCGCGTTACTACTATCTTGAGGAATCAGATCAGAGGACTAGCAGCTACATGGACGAACACCAAAATGATCCAGAACTAGACAGTTCACAGATCCGATTATATCCCGACCCCTTTTTTTCAGAAGACATTAGAGAACGGGTGGTTTGTCATTGAATAACGGAAATGTAAATACATATCGATCTAATACTATGAATAATTTAGCCAAGACAACTTTTACTTCTTTTCAAATTAATTTTTTAAATAATTTAAAGAGTATCGATTTATGCATTTTTTTTTCAAATTTCAGATACACGCACACACACAAAGGGAAATATTAAAATCAACTTTTTTTGAAAAAAAAGGGGGGGGGTGCAACAAACGTGACGTAATTTTGGGGGGAGGGGTCAGGCCAAACGTGACGCAGCGTGACATAGGGGGAGGAAGGGGTCAAAAAAGTCAAAATTTTGCGTGACGTAATTTATGTACGTCCCCATACAGACATTTTTTCTTAACTCCAATGGGGCTGCAACATGGGCAGTCAAGCTTTTGCAGACTCGGCACATTCCCCAGAACTGAGAGCCATTTTTTTTGGCACCATCTGGGCGTCTCTCGCTGCCAATTTTGACGCACAGATTACAATGAATCTGAGCTCTCTGTGGATGTTAAAGTATGACAAGATTTAATTTTGCCGAGAGAACCCAGCCACATAATCATATGACATGCTTGCCCTGAATTTCCCATCCAGAAAATCTGATGACTCAGCCGGGGCTCGAACCCGCGATCTTGGGCTTATGAGGCGGACACGTTTAACCTCTCAGCTACTGAGCCACTAGGGATTCAGACATATAAACCCGTCATCTGGCTGTCAGGTTTTCCAACCACACACATTATTTTAAAATCATTATAAATGTAATAGTTTTATTAAATTTTAAAATTTAAAGCATGGAGGAGCCATTTATAGCCAATTAATACTGAAATATAATTTTTAAGAAATTAAATTTTAGTTAAAATTTTTAATTTAAATTTCATGCAGTGAAAATAAGTTTACATTTCCATCATTTTGCTTATCCCTCAGAGGGTTAAAAGGATTTTAAAATTAAATATTACATAGAATTGGTTAAGAAATCATTTTATTATTTCAACATGCACATACATCTCTTACCATTATTTTTAAGTTTGAGGTAAGTTATAAATTTTCTTTGTTTACTTGTTGTTTTAGTAATACTGATTGACACTTTTGCAAGCAGTCCCAAAAGAAATAAAGTGGCAAGAATTCCATTAAAACTGGTTGCGAATTGAAAATCAAATAAAAATGTTTCAATTTAATTTTTTCGGACTATTTTAAATATTATTTGTTGTATTTTAAACATTTGCTTTATTTTCAGGACGTAGCATTTATGGTGATAGATTTGCCGATGAGAACTTCAAGCTGTCCCATTATGGAGCTGGATGGTTATCCATGGCCAATGCTGGAAAAGATACCAATGGATCTCAATTCTTTATTACTACAAAAAAGACTTCCTGGTTAGATGGCCGTCATGTAGTATTTGGAAAAGTCATTAAAGGAATGGTAAGGATTTTTTTTTTGTATCCAGGTTTATTTAAATGTAATTCTTCAGATCCTGATTTTTTTTAAAAATCTGATTGAAGATTTTTTTTTCTTTTAGCCCAATTAAATATGTCATCTGTGCATGCCTTTAAATATAAAAAAGTTTCCAATAAACTTTTATAAGTTATCAAAAGAAACTTCATCAATATGTAGAATAAAACTCAATAATGTAGTTTTATGCAGTTTTAGAAATTGGATAGAAAATTATAAGAGCAATTTGTGCTACTAACTGAAAAAACTAGAAGTAAATGCACACTATTTGAGAACATTTTTGAGAAAATATGGAGAAAATGCTAGTTTCATGGAATTTATGCTTAAACTCAGATATCCATAGTTGCACACATATACCAGAGTTCCTGCAATTTCAGGAAAGCTGGGGATTTTAAATATTAGGATTCACAATTAACAATCGCCAGAGTATCGAATTTTATGTAGTGCCAGAGTTTTACGATTTAATGATGTCATTATAGAGAATTTTGACAAACTTAAGATTGTTGATTGGTGAGATTTGCAATTTAAAGATTATTTTTGTCAAGATCTTTAGAAACTATTCTAAAAAATTGACAGGGATTTTTTTTAGGAAATAGTCGCGGGTTAACTGCAACATAATTTTTTTTCAAGTCGCAAAATTGTAGTATTTGGTTGCATTTTGCAACTAGTGATCCTTAATTTTGAACCCTCGTTCTATGTTTTAATAATTTTCTCATTTATATTTCAGAGTGTTGTGCGAAAGATTGAAAGCTCAAAGGTTAGTAGTTCTGACAAACCAGTTAAAGAGGTAGTTATTGCTGATAGCGGAACCCTTCCAGTTGACAAGCCTTTTGCTGTTAGTAAAGAAGAAGCAACTGAATGAACTTAATCTCTTTGTGTTATAGGTCACAGTCCATACGTATATTTATACACTATACGTATATTTCTTACTTTTGTACTGGGAATAAACGTTCTTTAGTTAGAGGTAGTATTGATATTATTTCACTTTAGAATTTGTATCTTTACAAATAATTAAATATTTTATTTGTTAGTAACCCCGGAAAACTTTATTTGCATTCTAAAGTTTAACATGATACACATTATATATCTATTTAAAAGGTTCTGCATGGTTAAAGAACATGCCAACCGAAGTTTTTTTTTTTTAAAACGTATTTCACTCGGGTTCCAGGTTAGGTTCCTTTGCTTGGTTTTTGAAACCCAAACTCTATAATTCAGTCTTAGATGAGGTAGTCGGTTAGGTACTCACCTAGCATGCAAAAGGTCCCAGGTTCGGGTCCGGGCATCGCCAAAATAACTGCCGACCTATAAACAGCCCATGCAGCCAAAAATGTCCGGCGAATAATACCCTGTATATGGGAGAGCACGTTATATATACTTCAAAGTCCTAGCGCTGCGTATGATGTCGCCCTTAACAGTTGCGTTGGGTGCCTATTTAGGTGTCGGCTTGTCACTTGATTATGGTTCTAAAATACATCGCCAATGCCCTCGTGTTGCTCTAGTGCGACGATAATTAAACCTAACCTTAGATGAGGTATTGGGATAGATAGTAATGCTATTTCTAGTGTCCCATGATAAAATGGTCCAGGGACCCTTTTAACCTAGTTCACATGATATGCTATTGAACTTGAATCAGTTTAACAGAAAATATCAATAGGCTGGCTCAATCAAATTTTATTGTTTGATTGGACAACTGCTGGTTGTTTTAAAAGCTGAGAGTTGGCACCGAATGTGTGGTGACCCTTTTGACCTTAGTCGTGAGATATACTGTGGAACTAGCTGGCTGAAAAATTTCAGTGGGCTTAGTTGATCTTGCAATACCCCATTCTAAGGTTGTTGCTGTAACGTAAAATCGAATGAAATTTTCCAAGTTTTGTATACTTAATAGTACCTGTTCTTAGCAATTAAGAAACTTTTTTTTATATACATCTGCTCATCTCGTCCGCATTTAATGAGCTCTTGCCTGTTTGTGTAAGACAATGTTTAATTGGTATTAATTTATTTTCGTACAGCACTTGAGTTGGCACACATTGCTATCTGTGTTCGTGTATTAGAGCAATATTTGAATAAAAGTATACTAAACCCATATTTTGAACAAATACAATAAAACACTATTAATTTGTTCTCACCATCAGTGTTCACAAAATAATAGGGCATAGTTTTGGTAGACTCTTGGATAGGGGGTTTCATTAATTACGACTTGTTTAGGGAGGTCGAGCCGAATATCACAAATCTCAAGTGTGGGGTCGCATTAAATATGTATCATGTAATTTTTCCAATGTGAAATTGTGATTGATGAGCCAAAAAATCGTCATAATATAATGGCATCATGTAAGTTAGGGACGCCACTGTAGTCAATCGAAATGGGACAAGCTGTTTCTATGATTTTGTCCCTTTATTGTGATAAATTGTATTAAACATTTTTCATTTGGGTGTTATTTCAGTAAACCAAGAATAATAGTTTTGCTTACATTTCACAAACAGCTCTCAAAAAGTGTACCTGGATTTCTAATAACTATAATTTTTTTTAACTACATAAATTTAAGCTATATGTCTACAAATGAACAAATAGCCCTCTTGCAGCTATAGTGCAACAAAAATTCGACTTGGCCTACAGATTTACGGTTAAAATAAGTTACTCAATGAGAGCTTGTTCTCAAATAGGTATAACAAATACTAATTTATATTTTTCGTAATTTGTTCAAGTATTATTGTGTTTAGGTGATAGAAAAATTAACGGAGTTTAAAGGAATATCTTCTAATATAAAAAAAACAACTTTTATAAAATGAAATTTTAAATAATTTGCTAACATAACATAGAAAACAAAAAATATATAATGTAGAAGAGTTCTAGTAACTAATCAATAAAACTTTATTAGAAGTAAAATAATGATCGATTTATAATACGAAAGAATTCATAACAAAACAATTTTGTGGTAGAGGTTTTAGTTACAGAAGTTTATTTAAACACCTCTGTTTATATTTTACAAGTAATAACATCTTCAAAGTTAGTTATTTTCCTCACACCAGCGATTTCATAAAACTTCCTTGGGATTGGTGTCAGTCTGGTTAGAAACGAGGGAAAATTCCTAACTTTGAAATTGCTTTTTAATGAATAGTACAAATTTTTTAAATAAACAATATGACATCCAAAATGAAAATATGACATTTTCAGTGAGTTTTGAAAGTATAAAATGAAAATATCAATTTACAGTAAATAGCAGAAAAGATTGTTGTAACACCGGAATACATATTCTAAAATATTTTAAAATATAGCTGTTAGCACCAAATAAACATGTCAATAGGGACACAGTATATACCTAACAGTTATTATAATTTATACAAGTGAGTAAAGGTTTTTTTTTTTTAAATGAGGTAATTATGTTTGAGTGCAGCACAAGCCTGTCAATATTTATTTCCATAAGTTTTAATTTACTGTGCATTGCACTCATTTTTAAAAAAAGTCATATGCAAAAAAGGCTATGTATGAAACTGCACAAAAAGTTATTTTTTACACTTGTGCTTAAAATTAACTTTTGCACATCTGTTTCTTAATAGCTTTATAATTTAGGCAGTATAATAAATTTAAAAAAAAAATCTTAATTAAAAAAAACTGAGTTATAAAGAGATTAATTATACAAAAAAAAGTTCAAAACAAGATTTTTCAAAAATGTATAAACATTTCAAAACAAGTAAATACATCTACATAAAAAGTGCTTATATGCTATATAAACAATTTTTTTTTAGAATTTGTTTAAAAAGCCAACAAATTTTAATGCAATGACTGTATTAACTTGGTTATCACATGGATACGAAAGAACTTAAAGTTGAATAGGACTGTTTACTTAAAAATCTGTGTTAGTAAATTTTATTAGTAAACATAGATAATCAAAGCTGATTTCTAATAAAAGGTTAAAGTACGAGTTTAAAAGCTCTATTTATAGAATATTTTGTTTTTTAAAAAATACTATTAAACTTTTTCTTTTAAAAATGCTGACTTTCTTGAATATGGGTACTTTTCAATCTTGAATTCCTGGAAAATCTTCAGTTATGAAATAAGGTGCACATAGTGCTAACTTGGTATAATGTGTCAGCAAAAATAAAAGCTATGATTGCCCTCGACATAAATGTCTAAATCGTAGATTGGCATAATCATATGTAATACCAAATTTTTCTTTGAGTTATTAAAACTACTTTTAACTATAAAAAAACACTACATTTTGTTCAACAACATAGTGACAAATCACCATCATCACTTTACCCACTACAAATAACCTGTTTTGCAAAACTTGCACAATTCATTGAGAAAAATAAGTCTTTTCATCACCACATTTAAAATAGTTTTGAAAATTAGAAATGAGATTCTTGAGTATCAAGGTTATCACAGAACTTTCATAAACTACCAAACTTAACTAAGATATAGAATTTAAATAGTACTACAAACTTGAACAAAAATGTACCTGATGCACCTAAAATATATAATTTTTTTTAAAGCACCTAAAACCTTAAAGTTGTGTTACTTCATCTTCTGGGGTTTTATTGGTCCCATGCTTAGTTACATGGTTATCATAAACTTTACGGAACTCATTCCAGAACATTAACGATAGAACAGTGTGGGGTCCAGCCCGTAGTAGAGAGGCAGTGCTTCCTTTATAAAATGCAAAAAATCCTTCAGATTGTGCGATCTTCCTTATACAGTCCGTTAAACCTGAATAAACCAAGCCTTTTCCACGACTGTCCACTCCTTGGTTGTATAAACGAGTTGAAACTACGTCAAGCGGTGTCATGCATACTACTACAGCTATCCCACCTAGCATGCTTGCTGCAAGGGCACATAACCAGCTGTTTGGTGCGAAGATCTGAAAAAAATTTATCATTAAAATATTTCTGAATTCGACTTCGAGTTATTTGGATAAGTTTGTTAGTTAAAATTACTGCATTAAAACTGACTCATTACAATACCGAAACAAAGGTTAGGAACATTGTAATTCTTAATTTTAAATGATAGAGTTAAACAACTATTAAAAGACATAAAACACTTCTAAATTTAGTTATTATAAGGTGACAGGGAGGCATTGAAACAATTTTCATGCAAAACCAGACATAGTAAATTTATTTTTAAGAAGCTTCTTAACAAATGAAATCATGAGATTATTTACTTTTAGTAGTTTTCAATAATGAAAACAGTTTTAAATTAAGATAATTTTTTAAGAAATATAGAAACAAAATTTTATCTTTCATCTATACCAAGATCAGTCAACTCCTTTTGTTACAAAACAAGATTCAAAATTTCGAAGATAAAAATTAAAACTCAAGAATGGAAACAAGTACAAATTTAATAGAAAATTAAAGCATTTCTTTGAAAAAAATGCCTACTCCTAATTTTTCAATGAAGGATTTTGAGTTTGAAAACGTTGCCAGTTGTGCTGCTGAACCCATCGTAACTCTGGACATTGCAGCGCTTGCACCTCTCCAAAGGGCAAGAACACCATGTTCAGAAACTACAGATCGAAAGGCGCTCGTCATTCCTTGGTGTTTGTGCTGGAACCCAACAGCAATGGAAGAAGAAGACTGGGCTTGGAATTGTGTTTTGACCTAGATAAAAATAAATAATCAACTTGTAATCAACTAAAGTCTTGCAACTTGGTGCAAACCACTTAGAGAGTTTTGAACAAATAAATTATTTAATAAATTTTTAGGTTTCAATGAAATAAGGCTTTTGCAATTTATAAGAAATTATTGGCTGCTTGAAAAAAATGAAAATGCATAATGCCATTGTTATCTTGCTTTATTCTGCTTGGGTTGAAATTTCAAGTATGAAAATGTCTTGCTATGTTCTGATTGAGAAATTACAATCATCATGCAATATGCAAGACATTGTACAGTACAAATAAAAAAAATCAGTAAATTTAACAAATTTTAGGACTCTTTGAAACAGGACAAAAACCTAAAAAGTTGTACTAAACTGCAATACACAGAATGTCTGGTCACCCTGGAAAGGATACTTGCAAGGGATCATTTTAATGATTGGGCTATATTAAATTGATTCAATATCTCACTAATGAACCAGCCTGCTCATTGGTGAGCTTGATATCACAGCTGTACTGAATTGTGTTTTTCCTCCTTGTTAACAAATAAATTTTTAAAAACACTAAAGTTGAAATGGACAATTTTAGGATATCATTGGTAGTTTAGATGTCATTTAGTCATGGGCTCTTAAGGGCCCTTTAAATCGCTTTGATTAAGATGCTTTTTTAGGGTTTTTTCAAGAGGCATCTGGGAAACTGATATTCTGTTTATTATAAAATTAAATTAGAATTGGATACAACTATGATATACAGTGAGTACAATATGAGTACAATAGACCTCAAATCATAATTAGACAAATAGAACCAGAAGTCATGATATAATAGCCGGTCTGTTCATTGGCAAGCTCTAAATTTAGCCTAGAATTGCTATACCTGTCATGCTGTATGAAATATGAAGTGGAATGTTTACTTTATTTGAGAATTTTTTATGCTTGGCAAAGTAATGCAAATTGAGACCAATATTTATATCATAGGTGTTCCTAGAACTGAAAATATAAATTATTATGAATGGATAACAATATAAAATATATTATATAAGTAAATCTGCATCCTGTACTAAAATAGTAAGTACTTGCCATATAAAAAGGGCTTCCAACCAGCGCACCAATGCAACCAGCTGAGGCTCCCACTACTATACTTTTGACAAAGCTAATTTCTCCACCTGAGTCAATAAATCCACTTTTTTGCATAAAATCGAAAGATCCTAGTCGCACACCATTCATAAATAACTGGTACCACAATGCCGGTACAAGGCCTTTTTGTAAAGCTTTGATACCGTCCCCTTTGGCTATGATATAAAAAGCTTGAAAAGCGTTCCTGTAGTGTTTGGTGTATACTCCACGACTTTGAAGTTCCCCTTGCAACTGCATACGAGTTTTGACTACTTCTAAAGGGTTTGTAAACACGCCGGCACAGCAAGCGGCAGCTCCTCCTATCACAAATTCCATCTTGAAATACTAATTACAGTTGTTCCTTAATGAACTATATAAAATAAGTTCTCTAGTTATAGATGCGTTCTTCAACTCGAATACTTTGTAAAAATAACAAACAAAACAAATCGAGATCCTCTTAAGGAAAAGAGTATTTCAAAGATAAGATCTTTTGACTGTAATGCTGACAAACGGCTGGACAAAGTCCGAATATCTTTCAAAGCTTAAAGAATTGTTTATCTCGATTGAAATAAAAAATAAGGTTGCGAAGACTTTTAACTAACTATTCAATTCATCGTCCGTCCTTGTCCAAAGTATGTAAATTTTCAAGAACAAAAAAATATTTTACGCAGATATTTACGAAAACAAAAACTAATACAGGAAGAAACATTTCCGTTTTTCCGTATGTCTGTTTTTAAGCTTACATGAAGAGCTTAAACACAGACAATTACGCTTCGTAACTTTAAAACCACGATCGAGTGACGAGGTCAACCCAAAATTAACGAATGAAATACCCAATGTGAAATCATGGTTGATTGATTGGTTAAATTGAGTTATGTGGTCACCGACTGCTTTTTTTCTAAAGCGCATAATCTCCTAAAAACGAGAGAAGTCCAAAAATAAAGGACCGCAAGGAATAAATGATGCACACAAGTTTAAATATTTAAATTTATTTTTGATTATAACAAAATAAGTACATTTATCGGTACATTCATCACACAATTAAAAAAATATCAATTTCCATTGTACCACAAAAAAGATCATAAGTTTCAAATTATATACCCATAAAAATATCGTTAGAAAATACAGTGGTATAAGAAGAATCCAAGAATAGTTGAACTTCTAATAAATTCTTTTTATTGTAACATTTAAGTATTAAAACAAATCCAAATGAAGCCATTGATCTTAAAATGGATAATTTTTTTATCATTATCTTCTTAAGGTTTTATTATATTATTTCTTCAAAATTTATAAATTAATACTAAATATTTTAAAAATGAGATTTGCATAAATATATATGTTGTTATCACAACGACTTTGATGATACAACATATAGGAACCTATGTAATGCTTTTGGCAGCTTTATCATTTTATCTTGAAAATAGGAAAATAATCAATAAGAATTGAAATAGTATGTAAAACTTTTTCAATCACAGGAACATTCTTAATCATAGAAGCTAAAAATTTCGGCTTTTAGACTGGTCGCATAAGCATGATTTGCAACACATAATATATAGGTCACCATTTATCTACACAAATAACTTCATATAATTCTTATGAAACAAATACATGGAATACTGATAGTAAAACTTAAACATATAATGTGAATTTAAAACAAAATACAATTGGTTATTAACATGTTGATATAAGGATATTTTTTCGAATATTTTAAAACAACAAAAGTCAATGCGTCCAATACAAATAAATTTTTTAGTAAAATTATAAGAATCAATAAAAGCTTAACAACATATGCTCAATAAAAAATTAATGCATATTTTTAATTTTAAAATTAAGATTGAAAAAATATTTATCTATACAAAGAAGATAATGTCAAATGATTTGATATAAATAGCACAACATGACATAATAAGGTGATCAATACTGAATCTGGTATGACATACATGTCAACCCAAATATTATGTAAGACTATATTATTTAAAACTGAAATATTTGTTCTTGTATTAAAATCACTTATTTGCGAGCCATATTTAAACACACAAAGCTCTAAGAGAAATATGGCCGGATATTTTTGGAACTTTCAAAATATGTCAACAATTATGCACATAACACATCCTTATAAAACATCCAACACATAACCACAACCACATAGGAACAACAAAGTCTTTGCATTAACAAAGTAACAAAGCATTGCTAAGTAAATGATCACTGAACTGAACTGAAACTCTGGAAGGAGCATCCCATGATAAGCTAGTGAAGCCTATTTTTGGGTCACTTGGCAACAGCTTTTAGGAGAATATATGCCACATTTAGCATGAATTCGCCAATCACAATTAACAGTTTGCATTGGATGTAGCCAATCGCTCCCCAAAGAATAATACTCCAAGGCAGGGGTTCCCAACCGGTGGTACGCGTACCACTGGTGGTACGCGGGGATATTTCAGGTGGTACGCGTGAGTGATGTGAGCAACATGAGGCTATCAATACCTTCTGTACGCATGTGCAGTGAGCACGCAAACATATTACTCATTATTTTAAAAATTAACATTATTTTAAAGAGGAAATCTTTAATTAACTTCTGGATCGGATTTTGCTGAGTTGGTACTATTTTTTATTTGTATGTTCTTAGACCTATGGGTAATAAACAAAACTGTACATTAATGCCATTATAATATTTTTATTTCTCCTTTATCATAAGCATGTTATAAATAAACAAATAACTAGAAATTAAATACGAAGTTTTCTCAGGAATTTTGACTCAAAAAACCTTTGGACACTTTTAGAAGAGTAAATATTATACGTTTATTAAAATATTTAGGTCTGGTGGTACGCTAAAATTTCTCAAAAAGTCATGTGGTACGCAGTCGCAAAAAGGTTGGGAACCCCTGCTCCAAGGAATTTAAGTTTTAAAGATTGTCCCTGCTATTCTATTTTTTTTTTAAAGTAATGTTTCCTAAACTTCATTATGTAAAAATAAAATCTTCTAAAGCAATAACATATCAATTTTCTGTTTTAAAAAAAATTATTGAAAAAGTTGGTTTAAAGTGCCTATTTTAAGAGGTGAAGAATAGGATTGGCGGTAAAAGTTGGACTGCTCTTACAGGGTTGCCGGGCTTCACCGACACTATTGGCGAGCGTTTCAATGCTCCTTCCAGAGTTTCAGTTCAGTGCAAATGATGCTAGATTACGTTGCACTTTAAATGTATGTTTATTTCTAGCCTTCATGGAGCTTTAGCACAATCAATTATACTTAGCAATTAATATATGATGTTTTAAAAAATTTAATATACTGTCTACAGCAATTCATGACCAACATTTAAAGCAGCCCTAATTTTATAAACTTTTAATTATGGGCAGCGAATTTGAAGATGTATCTTTAAACAAGAAGTTCTTAAAGAACTAAAATAGCCTACTTTCCTGTTACTTAAATACTTACTAAAATTCTTATCTTGAAAAAACTGGGTTCGTAACAGTAAGTGACAAAAACAACCGTTTTTCCACATTAAATTTAAAATAAATTTCACTAAACGCAGCATCTAACTAAACACAGCATCTTTCACTAAACACAGCTTTATTTGCAATTATAAATAAATGTTTAATTTTTCGTAGAACAAAAACCGAAAAAATACTCCTCGATAAACATTTACTTGCTAAATTCAGCTGGTTTCATTTATTTTATTTCGAAAATTAAATAATTATAACTTAAATCGTTTGCAAAAATTTATGTTTCAAAGAATAAATATGTAATATTCTTCGCTTTTAAATAGAATGAACACAATTTATATCACCATACGAAGATTCGTAGTGAAATATATATTTGACGTCATCTTAAATTGATCGATGTCTCAAAAATAAATTTATTTTAATTTATTCTCTAAAAGAATTAAAGTTTCTCAAGCAATTGTTGTGATGGCAATGGTGATTTATTTCTAATAAAAATGGCTTCCTATGCTTTTTAAATGAGCATTAAATTTTGACGTTTTTTAAATAATTGAAGTACTTCGAATTCGAATTCTTTTCTGAAATTTTCAATGTATTCTAATTTCGATGCGCTGAATTTTTTGACGTATCTCACTTGTCCGTAGCATTTGTAGTTAAATTCAGCGATCTAAATGACTCGAAATTGAATTTCAATGCTAATTCAATGGGAAATTTGTCATCAAATAGTAGATTTATGTCCGTCCTATAGCACAGACAGACGGACAAAAAGTATGAAAGTTGGGTGTCTGAGGTTATACCTTTCTAATAAAAAAAGAATTTTTAAGATCGGATAGATAGAACTGTTTTTGGAAGGGGGGTACGGACAGACGGACAGACAGACGGACGGACGGACGGACATCGACCGCATGTCAATACCTACTTTTTCATTTTTTTTTTAATTCTTCGAATTAAAAAAAAAGAAAAGTAGGCTAAAAATGATGGTCCATATTCAACAATGTTAGCTTATTTTATTACTTTCCCCTTTTTGATTTATTTACTAGTATATTAAACCTGACTTTTTTAATTACACTTGACAAGTTAATAACGCCCGATACAAAAACTCGATGAGAGAGCTAAGTGTATTTTAACCTCCATTTAGTAAGCATCTACAGTTATAAAAACAACAAGATGTATTATAACAATAAACCAAACCCATATTCAATACAGTAGACTTTTAGTACTACAATAAACAATTTTTAAGTCTTAAATGTTTAATCATGAAAATAATTCTAATTTTTGATATTTCCTTTTAGAAACTGTTTCAAATGAAGGTATTTGTCATTGCATGAGAGTCTACTGCGCTAAAATTCATTATCTGAACACAATCATTAGTTAATTGATGGTAAATTTCATTATAAAGAAGACATTTATAAAATATCATCATCTTCATCTCCTACTAAACTATTGGAATCAGAATCGTCATTTCGCATTCTAAAATGCTCTAAAATCCACGAAGCAAGCATGTAAAGAAGGAAAATTGCTAAAAGTACCAAAGAACATAACAGGATGACCAACAATGGAGACATTCTTGAGAGACCAGGACCATGGTCGATTTTGCAGCTCTCAATATCGTCTTTGGTGTACTTTGGCTTCATGACAACCCCTGGAGGGGTGATGAGTCCATCTAGATGACTCGAGTTAGCGAAACCCACTCGCTTGTTCCCTCTGTCAAAAACGACATAAAATCCTTTTAAAATCGATGAACCAATATAAAACCCTTCCTCTGATGCAGCAATGGCTAATTTTAAACATGTAGCATTGGCGTAAGGAGCCTGGATGGGAAGCAAGTAGAGTTCTGGCGAAATAATAAGATTAAATGTGGTATTATGGGTATGATAGAAGGAGATTGTAATCAATGGAAAGGAGCTCATGTGAAAGAAAGCAGCCGGCACACAAGCAACTGTGTCATTTATCCAATATTTATCAGGCACATCTTTGGCGGCTCGCTTTATTTCATCGATTGTCCATTCATAAATAGTTAGCGGGAGGTACAACTCAGTTGTACCACTGTCAACAATAGACCGTCCTTTGTTCAACTCTGAACAGTGAACCTGGACGTGGTTCATTCCTACTCGGAAATCAGTTATTATGACATGATAGTACCAAGCTCTGTAAACTGGAGTATAAACAATGTTATCATTGTTATATGCATCAGAAATATAACCTATATGAAATTTCCCACATTGTGTCCATTGTACTTGGCTAGAGAAGTACGGTCCACACAAATCAACGCAAAATATGTCACTTACATTTGCAGATGCAATTAGTGAGTCCATGAAAGGATGGACCGATGAATCCGGAAGAGCTATGGACGGATATCCCAACCCAAGTAAGCCTTGGAACTTTGAAGAGCTGTCGAACACATCATTGATAGACAACATACATGCTATGACAGATTCAATAACACCATTGCTGAAGTGCAACATATCTTTTGCTAAAAAACCATTCCAGTGTCCAATGGTGTAATGCAAATCAACTGCGATGTCTAGTTTGCTAAGACTTGTAGATTCATTGAAATGGAAATATTTCGAGTTTTGGGTATTTGGTGGCTCACATGCGACAGCAATATTACTGCTCCCTGTGTCCAGCAAAAAGTTGATTTCTTGCGGAGGACTGCCTAAGTGCATTATTGCATAATATCCATGCTGAGCTTCTCCCTCAACATTCACATCATAAGAGATTGTGCATGAACAGACTTGCAATACGCTAACTAAAATTATAGGGATAAAAACTTGAAGCATTTTTAGGTAGAATAATAAAGTTACAAACACAATAGCATAGCTTCTTTCGAAAACCACTATAAATTGTTACAATTATTGTTTACAAAGGAAAAGAGAATAATTATATTTATTATTTAAAATCGAATTTCAAAAATAAAAGGAAGGGGAAATGAAAAGTAAACAAAATCTTGGGGTTTTGTTTTGTAGCTGGGTAGTTGCTTCCTTCAAGTATTTTTCAGTTGTTTTAGCTCAAATAGCTAATACACGTCTCGTAGTTTTAAAGCGACGAACGGGGCCATCGTGGATGACACCTGAGAGGGCACCCAACAGTACATAGCAACAGTACTTATACCCCGTTTCCACTAGCAAACTTAATCTGGATCAAGGGCGGAGCCTAAGTGAAACCATAGACAAAGAACACTCTAGACCAGTAAGTCAATCTGATGCCTACGCACCTAAAGTTACTTGAGGAACTAATAAACTATTGATGGTTGATTTGTTGATTGGCATAATTGCACTTTCCGATTGCAGCGCAATTGTTTCTTCGGAATGTACAGCTGTGGAAATAAAAAAGTACCCACTTGAGGTTATTTCATCTGTTAGTCACCCTATAGAATCGGACCTTTTTGAGATTGTGTACAATTAACATTCTGATTTAATTGCACGATACAAAATTTGCATAAGGGGCCGTCTTCATATTAAAAATATTACGAACTTTGAAATTTCCAATGGCAACACCCAATTTTAATAACTTAGGAATGTTAAGCACTCTTGAAAACCCTTAAATCTAAGTTTTTGTTACATTTGGATGAATATTTGACGAGCTATTTAATCGAATCACTTGTGGACCTTTTGGGGACCATCTCTAAAATGACAAGCACGTATGCATGCAAGGTCGTCTTTATTTATCAATCACACGTAATCTTATACACAGTCCCCTAAAGGGTAATTAAAAAGTATTTTGTGATTTACTCAGCAAATTATGAATAAAATTTTTAAAAAATTGGGATTTCGCTTAAACTTCCTGTCTTAAATTTATTTCTTTAAAAATAACAAGGGGTTTCTATTCATATTTTTAAAAAAAATTAATATAATAATTATTTAAAAATATAAAAATTGTTTTAAATACCCCAATATTGAATGCATTTTGTTTGGGTTATTATAATTTCATTTCAGTAAAAAATTCTTTTCATTATCTTAATTATTTATAGATTGGGATAGTTTTTTATGTGCAACTCATTTAACATTATGGGACCTAAACTTTGCACGTCTCTAACTCCCCTAATAATGCTTAAAAACTAACAAAATTTGGCATTTCGTATTAACATGGGTCATAGATTTGAAATATGGACTCAAAAAGGGGTGTTACTATTGGAAATTTTAAAGTTAGTAACATTTTTAATATGAAGATGGCCCCTTATGCGAATTTTGTTTCATGCAATTAACTCAGAATGTTAATTGTTCAAAATGTCATAAAGGTCCGATTTTATAGGATAACTAACGGATGAAATAACCTCAAGTGGGTACTTTTTTATTTCCACAGCTGTACCATAATATTAGGTCAGTTTTAAAATGATAATTGAAATTTTCGATTTTAAGGCTACCTAATACTCAGGAATGAATTAATATAAAGCTAATCATTTATTTGTTGCTAGGTATATTCGGGATATCACATCCTAAAACTTTCGAATTTATTAAAATCGAAGTCTGGCAACAGAGAGTAAATTTCGGTTACTATGACGATTGACGATAAAGTTGCTAAATGCATTTTAGAAATAGAATAATGTTCAAATTTGTTTATTTTTCGTAGTCTGCAATTATTTTTTGTTAATTTTTATTTAAATAGTGTATTTCGAAGAATTTTCAGCAATCTTGAGAATAAACGACAGTAAGTGCATTTCATGTAAATAATATTGCAAATTCTTATTCTTTTTGGGTTTTTTTAAATGACTGTTCTGAACTATAGTAAAATTTTCTCGTTTTTTTTTTTTTTTTTTTATAAAAATCGAATGTCGTCGATTCTAAAAGATAATTCAGTTTATTTCTTAACTTATATAAAAGTTTTGCTATTGTTCCTAAAGTTATAAATCTTTAATAGATCTTGTTGATTAAATTGCAATAAATTTTACAAAAAAAAAAGTCCCACTAGTTTCTGGCTTTCAACAATAATTTTATTAAGTAAAGAATATCTATTTATTCGTTTTTATTTTATCATTTAGAATTGGTTAAAGAAATGATAGGAATTAATTCTACATGAAGAAAAGCTCTGTGCTTCATACTTATAGGATATTGCAGCCTCTTCACAGAAACTGATAAATTTACCGGCATAAATCGCATACATAAGATACATGGCGGCGTTCTAAATAAACACTGATACACAATCTTATGTTTTTATTATCTAGCAAAATTGAAATAATAATTGTGCTAAATAACTGCAGTTTTTCTTGTCATTTTTAATAAAATATTTAAAGTTATGTGTTGTTTCTTTGTAATGTACATATTTAAAGATTGTTTGATAAGAATAAAAAAATAATATTGTAAAAATGATTGTAATAAAAAAGAAATATGCTGATATTTATGCTTTTGAATTTTATTCTTGTATTCAATTTGCTACAATCAATGTTGTAAAAAATAATTTCGCGATTTATTTATTAACAAATGTCTTGCATATTTTTTATTTATATTCTAGCACTACATTTAATGCATATGAAACTTGCTTAATAAAACTGTCGTTCGAAAAGTGACTTCATTAAAAATAAATAAACTAAGTACAATTTGCTTCCTACTGCCTGTTCTTCCCGAGCTTTAACACAGTCAAAAAGTAGATTCTGTCTAATAAATTGAAATATTTCATTCATTAAATTAAATCAAGAGATAAATTTAAGTAAAACTTCAACCATTTTAATTACAAAAATATGATTAATAAAAAACGCATGGTTCCTCTGTCGCCAAAAGTAGTTTCTTTTTGTCACTTGACCTGGGTTTTAAATTACGATGCGTAATAGACTGTGTTAAAGCTCCTAAAGAAGGCTAGAAAAAAGCAGCCGCGAAACCACAGTAGTTCCCAAAGTAACTATAGGGGCGCTAGTTTCTATGTCAATTTCAATATAGAAATTCACCAATGCTAATCCAATCAGGGATTCAGATCTAGAGTGTTCTTAATCTATGAGTGAAACGTCATGAGCTGGGCAGTTAATCGAGTTCTGAACTGGATTAAGTTATCGAGTTCAGCGAACAGGATTAACTATTTTAATCTAGCTTAACTTTCTATTTGTTTACGTTTCGTGAAAACTGTTGCATGATCGCAAGTTTTCTGATTCTCATTTATTTGAAGTTAAGGGTTTAATATTTAATTATTGTGCTCTATTTTGATTCTATATATGATTTTTGTAGCGTTCTACATACCGTTTACTAAATTATTAATTACTTTTTGCACTTCTGGTTAGGATGTTTATAAAAATTAAGTGCATTTTTATCTGAATCTAACTCATTCAAGCGACTTTTTACTGTAAATAAGAATCCTGGAATCGCGGTCACCAACGTTTTGCGGCAGCAGAACGGCGACAAATAATTCCAACAGGTTAACCTTGCGATGGCGATTATGAGGTTTTGTTTATGTTTAAATTTGATTTTTGAAGGTCATTTTTATATTTGAGAGGTTTCTTTTAAAGAAAAGCCAATTATCATTGTTTCATATTTTCTTTAGGCTCTCGAAAAATCACGATGTCGCCAACTTTTTTGTAAAAGTATATTTTTGCTCATCAAAAAACTGCAAGCATGCAACTTTACACATGAAATATGAAAAATTTGTATTTCATCCTTAACCCTTAAAGTTCCATGCCCTTTTATTAGTTGGTCTAATCCCTTCGGAGACAAATCCTGAATACACCATTGCAACTGCATTATGATATCAGTTTGCTATCATATAAATACCTAATACCTCTTAAAATAAAATTTGTCAACTTTAATCAGCCAAATAACTAACTGTTAATACTTAACAAAATCAATTTTGACATTTTTTAATAGGCTATAAGGAATGCACCAAAAAAGAAAAAAAATGACATCTTGTATAAAAAAAACTGTGTGATGAAGTTTGCTAAAGCGAACCAAATAATGGAGAAAAAAATGAAAGAATCATCAAGTTGGAGCAGCAAAATTATTTATTATTGAAAATTTCAAGCAAATAAAGTGGATTGTTGAAATAAGTGTCTTTATTGGGGTTTGATATATTTTATATACATCATAAAAAGCCTCAATATCCGAGATTGTAAACGTGTTCGACGATTGAGCTAATAAATTATCCATGAGAGAATTATTTAGTCTGAAAAAAGACTGTTGATCAAATAAATATAAGGAAATAAAAGCTTATACTAAACAAATTTCAAAATGCGAGTGCAATGCACGTGCGAGCGATTTGTAAATGTAATATAAACATAAACAAAACGCTACTCTCAACCCCCCCCCCCCCCTTTAAAAAAAAAACACATTTTGAAAAATTCTGGGTTCGAGACTACTAGATTAAAGTTTGCTAGTGGAAACGGCACTTTTTTCCGAACTGGATCAATTTAAGCTAGCTTAAGTTGATCTGGATTAAACTCGCTAGTGGAAACGGGGTATTAGACCCAACAAGAATCAAGAGGTCTACCACCAAGGGGGTCGGAAAGATTCCGAGGCGAAAAGTTTCCACTGGCGAGAAGTTCCCATTCCGACCGTCAGTTCCGACAACCGGTTTAGATCTTACCATGAAAGCATTTTTTCTCGATATCGGAAGCTGATTCCGATGGCGGTATGTTAAGTACCTCGGGTGAAGGCGTGGTCAGTGGTTAAAGTTGTTTGACCAATAGGAGTATTGAATTGGTGACGAACCCGTTTAATTTTTTAGAAAGGGATTATAGCTAGTAGCTAGTTTAAAAGATTTGTTGTTATATTTTGTTACTATTCGAGTTTTTTTTATTCCTCCAACTTTAAATATTAGTGCAATTGAATTTTTGCAAAATAAAATAAACATGAAACTGACATACATAATATCATTCATGTTCTGTTGCAGATAGAAGGCATTTAATTCGCTTATGTTTTAATTTATTTATTTGGCAAGCATTTCATTGCAGTGAAATAAAGTTAGATCCAACTTATCTTAATCTATTTTATTTTAAAATGCAATTCAAACGTTATAAGTTTTAAGCTAATGTTACTCTATTCCGATTTTTTCCCATCTATTAATTAAATACTGGATAATAATTATAGTTATATTATAATACTTTAATTTCGATAAAAAAAAGCTTTATTATTAAAGCAAATTAGCAAAAGGACCATTAAATGAAGACTTAGCAAAATAAAATTTTAATTTATATGTATGAAGCAGTAATTTTTT
The DNA here is from genome assembly GCA_023701765.1 of Hylyphantes graminicola. Lineage (NCBI taxonomy): Eukaryota > Metazoa > Arthropoda > Arachnida > Araneae > Linyphiidae > Hylyphantes > Hylyphantes graminicola. Next base: position 36,307,584 of record CM043116.1, read on the forward strand.
TAATTTGTACTTTCAAATTCAAGTAATAAAAAGATAGCAATTATTTATTTTGGATGTTTACAAATAGAATGTTATTCTTTTTCGATTTTTCCCCAACTAATTAAATACCGAATAAAAATATTTAAAAGCTAAAAATATTTTTATTTCGATACAAAAAATATTGTAGTATTTAAATTTTTACTTTTTTTTTAATTAGCGTTAAAGGACATTGCCAAATTTTAATTTATAGTATAAAGCACATTTACTTTGAACTTTCAAATTCAGATAAAAAAGATGCAACTATTTGTAGGATGTTTACCAATAAAATATATTTTAAAAAAAGGTATTAAAAAAACTAGTTATCGACATGCTTAATTTTTATTAATGCAGAAGAAACCTTAAGATTTTAATACCGAACATTAAGATTAAACATAATCTCAAAAATAAAATACAAATTGCTATCTTTATGGACTTTTTTATATGTAACAAAATTTCAAGTAAAATAGAAAATTTAACTGCCAATGAATAATGAAAAGAACATTTTGAGCAAGAAAATGAAATGGTACATAGTAATTTAATCTGTGTAATTAGCCTAAAATTAAATATATATATTCCATTTCTAATATGAAAACATCTCGTTTTTAGTTTAATAAACACTAACTTTTAACAAACAATGGCTAAGGATTAATGTCGCACGCATCTAACATGAAAAGAATGCCCACTGTCCCCAACTTGCAAAAAAACCTTTCGATTCCGATGGCGAGATCGAGTTTCCACTAGCCTAAGAGGTGGTGAGAAGTATCCGACCAAAAGAAGTGACAAAAACAAGATCATGGTAGCAACTTGCTTTTCCGAGGCGAGATGTGACGTCACAAACAGGTCATGGGGAAGAAACGCCCACAATTACCGAGGCGAGATCTTTCCGACCCCCTTGGTGGTAGCAGTCCAAGGGAGTGATCTTTGTCGGATTGTCGCTTGTGCACACAAAGTCAATCAATGAAGTCAGTGAAAATGTTCACATATGCTGTCCCTAGTCTCTCCGTGTATACCCTACTAAAATTTTAATCGTAATCGTTTTTACTGCTTGCTCCCTCCGCAAAGCGACAACCAATCGCATAACAGCAATAATTTCGCCGCTCCGTATCCCCTCCCGCTTGGCAACTGTTATTAAATCAGGTATTAATATTTAATAGCCTTTCATTTGATTAAAAAATTTGAAAACATAATCTTTATTAATCATCTTTGTTCATATATACAAAATATACTTGTTATTTCCTAAACAACTCTAAATATATCTACTTATTGTTGCAACTCATAGTTTTCTTATATGACCCGCCATTTTGTTTATATCCATTTATTTTGATCACGCCGCTTATATACCTCTACGGTACGGTGTTTAAATATTTAATATTATCTACGTATTAGAATGAAAACTTTCTTATTTTTCTAAATATTGACTCTTTGAGAGTTCTTAGTTCAAAGAATTTCACAATTTAGATTTTTTAAAAAATTGTTTCATTAATTTTATTAGATTCGTACTATCATGGCTGAAAACGATGCTGAACTTTTGGATTATGAAGATGAGGACGAACAAGAACAGCCCGTGCCTGAAACTATTTTGGAAACCAAAAAACCAGCCGGTGGATATGTATCAATTCACAGCTCTGGTTTCAGAGACTTCTTGTTAAAACCGGAGCTTCTAAGAGCAATTGTGGACTGTGGTTTCGAACATCCGTCCGAAGGTACTTTTTTGTCTGCAATCTTTATATTTTCAAACATTTTTCTGGTCTGTATTTAAGAAATATTGTTCTATGTATTACTGTAATGAAGTTATATTTGTGAGTTTCTCTCAATCAATAACTTTTAACGTAAACAAACAAACCAATTGCATAAACAAATCAATACGTGTCCTGAAAGGATCAAAGTTTGAGCAAAAGCATTGCAAAAATCGGTGAATATCTGATTCATTATTGGCATTGCATTTTTTTTTGACTCTTATATAAATATTTAGTTCAAATAGGTAATTTTTAAAATAGATTAGCCAAATGCTACTGCAGCAGGTTTGCTATATCCAATCAAGTCGAAGAAAGTTTTTTCAAAATCGCTATTTTATTTGATTAACAAAATTTGGGACAGTCCCTACAACACTGCTATTCCAGATAAAATTTAATTGATGGCTCCATAATATGTGGAATGCTTTTCTATAATTTATTTATTCTCTGTGTTAAGTTTTTGTTGAATAAGATTTAGAATATAAAATCTTACATTTTGTTAAATTATATTTTCACTAAGCTCTTTAATCGAGAAAGTTCGAAAAATAGATTTTGTAGCCATAATACTTTTTTTGTTACAGTTCAACATGAATGTATTCCACAAGCTATCCTAGGCATGGATATTCTATGCCAGGCTAAATCCGGTATGGGTAAAACTGCTGTATTCGTTTTGGCCACCTTACAACAGTTGGATCCTGTTGATAGCCAGGTATGTGAATAGATTTTCATTTCCAGGTATTAAGTAATTTTACCAGGCGTTTGTACAGAAGATATGGGTCTGCACAGACACTTAAGATAATACCTTGATCGAAGAAGGAATCTTTTAAAAGTTGTGTATCTCTTGTAAACAAAGCGCATGACTTGTATCATGTGTACACCGTGCTCAAATACTTTGAATACACTTTTATTTGTGTGCAATATCCTAAACTTGAACTACACTAGTTGGGTCGTCACGAAATCCCCAAATCTGACAATTCTGGAACCTTAAACATATTTTGTATAATATAACTAACAGTTTTAAGAACAATGGAGGTTTTTGTTGTCTTTCGGAAGACTGTTGGATGCCAATTCTGAAATGCTACTCTTTTTAAAATTAAATAAAATATTTTTATTTTAATTGCAATGTTAAATCTGTGCTTTTTTTACTTTTAAACTTGTTTCTCTTTATAACAGATGGTTATTTTGTAATTGTTCTTATTTCTTAATAATTCAGTAACTAGTTTTCTAATTAAGTAACTTTTTAAAAGCAACTTTGCTATTACTGCATTAAAAATATAAACTATTTAATATTTACTAACGTCCCATGAAAGTTTCATATGGTATGTAAAAAAGTTTTATTTTCTCTGCTTTAGGTATCAGTCTTGGTAATGTGCCACACAAGAGAGCTGGCTTTTCAAATATCCAAAGAATACGAGCGTTTCTCCAAATACATGCCGACCATCAAGGTTGGTGTATTCTTTGGTGGAATGACCATTACAAATGACGAAAAGGTCCTCAAGTCAAACTGCCCTCACATTGTTGTTGGAACGCCAGGAAGGATATTGGCCTTGGTGAAAACTAAGAAGCTCAATCTTCGTCACATCAAACACTTTATTCTTGACGAATGCGATAAGATGTTGGAAGCCTTAGGTATTTTGATATTGCACATTTTCTCAAATGCATGCTACTAGTTTAATTTTAAAATATGTTATATAAATGTTTTTCTCCGTTTTTTTAGTTTGTGTAAAAAATAAGTTGGTATGGGAAATATCATTAAAAAATCCTTTTAAAGTTTCTACTATTTAAGAAGCGCTTTCTGGTCTTGGCCCTTTAAGAAGTTTAATTTTGTGCTATGACAAATGTTATGAGATGCTAGTTCATAATTTTTGAAGCTTTTAATAGCTACTGTTTTCTTAGGTTATAGTATCTGTTGGGCTTCGATTTCTCTAAAGGCTAGGATAGCCTAAATTTGGCATTAAAGGCCCTTGGATGTTCTGAAATTTCCACAAGATCTTAAATTAACTGCAAATGCTTCAGCCCAACTGTAGATCTTTTTTCCTACCTTTATATTTTTTGTGACTAGGCTGCTGTGAACAGGTAAACTGCATAGTTCGTACGGTGCTTAAAAACCTTAGAAAGTACTTATTTTTTACATTCGTTTATAAGGCCCTTAAAAAGTGCTTAAAAAGTACTTATTTTTTACTTTATTCTTATTTTTAATTTTTAAACCAAAGTCCTTAATAAATGCTTATTTTTTCCTAGAAACCTTAGAATTTTCGTCAAATATTTCGTAATTAATTTTTTGTTTGCCTTTTTTTGTTTTTATTTGTCATTTCTCGTCACTGCTTACAGCAGGGTTCGCAATTTGCCGACTTTCTGATCGCCGGGAGTTTCGTGACTTTCGGATTGCCGTTGTTTCGTGACTTTCGGATCGTCGGAGTTTCACGACTTTCGGGTCGGCGGGAGTTTTGCGACTTTCGGATCGCCGGGAGTTTCGCGACTTTCGGATTGCCGTTGTTTCGTGACTTTCGGATCGTCGGAGTTTTGAGACTTTCGGGTCGGCAGAGTTTTGAGACTTTCGGGTCGGCGGAGTTTTGAGACTTTCGGGTCGGCGGAAATTTGAGACTTTCGGGTCGGCGGAGTTTTGAGACTTTCGGGTCGGCGGAGTTTCGAGACTTTCGGGTCGGCGGAAATTCGAGACTTTCGGGTCGGCGGAGCTTCGCGACTTCCGGCTCATCGGAGTATCGCGACTTCCGGCTCATCGGAGTATCGCGACTTCCGGCTCATCGGAGTATCGCGACTTCCGGCTCATCGGAGTATCGCGACTTCCGGCTCGCCGGAGTTTCGCGACTTTCGGATTCCAAAATATAAAAATAAAAAGTTTAAATTTGCAAGTCAGTACTATTCAATTAATACGTTGGTTATATTATTGTAAAATTTTATTTTAATAACTTTTGTAAGTTTTATTTTATTTCTTAATAAGACCACTATTGAATATTGTCTATATATAACTGAAATTTTCCCTGCATGCTTTTTAATTTAGTATTTTATAGGTTTTGAATATTATTTCTCACCTGTTGCTGATAAATAATATAAAGCACAAATTTCTTTTTTTTTTTCTGTTACCACATTTTTCTTAGTAAGACATTATTTTTTTGTATTTTCTCGAATTTTTTTACATAATCTTAACTGCCCAACAAATTTAAGCTTCCGATTGCTCTAAAACGTTTTTAATAAGGTCCTTAAAAAGTACTTATTTTTTTTTATAAAATTGGAGTAAGAACCCTGAACTGCAGTACGATATGGACTATTCTTTTGCTGTAGCACTCGTAACTAGAAGTACAACCTTAGTAAATTGTACATAACATTAGTTATTTCAGGCCCCCAAAACTATTCAATTCATTGTTTTTGCAGTTTACCTGGCCCACAGTACAACAAATTAATTCTTGATTAATAATTAAAATTTTAATTAATTTATAGATATGCGCAGGGATGTTCAAGAGATTTTCCGCAGCACTCCTCATGAGAAGCAAGTCATGATGTTCAGTGCTACCTTGAGCAAAGAAATTCGACCTGTCTGCAAGAAATTTATGCAAGATGTAATGAATTCTATTAAGTTATATTTCGACCTTTCCAATTGCTTTCATCTAAAACATGGTATAAGACTAACTTGATTGGTGCAATTAATCTGAAACCTTTAATTTTGGATACAATGATTGCAAGTGGGTTTGACACGAATTATCAAATAAGTTTATAAAGTTATTACGACCAGCTATATTGGTGGAGTTGAATATATTTCGTGGAAAGTTAAACGTGTCACATGCAGAGTTTGTTGAAAGGCTTTTAGCAATTTATTGTTAAAATTATTGCAAATTACGTGAAAGAATAGAAATGAGAAGGGACTTGGTTTGTTTGTAGGATGGGGAGGGAGGGGCAATGGGAACAGTTTGTTTTCAATGTACTGGGGGGAAGGGGAAAGGTTTGTTGGAGGATCTTAACCATATTGCTTTCAATTGGATTGCAGTAGTTAAGTTTTGTTTAAAAGCTGCAGTTATAGTGGATTTTTTTGTGAAAATTGGTCACCTAGAGCTCCTTTTTTTAGTTAATTATTAGGATCATAAATTTATTCGTTATTAAATGCAAGTCACTAACAAAGCTTCAGTTAGGTGAATTGCACTGCCTGATATATAAAGAATTATGGACTACAATGGTGTAATTTATAGATTTTTGTTTACATAATCTTTCATGAGCAAACCTTGGTTACAGGCCATCTAATGAATTTGATTTATTTCAAGCGAAGAATCTAAAAAGCTGTTTGATTACTATCTTTATTGTTAAACCTATTGTTGAATCCAATTTTTTCTGTTAGAGTTGTAATAATTATTTCGATTTACACAACATTTGTTTAATGGTTTTGCTATTTTAATAACAATGTAAATATGTTGAATTAACACTGCTGTTACTTATGTTTTATTTTTAACTAACTTTTGTAAGAATTTGTGTATAAATTTATCATTGTTTAAAAAAATCAAGTAAAAAAGGTTTAATGGTTATCAATATTTCATTAAATTAGCTTATGCCATTTTCTAAAAGGTTCTTCACCTTAAAAAATTAAGCCTCTTGGAAATAATCACTAACCCTTGTTGTAAAACCTAAAATAATATCGAATCATTATCAATTTTTCAATGAAATATTCATATACCTGTTTTAAATGCTTACAATGACTACCAGAGTAAGATTTAAATTTGTTAGTCCTTCAATTGACACTTCACTGTACAAGCTACGCTTTGGCTTCCTTTTTACGTTTATAACGTAAAAAGTGGAAGGTTTTATAATCATGCAGTCTGTCAACCCACTTTCACAGAACGAACTGCAAGTCTTTCAAACAAGTGGGATACGTCATTTTGAAGCAAAACATCAGTTTAGGCTATATTCCAAATTTCATTTAAAAAATTTAATTAGAAGTTTATTTAAAAATTAAATAACAAATTTTTTTATCCACATTGAAATAACATGCAAATTCCATTTTTATTCAATATTTTCACTGTTGCCATTACATCAAACGTACGAGAAACTTTATGTAAAATAAAAATCTTGAAAAATTATATTTTTGTGATACAATTTAATTTGGATTGTTAAAGTTTTTTGATGGTTCATTATATATGTATGAAGAAAGATGCATAGAAAATTCTAAATTTGCATAAAAAATATGCAAAGTTTTGCTTTAATTTTTAAAGCAACTATATTAATTTATTTTTCGAAATGTAAAATTGTGACTGCAAAAAGATATTTATTCAAACGGTCCATTATTCTTCGAAGTTCGAAAAAATAGCAAACGATAAAGATAAATTATTAAATCTGCAAAAAAGGTTAAAGAAAATCATTAATTTTGGCTTTAAAAGTTTGAATTAGAACTAGCCAAAGGCCCTGTTTTGGCGAATTTCTTGTCTGAGGTGTTATTACTATGTTTACTGTTGAGCGTAAATGTTTTGTGGAAGCGGTGTGACAGATCAGTTCTAGACATTTAGCATATGCCTAACAAGTTAATCAGTGTTTTACAACTACTCCATGTATTTTAAATAGCTTAAGTGTGTCAAGACTTGCATTTATTATGTTATTTTCTTATTGTATTTTGCTTTGAATCTTTGTTGCATTGTAATTGATTTTAATATGCATTTGTTAGAAAATATATATAATTCATCTAAAAAGGATGCATGTTTATGAAAATTCAGCTCAAATGTCAATTATGTTTTATGTTCAAGTTGAGCTTAGTCAATTAACTTAACAGGCAAAAGATAATCTTTCATTTCATTAATATAAAATGATTTTATGGATTTTAATGCATATTGGGAAATGTAAATTTTGGGGTTGTTAAAAACTATATCGTTCAGAGAATGTGGCCAGATTTTGTTCCAAAGATCTGAGCAGCAGTTTCATTTTCCAGTTGTAAGTATGCATTCATTGTGATAACATTATGGTCACTACATGCCTTAGTTTAATTCCAAACTCTTAAGTCTCTCATTAGTGGTGCCGGTTCTTTATTCAATCGTATAATGTGTTAATCTTGGAGTTAATTTCTATTTATCTGAAAATTTCCTGTTTTTTTTTTTTCATTTTATCAATTTTACTAACCAGTCTTAACTTATAAGCTGTCCAGTTAATAAATTTAATATTTTAGTGCTTGAGCATTTCTGGCCTCTTTATGGTCTTGCTCCCTATGATTGTCGACCTTGCCATTTCAATTGTTTCAAATCAAGAAACCTTGCTTCACAGCTATGTTAATGTATCTGTCACTTAACCCTTTGAGTCTAATTTAAAAAAAGAAAAAATCATTGTTGTCCTATTTAAAGTACAAATGCTCCTGCAAATTAAGTATTTAGTAGAACACCAAAATGGGTGGTAATTGATGATTCAAAGGATTATTTAAATTGTACTATGTTATTGGTTTTTTCCAGCCGATGGAAGTATATGTAGATGACGAAGCTAAACTCACTCTGCATGGTCTGTCCCAATATTACGTTAAGCTAAAGGATAACGAGAAGAACAGGAAGCTGTTTGAGCTCTTGGATGTACTAGAATTCAACCAGGTAAAAGACATTTCCCTGTATTTTTGTAGTTAATTTGTGGCAGTTTAAATTGTAATACGTCAGTCAGGAATTATTCAGCCTTGTTACCTTTGCAAATTTAATTAGTTGGTAAGTGAGAGGAATTGGATGCATTACTTGTATGTGCTGTTATTTGTTAGTTTTTTTTTTTTTTTTCGGTAATGCTGTTACATTTTTTCTGAATGGAACTGTAACAGTTATTTTTAACACTATCGAAGGAAAATTTCACCACTGTTTAATTTCCAGAATAAATTTAACTTAAACAGTTGAATTTTGTTCCAAACTTTTTACGATCATCCTTATTTCTTTAATGTTGGTTCTCTTCGAAAAACGTTCCTATGGCTAAATTTTCATTTTTCCTACAACTTAAAATGTAAAAGTAACAGATTATTTTTCATATTAAGTAACTGAGTTACTCTTTAGAAGTAACTTTCCGATACCTCGTTAGTTATAAGCTTTTGGTGCTATGCAGCTCGAAGAAATTATTAATTTCATTACCGTAAACTTGTATTTTTTAGGTTGTTATATTTGTCAGAACTGTTCCAAGATGCATGGCTCTGTCTCAACTTCTTCAAGAGCAAAACTTTCCAGCTATTGCGATCCATCGTGCCATGACTCAAGAAGACAGGTATGGCAAAATTTTAACTTTCTGATTTAAATTAAAAATTGGTCTTTTTTATTATGGATAAACTTAGAGCTTTGGAGATATAATTGGAAAATTATTAATAAGCATTTGTGGCATGTAAGATGCTCAGCTAATTTATTGCTATAATTTTATGCTTAATTTTTTTTTCCTCAGATTGTCTCGATACCAGCAGTTCAAGGATTTTCACAAACGTATTCTGGTTGCAACTAACTTATTTGGCCGTGGTATGGATATTGAAAGAGTCAATATAGTATTCAACTATGACATGCCTGAAGATTCAGACACTTATTTGCACAGAGTAAGTCTGCTTTTAATGTACTTGTAATGTTTGCACAATGTGGAGACTAAGGGCTTTTAAGAATTGCCGATTCTTAATATTGGGTTTCTGGAGTTAGGTGGTTGTTGGATGTCCCTGAATGTTGAAGCTATTATAAACTTTTTTTACATGTGATTATAAAAAGGTGGGCCAATGCTTTTTCCTCAATCCAATCTTGTGGAAGTTGTACATCATGCCCTGTTTTTTTATTATTGGATATTAGATGTGTAAGATATGCCCTCAACTTCACCTTTATGAATATTTCAGTCAAAACAAGGTATTGAAACTAAGAGGAATGTGCACTGTTTGATTTTGATCAGTTTTTCCCCCCCATTAGTTCTATGCTTAAGGAATTTTCCAATATCTTGATACTTTAAAAAAAAGATTTAACTTTTGCATTTTTAATTCATCCTATAAACCTTGTCACAAGCTTATGCAAAGTGTTTGTGGGAAAGGTTTAAAATGTTTCCTAGTAAATACCAGGTTTCAAGAGGATAATCATCATTTATGTGTTCTTTTTTTTTTAATGTAGGTGGCCCGTGCTGGACGTTTTGGAACTAAGGGACTGGCAGTCACTTTTGTTTCAGATGAAGCTGATGCTAAGACATTGAATGAAGTGCAAGAACGCTTCGATGTGAATATTTCGGAGTTGCCTGAAGAGATTGACATTTCTTCTTATGGTAAGTGTTTGCTTTTGTTAACTATTTCTTTAAAGTATCAACTGTTTTGCTTGAATGTCTTGAATTACCGGGCTTTACCCCTGTTTTAATTCCCCTGATTATGAGTTAATCCTCTGTATATCCTAGATAATTCTTAAAATTCTTTATATAGAGTACTAGCAGTATGGTCCCGCCTTACTGGGAACCCATTAACTTCGTATTGCTTAATTTTAGAGGCATGCTTACTTGTGAAAATACACTCAAAATCAAAACAAAATTAAATTCGTGTTGGCGCACTTAAAAAAGCAAACACTAATAGAGGATGGCGTCAAGTCCCCGTTCCGGCGGGTCCATGTATTTTCAAGCCCTATTATGGTCCCGCAATTCCACGTGGATGATGTTTTTTGAAACTATATTAATTAAAAATCACAATCAAATATGAAAAAACTAAGCCTCAGGTGCACACGTAGGTATTAAAAGGATCCTATATTAAAAATTTTGAATTTTTTAAAGCAGTCTGAGTAGGTTTTTTGCGATCCACAGACATACACACACTCTTTATTATTATAGATTATTAGTTGTTAAACTATTTATGTAAAAAAATTAATTAAAAACATACGACTTGCAGTTCTTACCGATTTGAGCTGTTGAAACTACTTATAACCAGTGTCCCAGTAAATCAATAATAGCTACTTAAAATTACAGCTCTGAGAGGTAATCTTATGGACATGATTGGGGAGGTAGTAATGGAGAATGTACTTTTACAGCCCTGTATTGTTTTTGGTTACATTAACATAACAATTATTTTCTTTACTTATAGTTGAAGGAAGATAAACTGGACATTTGCAACATCCTGATCCAGCATTTTTTTTAACCCAAGTACATCAGTGATTTATTTCCTGTTATAGACAAAAAGCCATTCTATCATTTCATTATCTAAATGTGGACTGTATAAAATCTCATTGAAACTCTCAATAAACTAAGATGTTACCTTGACTTGTACATATAAATTTGCCTCATTAAACAATTTTCATTTCTATTTGTTTCTTTTATTGAAACATTGTCTCTGTTATTTTGTTATTATTAGAAATTGCAGACATTTTAAATTGGTGCTTTAGGCCTAAGTGTTAGGGTAGGCCGAAAAACACATTTTATTTTGGATCGCTATAGTGCGGAAAAGTTGCCATTGGTAAAGACATGAAAAATGCACCAATTATTATTTTTTAATTATTTTATCTTCCGTTCGCGCAATGCCATCAAAGTTGTCAAAAAATTGTCGAAAAGCATAATTTTTATATTTTTTCAAATCACGATAGATATTTTTAATTGCTTTTCTATATCATGAATTGACTACTAAAAATACTTATAATCAATATCTATACACAAAAGTACAAAAAAATGTTCAAAAAGGTGGAACTTCGATATTTTGCAAAAAATACGAATTTTCTTCATTATGTATTGGGTTGCGTGGCCGGAAGATCTGACACAAATGTATAATAAGTGCATATATATTGATTTTACTACTTTTAGTAGTTAATTCATGATATATGAACGCAATTAAAAACATCTCTCGTGTTTAAAAAAAATATAAAATTTACGTTTTTTGACAATTTTTTGCCAACTTTGATGGCATTGCGCGAACGGAAGATTAATTAATAAAAAAATAAAAATTAGTGCATTTTTCATGTCTTTACCAATGGCAACTTTTCCGAACTATAGCGATCCGAAATAAAATAAAAAGTTTTTTTCGGCCCACCCTACTAAGTGTGTATGAAGCATCAGAGCTTATAGTTTAGTAAATAGTTGTGATTGGAAAGTAACACTGGACAACAAAATTTCAAAAACTTTCTGCGAATCAGATGAAAGTACCCAATTCTGAATGATTTTGACGTGCTGAATACGAATATCACCTCAAAAAATGAAAGTTAGCTCTTGATTTTGAGTTACGTTTTTTTTTCATTGCATAGGATACGGCGAAATGCATCGGCGCACCAAACACAAAATTTATTAATTATAGTCAATTTTTTTTACAGAAGCCCTCTGATTTTGTGCTCATACAGGTTATATATATTATCAAGATGGGAGTGGTAAGAGATGATAACTTACAAGACTTTTCACCCACATTAGCAGATTGTTTTTAGGAGCTGTAGCATATATAGCAAACGCATGGCTATTATCCTCATTAAAACTTTAAAAAAATATTGTAGACTTTTTAGTAAGTAGTGTCGTGTTGGACCCAGACTTGAAGAAATGTTAGGCTATTTAACTTTTATCTTTTTCTAAATAACACCTCATTGAACTGATTACATGATGCAGAAATAAGTCATTAATCTAATTTGTTGGTTCCCTCTTAATCATAAAATGACATTCCGTTTTGTTCTATTAAATGGCATGCGTTTTTCTTTCAAGCATACGGCATTATCTGTTGTTCCAGATGAAGTCAAAGTGACAAATTTGCTACACAAGTTTAACTACATACTTGAGGAACCCAGAAATTTATACTAGTATCCTATCTTGTAACCAAAATACAAATGATAAGCTTTCTTTATTTTTGCAGTGATGCTCTCTTTGTGCAAAAAATTGCATTTTTCCGCAAATATAACAGAAGTTATTAGCTCTATTAATGCATTTACAAGGCATTACAGTTATAGATTTATTACGAACACTAATTTTTGATATTCTACAACTTCTAAAACAACCAAGTACGAAATGCAAGGAATTTATTGCTTTTTATTCTGCATCTCTTAAGATGATAACAATTATGTTGCTTAGAAGGGTTATAAAGCTGTTAATATGGTTGCAAAACCCTTGAAACCTATCATTTCCTCCCACCCCCCAGGTTGTTAATACTAAATAAAGTCTTATGAACACAAATTCGGAGGCTTTCTGAAAACAAAATTGACATAATTATTTCTGCATTTGGTGCACCCATGTATTTTGCCATATCCTATGCAATAACAAAAAACGAACGTAACTCAAAAACAAGAGCTAACTTTTATTTTTCAATGTGATATTCGTGTTTAGCACGTCGAAATCATTCAGAATCAAGTACTTTCATCTCATTCGCATTTTCACTGTTGACCAGTGTAATTGCTTTAATTTTTTTAACCGTAAAGCTTGTCGGAACATAATTTTGATTCTTTAAAGTAGACTAAGTACAGAAAACAATCGTTGTATCGCACCTTTCACTCCCCAATTTTTATTTTCATGTTTCAGGGGGATCATGGAAAAGTCAGGGAATTAAGTCAATCTGGAAAAGTCAGGGAAATTGGTGATTTTTAAAAGAAAATCCGGGAAAATTTCCAAAAGTGCCATTTTAACTGGTAAAAGAAAGGATAAATAAAAAGTTGAATGCTGAAAAGGCTTTCCCTTAGGTGGTTGAGTTGCTGCTTATTAATCTTTTGTTTAAACTGCCTTGCCCTTCACCAAGCTTTAGTGCAGCGATATTTCAACTTCACCATTCTCGGCCCATATCAATAAAAACTAAACTTAAATTTCAGTAAATAACAAGTTTTAATTATAATTAAGATTGTAATTGCATTAAGATCTCTTCAAATAATTGGCCAACCAACTTCTAGTGCAATCCAACAATGCTTCCTCATTGACCTTATTTTGCTTAGTAAGTTTTTTTAAATCCACCTATGACATTGAACACCTAATACTTTATTTTTATATCATAGCTTGATAATCTTAAGTCTCGTCAAGTTAAATATACTAGAAAGTGGTTTTACTTATACCATTACTAATATAGTTCATTGCCGCTAATCAGGGAAATTTTTTACATTTAGCCTGGAAAAGTCGGAGAATTTGTTTTCACAGATTCTGTAGCCACCCTGTGTTTCCCAATTTTTTTTGCCAAGGTAAGTTTATCAGTTAAAGTTAAACTGAAAACAATTGAAGGTTCTCAGGGTGTAACGTTTATTGTAACTAAGGATAAGTCTTCTAATTTTTTTAAAGTAATATTTAATGATTTAGTTTTGTCTTTCAAGTACATACTATGCTTTAGTTTAAAAACTTATTTGAGAGCATAAAAACATATATCAAGTCGCTCGTTATATCGTGCATTTAGTTATATCACGTTTTTTGCCCGTCTCTTGGGAGGCACAATATAACGAGGGTTTACTGTACTTTCAATAACAACTAAATTCTTTACCCATGTTTTTCTCGGAAACATTTCTGAGTTTTTCACCTTTTTGGAACAGCTAAGGCTCAGAGGAAAATCAGCCTACTAAGTTAATTTTTGATTTTCCATATGTTAAACTTATGTTGAGTTTTTATGAAATATTATCGTTTAAGTTTAAAAAATAAAAATACATTTTGCATTGAAAATGCATTCTTTTTCTCAAAAAATTGAGTGTCCTTGACAATTTTGCCAAAAAATTATTTATTATTCTTATAATGTCTAAACATAGCTTTGTTCAACACTCTTGTAATAATGATGTAAAAAAAATAGACTTGAACCTATAAAATTAAGGGAGGAATAGTTCTAATACTATTCATAAAACTAGTTTAAAGTACCTCGACATAGGTGGCACTTACATACTTGTAAGAGATACTAGTTTAAGTTTTTTAGGCTCTTTAAGAAGCTTATACAAATCTATACCTCCTGACATCTGTCTGAAATGGTTTTATAGTATAACTGAATTGAATGTCAGTTTTTGTGAATGGGGGCCAGTAGCAATCGTTTATGGAAGAAATTGGTGCTAAGGTCGTTTGCAATCTTTATAAGTGACAATGCCTCATATATTTATTAATAATTCCCCCTTTCTTTACATGCCTTTTATAATATTTTTATAGCTTTTTAAATGGCATGTGGCATTGAACTATTATAGTTTTTATCATAAAAAAAATAATAAAAATTTAATTTATTTCAGTATACTGAACTCATTATACAATACAATTTAAAAATAAACAGTTACAGATTATTAAAAATAAAACTTTTTATTGTAGTATATCTGATTTAAAAGGCAGCTAACATGTTCGATAATAATCTTCAAATAAAAAGCTTATAATAGCACAAATTTTAAATTTCCATCTGCTTCTTTCTCACCTAAAAAATATAAAGATGTTGATTTATTATTTACAACAAGGAAATAAGAACAATTTCCCACCAAAGTGGACAAAACTAAAGTTAACAAATTACTTATTTTAAGTGATACAAGGTATATTCAAAATTTTAAGAACGGTACATCAGAATTTTTTTTGTTTAAAAATTAGAACTTTGAATTTTTAATTCTTATTGAAAATTAAACTATTACTTGTACATAAAATGGTAAAAGCAGCTAATAAAAATAACTTCAGCACATTTGAAAAAAAAAATTTAATGCTACGGCAATATTAGAGATAATTTTCTCCAGATTTAGTTCAGCCTAAATTAGGCTATGAACTGAGAAAGTTAAAAAAAAATGCAGCAAAAATAACTGTTTAAAGTTTTTTTTAAAAAACAAAAAAAGATCTTTAAACTTGAGAGAGAGAGATGAGAAAAATATTTAATTAAAAATATTAAAACAACAATAAATTTCAGATTAAAATTTTGTTACAAATATCACATATTTTTAAAAAATAGTATGATGTTTACAAATACTGGAGATAAATAAATAACAAAATTGAATATGGGGTAGAAATGACAGTTTAAAGCCATCTATGTATTCCATTTGTTATAAAAGCATACCAAAACTCACTAAGATGAATGAATGGTTTTTAGTACTTTGTATTATACAGAGTATTATCCAATACATAAATAAAATCTAATACAATAAATAAAATTAACCAAGTGCATACGATCCAAAATTTTTACTTACCAACAATATTGCCTTTCTTTAGTTTTTCTAGATGATGAATGACATTAACTTCTGCTGCTTTGTGCAAATACTTTGGAGTGCTCTACAAAAAAAATATTTAAGAATTCTGAACAAAGCTGTATACAACAATGAAACATAGTTTAATTTGAATATAAATTTTATACAACACTGATTTTTTTTTCGTATTTAACAACACACAAATATATGAGTATATGCTAGCTACAACAAATTAACATTTATTTAAAGGACTTAACAACTTAATTAGCTTTGGCACCAGCTTATTCAGGCAAGTGAGACAAACTTTGAACTACTATTAACTGTTAAAAAAATTCATTTTAAGAAGTAAAATTTCAGTGAAAAAATTTCATATGATAATAACTATATAATAAATTATCTATATTATTTATGAAACCAATATGAGCACACGCTGATTATTTTCTAAATAAAAAAGTTAATTTTTTTAATAAGAATAAATCACAGTTGTTTAAAAATCAAAGTTTAACTATTTTCCTAAACTGAATTCCAAAGTATATCAAGTAATACATAAATTGAGAGACACCTAGATATAAAAAAGCCTTACCACATAAATTTTTGACACTAGTTCTTCAGATGTTAAACCACCCGATTGAGCAACTTCCAGAGCCTCCAGAATTTGCTTTTCCCTAAGCATTCTGTGCTGAATGTAATCCTGCACTTTTGTTTTAGGGTTGTCAATGACAGGCCCATGTCCTGGATAAATCCTATCTGGCTCCAATTTCAGTATTTTCTCTAACGTTAGCATATAATCATACAAGTCTTCAAATACCTAAAAGAAAAATATTTCTGAATGAGGATGAAAAGAACTAAAATTATAGTTATTTGTGTCATAGTAAAGAATAGAAGCATCACAAGCATTGGGCTCATATGTATTTTTTTATGTGCTGGGTAATAAATGGATCTTCAAAATTCTATTGATTTTTGCAATTATTTCATTAAATAAAAAGGTTTTTCCTATTCTTCAAACTTAAAATATACTAGTGTATGCATTAAAATTTGTATGATAATTCAAACTATTTTTTTAAAAAAAACCAACCAAACTACATATTTCAACTACTATCTATACAATTGCCCTTGTCAAAACTAAAGTATTTGATCCTCAGCTTCCCAACAGGGAAGTTGTTAAACTATGGTTTTGATATGCATTTAAGACAATCACTCCCCAAGTGTCAACTACTGGTAAAATATTATTTACCAGTGGGAAATTTCTGATATCATCCCCAGTGGATACTTGTTCTTCCAAATGTGAACCCGCTTATTTATCTGCCCAAAAGAACTTGCAAAGAGAACTAGATGAATCAGTAAGAAAAACTAAGCAGAATAGTTTGGCTGCTTTGCTGTTTGAATAATAACGTGCTCGAGCTCAACATGGAAAGAAATCTGGAGTTTACAAAAAGTGTAAATCTAACTATCAATAGTTTCAAGGAAGCAAAGTAAATAACTTTCAAATTGAAAGAATCAGCACAATGAAATTAGCTAGAGATAACTGCAACACTACTTAATTTGAGTTGTATTACACCCAGGTAGCACAGCAGTATTGGCCAATCTCGGCTCATACCCATCCTACAATGCATAATGAACTACTTTTTACCGACGCTGGTGATATCGAGGTGCAATATTGGTTTGAATATTATTTGAAAAAAGATTTACAATAAAAAATTCTTGATTGAAAAATATTGCGAAACGTAATATTTGCCTTTTACACTTGCAAAATACTATAATATTGCATTAAAATTAAGTATTGCACTTTTCATAATTTCCGGTATAAAACCTCAAAGAACAGGAAAATCTGGTTAAAATCGTTAGAAAATGATCAATTTCATCCAATATTCTGCGAGTTTGGCCGATGCTCGTGCAACACTGGCCAAAATTGTTGTGCTACCTGGGTAGTAACGTACACATTATTCAGGTATTTGCAGTATGTGTAGCAGATTACTTATTATTTTTTTTAGGGAAACATGCGTATCTTAGATACATACAGCTGTGCCTTCCCCAAGAATACAGTCACCGCTAAAAAGGCTGTTTTCCTCTTCTAGAAACAGCACAAGATGATCATCTGTATGACCTGGTGCTGATAGAACCCTGAAAAATAAATTATTTAAAATACTTATAGATTTTTACTTTTAAACGACTTTTAGAAAAAGTAAATGTTATAAGGAGACTGATATAAAAAATATGGATAAATTGCATATAAAATACAAAATATTAATATTAGTATAATTTAAAAAATTGATAACAAGATCTAGTTAAAAAAAATTGTTTTAAAACTATTTCTTTGCTTTTTGTTTAATATCAAATGCCATAAAGTGATTTGTTACCACTTGGTTTCAAATGGTTTACTCGTGAGTTATAGAATTAATCAAAGTTTTAAATTTTTGTTAAACACAATAAACCCCCCTTTGCACTTCGTCATAAGTGATTAATAAATGTATGACTACATTTTGTAAATTGCAAGCTTCTTAACTTAATATTACAGCATTCAACAAAAAAAAAAGATATTTATTTAGCGTAAGTATGAATTTGTTCAATTGGATTACTGAAAGATTTTGTGTTTTTATTTTGAAGTGGGAATTTTAAAAATATTTCAGTTGGAAACGTACGACTGGAACATTGCACCTGTAGTAATATAAGCTGTTGTTTTAAAGCATTCCTATTATTTTTTATGGTTAACAAACAATTTATGATTAACTGACGATTAGCAGAAACATTTTAGGTCATAAATTTCATGTAACGAGGTAGGTCAGTCTGTTAATATTTAACTACCAAAATTTTTAAACATAGATCAATGCTAAAATCCTTATTGAAGCTTATGTTTTAATTGAAATCAATAATTTCACTCTAACCTTACTGTTGCACCTTCTGTTGAAATAACATCACCATCTTTCAAATAATTGAACTTTACATCAGGAACTGTAACAACATTCTCAGCACTAGGGGCCCTTGGGAATTTAGAAACAATGCAATCTAAAGAAAAAAAAACCTGTTAGGTCAGGATAACACATTAATATACTATAGCAGATATAGAAATAAAGATAAACTATCTGGAGCCTGGTGTTAATTTAAATTCTTTATACAATACTGTCATAAAAATCATTACAATATTTAAAGAATTATCCATTTGCAATACAAAAAAAATAGTTGAAAAGAAAATGTATTGCAAAAATAAAAGAGAAAAGACATTCATTTTACATGAACCTGTAAAAATCAATGCACAGTAAATTTGGAACTGATTCTTAGTTCCTATTACCTGAATTTAGCTCTTTTAACACATCAGGCACTCCCCCTATATGGTCTAAGTGCCAATGTGAAATTATTATGTTTTGAAGGGAGCAGTTTTGTTCTTTCAAAACATCTTTTAGCAGTTTTACATATTCTGGAACACTTGGATTGCCACAGTCTAACAGCAAGCGTCTAGAAAAAATTATATATTTTTTATCAAAAAAACATTAAAAAAATTAAGAGTATAATTGCATGTATAATTATAATGTAAGAACGTTTTTTTTTAAACTTTAACCATCCGTCTGGTTTTTAAAAGGCTTATAAAAACTACATCGCTCTTCAAATATAAAGATATGCGATTAAAGTTAATACTAGAAGTTTCAAGTAACCTTAGATTTCTCCCCAACTCTTTAAAGCTCCCCTTTTTAATATTTTATTTTAAAACAATTTGGGAGCAGTTATTTTGAAGCAATCCAAAAATCTTATGTAATCCTTAATGGGGGTTTTGTCCTTCCCTGGCTACACTACTGTGCCTGTTCGATCAGAAATTATATTCCACAAACAGTAATTTTAGTACATCTAGATCAAATGTTATTATATAAACAAGTACACTGCATTCACAATAAATTACACTGGACAACAAAATTTCAAAAATTTTCTGCGAATTAGATGAAAGTACCCAATTCTGAATGATTTCAACGTGCTAAACTCGAATATCACCTTAAAAAATAAAAGTTAGCTCTTGTTTTTGAGTTACAGTCGTTTTTTTTTTTCATTGCATAGGGTACGGCGAAATGCATGGGCACACCAAACACAAAATTAGTTTAAGTCGATTTTGTTTATAGAAACCTCCCGAATTTTTCTCATACAGTTTTTTTTTATAATATCAATATGAAGGAGACATGAAGGAGGTAAGAGATGATAACTAACACAACTTTTCACCCACATTATCCCACAACGCAACATAATTGTTCTCATTTTAAGAGGTGCAGAAAAAAAAGAGCAATAAATTCCTCACATTTCTCCATATTTGTTTTTAGAAGCTGTAGCATATTTAGCAGACGCATGGCTATTATCCTTATTAAAAATTTTTAAAAAAAATATTGGAGACTTTTTAGTAAATATAGTGTCGTGTTGGACCAGACGCCGAGTTGAAGGAATGTTAGGCTATTTAACTTTTATCCTTTTCTAAATAACACCTAATTTAACTGATAAGATGATGCAGAAATAAGTCATTATTCTGATTTGTTCGTTACCTCTTAATCATAAAATGACATTCCGATTTGTTCCATTAAATGACATTCGTTTTTCTTCCCAGCATACAGCATTATCTGTTGTCCCAGATGAAGTCAAAGCGACAAATTTGCTGCACAAGTTTAACTACGTACATAAGGAGCCCAGAAATTTATCCTGGTTTCCCATCTTGTAACCAAAATACAAATGATAAGCTTTCTTTACTTTTGCAGTGATGCTCTTTTTTAATGCAAAAAAAGCACTTTTCCGCTAATATAACATAAGTTATTAGCTCTATTAATGCATTTACAAGGCATTACAATTCTAGATTTATTACTAACACTAATTTTTGATATTCTACAGCTTCTAAAACAACCAAGTACGAAATACAATTAATTTACTGCTCTTTATTCTGCACCTCTTGAGATGAGAACAATTACGTTGCTTAGAAGGGTTATTAAGCTGCTAATATGGTTGCAAAAGCCTTGAAAAATATCATTCCCTCCCATCCCCAGGTTGATAATATAAAATAAAATCTGTATGAGCACTAATTCGGAGGTTTTCTGTAAACAAAATTGACCTTAATTAATTTTGCGTTTGGTGCGCTCATGCATTTCGCTGTATCCAATGCAATGAAAAAAACGGCCGTAACTTAAAAACAAGAGCTAACTTTCATTTTTTAAGGTGATATTCGTGTTTAGCACGTCGAAATCATTCAGAATTGAGTACTTTCATCTCATTCGCATTTTCACTGTTGACCAGTGTTATTTTAAATTTTAATAGTGGTAATGAAATATTAAAAAGTTTAAGGTTTCATTTTAAGGTGACACATTACCCAAAAATTTTAATCCAGAATTTTTTTTCGCTAGCGTTCAAATTAAACTATTTTTACAAAGAACTAACATTCAATAAGCATATACAAAAAAAAAATATTAATATTGAAACGTTAGTTTTTTCAAAAAATTAAAAATAATAACGATTTTTCAAAATACTACTCCTTCTATAATTTAAGGAATTTTTTAATGGATTTTTTTTTTAAATGCTTAGTTAATGTTTCATGGTTCATAAGCTAAAAAAAATAAAATTAAAAAATTCAACAGAAAATTTCAAGAACAATTTTGCAAAACCACCATATTATTTTCAATAAACCTCTATCATTATAAATGATACCTTTTTTTTTGCAATATCTTTATATTAAAGAGTTCTAGCATGTTTAATGATTTTCTAGGCAGCCCTAAATTTTAGGTAATGCGTCCCCTTAATCAAGTATGAATTCTAAAGCCATATTAAGATACTTCTTTTCATTTGAGAAATATTGTGGAATAGCTTAAACTCTCTGCTAAGTACTTACGATCAACAACAGAATAACAATGATTGAATAAAGTAAGTAGTTAAACAACAACACTTACTTTTGTCCCGTTCCGATAATGTATGTATTAGTTCCTTGTAAGGTCATAGGACTAGGATTACAACCCAGTATGCGAATAATACGACTTGATAAGGAACTAATTTTGGGTATGACAGTGGACATTTTAAAAAGCAGATTGGTAATGTAATACTTCCTATTTCCAAAAAATTGTCTCTTATTTCAAAGCAAGCAATTACACACTTTTAAAAGAAATAAAATTGTTCTATCTCAAAAAGAGAGAAACGAAACTATATAAAAAAAAAGTTGTTTGCTTAATAAGCGTATTTGGCTGGCTACTTCTAGTATCCAAGAAGAGCTTTAGCACAACTACTTTTGTTTTGTAACTAAAAAGGTATTCAATAATTAAAGAGGGCGACACATGAGCCAATTAAATTTGCCGCGTTCAGTTGGGTTGAAATTTGAATCAGGACTTAAGGAGGACCTTCAAGAGTAGAGAACATGTTCTGAACTAAAAAAATATTTATCAGTATTTAAGAATTTTAAGTGTGTACATTTTTCTTCTTATGTCCATGATATGTGCAAAAATTAGATAAACGCGAAGCAACAGGTTTTGTGACTTCAACTGCTTTTTCAGAGAAAATTTAAACTTCTAGGCTTCAATAATTATCTTGAAGAGAATTTTTTTTTTTATTATTACTAATTAATTTTTTTATGTACAACACGAGTATAAAATTCACCTTACAAGTGGGGGGAAAAAAACAGTATGCAGGGTTTAACTCCTAAAGATATAACTTATTTAATTTAAATTTAGCAAACATTTAAAAATTGAAACTTTTATAGCAACACTGTATATGTGTACATCATCAGATATAGAAATTTTTTAGTGAATGAAATGGTAAGAGGATTGCAATTTGTTTCAAAAAGATTTTGCGAAAATCATAGCTATACCAAAGTATATTCATTCTTTTATTATTTTCAATTTATAAAATATAACAACAAAAATGGCATTTAAAACACAGAATGTTGATGTATTTAATTCATTTCAATGAAAATATTATAAAATTCTAGTAATGAACCAATAAATGTTATTGAAGTTATTCATCATTCTTTTTCCTGGAGCTAGAACAACCAGGGCAGGTATGGAGGGAATCATGAATGAACAAGTCACACTCGAGGCAGAAAACCGAACTGCAAACTCCACACTGGTAGACAGTCTGTTCCTGGAAAACAGTGAGGCAGCTGTAACAGTGCTTAGCACAATCCCCATCCAAATTGGAAACAGAAACCTCATTGAAACAATCCAGCGGAAACAAGTGGTGAAAAGAGCGAGCCAAGTGAGGGGCCGAGACAAGCGTCAGGCCACAAGCCTTGCATTCCACAGGCAGCTCGCAGTACTTGCTATTGCACTGGGGACAGTAATAGCCATCTGTACCAAAGCCATCGTGGGCCTGTTTGCTGTCAAGGTGGCACATGCACATGGAAGGTTTGCCATCACTTTTGCTTTGGTGGTAGGGGAAGCCCATGCGTATGAGCGAAGATTCTGTACTGCTTGTTGCGGGGGGAGGGGAAACCTGGTCGAACAAGAGTTCCCGGAAATGATTATCGTCGATGACAACATTATAGGATCCATTGGTGGCCTTTGTGATTTTACGACAAACATGCAACTCGGCAGCCAGTCCGATGATGGAACATCTGATGTTGTGGAAATTTAGAGTTTTGATGGTGTCGAATATGTCCCCTGGGTCGCATGTGGTCAGACTACCAAATATGATCAGAATCTCGCGGCTTGTGTGGGTGGGCATGAAGCGGAGAGTTTGGGCAGCAAGTTCCAATGCATTCTCCAGAGAGGGCTCACCTGCACAAGATGTCTTGGCTGAGTTTTGGAGTACAGTAATGTGCTGCCTTGGATTGCCAGCCAGTTCGGTGAGCTTTTCAGCTCTTTTGTTTTTGGTGGTAATGATTCCCAGCTGGCTGATTGGGTTTTGATCGAAATATTCTTCAATGAAGTTTTCTAGTAGTTTTATGGTGCAGAGATAGCGAGTGGGTTTGAGATCTGGTGTCAACATGGCTTCTGATGTGTCTAGGACTACATAGAGATGTCTCATCATACCTAGTTTAAGGTTTTTCTTCTCCAGTAGTCTCTTTCGTCTAGATTTATGGACAATTTCTTCCAAACTGGATGTGAGGAGACCATGTTCATCCTCACGAATAGCTTCCCAAGTCTTTTCATATTCTGTCTCCCACCTATAACCTTTTTGATCGTCTTCATTCTCCATATTGATCAATATATATTGGCTTGTTTTTAAGCAAGAGATAAACAAATGTCGATATATATTGACTTTTAAAAGGGTTTGTTATTTAAATAATAAATAAGAGTTTGCATTTGCAGACCATTCGGAAATGTTGAGTGTTGCCGTGTTGGTTGGTTGACATATATTTTCAGGCTTGTGTGCTTGGTCGCAAGGACCCGCTTATAAACCATCGTCAAGTAGGACAACACAAGACACACACAAACAGATATGACAGATGTTGCTATCTGTCTCCACCTCCGCAATTTAGACATGTCCCTGAAGGGCGTTCTGTTTTGAAGGAACTTTTGATGGAGGGTAACCCCGACGGGAAAGTTGAATTACTTACTGGTTTGTAACTTTACTGGGTTGTAGCCAGGGATGTATGATGGATGACAATTTTTTTCTCTACTACCTTGGCGCTTTTATCTATTGGGTTGTATTTTGGCAATATTTTATTACGCCAAGCATCGCTAATATTTGAAAAATATCCAAAGCAATTAGTTGAGTTGAAAGAATTAGCGGCAAAGTTATTTAGATGAATAAAAATACTTCACAAATATATTGATATATTGTTAGTTGTATTTTGTTTTTTCATTTTTTATATTTATATGGAAACTTCCGTAAATTATGTGATGCCACACAACAAAAAATCAACGTAAAATTTCGAAAAAGTATAGTTTATCAGTAAAATATGTTTAGCAACTTAAATTTGGCAAAAGCTTACGATAAAATTTATCGTGGCTTTAAGAACCATATTTCAAACTGTAGAAATTTTAAAGAACTACACTCCTCAAAACAATTAGGGGAGCACTTTGCGTACTTTTGTTTACCCGCCCAGTTCCAACTTCTTATTTTTTATTATAAAAATTTAAAATTTATGAAATAGATTCCTTATGCATCCAGATTGAAATGGTAAAAAACAGAAGAAAAAAATCTTATTTTTTAAACTAAAATTTAAGAGGCAAAAAATTGTAATCATAATTTTGAAAAAATTATAATCAAAATCTTTTCAAAATTTTAAATTAAAAAAAAAAGATAATTAAATTTTCGACTTCTAAGAATGAAAATTTAGGGTCAATTTATTTCATAAAAGTTTTTAGGAGTGAATTTTATTTTACCATGTGTTTTTTCATATTTTTAATCAATTAAAACAAACATTATTTATTTCTTCAAATGACATGATTCTTCCATCTAACGATAAATAAGAATTATAAATATTTCTTATTTATCGTTAGATGGACGAATCATGTCCTTTGAAGGCCCTCTAGCTCATTAATGTTTGAAGGAGTTCAACTTTAGTGAGAAAAAAAATTGGAAGCGGTGTTTTGAGAAGTGTATTTCGAATTCAATTAAAATATATCCAATTTAAAAAAAAAATTCACATGAGATTACTGACAATGGAATGGGAGGAGGTGGGGGTCCAGCCAAATATAGTGAAATCTCAACAGGGGGTGGGGATCAAAAAATTGTCAAAATTGCATCGCGTGAATAATTGACGCCCCAGCACTCGATGGTATTAAAGTTATGCATCTGTAACATATTTTTTCTCCAGGCCTGGCCATTAATGTTTTGGGTAAAATAAACAAGTTCGAAAAAAAAAATAAAAAGGAAAAATTATATTACCTATCATTTTCTGGGAGAAAAAAACGCGCGTTTTCTTTTTCTTTACAAAACTAAACTATGATTGCGTGCATCTCTGGTAATTTTTGAAGCTAAATAAAATGCTAAATTTTCTGCATCTTGAATAACATGTAGAAAATGCGAATTTTTGTAGTAGTTGGAGGAACTATGAAAATTACAGTTGTAAAAATGCTAATCAAGGCCAATAGACCGGATGTCATAATTTAGAACCACACAGTCGAGCTACGAGCCGACACCTGAAGTGGCACCCAATGCAATTTTTAAGGGCGACATCGTTCTCGGCATCGGGACTTTTTGAAGCATATAATAACGTGCACTTCCTCTGCAACTGGGTAGTATTTTAACCCTTTCACTTCCAATGATTCCGTTTGTATCATCAAACACTCGCAATTTTTCCCTCATCCCTGCTAAGTTAAGAATTTTTCAATAGGAAGAGAATTTTTCAATAACATCTTTGTTCATTTGTTTGAAATACAAAAGTAATGTAAGGGAAGGGCAGATGTATTATTTAGTTGAGGGGGGCAGAGAATTATGGGGGGGGGGGGGTCATGTTTAAATTTTATCCTTGAAAGGGGTCCAATTTTCTTTTACCAAGGTGTGAAGGGGGGGGGGGATTATCATGATTAGGTTTTAAGGTCTTCAGAAAATTATATATTACCCGAAGAATATAAAATTCGTATCACACAAAATGTGTAAAACTGATGCTTTTCAAATTTAACCGAATAAGTAAAAGTTATACAACAAATGCATAAAGTAAAACTTTTCTAAATTATCTATCGTAATTACTGTGAGCTGCATCATATTGATTAACTTTATTAAATCGATACAACCTACAACAGGAAAGTCAACCCAATTGTAAAAAATGCATATTTCCAAAGACAATTCCCATCTTTTTAGAACAGATAAACAATTACCGCAAAAAATGTTTTTACTTTATTCACCTTATTTATTCATATTTTTATTTATTCATTTTTAAAATAGAAAAGAATAAACATATTTTTTTGGGAACAGGAAATGGGGTAAAGTCAAAAATATTAATTAATTTTACGAAAACTGTAACAGTAAGACATCGAAGTTGAAATTTTGAGAAATTTAGTTAGGAGTGTTATACCTATGACCTGGTCAAAGGAACAACAACTGATGATGGTCAGAGGTACAACACCATGACATTCCAAATTAAAAAAAACATGCTACAGCTAAAGGATTAGAATTACGATATTCAAAGCTCAACAATATTTTGTGTGTTTAGCTACTACGTCAAATGATTTCTATCAACAACAACATAACACAAAATATTTATTAGGCAAAACCTTATGAACAAAATAGTTAAATTTTTAAGATAGAAATGGATTTTTATATTTCACACGAATCCTCTTTGCCTTGAATAATCCACATTAGGATACATAAACCTCCCAGTGGAATAACTGTATACTAAATAGACTAATTTTTATAAAATATCGCTACAAGGCCCCACAGCCTAGGTGGTCAAAGGTACAGCACCTTCCCCTACTAATTACTAAACATTTATTTGTGTAAATGTTATCAATCATCACAATCTGAAAAGCTTCTTCTCAGCTACTTTCATATACATTTAGAAAAAGAAGCATTTAGCCTCGAGATCAAAAACATTACCTTCTACAAGAACCAGCAATTTATCGGAATCAAACGGTGTAAGCATACCTTAAACCATTAAAATTTATGATGGATGCTAAAACTGTTTAAAAAGAATATTTTTGATGTTTTATTTTTAGGATTTTTTTTTCCGGCCGCCCCTCTAGTTAATTAATGCGCCCAGGGCCGTAACTTGGACATTTTATTGGGGAGGGGGGGGGGACCACGTTTTGGCGTTTGTCCACATTCGAGAAACTACTGTTAAAAAATATATAACAAATTCTGATTATGTATAACTTAACTTGGAATGCCTCTTTTTAGTTCATTATATATTTTAGGCCCCAGAGGTATTAAGACCACCACCCTGAAATAAAAGGGTGCTTGTTATGTAGGATATTAATTAAATTTTTCTTTTAATCTCATACCTCCATTCATTTAAAATTCCTAAAAATTTAATTGTCAATTGGTATCACATAACTAGTTTATTTAAGTGTAAATTTCCATTTAAATTGAAACTTATAGCTTGTTGACTAGATTCTTCAAATTGTTTTAATTTTTATCGTTATAGTAAATGAAACCATTAAAAAAAAATCTTATGTTCAAAACCAAGTATAAATCCTATGTTTTTTTTAAGGGGTCATAGGAGTCTTAAAAATGTGCAAAGAAGGTACTTACAAAGCACAGTTTGATCTTTCATGTAGTTTTTTTAACTACTCAATATATAAGCATAATTTTTTATATGTAATTCTACAAAGTTTATTTAATATGAAACAAATTTCAAAATTTATGAAACTTTAGCTAAAACTAAAATAAATGATATTAAACAAATCTATTTGAACAAATTGGGATTAGGCTTGCGCGGCAAATTTCGAGGTCAAAATTGAAAAAATGACCAAGAAAATGACTTTATTTTGTACAAAGACCTATACCTAAATTCTCAGCTCAATTTTAATTAGAAATTATTTTTCTAAAAAATTAAAATTTTTATTAAGGGGGTCTGGCACTATCGGGGAGGCAATGGATCGTTTCAATAATAAAGAGTAGCAAACTCGTACAGTAGACATTATTTATTAAAAGATCTCCATCTTATTCACGTTAAGGACGGCACATTTTTATGTCTACACATCACAGCATTTTAAGGAAAAAAAGAGTACAGTTACATCTCAGGGACATTGCAACATACACAAGAGGGCGCTATAGTCTCGTGGGATGGGCTCATTAGTGAAAAGGTAAAAGGGGTAATATTGACTTACACCAATACTCCCCCGCAATGTTAACCCTTACTCTTTTCGAAAAAGTTCTTTACATCGTCCATGCCCAATAAACTGAGACATTTGTAGTGTTTGATTGCTGGTAACGCTTTTGTTAACACATCGGCTGCCATTTCCTCAGTGGGCACGTGGCTGATATCAATCTCTCCATTTTTGAGAGCGTCTCTAACAAAGTGATGGCGGATGTCTATGTGTTTTGTTCTTTTGTGAAATACAGGGTTTTCAGCAAGTTTAATTGCCCCCATGTTGTCGACTAAAATTTGAATCTTTTCCAACTTTTCAGGGAAAAGTTCGTTTAGAAGCCTTTTAAGGTATATGGCCTCTTTAGTTCCATCCGTTAAAGCCATGTACTCACTTTCTGTGGAGGAAAGGGCAACTGAATTCTGTTTATGGCTATCATATGAAATCACAGCACCGGCCAGGACGAAGCAAAAACCAGTATAACTGCACCTTGTAATTTCGCAGTTCCCAAAGTCTGCGTCTGTGTATCCATACAATGGATCTTTTGTGTTTTTATAAATTAAACCAAAATATTTAGTCTTTTTTAAATAGCGTAAGACCCGCTTTGCTGCCGAAAAATGTGTTCTATCAAAACAAGTTAAGTATTGGCTTAATTTACTAATGGCATTTGCTATATCAGGCCGAGTTGACACGGCTAGATACATTAGGCCTCCGATTAACTCCCGGTACGGTAGTGTGCTTTCACAGTTTTTCGCCTTTTCCAATTTAACACTAATATCAACAGGAACACTAACTGGTTTTGCTTCTGACATGTTAAAACGTTCCAATAACTCATCTATGTATGTAGATTGGCTAATAGTTACAATACCTTTCTTTTGTTTGAAGTTAATTCCTAGGCAATATTTAGCCAGACCTGCATATTTCGCTTCTACATATTTACCTAAATGAGTTTTAAATCTGTTAAGCATAGAGGGGTTCTCAGATATTAACAACAAATCATCTACATATACGCAGATTACAGTTAAACCTTCATCATCATTAATGTAATAAACACATGGATCGGATTGTGATTGTTTTGCACCAAAATCAGTCAATATATCATTTATCTTCACATTCCAGCATCTTCCTGCCTGCTTTAAACCATATAAAGACCTGTTTAACTTACATATAACATTTTCATTATTCATAGCACTTAACATATCTTTTGCCTTTCGGCATAGCACTTCGTCATTTTCATTTTCAATTAAATATTTTAAACCAACATCAAAATACTTAGGTAATTTCATATAAACATTTTCATCCAAAATACCATTTAAGTATGCACAAGTAATATCAAATTGATGTATATCAACATTTAACAATGAAGCAATTGAACAAAGTAATCTAATTGATGACATTCTTGCTACAGGGCTATATGTTTGATTCTGAAAATAATTAACACTTTCAATTTGAGAGAAACCTCGTGCTATTAATCTTGCCTTTGATTTTGAGATTCCATTTTCATTTAATTTATTTCTAAGAATAAAACGACTACCTACAATTTCGGTGTCTGACTCGTTTTCACCCGTGTTTTCCAATAAGTCAAAAGTATCATTTTTTAAGATTGATTTAACTTCATTAGCAATCGCCAAAATCCAAGATTCGGATTCTTTAGAATTTAATGCGTCTTTAATACAAATTTCGTCAACAAGAGAAGTTTCGGGTTCAATCGCATTGTAAATTTTACGTCCGCTACGTAATGTCTTAAAACTTTCGCGATATCGCTCCGAGTCAGCTGTCCCAGTGCCGTTTGGCAATAAACAATCGTCCTCGCTTTCCCCTTCATTCTCTTTCCCCTCTACCTCGAGAGAATCTGTTTCAATCCCGCGTGACGTCATTGAATCAGCTGTTTTCTTGATCTGGGCACTTTGCCAATTTCCCCCTGTCTCGTTCGGAAATTTTTTTTCGTTTGACTCAAGATTCTCTGGGAAGAAATGAAAGAGGTTTTCTGAAAGAGGGTTCTTTTGCTCGTTTGTTTCAACTTCGAGGTTTTGTTTACTTTCATTGAACTTAACCGAACGCGTTATTTCTACACGCTTCTCGTTAATAAGCCAAATTCTAAAAGCCTTCGTGTTTTCCGAATAGCCAATTAATCTACCTTCCTTAGCTCGCGGTTCATATTTCTTTCTATTTTTGCAGTTATTCCAGACGAATGCTTTGCATCCAAACTTTTTAAGATACGATAAGTTTGGCGGTTTGCCAAAGAAGAGGGTGTACGGCGTTAGTCCGTCCAAGGTCTTACTCGGCAAACGATTTTTTACATAATTAGCTGTAGAAACGGCTTCACCCCAAAAAGAGGGAGGTAATTCAGATTCGATTAAATAACAACGAATTAAATTTCCCAAAGATAAATTGAGGCGTTCGCAAACAGAGTTTTGCTGTGGGGTATTTTTGACAGTTAATCTATGTATAATCCCACATTCTTTTAAGTAGTTATTAAATTCATTACTGGTATATTCTCCCCCATTATCTGTTTGGAAAATTTTCATTTTAGAACCCGTTTGATTTTCAAAGAAATTTTTCACTTCTTTAAATGCATTGAAAGCCTCAGATTTATGCTTTAAGAGTTTGACAACTGAATATCTACTATAATCATCTATAAACGTGATAAAATAAACGTTCTTACCAAGTGATTCTACCTGAAATGGACCTACCACATCGGAAAAAACCTTGTACCCCTTTATAGTAGATCTCTCACTTTTATGCGGAAATGGGGCTGCGGTTAGTTTGCCCTTCACACACGTTTCACACAAGTAATCCTGGGGTTTTATTTGTCCACATACGTCTATACCGAGAATGTTATCATTCTTTATCGCGTTTTCCAGGTACTTGAAGTTGAGGTGTCCTAGTCGCTCGTGCCATCTGATTATGTCAGCCTTTCTTTTGGTGTCGAGGGAGTCGCTTGCAAGTGACGTTGAGGGTGTGTCCGGTTCCTTGAGGGTGTAGAGGTTTCCTCTTCTTTCTCCTTCCAGCGTCTGTCCGGCAGGGTGGACAATGCTCGCTCCGTCTTTGGTGAAGGTGACAGTGAAGCCTTTATCGCATATTTTGGAGATGCTGAGTAGGTTGTTTCTCAACCCGGGGCAATAGAGCGTCTCGCTCACTTCAATTTCGGCTTCTTCTCCATCAATCAGGGTGGCGACTTTTGCTGTACCGATTCCATTTATTTGAGTGGTGGATTGGTCCGCCATCATCAGACTATTTTCTGTAGTCGGGGAGATCGACTCGAAAATCTTTCCATCAGGGCTTAGGTGTGATGAACTCCCCGAATCGAGTATCCACAGCTTTTGGTCGTTCGAGTCCATGCGGTCTGTAGAGTGGGTCACTTCGGTGTGGAGTGACACGTGTTTATTCTTCACTCCGGAAGAAGACCGGAAGTCTACAGCTTTGTGACCGGGCTTAGCACACTTGTAGCAGATTATTTTCGTTGTGTCTCTTCCATTCTGGTATTGCTGCTGCTGTTGTGGCCACTTCTTTTTCTTAAAAGGTTTCCTGTTGTCATTATTCCATTTAGGCTTAGCGGCTCCGGTCGCCTCGTCGTGATGGGAGTTTCCATTTCTCGAGAGGTAAGCCTGTTCAGAAGAGGTTGGCGCTCCATCCTTTGAATTTCTGGCTTCGAATTCTTCTAGCAGCTTAACTTTGAGATCATCCGGCGACGGTAGTTTGTCCCTAGTTTCGATTGCGATGCGAAAATTTTCATAGTTCGCTGGGACGCTGTACAGCATTAGAATTGTCAATAAATCATCTGCGATCTTGACGTCGAGTGCGTTCAATTTATCCACGGTATCGGTAAAGTTATTCAAGTGTTCAGCCATGTTCTCGCCAGTCGTCATTTTCCTAAACAGAAGTTGCTTCAACAGCGATGCCTTTTTGGCGGGACCCTTCGATTCGTAGATCGACTCTAATTTCGTCCATACTTCGTGTGAAGTTATGCAATTTTTGATGTGGCATAGTTCACTTGGGCTCATAGCTAAAACTATGTCGGCCTTCGCCTTTCCGTCGGTGACTGTCCATTTTTCGGCGTCTACCTCCGGTTTCACTTCTGTTCCGTTCACGTAACTCCAATGGTCATTTTTGACGAGTATAGCTTCAATTTGTATTCTCCAGGTGGAATAGTTCGACTTATTCAGTTTCTCGATGCTGTTGGTTTGTGCCATATTCGTGAAAGTCCAGGTGCAAGTTCAAACGAAAAGTCCACGTGCTATCGTAATGGCTGCTGATACGGTCGGTTAGCTTGTTAGGCCTAACTTCTCTTTTGTAAGCCTAACCACGCTACTCTTTCAAAAAGGAAGTCCAGTTTTTTTTTGTTCATCGGCGTTCATCGACGTGCCTGGGCCCGTAACCTATCGGGGAGGCAATGGATCGTTTCAATAATAAAGAGTAGCAAACTCGTACAGTAGACATTATTTATTAAAAGATCTCCATCTTATTCACGTTAAGGACGGCACATTTTTATGTCTACACATCACAGCATTTTAAGGAAAAAAAGAGTACAGTTACATCTCAGGGACATTGCAACATACACAAGAGGGCGCTATAGTCTCGTGGGATGGGCTCATTAGTGAAAAGGTAAAAGGGGTAATATTGACTTACACCAATAGGCACCTCCATAGAAGCCCATGTTAAATTGTCCAACTTTGGGGGCATCTCAAGAATTAACTAATTAATATATCCATTTCAAATTTTCACAGTTTCATCTATAGATATTTTTAAGTATTTTAACACAAGATTATTTTGAAAAACTAAAAACTAGATTAAATATGAATTTTTTTAAATATCGTTGAAGAATGTCAATATTTTTAACCTAAAAGATTTTTTTTAAAAAAAGTAAAAACTTTACAGACTATTCCCTGCGTTAAAATGTTTAAATATACTTGTGAATTACACATAAGAAAATTCAAGTATTTAAATGAATAACATTTTTAGTTATGTGCCCCCAAACATTCACATGATTCAAAAATTGTAAAACCGAGAAAAACCAATTTAAAGTTTTTATTGTTAACCCATTTCCTTACGAAGGATTTTTGCTTCCTCGTAATATTTGTTTGGAATAACATTATCGAATCCTTAGTCGTTCGGCCGTTCTGGGCCGTTTCACTAAAGAAAGGGTAAAATAAAATTGCCTTTAATGTCAAAAATATTTTTCCAATCGTCTTAAAACTTTGTGACATTATTAATAAAGGTTGATATAGTATTTTAAGCCACTAATTTTTTTAAAAATTTTTGCAATGATTTTGGGGTGCCAGACCCCCTTAATTTTTTTAGAAAAAGTTCTTAAAATAATTTCTAATTAAAATTGAGCTGAGAATTTAGGTTTAAGTCTTTGTTTGTACAATATAGTCATTTTTTCAATTTTGACCTCAAAATTTGCAAGCGCAAGCCTAATCCCAATGTGTTCAAATAGCTATATGTTTAATATAATTTATTTTAGTTTTAGCTAAAGTTTCATAAATTTTAAAATTTGTTTTATATTAATTAATCTTGTACAATTACATATAAAAAATTATACTTATATATTGAGTAGTTAAAAAACTACATGAAAGATCAAACTATACCTTGTAGTACCTTCTTTGCACATTTTTAAGACTCCTATGACCCCTTAATACAACATGGAAGGTTAAATTTCTTTTCGAGGACAGTTTATTTCTCATTAATTAGCTGACAAGAACAAAAAAAAAACATTTATTGAACAAAAACATTGTACAGGGAAAATGCAAGACATCTCAAGCAACACACAAGCCAGGGCAAAGAAGCCAGGCGAATCATAGGACTTAGCAACTTTTGGCACAACAGCACTAAAAATAAATAAGATTAAATCAAAAAATAACATTTGTTGCTTTTCCAAAAAAAAACCTATTATAAACTAAGTTTTAAATTCATGATGAGACATTCGTTATTAAAAGGCTATAGAGCGGAATGTCTGTAACCTAACCTATTGAGTGGGGTATTCCGCGCAATAAAGCCTGTTTAAATAATGTGAACAATATTGAGAAATTGTATTTAGTTAAAAAGTTAGTTTATACATTGGTAACCAGATGCCCACAGTCTGTTATTTAAGTTAAAATCTCAATTTTAAGCAACAAACACTTATGGTCCCTTTGTAAAGAATTTGCGGATTTGAAAAACTTGGCAAATTTACAAATGGGAGAGGCCAGCTTTGTCATTTGGTTGCCTTTCAAAATTAAGATGCTCTTTGCCAGCAGCCCAGATGAACACCAGCCACCAACTCATGTTCAAACCCTGGTCAAAAGCTTGGGAGTGAGACAAGCTAACCATCACCTGCAGCAATATTTAACCAAAAGATATTTGATAATGAATGCTAACAGCCACAAAGCAGTCCAAAATCAAATGTCATTTAGTTTAGGAAATATGGTGTATCGTTGACAGCTCTGTCTGAAAAAAAAAAACCACAAAAAACATTGAATTACAACACAATTAAAACAATGAAATCGAATAAACAATGTAAAGGGACACGAAACAATTATCCTTGGCAGTGCTGAGGGCAATGTATTTAAAAACAAGTTTTGACTTGCATCCTTAGAATATCAGCAAATCTGTAATTTCTAACTTAAACTTTTGTCAGCCATACTAGTTTGCCTTTTGCTTTTCCTACAATATTAATGGTAGCCCAAACACAGTTGCTCAGGGCCGGATTTCTAAAGGCTAAGTAGGCTGCAGCCTACAGCGGCAAATTTTGGGACCAATTAAAGCGACATTCAGCATAAAAAAAATTATTGTAAAGATTCAAATATTTTTAAGAAAGAAAACAAATAATTTACATTAATGCGTAAACGTGTATAGTGCTAATGTTTCGTAGCAAATATGTCGCTTTTAAGGGCAAGTGCACCTGCCCCCCCCCCTCCTCCAGGATTTCGAAGTTTAGTGGAATAGTTGAAAAAACTTCACCTATTTCTCTTTCGATTTAGAGTGTAAAGGTATATAGAGGATTCTAATCTGTGAGGGTATTTTAAACAGCACATACCATCCTATTTAATACCGGCTGCCTTTCCTAAAGTGGGAGAATATTGCGACAGGGGCGACCAACCGTAGCCTACAGGCGGCAAATCTTTAAATCCGGCACTGCATTTGCTGGATGCATAGAAGCTGGAGCGTCAAATCTGGAACAGCTAGTCTTAACGACTTGCATTACTTTTCCAAGCAAGGTAAAGCCCAAAATATGGTAAGCACTATACACAACTCAATTAGTATTAAGTGGCAACTGAACCAACCAACCTTAAAGGTCTGTTTGTGATAGCTACGAGAAAAAGGTCGGACCTTTATTTCGAATGCCAATTTATAGACAATGGTCAGGCAACATATTTGCTTGATGACATTTTAAAAATTATATAACTTTTTTGATAGTGCTTATAGCTCTGTAATTAGTTTACTAGTTTTCATTAATCTCCCCTCTTCGTGAATTAGAGTACAATCTAGTCCTTTGAAATAACTAGGAATGTTTTTGAAAGCACTAAATTTTACCATTTGTCCCTTTACAAAAGGATTTCTCCAAGCTGCTATCTTAACCCTAAAAATGAGTATAGTATTAACTGAACAACAAATGCCATTGAATTCTTAATTATCTTAAAATGACAAACTGAACAGAACTGACAGACAGTTTTAAAATAAAAACTTCACAATAATCACATTTTAACCTCTTGAAACCTGGAGTTCTTTTTCGGGGATATTTTTCAAAACCTCCCCACAAACAATTAACCAAGTTAATTAGTTTTGAAATTGACCTGGTGCGAAATATTCGAAAATTAGTTTTCAGACGTGGTTTTCAGGCAGCAATATTTTATTCCTTTTAAAATATACAGTGGATAATTCGAACGTCCCTAATTCGAAATCGTCGTTAATTCGAATATTTCTCTTGGTCCCTTGAACTTTGTATTAAATCATTGTATATAAATTGTGGATAATTCGAAGTTCAACTTCGTTAATTCGAAGTTTTTGTAGAAAAATAAATCTTCATTTTGCATTTTTTCTGTAAAGAAAACCTTTATCCGAAATTCTTTCATTGTGTGCGAACATTCCTTAGATAAGAGACACCTGGAATTCGCCCCCCCCCCATCTTCTTTTTGCTCCTCCACCTGTTTAACTGGTTTCGTCCCGGTTCCTCGGCAGGTGCAGATCGCAGATGGTGTGAGTGACTAAACTTATTCTTGCTTTGAGGCTCGTTTCATTCGTCATTCCAGCTTCTTGCTGTGATCTTCAAGGTTGTTAGAGTTTTATCCAACATGTCTTTGAGTAAACCACGCGTTCAGTACAAGACTTTAACGTTTGCTGAAAAGGTCGCCGTAATTCGTGAGGTGGAAAAGGGTGCAAAGAAGAAATGTGAAATTGCCAAACAGTTTGGGATAGCGCCAAACACCTTATCCACATTTTTGAAGGACAAAATTCTCAGCAACGCTGCTAGTGGAAATCCAAAAAACCGCAAAAGAGCTAGAGAACCGGACAATCCTGAAGTCGACGAGTGCGTGTTGAAGTGGTTCAAGCAAGCACGGGACAAAAACATTCCTCTGAGTGGTCCCCTTCTCCGAGCTAAAGCGGAGGAATTTTCTGTCGGCGTAGGAAAAAGTGATTTCAAGGCTAGCACTGGATGGTTGGACGGGTTCAAAGAAAGAAATGGCATAACATTCAAATCCGTATGTGGTGAAAGTGGAAGTGTGGACCAAGGAGCGGCAAAGGAATGGAAAAATGATCTTTTAAAGATTATTGAAGGAACACCGGCTAAAGACATTTTCAATGTTCATGAAACGGGTTTGTTTTTCAAATGCACTCCGGACAAGACATTGGCATTTACGGGAGAGCGTTGCAGTGGAGGAAAGAAAAGCAAAGAACGAGTAACGTTGTTGGTGGGAGCAAGCATGGATGGAAGCGAAAAGCTGCCTTTGCTAATGATAGGAAAATCTGCTAATCCACGATGCTTCAAAAATGTGAAATCAAAGCCACTAGAGTATACCGCAAACAAGAAGGCTTGGATGACTGGAGAGATTTTTGAAGGTTGGTTGCTGAAACTCGATAAAACATATCGAAAAAAGAACAGAAAAATCATCTTGTTTATTGACAATTGTACTGCGCATGACTCTATTCCGGCTATGGATAATGTCAGAGTTGTTTTTTTCCCGCCAAACATGACTTCTGTCGTGCAACCAATGAACCAGGGCATCATAAAAAATCTTAAACATTTCTATAGATGCCTTGTTGTGCGACACATCTTGCAAGATTCTTCTTCGGATAAAAAATGCGCCATAAATGTCCTTGATGCAGCTCGGATGTCACATAATGCGTGGTCACAAGTGACCGAAAAAACAATTTCTAATTGTTTTCGAAAAGCAGGGTTCGTACTAAAGGAAAAGGATCCAGTTGAAATCGTAGAGGAAGATGTCCCCCCGCAACCGGACGCATGGGATACCGAAAGAATGGGCGTCACCTTCGAAGAGTACGTCAATATGGACGAAGACGTAGAAGTCTGTGGAGAACTTTCTGACCAAGACATCTTATCAGAAGTGGTAAGCAATAAAAAGGGTGCAGAAGAAGATGATATAGAGGATGAAATAAAGGCGGAGAAAGCAGCGCCAATCCCTACATCGTTGGAGGCGCTTTCTCATATAGGCGAAT
This sequence comes from Hylyphantes graminicola, assembly GCA_023701765.1. Taxonomy (NCBI): domain Eukaryota; kingdom Metazoa; phylum Arthropoda; class Arachnida; order Araneae; family Linyphiidae; genus Hylyphantes; species Hylyphantes graminicola. Next base: position 36,345,630 of record CM043116.1, read on the forward strand.
TTCGACGGTGCGTTGAAGGACAAACGAACGTAAGTGAAGCTGTGTTTCGTTCACTTAACATACTGGAAGATTTTGTTAATCAAAAAAGACTAAACTCTACTAAACAAACTGAATTATCGCAATTTTTTTTGCTGAAATGTAAATAAAAGAATTCATATTAAATGTAAATTTATTAATGTTTTATTAACATACAGTGTTTAATGTTTTATACACCATGCTATATGTAAATAACTTATTGGAAATATCCTTTTTAGTCATTTAGAGGACCAAATACTAAACAAAAAAATTAACTTTTGTAATTCGAAGTTTTGGATAATTCGAATTTTTGTAGTGGTCCCATCGACTTCTAATTATCCAAGTTCCACTGTATTTAAAAAAGTAATTTCTTTTTTTAAAAAAAGGAAGTTGAACGACCATGCGACATTGGCGTTCATAAAATAATAACTTTCATAGCACATATAATTTGTATTTTTAGAACTTAAGGCATGTCACAGTAACTATTAATCATTTTTTAAAATTTACTCAGCAAAACATACTTTTTAGTATTATGCATGAAAACTATGTTTAGATGAAGATACGTGCTGAGATCGTAAGAGGTTAAAGAATAATGGGAAAACGAAAACTTATTTACCTGCTCCTTTCGTTAAAATTTGATGAAAAACAAAAAGCGACAATAGTAAGTACATGGCTCGTCAAATATTAACTAGGAAAAACCAAAAACTGGGTTAATTTAGATTTTATTTACTTACCTATTTTGATTATATGCTTCTTTCCACAAATAGTTCTAAGACAGTTTTTAATTTTCTAAATTCATTAAATAATTAAAAAAAAATTTGAAGCAGAAAACGTGGTATAAATTCCGACGCCAGCCATTTTGTAATAACAAAACAGATTGCGAAACTGGTGACGTATACAGAAGCTGCACTCTGATTGGTTATTCATCTGGGGTTACCCTCCAGCAAAAGTTCCTTTATAGTGTAAATCTCGTCCCGGGCGGGGAGGGAAATTTTCTCCAGAGACCTGTACCCATGGGAAACTGTGCAATGACCGCCCACAGGACTTTCGGACCCAGCAGATTTTACGAGCACGTACTCCGCATATACTCGACAAACACAAACATCCATGCCTGAACGGGATTCGAGCCCGGACCCAGCAGCTCCAGAGGCCAATGCCTTAACCACTAAGCCGCTGGATTGGCTATGTTCAGTGTCTTCAGTTGGTGAATTCACCGGTATATTGCTTCATTCCAGCGCATTGACCAGATTTTTTTGTTGCTTCATTTCGTTCACGTGCCTCGTAATTTTTTAAATAACCGGTCAATCTTTCATTTTTCTCAAACCGTAAGATACCCAAAAAAATTCTACATCAAAAATAATTTCTACATGTTTCATACTAACTAATAATGTACTTTAATTGAAATTTTCTTTTAGAGTTTTGAAAAAGTTTGGTATACCAAAAGCAAAGTACTATCTGCAACCGTCTTAATTAGAAAAACCAAACAAACAAAATGGCTGCCCGGTGCTCCATGTGTTTATCTCAATTTATTAGAACTAATTCAAATAGACTTTTAGGAAATTATGCCTCTAGTCGAATATATAATGCAAAGTACAGTACCCTTGGTGCATCTACGTCCTTCCATACATCTTTACTGAAGTTCACTTTCCCAACAAAAGTACATTTTTCAACTCAGAAACCAGCTGATGTTAAAGTCTTGACTGATGACATACTGCGAGCTGCAAGATCTAAACAAAGTAGTCAAAATGAGGATGAACAACATTCCCAAGAATCGGAAGAAACCAAAAAGCAAGACGAGTTTTCTAAACGGGCAATGAAATATACTTTCTTAGCTTTTGGTGCAATGTTTGCTGGATTTACGGGACTAGCCATATATGAATGGGGTCGGTATACATTTTCATTAAAATTGACGCTATTTTTCGTGATAAATTTTTTTATTTATTAGTTTAAGTGAAGAGCTATGTTTGAAATTTTAAACCATAGTATGGAAAGCAAAATATAAAAGCCATGTGTTAAAATTTTAACTTAAATATAAGAAAAATAGAATTTTCACCTTTTACTTGGCCTGGAATTTTTAAAAGTTGGTTAAAATTTAGTGCTGTTCTTTTGATTATTAAAATATTCAAACTTCCCAGACTCAAAAATAGTCCAAATGAGATGTAGTGTTATGTTAATTCAATCAAACCGCTATAACAAATACTAACGTTCTGTTAAATACCACCTACCCACTGAAAAAATCTGTTATTCTTATATTTCTTACTATCTGTAAATTACCTCTTTATTTCTGCTTAAAAGCAAAAAATTCTAGTTTGATAGTTGAGTTATTTTGCATTGTATTGTGTTGAAAAAGTATTGACATGTCCTTTCTAGCATTATTAAGACAATTGCTAAGCTTTTGATTCTTTGGCCCAAAATTAAGTTGGAATCATGCTAATAGGAATCTGTTTGAAGTAGTAAGGTTCCATTTCAAATCTGCTCTTTCTGTAGCCAAAAAAAACAGACTTGGCACTCTTTAATAAACCAATAGGAAATGATTTAAGAACATGTGAAGTAGAAATTAATATAAGCTCGTAAATTATATTTTCCTCCCGTAAGCCTTTCTCTAATTCAAAACTAAATATTTTCTATTATATTACCCTTGTCTTGTATCTTTCGAATAACCGGTTGTCTACTATATTTACTTATAAAAGATACTTGGAGCCCACCGTACTACACAATAGTGTTGTTGATATTTAAATTTTAATTATTCAAAAAAATATGTGTCCAAATACTTAGTTACTTAATACTTAGTTAAAAAATTATTATTTAAACAGGTAAACCTCCAATGGACGAAGAAGGAAATATTGTAAGTTCTTTTTCCCTAATATTCTAATTCGTTTATTTCTTAAAAATGAAAACATTTGATTCATATATTTCCTAGCAATTTCAAATAAATGAATGAAATAAATTTTAAAACTTTTTATCAAATATAATAGTTTTTTCCCTTCAAATTTGCTATCATTAAGCACCTACTTTATTCATTCCCAAATATTTTTCTTTAAAACATGTATATTTTCTTTAAAAGATTCATATTTTCAATATTCTTTTTTTTTTTTAAGGTTGAAGATGAATATTCCCAAAGTAAGTTTATTTGTTTAACATTTGTAATTTTTTTAAAGCCATGCTGTAACAAAACATGCTTTTAAATTTATTTTTAAATGCACTTTTCCTAAATACTCTGCTAAATGTGAATTAAAAATCCCGTGTACATATTTGTACATAAGAAATTCACATGTATTGGTGAGAATAAAGATTTATTTATTAAGTTCTTTAAAAATAGTTACAAAATAGCAGCTTTATTAGCTTTACCAGTAGAGTTTTAATTTTTCCGTGGACAAAGCTAGTTTCTTTCAGCAGTATGTAACTGCTTTAAATCTTTTATTGTATATCTGTTTTTAAAATTTAGGCACCAAGACATTGATGCAATGCCAACAAGATTCGAGTTCTTTTAATTCTTGCTCAGAAAGTTTAAATTGTTCAAGGCATTTGTAAGGGCTTTTCCTGTATTGCTATTACTTCACCCCACGTTCAGTCACTTCTTCAATTTCTTAAACTTTTAAAATTCATAAAAAAAGATTAATTCGGAATATTTTCAATCCAATACAAGACATTGGTGCTTACAATATCGAAAATCAATCAATAAACATTATCTGCTGATTCAAAAGAAAAATTATTTCTCATTTTCACGTTAATCACCTAAAGTGTTTTAAATTTTGCAAATTGTTAATGAAGTCAATTTTTTCAAAGAAAAAATAAAATGCTTTAATTTTTTAGTGCCAGCATTAAAGGCTTACCTGTATAGAACATATAAAGAAATGATGTACTACAATAAAGTAAGTTTAGTTGTTTAGTAAGTAGTAGTAAAGTAAGTTAAGTAATAAAGTAATTTCTAAGTTTTATCATAATTTATTCAAAGAAACTAAACGTTTAAAACCTACATTATATTATTATTTATGTTCATTATATGTATATGACATTTATGCTAAGCTAAAATAGATATAAGCATTTTTACTTATTAATGTTAAAATAAAATTAAATCGATAAGTTTATTAAAATTTACCTTTGTTGTTATGTTGTTCAATAAATTTTTCAAAAAATAGAAATAAATAATGATGATAATATTTCACTTATTCATTGAACTGAATAAGTTTTTCTAGAGTCATGTCTCGTTATTCATTTTTTTTCTCTTTCAAATCTTATTTAGCTTTTAGAAATGAAATATTTGTTTTCTTTAATAGCTTATCAAGGAACCATCAAGGGATAAGCTTTTGCCGGATCCTCTCGTAGAACCTTATTATCAACCACCTTACACTTTAGTTTTAGAAATGACTGGAATATTAGTGCATCCTGATTGGACAGTAAGTTTAAATTGATGCTTCCCAGGTTTATGGATTAGATTTTATGTTTTAATTATAATAGCTGCAAGTTTTTAGCCTCGATTAACCAACCGATAGAACAAAATAGAGAGATTATTTTATAAATTAATGTAAAAATAATTCCTTGCTATCATGACAAAAATTCTACTCTGTGAAGGAGTAAAAAATATTTCATGTGTTATATTGTAAATATTTTGTTATCATGTAAAACAATTGTGGTACAGTAGAACCTCGATTTTGCGACCCCACGATTTAGCGACCCCTTCGTTATAAAGACCTCTTCGGAAAGTCCCAATAATTTTACCATAGGAATAGTGTTAAAAATCCTTTTCTGCGACCGGAAAACTAGCAGTTCCTCGATATTGCGACGAATATTTGTTAGACATTTAAGAAAACAAATTGATACCAGAAGCCATTTTCATATTTGCTTCAAAATTTCAACTTGTGGAAGTGTTTGAATGAGTAGAATCTGTTTGCTTTTGTTTGAGCACAATGAAGAAACCCCTCCTCAAGCAAGGAAAGGGGTCGATAAAGCTCTAGATTAGCGGTCGCCAGTCGCCAACTGGAGACTATTACATCAAAAGTGGCTACCTAAAAATCGAACCCCAGTCGCCAAAAGTGGCGATCATAATTTTTAATTTTTTGTTCAACAAATAACTAATACTGAAGCTGCATTTCTAAAATAATAATTAGTCGGCCTCCATGTGACGTAAATGGAACTGGGCGACGGAAATCTCAAATGCAAATTTGAATCTTTTAAACATTTGAAATTTTTTTAAATCTTGCTTTACGATCACGGCAATTTACAAGTGATTGATTAACAGCTGATTAAGATCTCAACTATTCCTTTAAACAATTCGGATACGAGAAAATTTCATGAACAATCGTGGCGATTCGAATTTTCTCCTTCTAAGAATGGCCGGCCAATCACATAATATTTACATATTTGCTATGATCCTTTTTTTTACTGTCAATCTTTTCATATAAAAAAATTCTTTAATAAAATTGTGTTTTGTGGAAAATCGCATTTTTATTTTGTCGTACATACTTAAATTTGAAGCTGGTTCCTAAAATCCAAGTATGGCTATCGTTTTTTTTCAGTCTGGTAGCCACTGGCTACTATTAAAAATTCCCAGTCTAGAGCATTAGGGGTCGAACAATGGATGAATAGGTGAATAGGGCAGGGACGATTCCGGGAATTCGCCGGGGACCAGTGTTGCAAAACAAGCCAAGGTCAGCTTAATTTTTCGCTGTAGAAAATACGGCACCACATTTGACCATTGGACTAACTGACCTCGTATGAATTGCATGTCTACAATATGGCTCTTATAAAAAACGGAGCTAAATTTCTATCAATGTGAAATGTTATTTGTTGTCACAACTGTGAGAGAGAGCAATGCCTCGAATTTTCTACAAAAAATAACAGAAATAGAAAAGGCCATAATTAAGAACTCTGTTAGAACTTTGAAACAATCTTCAATTGCTTCATTTTTATCTGCACAATAAGTGTAAATGCAAATTAAACGTTTCTATATGTATGTATAAGTTTTTCCTCAGTTTGTAAAAGATTTTTTATTAAAATTCTTTATAACGTCCCTTCGATATAACGACCGTAAGTTGTTGGTCCCGAGAGCGGTTGCTGTATCGAGGTTCTACTGTATTAGGTATTTTCAAATTTTCTTTTTCAGTATCAAACTGGGTGGAGATTCAAAAAAAGACCAGGTGTGGATTATTTTCTTCAACAAGCCGGACATCCTATGTTTGAAATTGTAGTTTATACCAGTGAACAAGGATTTGTGAGTAATTTTTTAAGTATTATATGCATGGTTGCCACAGTCCTTAAAAAGCGCTTGAAAAAAAAACATGCATTAATTTACAATGTCTTGAAAGTGCTTGAAAAACATTATTCGCCTTGAAAAGTTATTTTTAGGGCTGACGAAATTATCTTGAAGTGTTGCGAATGTTAATTTTAGCTTCATTAAGAACACTTTTTCAATGTGAATCAGTTTCTATTTTATTTTTCGATTTATTGTTTGCATAGTCCAAGAAGGCTTAGTAATTGATTTTAGGTTGATTTTTTAAAAACTAAATTAAATAGTTATTTTTGTGCACATATGTAAGTTAATTTGAAAGTTAGAGAGCTCTTAGACATTTTCTAAGTGAATTTTGAAAAACTATCATGAAATTTAGGTGTTGCATGTTTGAATATACAGTCCTTGAAAATGGAGAAATATATCCTTGAAAAGTCCTTAAATAGTCCTTGATTCTTTTTTACCAAAATGTGTGGCGGGGCTGGGGAGCCCAGTCGGTTAGGCACTCGCCTAGCATGCGAAAGGTCCCAGGTTCGAGTTGGCATCGCCAAAAAAACTGCCGACCTATAAACGGCCCCTTCAGCCAAAAATGTCCAACGAATAATACCCCGTGTAAAGGAGTGCACGTTAAATATCTTTAACAGTCCTAACGCTGTGTACGATGTCGCCCTCAACTGTTGCGTTGGGTGCCTATTCAGGTGCCGGCTCGTCACTTGACTGTGGTTCTAAAATACGACGCCCGTTGCCAAGGGGACGTACATAAATTACGTCACGCTCATAGGGGGAGGGAGGGGTATGCGACAACGTGACGGATCGTGACATGGAGGGGGGGAGGGGTAATCGCTTGCGTGACGTAACGATTCAAAACTTCCAATTTCGCAAGGAAAATCTGTTTTTTATAAGAACAACAATCTTTAGAAAGAAATCTGAAATCTTTTTTTAATCATAAGAAACACTTAAACAAAGGAAAATATTAAAATCAACTTAAAAAAAAGGGGGGGGTGCGACAAACGTGACGTAATTTTAGGGGGAGGGGTTCGACCAAACGTGACGCAGCGTTACATAGGGGGAGGGAGGGGTAAAAAAAGTCAAAATTTTGCGTGACGTAATTTATGTACGTCCCCCAATAACCAAAATGTGTGGCAACCCTATATATGGTTGACTATTTAAATAGACACATGTAAAAAAAGGCCTTTTGAAAGTATTCATGTAACTTATTCTTTTCTCGTAGTTCAGTTAAATATCTTTGAAATGACAAATAATTTTTTGTAAAAACATACTTAAAAAAAAAATACTTACCTGTTCTTCATATCAATTGAATTGCTAACTATTACAATGTTTGAAGGTATTTTAGTAAGTGTCCAAAGCTGTTATTTAGTTATTTACCTTAAATCATTTATTGAAAATTGTGAAATATTGTAAAAAAAAAATACTTAAAAAACTAAATTAAATAATTGAAAATTTGACAAAGTTATTAAATGATGAAAGTTATTAAATTTTCTATTGTATATTTTCATTTGTTAACTACTACAAAATAAATATAAACAAGTCTACATGAAATTGGTACAAGTTTTAAAATTTTATGTATATGTATAACATTTGCTTTGCTGGTAATAATGTTCTAGTTATTACAAAATGATCATGAATATTTCTTTTTAGACGGCTTTTCCAATTATTGATACTTTGGATCCTAATGGCTATGTTGCCTATAGACTATTTAAAGATGCAACCAGATATATGGATGGACATCATGTAAAGGTAAAGAAATATATATTTTGTTCCAAGAAATGTAGATATTGATTTAATTCTTAAAAAATTTGAGGATTTTTTTCTTCTTGAAACAATTCCGTGCTTTTGTAGTTGTTTTCATCTTTTTTTTAATTGCATTTTATGTATTTTAGGATTTGTCATGCCTAAACAGGGATTTATCTAAAGTTATCTTCATTGATTGGAATGAGAAGTCATTTAAACTTCAACCCGAAAATGCTTTAAAGTTGAAGAGATGGACAGGAAATGATGATGATAAGACATTATATGACTTAGCTAACTTACTAAGAGGTAAACATTCATTTCTTTTCTGTGTTTTTTCATGTTAAAAAAAGCATTTTATTTTAAAGAGTTGGTTATTGTCATGTTATTTTTTTCTTAATTATAAGTGATTGCTGTAACTAACAAAAGTACTATGATTGTACTATTTAAAATTAAACATTTACCGTAAATAGTAAATTTTGCAAAGCTTCTCTCAATATTTGTGTGAAACATGTTTAATTTGTTTAACCTTTTCCACTCTTTTGTTGCCATATTTGCGGCACAGCAAAATCAAAACAAGTTGGTATTTTTATTGGTTGTTGTAGGTAAATAAGAATTAGATGTTTCTGGCTTGGTTGTTGACAAAATCTCATTCTAGAGCTTTCAAAACTAAGAAATAATGTGTCGCAGTAACTCACGTGACACATGGGGGAAGAGTTATGTTGGTTTAGGTCTATGAATGCACAGTGAAGTAAGTTTGGATTATCGTCTCACTAGAGTTGCATGAGGGCTTTTCTCCACTCAATTTAGAACTGCAGTCAAGTGACGAGCCAACACAGATATGAATGCACAGTCTAGTTTATAAAGTTTTGTAGCAATAATTATACAGAGTTTATTTAATAAAAGGAAAATATTATAGTAGATTTTTTAATAGCAGTGTAAATTTTAAAAAAAACTACACGGGAACTAAAACAGGGTGGTAACAGAACCTGGAAATCAGGGAATTCTCAGGGAGTTTTTCAAATTTCGCAAAATATCAGGGAATTTTTCCATTTCAGATTATTTAAACAGAAGGTTTAGGTTGTTTTTGTGATCACTATACTAGTGAACCGGCCTGAACCGAAGCTACATTATCAACCGAAGCTATTATTATCAAATGCCTAATATGCTCCAAAGTCCCAAAGCTGCTTGGGTGCCTCAGGTGTCGGCTCATCACTTGACTGTCGTTCTAAATTACAACACCCGTCGCTAATAGCCCTCATCTAGCTCTAGCATGACAATTCAAACTAAACTAAAAAGTAATTGTAAAATCAGGGAATTTTTTTATGAAAGTATCGGGGAAATCATGGAAATTTCAGGAAACTTTTTTTCATGGATTTTGTTACCACCCTTTAAAAAAACTATACAAGCGAATCCCATTGTTTCAAGGTTTTTTTCTACCAGCTTGAATACTAATACAAACCAGCAGGAATATTAATAAAACTGACACCTATGTCCAAGAAAATTAATAAATTTTACCTTTTGATTCATCAATGCTCAATTGAGTTTCATAATCTTAATTTCAGCCGGCTCATTTTTAACGCTTTCGCTATGCAGGAATTGCAGGATATTTGTTTATGTGCAATATGTGATAGGAATATCGTCATCGAATCCTTAGTCTGGGCCTTTTAGAAGTGAAAGGTTTAAAGATAAGCTAACTTCTTCATTTTTTCCTTTTAAAACATAGCCTTGTGGAGATTTTGATAATTGAACTTGTAAACATTTTAATTCTTATGTTTTTAAACATGTTATAATAATTATTTTGACACTAATTGAGCATTATTCTTTTATATCAGTTTACATTTTTAGATTCTTTTCAATTTATCATTTTAAATTACATATAACAATGGCTTTTAATGATAAACATTTTACTCACTGCGAGGTTGTAAAGTGACTTTGATGATTATTCGTTAATATTTTCATATAATTATTCAGCACAGAGGCGCCGACTCCATAGGACTTGAGGGGGCCCGAGCCCCCTCAAAAATTCGTTTAGGGGGGCTGAGCCCCCCCAATAATTTAAGAAAATTATTAGTTATATTATGTATTGTAAAATCACAAAATTAGGATATTTTCGTTCAGTGTGTCAGAATATCAATATTACGTAATCTTATTTTTTATTCGTTTCTTTTACTGTGCATTTTTTCTCTTTTTGTATGGCGCCTGCTGCCGGTCACGTGAGCGGTTGGTGTCTTTTATTAAAAGTGTAGGTGTAACATTAGCTAGAAAGAGTTTTGAGTTTGTATTTTGAACTGCCCGAGCACGTTATCTTGTGTGTAATGTGAATAAAGTTTGCAATGGATGGTTTTGTTACCTTTTGGTAACAAATTTATCTATTGCAGGCGCCCGCTTGGAAGTATACTATATTAATTTATTAGTTGCTTTCAAAGAATTATTAATAAATATTTTTAGGATTTAAGACCAAATTAAAACCTGCTATTTACATACTTTTTGACTGAAAGTATTTGGCACACTGTATTAGCATTAACGTTGATATATTGTTTTTGTTTAATGAATCCTGAACCTTATTCAAGGTAAGCTTTAATTAGCTATTTCACTTATAAATCTGATGCAAAATACAGTGGAACCCCGGAAACTCAGGACTTGACGGCGTCTAGTTTCCTAAATGTCGAGTTTACATCAGGAGTGAAGGGTTATACGTACTGTTATAGTCCATAAGCATAATTATTACTGTAAATTAAATTAGCTTCTTACAAAATAACGTCTGTGTTTTTGTTTTATTTCCTTTTTCAAAGCCAAAAAATTTGTCAGGCTTTTCGAGTTTCCCGGAGTGTCGAGACTCGAGCTTTCGAGGTTCTAATGAATGCTCAGCATATGACTCTAAAATGCTTAAAAACTCACTATGTTTCATCGAAAATTTAGAAAATTTCCCGGGAGACAAAACCCTCACATGGGCCCCCCCAATATTTTCTATAAGTCGGCGCCCCTGATTCAGCATAAACTATGAAACATCCAATGAATAACTATTTCGCAACAGGTTTTTAATTGAAATACGATTTTTAGGTTCTCATAATTCAATACATTATGCATTGTATATCATCATCACACTTGCACGGCAAATAATATAAAATAAAGATGCACATTCGTACGAAAAAAAAACCATTTTAATAAATAAACTGAATAAAAATTGGTTATAAACATTCATTACTTAAAAAATAATAATATAGTAATCAGTTAATCAAAAATATGATACACATTCAATATCAAAACTATATATGTGTAATGACAGGGCTGCCAGTGGCGACTTAAAAGGCTACTAAAGCGACTATTTTAGCGTCTAGGCGACTATGGCAACTATTTAAGACCAAAAAGGGCCTAAAACGACTATTTTACGCAAAACCTTCAACTATTTTTAGTCTTGGGCGACTATTATTATATAGATCTAATTTTTCCATAGATGGCGCCACCAGGATGCTGCCAATACGCAAAACGTGGAGTGCAGATAATGCCTATAGTTTTTGTTTGGTTCTCGCATAGATCTAATCAAAAGTTCTCATCAAGTTTTTCTTTCGTTTTGCACAAACTAAAAGCAAAACCGTGTGTTTTTGAAATAGTACTTGACTTATGATTTTTTTTTTAGCAGCCTATGTAAAGTTTATTGAAACTAAAACTTTGATTTTGCATGCTTTGTTGAAGATTTTTTTAAGACTGCATTTGGGGATAGTATTGACGTCTGTCTGTTTGTTATTAATTTGCTTTATTTTGAAGTTTTTATTAAGTAATCTGGCGGTATCTAAAAGAATGGTATCGAAATACGTTTTTTAAATATTTTAAACAAAGTTATATTTTACTTGTGAATTTTGATGATTCTGGATCGTGTTAAATAAGAATACTTACATTTAATAGTTTTAATTCAGCCATCCTTCTAATTTAAAGCTGCGAGATATTTCAGTGAAACATATTTACATGGATTAGTATTGATCCTTATGTTTCTTGAATAACTGATAACTATTTAAAATAAACTTGTTTTTATTTTATATTATATTTTTTAATAAAATTATTTTCAAGTAAATTTTATCGGCAGTATCAATCCTTTCATTTGAAAGTTGGTGTTGCAATTTGTAAATTTAAGTTGCGGTCTTAAATTTTTTTTGCACAATTTAGCATTTAACTTCTTCCTACTCGCTTCTGTGAAATGACGGGCTTTTTATAGATGAATTTACTTAGATTTTTTAGCTAAATACTAATCAAAAATTAAAAATAGATAAATTTATATGCCATACATATATATTTTTGAAGGATATAAAAGGCACTTTTATGGCTGTTTCTTATCCAATCAGTAATGGAATGTTTTTGTTTTTTGAAAATTTTTATGCAATTGCTAATTAAATTCCAATACAAATAAGTAGATTTAAAATGTTTTCTCCTAATTTATGTTCTCTAACAGTTATATATAAATTGGTTTAATAATTTAACATGAAATTTTCTGTTGCAATACACCCGAAAAACTATTGGCAGTTTTATCAATCCTTTTAACCGAATGTTGGTGCTACAATTCTAAGATCTGCACTGATATAAGTATTAAGTTTTAGTTTTTAAATTTTTGCATCTTTGCATATTAAACTAATTTATCACTTTTTTTGGAAATTTTATTTTATTTCGGATAACATTCAATGCAAATATTAAAATAAAAATACATTTGTGTTATCTAACAATTAAAAGTTGCTTATTTAGTTAGGTAAAAGAGGATACTATTTTGGCTACTATTTTTTAACATCCGAGGCTACTAAAGCAACTATTTTCAAAGCTTTCTGGCACTGGCGGCCCTGTAATGATCAACTAAATATATATCATTAAATAAAGTGCACATTCCCACATTAAATAAAAGGAATGCTTATTAAAGATAAAAAAATAATATGTAATTATCAACTATATACTTTTTAAGGAATTCAAACTTAATTCACTTAACTTGTTTGACCTATAGGAAATGGGAAAAAAAGTATTCGAAATGAATATACATCTTAAGTATTATTTCCTTTTTTTTATTTTAGTTTTTAGACCACGGTAAAAAAATCGGTTACATAAATAACTTTTCATCGCATGATTCGGTAATTGGACCCGACCCAAACCAAACCTTAAGAGCTAATAGAATGCTAGATTAGTTGCAATAAACTTACAAATTTGACCAAGACTGTACTTTTTGATTAAAATAACAAGTATAATAACAAGAGAGGCCCAGTGGCCGAGTGGTAGTGCTTCGCATTGCCACGCCACAGGTCCGGGGATCGAATCCCGGACTGGGCGAGTTTGACCCAGCCTTTCATCCCTTGAGTAGGTCGATAAAATGGGTACCAAGCATGCTTGGGAACTAAACACTGGGGGTTCCGCGTGAGTCTGACCACCTTACCGGGACATATGCCTAGCACCCCAGAACCCTAGGTCACGAAAGCTTAAATAGGCACGGCAGGCCTTGGCCCAGTAATGGGCTGTTGCGCCGGGGAGTTTAGTTTTTTTTTTATAATAACAAGAAGTAAGAATATATTTTTTAGACTATGACAAATATGAGTTTTAGCTGCGTAGTGGAAAGGGTTAAAAATATATATTTAATAATTTTATCAAACTGTATTTCAGCCATTGCTACTAGTGGGATAGAAGATGTACGTACAGTATTAGAACATTATAGCCAATTTGATGATCCAATTCAAGCATTCAAAGAAAACCAAAAGAAATTGCAGGTAATTTTTTAAATAATAAATATGCGAATTAACTTTTCAACTATGTACTAATGAGTAAATATTAGCTCTTAGATTTAATAATTTGGAGTGGGGTATTTTGTTAACATTTGAATAAATTTTTGAAATTAATACATTTTATAAAACGGGTCAACTATTCATATTCTCATACTTGTAAGTGTAACTATTATATTGTATGGTTTTAGGGACGTTCAATATAAAAATGTAAAGTGATTTCTTTTTATTAATTTTCAAAAATACTTGATTTTATTTGCAATTATCTTTTTCTTAAATGTAAAACACATGATTGAGGCAATAAAATCAATAATTTATTAATCAATTTTCGAAGGTATATAATTCTGTTAATTGTTCCACATGCATTATTTTGTTTTTTAGGAAGAGGAAGAGAAAAGACTGCAAGATGAAATGGGAAGAAAATCTAGTTTAGCTGCAAGTACCTGGTCTAGTAACTTACTACGAAGAAGATAGTCTTTACCATTGCGAAATGTGTACAAATTAGTAGTAGTTTACTTGTTTCTCTCATTTGTGTTAATTCTAAATGGTTTGTGATTTAGAAGACTGTTCATTGTTCTTTCATTAAAATATTATTTTTCAGGGTTTTTTAGTTTTCATTTCATTTGAATGTTCATGTTTAGTCACCTTGCACCAGAATTCCCATTGTTTAAATAGTTTTATATAGCCTGACAGGTTATCAAGTTAGTATGGCAGGCTTCAATGATGTTTTCAACCCGTCTCTTTTTCCACGTGTGTCTAGGTCTTACTTCTTGCAGCAAAGTTGCAAGTAGTAGGGATTTTTTTTATTTCTATGATTTGATGGACATACTTCTGAAAATGAAACTTATAACATTTCTAGAGTTAATACACTTATGACATTGTAGGGGGGCTCTGTTAGAGCCAAGCACTTTATGTATGTACTATTGCACACTTTATATATGTACTACAGCAAATGCAATAGATTTTCTTACAGTTCTTTACTAAGTAAGCAAAAGCATAAAAAGTTATCCCAGACAACTGAAATTTTTAATATGAAGCGGTGGAAACATTTTTTAAACTAGTGTAATAAATATTACCACTAAAGTGCAGAAATCTGTTAATAAACTCGTTGCGTAGCTTATCTGTAGTAATTGATTTGTTCTGCTAATTAAAAAAAATACTATAACATTGCCCAAATAATGTGAAAAATACCAAATAAACTTCTGCATTTCTCTATTTTTAAATTAATGTTATGTACGTTTTTTCCGGATTAGTGGATTGTAACAATCATATGAGGGAAACAATTATTTGAACTTGAACATTAACATGTGGTTCAGTTGTATAATGTGCATGCTAAAAACTTATTATTTCAGTGACATTAATTCAATTTGATTTATTTGTGCAGGCATAATAAACAGATATTTTTTGTATTAATAATGTGATTTATTTTAATGCAAAGTATGCAAATGCTTGTGTAATTAATTTTTAAGATTGCTAAATCATTCTATAATTTACATCATAAAACATACCAAGTAAACAATTTTAGAGACCGAATTTGGTAATTCATAATTTTTATAACAAAAGTAGGGTAGACTGACTAGTGGAGTGAACAGGCCCCAGTGAATGAACATTCGGCAAAAATAATTAAAAAAAAAATAAGGATTGAAAATCATTGCACAATATGGATTGGAAATACTGACTTCCTCATTCATTCACTGGTTAGTTTACCCTATAATTTTTTTTTATAAAAATAAATTATAAACTCAATTTACAATTAAAACATGATTTTTAGGCTCGGATTTGTGCCAATATTTTTCATATATATGTGTTTTAAAATACTAATTCGAATTCCAAAAGTATCCAAACTACATTAGATTTGTGGATGTGTAAGGACAATATGTTTCTCTTCAGTTCCAGGATTGCTTTTTGGCAATTATCAGCTTAGTTTTGTTTAGTGTTGTTTAACCAAACTTAAGGTTAAAATGTGTGGAAAAATCCATTAAGTTACTTTGAATAAAGCTCTGATGATTTGTTCCTTTTAAAGACCAATATCTTTCTTGAGCTAGCTTTAATTTTACTGCGGGCTGGGGAGCCCAGTCGGTTAAGCACTCACTTAGCATGCGGAAGGTTCAGGTCCGGGCATCGCCAAAATAGCTGCCGACCTATAAACGACCCGTGCAGCCAAAAATGTCGGACGAATAATACCCCGTGTAAGGGGGTGCACGTTAAATATCCTTCAAAGTCCTTACGATGTGGCCCTTAACGGTTGCGCTGGGTGCCTTTTCTAATACTTGTCATTATTTCACTCGCTCGTGAAATAAAATCCACTAGTTTTAAAAAGTTTTACTTTTCACACTTGTTGCATAAATAACTATTTTTTCACTGCTTTTGGGTGGAAAAAAGTACTTTTTTTCACTGTTTCAAAAAGTCTAAACATTTTGCACGCATCTGATATTGAAATTATAATGTAAAAGTCGGAAATTTTTCACGCTATTATAAAAAAAACTATTTTAAGTTCATGGGTAAAATAATCTATTTGCCCGTGATATAAAAAAGTAATAACTTTGAGGATATAGTGATGGCATCTTTATTCAGACCAATCAAATTCAAATTTTATTCCTCCCGCAAAACGTGCTTTGCTTGTGTCGTGAAGTAATAAGTGAATTTAAATATCGCAAATTCTTTTCATTAACAGAGTTCTTTTTTATTTCGTTTAAAATTTCTGCCAAAAATATTTCTTTATACCGCTTCTATTCAAAAGTTCCTTCCACAAAATTGCTAAAATGAATCATCTTGCTAAAACTATTAAATATGCCAAACCTAATCAAGCTCCTGGACAATTGTCGACTTTCGTTGGATTTTCCCTTGGCCATGAAGGAAGTTCAAGTGGCTTGATGGACATCGATGGAAAGAGTTTCTTGGAAACCGTTGGGACAAAACTTCTCGCAGCCAACTACGATGTCAAAGGACATGGTGGACAGAAACGGAGCATCTCCAAGAAGTCCCAAACCAACAAGTTGGCCTCGGCTACAAGAAAGTCTAAGTCTGCTGGAACAAAGACGGCTGCAAAGAAGACATCCAAGCCGAGAAAAAATTCTGCTAAGAAGTCGCCAAAACCAAAAAAGAAGTCTGCTGGAGCCAGTGGCGGATCCAGCGGGGGGTAAATGGGGTAATTACCCCCCCTAAGATCTTAACTTTTATCTGTCAATTTTATAAAAACCTATTTTTTCATTTGTTTTAATATCAAATCATCTATAAAAAATAATACTTTTAAACAAGTACATATTTGAAAAGAGTTGCAATTAATTATTTAATTAAAATTATGAATGATTAAAAATTATTTATTAAAAGTTAAGAATTATTAATTTTTTAAAAAAATCCCCCCCCCCCCAAAAAAAAAATCTGGATTACCCCCCCTATGGAGGAACTCTGGATCCGCGCCTGGCTGGAGCCAGAAAGGCATCGGCATCAAAAGCGGGGAGGAATTCTACCGATAAGAAAAAACCTAAACCGAAGAAGCCTTCCAAGGAAGCTGGAGCTGATCCTCAGCAGCGCAGTTAAATTCGAAACGGTAGGAATGTATTATCCGGCAATCATTCATAAAGAAGCAGTCATTTTTGATAACCAGCGATACTAGACTTCAAAATTTCAAAGTATTTATTATTTCAATCAATTTTTAAACATATCAAATTTCAAATTTTTCTGAAAAATTTAATTGGAATATATTTTGCAGCCTTTTTTTGTTCTTAAAGCTATATAAAAGAAATTAAAATGAACCTGATGATACATTCTATCAATCAGTTTATTCCCAAAGGTGGATGAATAAAAAAGCAATTACAATCTCTAAAAAAATATTTCCTACAGTATCATACTTATTGAATAAAACTCAAGATTGTTAAAATCGTATAAAAGTGTGTACTTTTCTTTGAATAGGATATAAAACTTCAATAACTGGGAATTGTGTGTGTGTATAGTAGTAATTCAACTTTGACGAACATAGAATGTTTTTAGTTACTTGCTTTAATATTAAATCCCTTAGGAGCCAACGACAATTATAGACGCCATTTATTATGCATAATTCTTGCATTTTTTTTAAAAATTCGTTTTGAGATTAAATTGAGATTAATAGATAGATTTAAAATTTCGTTGATTTACACGAAATTCCCCAACTTTTCGATTTATTTAATAAAAAAAAATATTTTTTCAAAATACTAACTCTTGAAATATTAACTTTAATTATTTCGGATGCATAATTTTAACTAAGTAAAGTTCAAAAGAATACTACTACATTTTTTTTGCTGTTTAGTGTCAAACGTATAGTCATACCTTAATCCTTTTATTGTTAAAAATGTTTACATCATAAAATTTAGAACTGCATGTATTTTTTTTTTTTTTTACCTTTTGCCTTTTGATCCTTTAATATTCCAAATGTTTCCACACTACTATTACTATTCCAAATGTTACTATTCCACTTTTACTATTCCAAATGTTAGACATCGTGAAATTTGGTCATGAATGTATTTCTTTTGGCGATTTTCTCACTTAGCTTGCCTGTTTGAATATTTTCAAGGTGATGGCTGGCGAAGAGGGGTTTTCGTTTTAGTCGCCGTTATTTACTTCAATCAATTCCAGTGTGGCTCCTGGTTGGTAGATGATTTTTAAGCCTGTTTGGGGTAATTCTAAATAAGTTCCGTTTGTGGTATTCGGTGCCGTTGATCCATTATTGGTCTTGGTTTTTTTGACATACGGCTCTTTCGTCACAGTCGAATTTTGAGCGCAGCATTTGTGGACGATGAAATACACCATTATTCCAATTACCACATTACCAGAATTGATGTCAGTCCCATCATTACGGCTGTGTCCATTTCAGTTTGAAGGAATTTCTCAAGGGAAGTAAAGCTGCTGTGCTGGATATTATATGACTTTGTCCCTGCGTAGTTAAAAGCTTGCGGCCTTGGGAGACCAACGAATTACTAGTGTCTCTGATCATTTCAATTTTTCAAATGATCCAGAAATTGCTGAATTCCTTTTATTCTCGAGATTATAACGAGCGTTTGACCAAAAATTAAAATTTGAATTTGATTGGTCAAACATTGGGAAAAATTTGCATAAAATAAATAGAAAAAGATAGATAGCATAGAATAAATAAATAGATATGGTTACGAAGACTTTTGGGTTTTCAAAAATACTTTTGAGTTTTAAAAATATGTAGTCACAAAATCAGTTCTTGACTTTTATTTTATCAAATTTAGCTTAAAATATCTCGATTTTGTGGACTTTAAAAGGTTCCTATGTATTTTCTTTGCCCTTAAAAAATGAAAGAGTTAAAATACGGCTATAAGGTTATAATCAATAATACTAATCTAATTGTAAAATATAGACTCAGTTTTTTTTCTCTTTATTGCTAAACCGATGAGTTTATATGTAGTTATTAATTTGTATGAACCCCCACACAACACAGTTAATGGCTGTTTACTTTAAATGTGTTGAATGTCTTACATGAACATTATGACGCTTTCTATAATGTTCACCATCGAATAATGTATAAAGCAAATTTTAATGTCCTTACAAAATAAAGCTTTGTCATATCGTAACACAGCTATTGTATTGCACACCATGCAAGGACTTTTCACATGTATTTACAGTCTTGTAAAACTACATTGAGTAGTCAGCTAAATATTAAAATGAATAATAATTTGCATCTTTGAATCATCATTTAGCCTTCTACATTTTACAGACCTTTCCCTAACGGAACTTAGTAGTAACGCGCAAAATTTTGACACTATCTTGAGGAATCGGAGGACTAGGGACGAACACCAAAAAGACCCAGAACTAGACAGTTGACAGCAGGCGCGGATCCAGAGTTCCTCCATAGAGGGGGTAATTCCAGATTTTCTTTTTTTGGGGGAGAGGGGGGATCTAAAAAAATGATTTTTAATAATTTTTAATAAATAATTTTTAATCATTCATAATTTAAATCAAATAACTAATTTTAGCAACTCTTTTCAAATACTTGTTTGAAACTTTTATTTTTTAAAGACATCTTTCTTTTATAGATGATTTGAAATGAAAAAAAACTGTACGAAACGTTTCAATAATTTTTAAAAATATTAAAGCCCCTAAGGAAAATAGATGTGTCTATGACGGACAAGTTAACTCAACAAGATCTCAACGGATTTTAATGAAATTTGGAATGTCTCTCTCTACAGTATTAGATTCTAGTTGAACCTCAAAAATGCCAAAACAATTTAAAAAAAAAACCTTTTTTTACCCAAAAACCACAAGAAATTGGGAGAAATTTAAACTTCCTGTTTCTGAAAGGTGCCAATTTACGATTTTTTGGATTTTTATCGAGTTAAATACGTTTTATCAACACATACAAATAAAAAAATTGATTTCCAATCACTGTAGGAGAAGCTAAAAATCCCGCCGATTGGTGCTCTCGCAACGAGGGTCTCGGGAGATTAGTTACTACAACTGACATTTTAAAAAATAAAAAAAAATCAATTTTAAAAAATCTGATTCTTGTACTGTAATATGTAATGGATAAGCATAAAAAATAAAGATTAATTTGTTCCTTCCCTTTTGAACAATCCTCTGAAACACTGCCAACATTTAGTTATTAAGTGTTAGGTTTTTTTCAACTTAACTTTTCAATATTTTATTTAAAATTCTAGATATTTATCTTAGATTTTATACGTATGCTTTTCTTTTTTCTCTATTTAAAAATACCATTAGTCATTACCCTTATTTCCCTTCAAATAATTGTTTTGAGACCACGATTTCCCGACTTTGCGTTAGTTCTC
Organism: Hylyphantes graminicola; assembly: GCA_023701765.1. Taxonomy (NCBI): domain Eukaryota; kingdom Metazoa; phylum Arthropoda; class Arachnida; order Araneae; family Linyphiidae; genus Hylyphantes; species Hylyphantes graminicola. Next base: position 36,366,152 of record CM043116.1, read on the forward strand.
GAGAAAATGGAATATAATCGATAATTACTAATTCTAGAATAATTCTATATATCCCATATTAAAAGTTTATTATTTTTAGCAACTCGGAAAACAACTCAGTGGTATTTTATTGTTTAAATAAAGTAACGTTACTATGGTATACGAGTTGTTTATGAATACTCTAAAAAGGACTTCACAAATTTCGACCACTAAAGACGACAAATTTTGATAATTTACCTTAAAAATAGGTTTATATAAAAGTGACAGATAAAAGTTAGGATCTTTGGGGGGGTAATTACCCCATTTACCCCCCGCTGGATCCGCCACTGGTTGACAGATCCGATTACATCCTGACCCCTTTTTTTAAAAATCATTAGAGAATGGCTAGTTTGTTCTTGAACAATGAAAAATGTAAATACAATGTAGATCTAATCCCAATGAATAAATTATTTAACCAGACAACTTTTAATTTTTTTGCTTTCCAAGTTATTTTTTAAAAATATCGATTTATGCATTTTTTTTTATGTTCCAGAAACAAAGGGAAATATTAAAATCAACTTTAAGTAAAGGGGGGGGGGGGGTGAGACAAACGTGACGTAATTTTAGGCGGGTTCGACCAAACGTGACGCAGCGTGACATAGGGGGAGGGAGAGGGGTACAAAATATCAAAAATTTTGCGTGACGTAATTTATGTACGACCCAAGCCCAAACGGCCAGTGCAGCCAAAAAAATTCCGACGAATAATACGCCGCCGAAGTGTGACGTCCCAACATGGCTGCTGAGGCTCTCTGGGCATAAACAAACGCCATTCAGTTGAAGAAGTGTGTTGCTTTTCATTGAGCTGGTCGTGTTTGTCCGAAAATGACTTCCATGTTCCATATTTTAACTTTTTTTAAAGATAATTTGCAAGCTATAGATAAAGGAGAGAAGCACCTTCAAGCCTCACACATACACATTTTCCTATTTGATTCCGATTTAGACAAGCTGGGGCGCAACTAGAAATAAAATTCTGGGGGGGGGGGGGGGTTCAATTTGATATTATTATTCAATAAAAATTATTATTACATTACAATAGTTTTTCATTAAAATGATTCTTAAAGAAATAGTTTTCGTAAAAAATGATTTTTATTAAAATATACTTAAAATAGTTTTTAATTAAAATAATTTTTTATTAAATAGTTTTTAATTAAAATAATTTTTTATAAATAGTTTTTAATTAAAATAATTTTTAAATAAAATAATTTTTAAATAAAATAATTTTCAATTGAAGTTATTTTCAATAAAAATTATTTTTATTTGAAATTATTTCTAATTAAAATCATTTTTAATTTAATTTTTCTTGGCAACTACTAATTTATTATTACTAATTACTATTTATAAACAAAAATTAGTTTTTGTTTTAAATACCGTCAGTGCGGGTAACTTTGGCCAAAATCATAGTTTTTTTCACAAAAGAAGAAAAATTTAACTTCAAAAACGATTTAAACACTTAAAAATCCTTATGCATTCTAATTATTGTACATTTAGGAATAATTTTCAGGCATTTTTGTTACATTTTATAAATTAACAAAAAAATTGGTATTAATTTTAAAAAATAAGACACTGTTAGGAGCCGGGTGGGTAACTTTGGCCACCCAAGAAATACATAAGAAACATACTTTTTAACATCCTTAAAAGCTGTGTTAACGATTTAAATAGCAATATTAAAACTTTAAACCCAAAAATAACAAAGTTATAAGACATATAGTTATTTAAAATGGTATATAACTTAACATTTACATTGCAGTGCATCGTGGAATGACATTACACGTTGAATACTAGTATTGTTTGTCGCTTAAAAGAAAGAACAAGAAGTTCTTAAAGAACTAAAATAGCCTACTTTCCTGTTACTTAAATACTTACTAAAACTCTTATCTTAAAAAAACTAGGTTCGTAACAGTAAGTGATATCAAGAACCGTTTTTCCACTTTAAATTTAAAATAAATTTCACTAAACGCAGCATCTAACTAAACACAGCATCTTTCACTAAACGCAGCTTTATTTGCAGTCATAAATAAATATTTGATTTTTCGTAGAACAAAAACCAAAAAACCACTCCACAATAAACATTTACTTGCTAAATTCGGCAAGTTTCATTTATTTTATTTCGAAAATTAAATAATTATAACTTCGTCGTTTGCAAAAATTTATATTTCAAATAATAAATATTCAATATTTCTAAATTAATAAAGTGTTTTTTTTGTTTTTGTTTGTCTGCAATATTCCTCGCTTTTAGATAGAATGAAAACAATTTATATCAACATACAAAGATCTCGTAGTGAAATATATATTTGACGTCATCTTAAATTGATCGATGTCTCAAAAATAAATTTATTTTAATTTATTGTCTAAAATAATTAAAGTTTCTCGCGCGATTGTTGCGATGGCAATGGTGATTTAATTCTAATAAAAATGGCTTCCTATGCTTTTTAAATGAGCATTAAATGTTGATGTTTTTTAAATAATTGAAGTACTTCGAATTCGAATTCTTTTCTGAAATTTTCAATGTATTCTAATTTCGATGCGCTGAATTTTTTGACGTATCTCACTTGTCCGTAGCATTTGTAGTTAAATTCAGCGATTTAAATGAATCGAAATTGAATTTCAATGCTAATTCAATGGGAAATTCGTCGTCAAATAGTCGATTTATGTCCGTCCTATCGTACAGACAGACGGACAAAAAGTATGAAAGTTGGGTGTCTGAGGTTATACCTTTCTAATAAAAAAAGAATTTTTAAGATCGGATTGATAGAACTGATTTTGGAAGGGGGGTACGGACGGACAGACGGACGGACGGACGGACGGACATCGACCGCATGTCAATACCTACTTTTTCATTTTTTTTAATTCTTCGAATTAAAAAACAAGAAGTTCTTAAAGAACTAAAATAGCCTACTTTCCTGTTACTTAAATACTTACTAAAATTCTTATCTTGAAAAAACTAGGTTCGTAACAGTAAGTGACATCAAGAACCGTTTTTCCACCTTAAATTTAAAATAAATTTCACTAAACGCAGCATCTAACTAAACACAGCATCTTTTTCTAAACACAGCTTGATTTGCAGTCATAAGTAAATATTTGATTTTTCGTAGAACAAAAACCAAAAAACTACTCCTCAATAAACATTTACTTGCTAAATTCGGCTAGTTTCATTTATTTTATTTCGAAAATTAAATAATTATTACTTAATCGTTTGCAAAAATTTATATTTCAAAGAATAAATAAGCAAAATTTCTAAATTAATAAAGTGTTTGTTGTTTTTTTTTGTTTGTTTGCAATACTCCTCGCTTTTAGATAGAATGAAAACAATTTATATCAAAATACAAAGATCTCGTAATGAAAAATATATTTGACGTCATCTTAAATTGATCGATGTCTCAAAAATAAATTTATTTTAATTTATTGTCGAAAAGAATTAAAGTTTCTCAAGCAATTGTTGCGATGGCAACGGCGATATAATTCTAATAAAAATGGCTTCCTATGCTTTTTAAATGAGCATTAAATGTTGATGTTTTTTTAATAATTGAAGTACTTCGAATTCGAATTCTTTTCTGAAATTTTCAATGTATTCTAAATTCGATGCGCTGAATTTTTTGACGTATCTCACTTGTCCGTAGCATTTGTAGTTAAATTCAGCGATTTAAATGAATCGAAATTGAATTTCAATGTTAATTCAATGGGAAATTCGTCGTCAAATAGTCGATTTATGTCCGTCCTATCGTACAGACAGACGAACAAAAAGTATGAAAGTTGGGTGTCTGAGATTATACCTTTCTAATAAAAAAAGAATTTTTAAGATCGGATTGATAGAACTGATTTTGGAAGGGGGGTACGGACGGACAGACTGACGGACAGACGGACGGACGGACAGACGGACGGACATCGACCGCATGTCAATACCTACTTTTTCATTTTTTTTAATTCTTCGAATTAAAAAAAAAGAAAAGTAGGCTAAAAAAGAAAAGTAGGCTAAAAAAATAAACTTTTATTTTGATAAGGAAAAAAGAACTTTTTTGAAGTAAGATTTAATAACAAATATATTTGTAAAAAGCAAACGATTTTATTATAAAAGGTGAAAAATAATATATTTATAATTAGTAATTTGAAAATGTTTACCTTTCGACATTTGCGATTTTGAGTGGAATACGTATCTTGCATTCTATCTTTATCTTTTTAATGTTTAAAATCATGATTTAAAAAAAATATATATCAAAAAAATGAGTAATCATACAAGTAAGAATTTTTTCAAAAATAGTTAAACTTAATACACTTTTACATACATTTTTTAAAGTGCAAAGTTCCATAAAGAAATATTTACATCTATGGCCAAAGTTACCCGCATTCATCGGCAAAAGCTTCCCAATTACAAATATATAAATACAGCATAAAAAGTAGTCAACTTAAGATAAAACAAATGGTGTAATATTCTTCCTCATTAATAAAAGAATCGAATAGAGTGTTTTATTTAAATATTTTCAATATTTTTTTAAGTGTTCCAGACAAAAGTTGGAAGAGATAGATTTTTGTCATTTTATGCTCATAAGAATGAAAACAGCATTTGTAGTATTGCCAGATTTAGAATGAGATTTTTTTTTTACATGAAATGAAAGGCGATATTTCCACCTTTCCAAAAATGTAAAACAATTTAAGATGAGATCATTTTATGAATAGAAATTAAGAAACAAATCTTTTTCTGACGCGTGGCCAAAGTTACCCTCCGTGGCCAAAGATACCCGCTTTGACGGTAAATAATTATTGCATGATTTAATTTAATTAGTTTTTTAGAGTTTTATTTTATAAATAAAAATTAAATGAAATAAATTGGGAAAAAATTAATTATACAATGATTTTATTGAAAATTTAACTTCTTTAATATTTTTTAAGAAATTGGTGCAAACCATTACATTTGAAGCAAGTATGATCAAAATATTTTTAAAGTAAAAACTAATTCTTGTTCATAAAAAGTAATTAGTAATAATAAATTAAAAGTAAAACACTGTATGTACCAAGAAATTAAAAAAAAAATAATAATTTTGATTAAAATAATGTCAATTGAAAATAATTTTAATTAAAAATAATTTCAATCGAAAACTATTCTATTTAAAAATAATTTTAATAAAAAAGTATTCTATTTAAAAATTATTTTAACCCGCTTATAAACCATCGTCAAGTAGAACAACACAAGACACACACAAACACATATGACAGATGTTGCCATCTGTCTCCACCTCCGCAATTTAGACATGTCCCTGAAGGGAATTGAAATTTTCTGTACCCATGGGACCTGTACCCATGGGAAACTGCGCAATGACCGCCCACAGGACTTTCGGACCCAACAGATTTTACGAGCACGTACTCCGCATATACTCGAACTTAAAAATTAAGATTATTGTAATCAAAAACTATTTTAAATAAGAATTATTTTAATTTCATATGAATTTTTATTGAAAAATAATAAAAAATTGAACCCCCCTAGAAATTTTTTCTAGTTGCGCCCCAGCTTGAAAAAATCTGAATCAAATATGAAACTTGGTACATGTGACTTGTGAGGCTTGTAGGTGCTTCTCTCCTCTTTCTATAGCTTGCAAATTACCTTTAACCCTCTAATGCATAGTGTTACCGTTTGGTAACAAGTTACATAATCCACTTTATTCTATTAAAGTAGACCTCCCATTCGACAAATTTGTGTTTTTTTTATCTATTACATTCCATTTTGAAGTTTTAGTTAATAATAACCCTCTTAAATGACAGTAGTAAAAGTGTATTCAAAATTAAAAAGTGAAATTTCTAATTTTGTGAATTTGCGCTTTTGGCAGTATTCAAAGTATTACAAATTAAAAGTTAAATACAAATGAATTGTTTTGAAAAGTTAATTATAGTTAAAGAGGGTTATTTTGAAATATATTTAGCAGTTTTCTAGTCATTATTACCAAAATTGGAATTTTGTAGTTGGTTTTAGTGGGATGGAAAAAAAATTATAAATTGAAATTATTTAAATTCTAATGCAGTAAAATTTTTTTTAGTATTTTTCCCATAATGTATGAGCATAAGCGATACAAATATATTTTTTCGGGACGAAACAAAAAATTCATGCATTAGAGGGTTAACCCGTAACTGGTAATATCCGTCTGATAGACATAGACGTATAGTTTTCCACGATTGACGCTAGTTCCAATTAGTCTGATAGTCTAGTCTGATACTCTTAGTCTGATAGACGGATGTTACTGGGAGTGTTTTGTTTGTCAGCGAGATGTTACCAGTTACGGGTTAAAAAAAGTTAAAATGTGGAACAGGGAAGTCATTTTCGCACAAACACAAGCCGCCCAATGAAAAGCAACACATGTGCATCCATGATGTGACGTCATCACTTCCGCGGCGTTGTTTTAAACTACGTGGTACATATTGTAAGAGTTAAAACTTGTTAAACTTCATTAATAAGAGTAGCAGTTAACAACAAGAAAATAAGAATTAGGAATTTCTTTTCAAATTTTCATTCTACAGTACGACACAAAGTACGAATAGGAATTCTAAAATACAGAATAATTATGTCATTGTTTGGGATGAACGATTATATTCCGGGAATAGATTCCTGCCTTTCCTTAGGAGATCAAGCCAGAAATTTCTTGCCTACAAAGGTAAATATCGAGTTTTTTTTGTGTATGTTTAAAACATTCACGTTCATTAAAACTAGTCCTCAAATCCGCCGACGGTTATTTTTTGCACATTTTAACCATTTACCTATGTGTGCTGTAGTTGTATTTCCATTTTTATATTGTATTATAAATTCCAAGTTATATAGTTGTAAATCTATATGATTTCCTTTTTGGTTTTGGGAAAATTGCAAAACAGAATCAAAAGTTATGGTTATGAAGGTTATGAATTCGGTTACTTGCATGGCCAACTTAAATAACAAGGGCGGAAAAGCTCTCCCAAACGTGATCTTAGACGGAAATTTTGACGTCATTGTTCCGAGTGCCGAAGATGGAGAAAATAGTTATGAGTTAGCAGAGAGGTTATGAGTTAGCCTGCGTTAAACTTATTTTACAATAATCCACAACTATGGTAAAAACAAAAACAAACCACTTCTCATCTCGTTCCTGTCAACATATTTAGTTGAAAAATAATTTGGTTCTGTTATCATCCATCTCCTTACTAAACAAAGAAATCAGTTAGACATTTGCCTCAAAACTTGCACAAGAACTTGACAAAAGATAAAATAATAAAAAAGTTTTCAACATTCAATTTTTTTCTTTAATTTTTATTGTCAACTCTCTTAAATTTTGCAGGTTCCAGTTAAAAGATCTTAGTTAATTATTTATCTTTAGTTCTTAAAAAAAATCTGCTAAATATAAACATTTTATTTTTTCTATTTTATTTAAGAGTGACCGGATAAAGCTGCTTTGGTTGTTTTTATATAAGGTAGTTAGTGTATAAAATGATAAAATTGCTTTATTAGTTATATTTTAACTCAAATTATAATTGGAGGAACATGAAAATTAAAAGGGGGCGATATGTGGTGGTCAATCTAACGAAAGAGGCGATGGACCAGAAAAGATTTTGAACCACTGGGTTAGACTATATTTGAGTGAGGGTGCCCTTGCCAAGCTGGACGATGTTGTTTCTTTTATGGGATTGTCTATATATTAATGAATATGTACATATTAAGTTTTTTGTTTAGCAATCGTGATTCTGATTGGTTTAGCATTGGTTCTGCACGAACAGGATTGGCGCTTCGCCAATTTCGCTAAGGGGCCCCCTGAAGTATAGTTTTACCCCCTGTTCTTTTTAAATGTTTTTTTTTTTGTGAATTAAAAAGTTATTAAGCTTATTTTATTGCATGTCATCAAGTTCTCCATTGTTTAATTAATAAGTGATATCTTCTTCATTTTTACTTTGTAAGTATTTAAATAGGAGTTAAGAGTGTTTACCAAATTTCATGATACACTTAAATTAGCCTTTCACTCCATATTTAGGACATATAGGGCACAGACCTTTATTTACACCTGTAAAGCAAAAGTTAACTTTTTATTCTATATTTCATACTCTTTGGAATTGTCAATCAGTGCTACAATGTTACGAATTATTTGAATTAAAATTTTTTATTAATTTAATTAATAAAACCTATATCCAAAAATGGGATTACGAGACGTTCACCTTTTTTGATTTGTTTAGTGACTGAGTTTGTTATGTAATTAGCCTATTTTACACATATTGAGTGATTTATGAAAAAAAAAATGTTTTGTATGTACAATCTCATTATAATTAGTGTGGAAAATAATCAACTAATAAAAAAATTCATAATAATTTAATCAACTAATGAAAATTATTATTATCCTAAAGTATTAACATTTTGTATATTGTCAATTGAAGTATTAATCACCAAAATCTAACTGCCAAAATTGTAATCATGAGGGATTGTCTTTAACTTTAAATTAAACTTGAAACCAATTTTTTCAATTAGTTAAAAAATCACTTTTTAATTGACAATATTTATATAATAATGCAACTGGAGTAAAAGAGGACAACTGGTGCTCACTCAATGACACTTTTAAAGAATTCTTCTTGTATCAATTCATGTGACCATCTAAATTGTATTTTTACACACATTTTGATATGCACTTTACATCACTTACTTAAATAGGCTGTACCTTTTAATAAATAAAAGTATAAATGAAAAATAATAAATAAAGAATAACTGAAGAGTAAAGAATAACTGAAGAACCCCTTGATTGACTAGGAATCTTCTCATATTCAGGTCTGCTTGGCAGACCTTGGCTTCTTGGTTCTTCTCTCGGGGTACAAACAGGGAACTTGTATGTTGCATGAATCAGGGTTGCCGCGAATGTAGAACCAAGAGGAAAGCCGGTTTCCTGACACCAGTTTAGGAGGTGACACGCTATCATCGTCAAAAAGGTCTGATACGGACAGATCTTCTGTCGATAATAGGGTTTTTCCCCTGTACTCTTCAAATGTTTTGACCCTTCTGTAGGCAAAAAAACATTCATCATGGTAATATTTTCTATATTGTTAATTATTTGTGCAGTTTGCTATTATTGGACTATTGGTATTGTGTTCATTGAAACAGTAACTTATTAAGTATTAAATTACAAATATTTTGTGTCATTTTGAAAAGTTAAGAAAACTTACTCAACTAATTTAGTTGTAGAAACAAAAAAATTAACATAATTAGTCAAATATAAGAAAAAAAAAAGAACAAGGTATTCTCTTAATTCCTACAGCAATTTTATATTATTTAATTTTTTTTTTTTAGAATGAAGATGTACGAAAAATAGAAGATTTCAAATTGACTAAAGAAATTAGAAGAACTGCTTCCATGACCATGCGTAAGTTTATCCAACTTAAAGGTTGTGATACATGCAGGGCCTTATCTAGGATAACACAGAGCATATTCACATCACATTTTCTGGGCCCTTTACGAAATTTTTTGTGCATGATTGCCGTAAATTATAGTGCTAGTTGGCTGATGAGAGATGTACTAAGTTTTTATTCTAGCATTTTCCTTATTCTATTGATCAGACCAATCATATTGAAACAAAGTCAAGCTAAAAAAAGTGGGGTCCAAAAAATTTACTACTTTTTTAGGTCCACAACCTTTAGCATAAAAGTAACTGAAATTTAGGGACCTCTAAAATTTGGGGGCTCTAGGCTTCTGCCTTATAGAAGATCTGGATACATGCATATATATTATACCAAAATTTTATGATTTGTTTAGCCATATTATGTATAACACAGCAAACTCTTCGATTCTAGGCCGCTGTTTTGTACATACGTACCACGATTAAAACCTTCCTATCTGTTTTTCCATTTATTTACTGCTACTTTAAATGTGATTGGGGTTCTGTGTTCATGCTTTATACATTATCCTTTTCAAATGTTTTCCTCTGGCTCCGTCAAGTGGGCATAGATTTTTAAAAAAAGTATTTCTTGTAGCCTTTTAATCTAAAATAGTCCTCGTGGTAGCTCTAGTGTGACAATACAGTAAACTCCCGATTATCCGCGGGTGGATTATCTGCTTTGCGGATCATCCGCGAGTTACGATCTCCCCACATTTTTACCCCCAGCAAAAATAATTTAACAAAACGCAGATAAATGAAATGTATCTGTTTCAACTGTATCAAAACTTTTGGGAAGAATGCATTTCAAGAACTACGAGCATATTCAAAGAACAACAAATACATTTAATTTAAATTACTAAGAATACGTTGTAAGAACAACGATTATGTTACAATAAGAATGACTATAGGAAACCTGATTGATGTGTGCCATAATGTGTTCGGCCAGGAGCAAATCACATGCAGATTTTTGACGAAAAGGGTCACTTTTTAATTAAACTGCCCACGATTTTAATTGAACTGTTTTGCTTGATTTGGATAGTTGGTTTTCGTTTCTCACTTATTTCGCTACTATGTACAACTGATTAAAAAGAAAAGGATCCACTAAAAGGCAAATGTGTTGCTGTATTGCATAGAAGAACAGTGAGAGACATTTTGAAGCAAAATTATAAACTCTTACAATTTGCATCCACATCCAACAGTTTAACCTCTTTGACTAAAAGAAAAAAATATGACAGCCAGCAGAGCAGATGAACATTTAATGCAGCTTTATTAAAATTTGTGATCCCTATTTTATTTCTTTCCTATTTTTCTATTCTTTCATTATAGTTACTTTACTTTTGTGGATTTTCTGCAAATTCGCTTATCCGCGGATGCCGCGCCACCCAATTACGCAGATAATCGGGAGTTTACTGTAATTCAAACTAACCTAACTTATCTAACTTTTCATTCAGCTAAAATGATTTTTTGGGGCAACAGTCCTAAACACCAATTTGAACAGTCTTTATTTTAAAACTAATATATTTCCTTTGCTATTATTGATTAGAGTAAAATTTTTCAGACCTTGCTTATGATAAGAAGGAAAAAAGCGGAGGAGTGACTTTGCTACTTTATACAAAGATGGGTTTCGTAGAACGTAAGTTAGAATTTCACATTTTTGTTTATTTTTTTAATATCCCTGATTTATTATACTTCTTGCATAGAATATATTAATTATAGAAAATCTGTATACTTCTACTCTTAGATACAATTTGTACATTAGTAGTATGTTCTGAAGGCCTGTAGGACAGTAAAATGTGCATTAGCTTCAAAATATATTTGCTTCTATTTCGTCCAAAATCTTATAATTGTGTAATTATTTTATGCATTTTTTTTAAAGTTAAATTTAGATTTTATTGTTTAACCCAGTTATTCAACAATTTCATTTCAGTTTAACATTATAAAAGTTTGGTTCTTTGAATCTCTCGTAAACCATACATAAAATATCCTTATATGTTTATAACAATAAAAATTATGTGTTTTGAAGTTAACTATAACTTCACAATATCCATCGTCTACTATAAAACCGTTTTTATTTATATCTTCAACATTTAAATTACCAATGCCCATTCAGGGGCTGGGGATCCCAGTCGGTTAAGCATTTGTCTAGCGTGCGGAAGGTTCCAGGTTCAGCATGGGCATCGTCAAAATAACTGCCGACCTATAAATTTACTGTGCAGCCAAAATTGTCTCACGAATAATACCCCGTGCGGTGAAAGTACACATAAAATATCCTTCAAAGTCTTAACGCTGCGTACAATGTCATGTACAATGTCACACTTAACGGTTGCGTTGGGTGCCTACTCGGGTGTCAGTTCCTCGTCACTTGAGTGTGGTTGTTAAATACGATGCCTGTTGCCAGTATCCCTTGTGTAGCTCTAGTGGGACGATAATTCAAACTAAACTGAACCATTGCCCATTCAAATCAGTTTCAGCGGTATAATATCTTGTTTTTAATTGTTATTCTAGTTTAACCTAAAAAGTATAATTTTGAAAGCATAAATTTGAATTATTATTTCTTACTTAAATTTAAATTATTAATAATAGTACTATTTATAATTTGAATTTTAGTGATATTTTAAGTGCAAATCTATTTTTAAAATGTTTTCATATTTTTAGAAATGCCCTTATTGAAAGAAACAACTCTGCTACGCTCTCTTAAGCACAAAAATATATTTGAGTTGTATGGGACAGTTCATCAAGTATCTGTTGAAAGGTGCATATATAATTTCTATTTATCTTTTATGTATGTAACAATAAATAAATGACAGTGAACAGACATGTTTAACAGTTTATTAAACATTTAATATTTTTGTGTTATGTACCACTAATTTAAAATAAAAAAATGACCTTACTTATTCAATTAAATTTAATTGAACAATATTGCTCTGTCTATTATTTATAATTAATATTTGCTAAAAAAAGGATTGGCTTAATTTTTTTATAGAGTATATTTATCATTCGAGCAATGCGAATGTTTCCTTTCAAATCTACTTAGTGACAAGCACAAGGAACTGCTTGAGCCATCTGTGGTTAGTAATTCTTATTTACAGTTTTAAATTTAGAATTTATCAATACTAATTTTTATAATGAATATAATATTTTGCTATCTAACTTTTACTTATTTACGCTTCAAATCTAAATTTTACTTATTTAAGCTTCAAATCTAAATTTTACTTATTTACGCTTCAAATCTAAATTTTACTTATTTAAGCTTCAAATCTAAATTTATATTGTCTCATGTTTATTATTGTTACTATGTAATATATAGATCATTATTACAATACTGTATTGTAATTAAAACTTCTTTAGAAATTTATCAAGATGAGATTGTTCAGACTAGTTAAGTAGTAAAGATAAGTCAAAGTTGATAATTAAAAGTTCTTTTCAAAATAATGTATTGATGTTTTAGATAAAATGTGTGATGCAGCAATTATTAACGGGCTTACAATATCTCCATGATAATAAAATTGTTCATAGGTAAGTATTTTATGCAGAGATTATAGTTGTACTTTAATATTGTTGAGTTTAAGTAGGTTGCATTATTTTTGCATCTTCGGTCCAAATCCATGATTGTTATCGTGAAAAAACTCTTTATTTTATATACTAAGTCTTAAATTTTTAATTAACTGGTTAACAATATCCATTTTTTAAATATAGTTTTAAACAAAACAAGTTATATTCAGTTTGTTTTAAATTATTGTTATTCTATTATTTAACAACTTATCAAAGTGTTTAAGTTTGAAACTTGATAGTTATTGTTTTTTATTTGTTCTACATATCTTTTATAGTATTTTATTAACTTCAGGCCAATTCCATGCAAAACTACACTTTCTGTATTGTTAGTCACTTGTTTAAAAACTTTCAGCATTAAATAAAAAAAAAATAGCAGGATAGCTAATCTGAACTCATTGCACCTAAATAATGTAACATGTTTTATTTAATTTGATCACTTTTTTTTTTTTTAAACTTAAGACTTACACCACTGTTTTGTAGAATTAGTCTTTAATATTCTCAAAGGTTACTGAATTCAGTTTTTGAAGTATCTAAATTAGTAACATCTTTATAGTTTCTTATTATTAAATGAAAGATGTAGACTTTTAATTTGAAACATTATGTATTTTATTTTTAGTACTTATGAAGATCAATTCGATGTTTTCTTAAAACTATGTTTTATTTGCAGAAATTTAATTACATTTTTAAAAACATAAATATGTTTTGTTTTATATATATAGGGACATAAATCCAAGGAACATAGTCTTCACCGAAAAAGGTCTACTAAAACTTTGTAAGATAGTTTTTTTTCTTAAAGATTTCTTTTATAGAAATATTTTAAAAAAAAAATTACATTAAAAAAAAAATTCTTACCCCTAGTCAACTTTAGAAGCTCACAGACGTTAAACGAATTCAAAAAAGTTAGCTTTGCAGAAGAACTTTGGTAATTGCATTTAAATATTAATATTTTTTTATATAAATGGTCTATTTACTAGTTAAAATAGATAAGGCCTTAACAATGAACATAGATATTTATGTAAACTTTTGTAGAAATTTAATTATTCATAGTTTTGAATCTAGAATTTGAAATTACATAACACCCAACATTTTTACAAAGTTAACTTTAGGTAGTATTTTAATTTGTTTAAATTTTTAAATAATACTTATTATTAATATATCTTTGACAATGGGAGGCAGAATGGTCAGGGAACTGGCCTGTCTGTCAGAAGGTCCCTTGTTTGAATCACTGCATGTGTTGGGTGTTTTTTGGTATTTGTCCTGATTACACTGATATATATGTGCTTGTTAAGTCTGTGGCTTCACATTTAGGCTAGAAATAGACAGCTTAAAAAAAGCATCAACCTACATTCCTAATATATCTTTTTTTTATGTAATAGTTACCAACCTATTAATGTACTCATGAAAGATGATCATTTCTACACTGCCGATGATATTTGGTAAGTATAGGTAAATTATTAAAAAATAGCATAAAATAAATCTTTTATTCTTGTATCCCCTCGAAATAATTTGAAAATCTATCACAGTTTGGCTTGATTTGAATGTGACAGTTTTGTGACATTTCATATTAGTTATCATCTAAGTAGCTCTAATTAATATTCATAGAAAATATGCATTAAAAATATTTCTCTCTAAAGTATCTCAGACACAGGGGATTTAAATGAGCTGACCAGTGCACAATCTTTTTTTATACAGTTTAATCCGAAGTATTACACCAAAACCGACCTAAAGTTTGCAGTATACAAATGTTCTACGAGAAAAAGGGTAAATAGTTCTCATTTTGAGTGCGAGAATGGAATACAAAAAGGTATTTCACATTCAATAAACAAATTTATTTGTTATTTCAAGACATAAATTTTTTATTATTTTTATTAGTTTAGCTTCAGTTCGAGTGTTATTTAAATTTATTTTTTCCTTCGATTTTGACGAAACAGGGCACACGAATATCAGGGTCGAAGGAGCAGGCGAAATTTCATCGCCAGCAGCGTTGTTTACGCAGATTCCTCCGCATAGTACATCTCTGTGCTGCAAACTTAAGCTCGATTTGGTATAGTTCTTTAAAAAAAAAAACAGCATCTTTGGATTGCAAAAAGCTTCAAATTGAAGAAGAATGGTTGGTTGTAGTTTTGATTAAAATCAAACTACAGTTAACTCCCTCTTAACCGGCTTAAACGGGACCGATGGTAAGCCGGTTAAACGAAAATCCGGTTAAACCGGAGAAATTAAATAAATTTAAATTTAGATGTTTATTTGATTGCACTTCTGTTTATTGATGATATTTGCCTCATGAAATACATGTGCAATTGAAATAAGATGTCATTTTTCAGGTTATTTTATATGTTATTATTAGTATTTTGCATTTTTGATTACATTCCTTTAAAAAAATCTGAACTTTTTTTGTCGAAGTTTTTAAATTCGACGACTTGACGGTTGATCCCCACAGCCTTCCAATGTCAACAAGTGCCCCCCCCCCCCATTCTCCCCAACAAACCACGCGTTTGAAGCATGTGCGACACTGAAAACCGATTGAAATAACCAAAAAACTTGTAATTTTAGCTATTTTTAACATTTTAAGGGTGGAAATTTTCAGCCCGGAGATCCGGTTAAATGGAGGCCGGTTAAGTGGGAGTCTACTGTACCTGACAGTGATTTTGTGTCTCCTGTGAGATACTGACCAAAAGCAACGATTCTATTTGTGAACTCTGATCAAGATGCAGAAAGTGTTTTTCATAATAAAATAAAAAACGATGGTGACTTTTCGTCCCACTCATTCTTAAGTTATTGCACTTACACCAGTTCTAGTTAGGGTTTGAAATAAAAGGTTGCTAGTCTCAAAATGCTATGAATCCTTCAATAATGCCACAACAAAATAAATTGAATCCCAGTTTCTGCGACTAGCTTTTCAAAATGCTCAATTTCATTTTTTTAAAAAATCCTGGTTTCCAAAAATCTCACCGAAAATGATCTTGGAATCGCAAATTTTCACCTGTACTCAATTTTTCCACCGCTCTACTGTGAGCTTAAAAACAAAAAACAAAAAAAAAATCGCCATTGCTGAAATTACAATACTTCAACTATTTATAAATTGTGAAATTTTGGCGATCTTTAAATTCTGAAACCCCTGGAATTGTGAAATGTCAAAATTGCAGCAATCCTAAAAGTCATAAACTCAGATGATAAAAAAATTAACTCCTGTATCCTTAATTGTAATTACTAAAATAACTTGATGATTTGATAATCACGAAACTTGACAATACTAAAATTTTCCAGTTAAGGACAATGGACTTAAGAATTTGTGGATAAATAAACAAGATATTATTTTAAAAAAAATATTTTTACTAAAAATGCACCTAGATAATGTGTGTTTGCTTATAGTATTTTTAGTTAGTAGCGCGGATTGTGCTCTTTAATATATTTATCCAATTTCTAACACTAATTCTAGTTCCTGAATAAAGGTATAAACTGAGACATTCAGTGACTCTGTTAAGCCTTCGGATTAAAAAAGATGTACAGTAGACGCCGCTTAATGTGATTACATCGGGACCAACGTGATTTGATAACAATAACCGATTGATTACAATACACGAAAAAAAGTTTAAACTAAAAAATTTTTTTTTTTTACATACATATTAAAATAAAAAATTTTTAATTAGTAGTTGTTGCTGTAAAACTCTATAGTATTTAATAGAAATACTGATATAATGGCCCTACCTTGTTAAGGTAGGCAAGTGGCCCTCATTGTGTTCCGTATGTGCCATATTAGCACAGTGCTACGGAATTTTACAATGCTTGACCGAATATGGCAAAATCCCCCCCCCCCTTCTAACACGTGTTTAAGGGGGTTCAATACCCTCAAATCGGTGAAAAAATCAAAACAAAAATTATTGGCTTAAAATACTATTACAACCTTTATTAATAATGTCACAAAGTATCAAGACGATTGGAAAACTATTTTTGACATTAAAAGCCATTTTAATGTCATGGCTACGTAAGGAAATGGGTTAACAATAAAAACTTAAAACGTGTTTTTCTCAGAACTTGATTTTTTGAACTTTGATGTACCTTTTCTCAAAAACTATGCTATGTTTTCTCGTAAACTTTTTTTATATGATGTAATACATTGTATAGATTAATCTGAGGTTATGAATTTTAATAAAACTAAAGTGAAAAAAATGTTATAAGGCAAAAAAATGAGAAATTTCATGATTTTTTGGGTACTTTAAAACTTATTTTATTTTAAAAAAATCTAACAGTTATTTAAAAAAAACTTTTAACCTCAGATGGATATATAAGGTTGATATAATACACACAGAAATTTTTAAGAAGATCTGATCAGTAGTTATTGTGAAAAGGTACATTGAAATTGGCCAATTTAACATTACCGATATACAACATACTGAACCCCCTTAAAAGATAATACAACGATACAAGATAATACGACTTAAACAAAAAAAGTTTTCCTTCTTGTTTTTATTGATTTCAGGAAAATAAAATTTACATATAAACTGATAACAATAAACGAACATTTGATTACAATAAACGATGATTTTTCAATGTATTTTGATATAAGCGGACGGGACTAAGTGATTTTGATAACTTTAAACGATTGATAACATTAACCGTGATCACATTCAGCGGCGTCTACTGTACTTTAAGTTTAATTGTGTGAATTATTTTACTGTAATTTTACAAATTGTTATGAAACCCGCTCTGTATTATTAATAGTTGATGTTAAACATTCTTCTAGGTCTGCTACCTGTGTATTTGCAGAGATGGTATTGAAGAGGAAGCTTTTTGAATCAATATTACAAGGGGAACTTATCAAAGAAATTTTGTTGGTATTAGGGTTTCCGGATGAAAATAAATGGCCTGTAAATATATTTGTGTTCTTCTTCTAATTAATGTCACAGGTTTCAAATATATAAATAACATTATTATTGGCTATTACAGGAGCTAGACATTAGAAACACTTATACAGCTTTTAGTTAGGTATAAAGCTCCTTTTCTATCGGCATTTGTTTTATAAAAATCATGTTTTTTGTACTTAGGAGTTAAACCAGGAATGTAAGGTATTTTTAGGTAAAGAAAAAAAAATGTGGCGTAGTTAATCTTAAATTGGCAGACAGGCTTTGTAAATTTTTTGCCGATGTTTGATCAGCTAATACATTGTATGTTTGTGTGAGGTTTTATTTCATAGTCCAAGTTGTTTCACTTAAAAGATATAAAAGTAAAAAAAAAAAATCAGTTCTTGATCATAAAAAACTTTATGCAGGTTTTTTATCTATGCAAAATTAAAAGTATTGATATTTCAGTAAGTTATGAGTGTTTCAAGAAAAATGCATTTACTGTGTTATGTAAAATTAAACACATGTCAAATATTTTTTAATAGTTGTATTGCTTTATTATAAATAGTTTTATTTTCTTGTCTTGATTACTGATTAAAGAATCTTCATTATGTTTGGGTGCTATGGATTTTTAAATATATATGTATATTTTCAATGAAATTAAAAAAAAATTCAAATTGATAATTAAATATGCAGAACAATTAAATGCAGCTGTTATCCTTCTAATTGTTCTTTGCTTTTTTTTAGGAGTTTGTGGAATTACCTAACTACAAATACTTAAGATTTGAGAAACGTCCATCGTGAGTATGAGAGTTTATTTTGATGCATTTTTGTTTTTGAGCATTTTGTTCTTTGTTAAAAGAATAGAATAGTTTAAGGTTTACACCTAAGGTTTCAGTTTTATAAATATACTTATTTTTTTTTATGTAAAATCCAAATAAATACATATTTCTTCTTTATTAAAGACAGCTTTAACCCATTTGACTATTTATGTAAAAATATATTTTGTCAAAAAATAATTAGATATTCCCATTTCAAAACTTTATATTTTATAGACTATTTAATTAATTTGTTTCCAGTAACAATATAATTTTATAAAAACTGTTAATAAGTGAAATAATAAAAAGATAGATTAAAAAAGAATTAGTTTTAGTTGAAGGATGCCAACTCATCCTAGTACATTTAGTTTTAAGATGTTAAGTCAATTAATAATTATAATAAAATTGCTTTGCGCTGTTATACATTATTGCTTAGCTTTCAAATCCTAGATTGGGCAGGATTTGCTCAGCCTTTCATTCATTTACTGGTTAGATAAAATGGGGACCAATCATGCTTGTTAGCTAAACACTTGGATTTATAAATGTACTGCTGAAAAGCTACTGCTTTTGGCCAGATCTTAGAAATCTGATTTACCTTCTTGCTGTGTCATTTTTATGATATATCCAATTAATAAATCAGCAGCTTAGGTATCAGTATTTTAGGATAGTTTGAAAATTCTGGTTTATAATTGAATGTTAGTATTAAGAAGCATTGCAAAATGAAGAGTGAAGTGAATTCCACATAGGTTCTTGTATGTGTATCTGTAGAATAAAGAGGTTATGTTTTGTTGTTAATGTCACATTTTGCTTAAAATAGTAATCCCAATATGTCCAACAATTTTGATTTAGGAAAAACTGGCTCTGCACCTTTTTCGAGGAAAAGCAATGTATGGACTTGGTCACATATGGCTTGTGTTATAATCCTAAACAAAGGTGAGGTATTAATATATTGATCTCATGTGCAAAATTATAAAAATACACAGTAGTACAATATCGTTTTATGACATAGTTTTTTCCCTAACAGGTATTACTTTGGTCACTTTAGGTATACTGCCTATTGGCCCAAGAGTTACTAATAAATAAATTTTTAAAAAAAATAGGTATTTTGTATCTGTGGTAACAAATCCAATTAACTTCTTGTTGTTGTGTAGTGCATGTTTGTTAAGTATGTACAATCTAAATAAAGTTTTAAAGGTTAATATTTGATATTTTTTGAATAGGTACAGTGGTATTCCCATACATTTAGAAACATTCTTTAGTTTGAAAATAATTTTAGGGACTCGTTTCAGGGGCCCCTAAAATTATATTGACTGAACCGCAAAAAGCGCTATAATTTCTGCTAAAAAGCCCGAAAAATACCAAGTACATTTTTATTTAAAAAAAAATTTGGTAAAAAACGAGGCAAATCGCTTCTGTTGTCCCACCTAAAACTTCATTTTGTGATGTTGCCATTTGCCAATAAGTTAGATTTAAAAGCCAATCATTAATTGGGATTTTCTCTAACTTTGTATTTTGTCGCCTATTATATAGTCCTTAAGGGGGTTCTGTACACCAAAATCGGTGAAAAAATCAAAAAAGAAATTATTGGCTTAAAATATCATTATGACCTTTATTAATAATGTCACAAAGTATCAAGACGATTGGAAAAATATTTTTGACATTTATAACGAGGAAGCAAAAATCCTTCGTAAGGAAATGGGTCAACAATAAAAACTTTAATCGCGTTTTTCTCAGAACTTGACTTTTTGACCTTCGATGTACCTTTTCTCAAAATCTATGGTATGTTTCTCGTAAACTTTTTTATATGATGTAATGCATAGTATAGATTAATCTGAGGTTATAAATTTTAATAAAACTAAAGTGAAAAAAAAATTATGGGGCAAAAAAGTGAAACATTTCATGATATTTTGGTTACTTTGAAACTTATTTTATTAAAAAAAAGTCTAACAGTTATTTAAAAGAACTTTTAACCTCAGATTAATATATAAGGTTGGTATAACACTCACAGAAAATTTAAGATGATCTGATCAGTAGTTATTGTGAAAAGGTACATTGCAATTGGCCAATTTAACATTACCGATATACAACATACTGAACCCCTTTAAATTGTTTTATTATGCTTTGAAAACTCCCTAAATTTGTGAGAAAACTATGTGCAGGTATTATTTTACTGAATGAAGTTTAATGAATTTTAGGATGTCAGCTGGGGAATTATTGCTACATCCATATTTCCTTGAAGAACCTCTAGGTGTGTATTTTAGATAAGTTTATTTGTATGAATACAGTTTTTTAAAAAGTTTGGTTGGAGTTAAGTTTTTTCTTTGTATAAATACAGTTACTGCTGGAACTTAAGTGGGATTACCATTCCCATAAAGCTAATGCATTAGTTTTGAAATCACAACTTCCACAGAAGTATTGCTTTGCCATGCGTGTAATAGCCCTTTTCCCCCAGGTATATGAATCAACATAACATCTAAATGAAAAAAATTTGAAACAAAAATCATGTCTAGTTATTTAATTATATATTTTTGCAATTTTAAAATGCCAAAAATATACTGCAGATAGCGACACTATTTTTAGAACTTAATCAATTAATAACCAGTTGTTATTTTATTAAAAAAAAATTTTAATTGATGGTATGATGATTCCCATACCTGGTGAAAATGGTCTAACATGACAAAGCAATTCTTTTGCAAAAGTTGTGATTTCAAAACGACTGTATTAGCTCTTAACTGACAGTCCCTATTAATCCTTAGAATATTGGAAGTATAATATCTTTTAATAACATTTGAAATTCAAATAATATATTGTTTAGTATGATGAACCCATTAACCTTTTCTTCTTTCTATTCGAGCCAAATTTTTTGTGATATAATTATTTTTATTTTTTTTAATTTGCAGCTATTGACGAGAAGTCTTTTTGCTTGAAGTTGCATGGTAGAGACTATATTTTTCCTATTAAATAAAAAGTGATTACTAGACAATTTTCTAAAAAGTGATAATTGTAAATGCATAAACTGGTTGATTATATGTTAGTAGAGGAAAAGTACAAATATATTACGAGGCTTAGACTAAGCCTTTTTTTTTGTATGTTAGTTATTTAAGCTGTGTATAAGTTTCATAAAAAGCATCTGTTGTAAAGTCCTAACACAACCATTGTACAAAAGCTTCTTATGTAAAATAAAGTTGTACTTTCTCTGAAAATACTATGTGTATCAGTTTCCTTCATGAAAATCAGTAAAGCTCCTAATTTTATAAAAATTATAACCTAAACAAGACTCTTAGCTACAGTGTCACAGATCTACAATTTAATAATTTTGAATGAGAATTTATGGTTTAATATTTGTTGACTGGCTGATTTGTTGACTATATAAATTTTTAAATTACCTCGTGAACTTTCTCACTGAAAATAATTGTACCAAAACATTTTATTGAACAAATCTATGGTGTAAGTTATATTTTTAAATTTGGTTTCTTGTGGAAAGTTGTACTGGTTATATTTTTTCTAGCAGAATTCTGACCTATAGTATAAAACCGAAAATTATATACCAAATTCTCTAAAAGCCCGGGGGCTGGGGAGCCCAGTCGGTTAAGCACTCGCTTAGCATGCGGAAGGTCCTCGGTTTGGGTCCGGGCATCGCCAAAATAGCTGCCGACCTATAAACGGCCCGTGCAGCCAAAAATGTCCGACGAATAATACCTCGTGTAAGGGAGTGCACGTTAAATATCCTTCAAAGTCCTAACGCTGCGTACGATGTCGCCCTTAACGGTTGCATTGGGTGCCTATTCAGGTGTCGGCTCGTCACCTGACTGTGGTTCTAAAATTCGACGCCCGTCGCCAATAGCCCTCGTGTAGCTCTAGTGCGACGATAATTCAAACCTAACCTAACCTCTAAAAGCCCAATATTTTTTTTCTCAATTACAATAACTGTAGGAAACTCCTTTTGCCACTTTCTTTGTCTTAAACTTTTAATGCCTTAGCATTTCCTTTAAGTAAACAAATATTAATGTATCCCTTTGATATTATTAAAAAATAGTTATTTGTCAAAATAGCTTAGAACGCTATACATAAAACAGCTTATATTTATAGCCTTAAAATGTATCTAGAGAATTCTGAAAAAATTTTTTCTGAGAAAAGTATTCTTTAAAGATGGGACAGTAAAATTACTCCCTCTGAATTATTTGTGTTTATTATACATTTTTATAATTATAGTGTCGACTAAATAGGCGATAGTATCTGCCGAGTGGACATTCATGATCAGATCATGCATAATTAAGGTTTAACAATTTCGGTAATTAAAATTTTTAGTGATTTTAAACATATAAAAGCAAGGTTTATTATTTAACCCTTTCAGTTCCAGTGATGCCATTTGGAATCATCACTTTCAATATTTTTTTCACAATGTTTATGTCCTGTTATGACATCCAAACACACATCATTCGATTCTTCACACTTTGTTCTATTAGACAATATTTTACATTAATCTCAATAGAAGTCAGAACTATTTTTTTAATTTAGAAAATAACTATTAAGCATTTCACCTGATTTTTGACAAGTTCACTTCAGTTCCACATATTTAAAACAATTTAAACTATTTTGGTTAAAACAATTACTAATTTTTTTTAATATAATCAGATACCTTAAAATATATAACTCGAAGTGATTTTAGGTAATATATATATATTTATTTTGTTGTTTTCCACATTTAAAAGATTTTGGCATTATTTCAAAAACCATATAAAAGATTAAAATGATTTTTTTTCTTATGGAAACTCTTATTTTTGACCTAAAACAAGCTTATTTTGGGAATATCAGATGTTTCTGTAGTGTAGTAAATTTTTGGGACTGAAAGGGTTAAAAAAAAACTCATCCTAATGTAAGTTATTTAATTCAAAAAGTGTGTCCACTTCAGAGACAATATGTCTACTCCTTTGCCAGAGCAAGTCCACAAGAGTGGACAAAATGGCAATTTAAATTTTTAGAAAAGGCTTAGCCAACAGAAACATTGACTTTGAATACAATGTGAAAATGTACCATATAAATGAAGATTACATTGGTAACAAAAATGTTTAAAATGCATAGATACAGAAATAATCCAATACAAGGGGTTGATTAAGTGATATAGCCAAATGAAGATATCAGACAAAAAAAACTCTACAGCAATGTTAAATTAATCAACTATTAACTACAATTGAATCAAATTTTGGAAGGATTAAATTAACATTTTGAAATTTTTATTACTTTTCTGCCTTAAAACATTGTACAGAATAAATTAGAAGCAAAAAAATAAATTTTGAAACATAATATAAAGTCACTGAAGGATGAGGATATGGTTTCTACCCCTTGTTTTGGCAATGACCCACATAGTTCGATGTTTTTTTAATACCGTCAAACCCTTTTCCAACGACTACTTTTTTTTTTTAACTCTTTACATATTCAGTCTCTTGATTCGCCCACAGACCTTAATGTTATAACATCCTTTCTTAAAACGACAATTTTTGAATAACTCCTTGGTAACATCGCAAATATATACGTTAATACGATATAAAAATTGTCTTCTTAAAAAAAGGCCTATATCTTAAGGTTATTAAAAAAAAATTCCACTATTAGAATTTATTTTATTGACCAAATGGTGCCAAATTTGAAATTAATTTCCAGCTTTAAAAAAATTATAAACAGGAGAAGAAATTAAACTAAAACTAAAGCACAGTGTTAAAATTTATTTAACGGAAGTCATTTGATAACTTAATAATATAAGAACATAACATATTTTACAGGATTAACATAAGTTCCTTGAATGATGCTTTAACACAGTTACATTGTATATATGGAAATAAGACAGACTTCAAAATATTGTGTTTATTTTATTAAAATTTGTATAGAAATTCAAAAGAACATCCAACAGAAATTTCATAATATTAAGACATAAAGTTGGCTATTATCGTTTACCTTTAGATGATAATTGGATTACCATGGATTTTGAATTTTTAAAATTCGATTTGATTCTTAGCCACTTACGCGTCGTACATAAAATAAATTGTTCTAGAAATCTTGGTTTCAATATGCTGAAAGCCATGGAAGAGCTTAGTGGAAGAACTGCAAAGTGACAAAAAGGTGAACATGAGAAAAGGAGCTTAAAAGTTTTTAGTTTGCAAACTTTTTGGAATTTGTAAACAGCAATGATTTTTTAAAAAAAATTAACTTAAAGTAAGTTGCAACATGTTACCATGTTTAAAGGTGCAACATGTTTGAAGGTGGCAAAAACATGTTCAATGACACAAACTATTTTTCAAAATATCACTTAACATGTTTTTTCACTAAGCTCTTCAATTAGGTTACAAAATCAATAATTTAAAAGATTTCAATACAACATAGTTCAGGGATCAACTTATAACTTATATTCCAACATGAATACACACAGTCACATTTATGATTTTAAATGTTACAAACATTGCACAAGCATATCACTTCATTTGTGTTTTGTAGTCATTAATTGCAAATCATAGCATTTTTAAAGATTAGTTCATATAAATATTTTTTAACAATATTTTTCAGTGAGTAAAATTTTATCTCAAAAAGGAATTTCCAATACCTGAGATTTTTGTTTAATGGTTAGAATACTTTGATTTTTTTAATTATTGTGATGGGATTCAAATTATCTTAAAATGGCCTCATTTGTTTTCTTGATATTTTAATTATCACACATTTTTGTTCACATCGTAACAGCAGCACATAACAATGTGCTAACAGATAAGTTTTTACAATTTTTTTATACATATTTACAGCTAATTCCATCTAATGTTTCTAAACACTCTATAACAGCGATGTGCATTAATTTTATAAACTCAAATTTTGACACAAATTGTTGTAGGGCGCGTCCATTAATCACGTGATGCAATTTAAACCATATTTTTGCTATTCCCCCTGGTGATGTTTAACTTGGACTCGTTTTCTAATGGGAGATTTTTTAAAATTCTATTATGTTATTTGATTTCTTTTTTGGTGAATTTTAAATAGTTTTTTTAAAGCTTCAATATTTTGAAATAGGTTTCGGAAAGTCACGATAATTACGATGTAGATTTTGCAAGATTTAAGTCAAGAAACATATTTTTCTAGAATTTAACTATATTTTCTTGTTATTTTATATTGATTCGGGAAAAAAATTATGTGGTATTTAACTGGACTTCCCTTCTCCCTACTTGATATTCGGCTCTACCCTCTCCCCCCAAATGCATCACATAATTTATGGATGCCCTCAAGGTATCTCCTCTAACATAAAGCTCTCTGATTCGACACAGAGAAAAAAATTACAACATATACACATCACTGCTTTCTCTCGCCACAATAACAAACTATCAACATGGATATGATATCGGCCCCTCATTCGGAAACATAACTATTTTGCAGCCATGTTTTAGGCACCCACTGCGGCTCTCGCTCCAGAGTGTTAATTTCTTTCAGGAGTTCGTTAAATGCCTTGTCCACATCGGAGTTGATGATAACCATGTCGAAATAATGTCCATAGTTCTCTTCCATCTCCCTTGCCTTTTCGATAATGTCTTTGAGCTCTTCGTCTTTAGGGTTGTCCCCAGCCTTGATTCGGTTCAGGCGCAGTTTTTCAAGAGACGGTGGGGCCACAAACACAACATACGGCATTAGATCAGAGTTTTTCAGGATCTTCAAGGACTGAAAATAATAAATTCAAGAATTAATAAAGGGGGGAAATGCATAGTTTCGTTATTTCTGGTATTGTAATGATAACCTATGTTTTGGAGAACCGATCTAATCATACTGAAAATAGAATGCCTTCCTTACAGGGGTTTCAGTACATGATTATCATCAATTTGATTAAGTTTATCTTTATGTAGATAAAAAGTTATTTCGTTCAGGCTAGTTATTTGAAGTATCGAAACAGTTTCCTTCTTTCGTAAACTACCTTAGTTCTCGCTTTGTTAAAGCTAGTAAGATTCAAGAGGTGTAATTGAAAAGGACTTTGTCCTCAAAATAAATATTCATAATCAGAAAATCTCTTGAGGGAGAGAACATTTAATTACAATTTTGGTTAGGTTAGGTTGGAATTATCGTCGCACTAGAGCCTACACGAGGGCTATTGGCGACGGGCGTCGTATTTTAGAACCACAGTCAAGTGACGAGCCGGCACTTGAATAGGCACCCAACGCAACCGTTAAGGGCGACATCGTACACAGCGTAAGGACTTTGAAGGATATTTAACGTGCACTCCCTTACACAGGGTATTATTCGTCGGATATTTTGGCTGCACGGGCCGTTTACAGGTGGGCAGCTATTTTGGCGATGCCCGGACCCGAACCTGGGACCTTCCGCATGCTAAGCGAGTGCTTAACGGACTGGGCTCCCCAGCCCCAATTACAATTCTGGAGTTTCGAGATCAAAGACATGCTACTGTAACACAACATAGCCAACAATTAAGAATCAAATAAATATTAGTTATTCTTATATTTTTATTATACAGTAAAACTTCTACAAGAGACCACCTCTATTAAGCGACCACCTCCACAAACGGGCAATTTTTCAAGTCACCGATTTTCCCCCCCATACGCTTAATGTTAAAAGTACCTCTTGGAAAGACCAGACCAACCTCCGGTTACGACCACATTACAGGTCTCATCCGGGGGTCACTTTTCCAAGAAGTCTTGCTTTCCCGCCGCCAATGGTCATTGTTTGCCCTTTTCATCCTTTAAATTACCTTTATCCATATTAGCGAGCGGAAGGTTTGCCAGCCTGAAAAGTTGGAACAAATTCAGCCATCCCCCCCTCTCCCCTGTTTGCAGTTAAAAGGGTCATTTTGAGAGACCTTTCCATGAATTGTCCAAGTTGTCAATAGGAAGCTTCTTCCACTTTACTGCTGTTAACAATTGCGAGGTAGGGACCCATTATGTACGTTGACATACCCAGCCAAAGTAACGCTTGGACACGCCCTTCCAAAAACAAATCACTAGGGTTGATCGTTGTCACACAAGCAAGGGGCTAACGCTGATGGCAAAGAGGTAGATAAGGTATAGGTAGGTAGGTTTTAATTATCGTCGCACTATGGCTACACGAGGGCTATTGGCGACGGCGTCGTAATTTTCAAGGAGCTTAAGAAACTGACAGAATGAAGTAACACCAGTGAAATTTAAATTTGCAAAACACGAAAGACGTTTCAATAAATAGTCTTTTTACAAAACTTAAAAAAACAAATTGAAATATGAAATACTTTCCGAAAAATCGAAAAAAAAAGGTATTTCTTCATTTCTTCTTATTTTAAAAGATGGTAACTTAAATGTGTATTGTAAAAAAATAGGACCTTGTTTTTGGATATAAATAAAATAACTTAATAAAATGATGAAAATTGTATACTTTTAATAATTTTTGCTACTAAACCATTGTTTATAAAATTAATTTGAACATTTAAGCAGCTCAATGATGAAACTTCTCAAAGAGACCACCCTCCCTCAACGACCGATTTTCCTCAGAACGGAGGGTGGTCGCTCCCGAGAAGTTTTACTGTACCATTTTTAATGAAAATCAAAGATAAAGCCGTATGGGAACTTTTCTTTAAACAAAACAGAGCATATTCATGAAAACTTATTCACCTGAGGATGGAGATTTAAAACACAGATTTTCGAAGAATTAACCACAGATCTTATAGCATCTAGACTTGTTCCATAATAATTCTTTTCATATTCTCCATGCTCAACAAATTTTCCTGCTACAATATCCGTTTCAAATTGAGAACGAGAAATAAAATGATAATCAGCTCCATTCATTTCTGAATCCCTTTTGGTCCGACTTGTATCTGAAAAAAAAATACAGCCATTAAAAAAAGTTCAGGTGCAGGTAAATCATTGTTACATTTTAGAAAACAACTGTTTATTTGAGTTCTTTCATTGGATTCAAAGATATTAAACAGAATATAATAATAAGAAAAAGAATTTTTGTATCTTTTTCTTGGCTTGATAAAGGAAATAAATTTTTGAAAGATAAAAACAATACATTTTTTATGGTTTGTGAAATACTCAATAGATATTATTTGATTGTTAATAACAATAGTTTTTCTGGTTACAACTTAGCAAAACACCTGGTAACTCATTTCAATTTACTTTGGAATAAAGAAATAAAATCCCCAGGGACAACTTGACAAACATTAATTCATCAGTTAAATTTGTTTTTATAATCTACATCACAATATATTCATATTTTATAGACGAATTTTTATTTTAGGTAAATAAGGTACAAAACACTTTTTCTTATTCATAAGGCCAAGTTCATTTAACTAAAATTTTAGCCCTTCTGTTAACTGTTTTTTGTGGGGGGAAAATGAAAGTTTTTACTTTCATTATTCATAAAATAAATTTCATTAATATACATATTTAATACCATGACCTACATAGTATAGAACATAGAATGGTAAATTTAACCGTTTATACGCCAACGTTCCACTTGTGGAACATATTATTTAACCTCCTTTATGGCCCCGAATAATTTTAGAAGTGAAAAATTAAATTACACTGAAAACGAATTTTAAAAAATCGTTGTAATTTTTTTTAGGAGTATATGGCATTAATGCTGTTTAAGGCAACTGTTCCGTTAAAACTCTTAAAATTTTAGTCTCATAACCTTAAATCAGCGCTATCTGAAAGGGTTAACCGACAGATTCTTCTATTTCAAACAGGTGTAACAGAAACCAAAGAAAAACCTTCTATGCACAGTTTATTTTCCTACATGGTATATTTTGGCTGCAGACTATTCTTGAGTTCTGCTAACTTTAAGGCAAACTATTGGAATATATTGTGTCACTAAGTTTTAGTTCTAAAATTTGAAGTGAAACTGCACTTACGAGGCACTGCAGCAGCAAATCGTTCAGTATCTTCCATTAATCGCTGCCTCAGCTCATGGCGACCAATGTTGGGAGGGCCAATCAGCACAGTCGGACGTTTGTGATTGGCTCTGGGGTACAGGAGGGTCACTTCTTCGTAAGTTAGGATTTGGTCGACTTCTAAATCTGAAATGAAAGATATTATTTTGAACGAATGTTAGTACAGATGAGCATGGAAACCCTACCCAACCTTGGAAAAAGTATGCTCTTAAAATAAAAGACAGAAATCCACTCCAGTAGCAGAAGTGCAATTTCAACACTGGAAAGGAGTGAATATTAACTCAGACTGAGTACAAATCGCTTGTTCGTTTTAAGAGTGTAGCAATGCAGATTTGGGGATTTCTGACTATAAAGAAATTCTTTCAAGTTTCACATAAAAAATGTCAATCAGGAATCTCAAATAGAGGAACTCCAAAGACTTTAAAACCTGGAAATTGCGGAATTCCCTGTAGTTTCTGAAATCATTGATTTCCCATGATTAAAAAAACTGGGAAATTCAGCCAATCTGACAATCAGGACTTACCGCTGACTCTTACAGAGGTTTTATAAATCTTTTGTTTTAATCGATAGACTTGGGTAATGTTAAAGTCATGAATCTCCAGCAATTCCAAAATCTTTAATATATGACAGTTCTAAAATGAAAAATTCTAAGGTAATTTGAAATATTCTCTCATTCTGAAATATGTAAATTCCACTGATTCTAAGCTCACAAGTTAAAGTTTTGCCAACTGTAAAAAACTAATTGCATATTCTGACAAACCAAAATTTTTGGGAAACTCTGGTTACTTAAAAGCATGAGACTCACAGTGATATATACTAAAACAAAAAATAAGAGTCTTTCAAAAACACAGCTGAGATTTTAAAAAATTACTGAATTGTTGCCAACTAATAACGTAGCAATGCTTTGGTGAATCAAAAGTTTCTTTTTCTTACCTTCAGTATTAGGGTTATACATTTTCTTCTTCTTTTTCTTATTGTATTTAGCACAGAGGAACTTTCCACCTGAAAAAATAAATATACATTAAAAACTAATGCCAAATATCCTGAACTTATGTGTGATTGCACAATTGAATGTTTATGCATCTAATTGAAGACAACCAAGATAAGTTTCGCTAGTTTGTATTGATTTTTTTTTGTTGTTAAAATGTGAAAAATAGCATAAGCATGTTTTTAATTACAATTTTAGAGTTATATTAAAAGTTAATTAGAAGACAATACCTTTTTTAACCTTTTCTTTGCTATTACTTTCACCAATTATTGTCTGCTTCATAGATTCTCGTCTGAAATAAGAATATATTTATGATTAATCGTGTAAAAATCATAATAAAATCATTCAGTTAAATTACAATAAAAAACCTGATCAGTTAAGAATTACACATGAATACTCATTTTTAAAGAACATTATCTGATCTCTTAAATAATCTGACTAATGTTTTTGAAAATATGATTAGTAATTTGTGAAAGTTTGGTTTAAAGTAATACTTGAATTTTAGAGCTTGAGTTATATGTTATATATTTTTAATTTTAATTTTTAAAAATAATAATTATGTTTAGATCTGATGCATAACTTTTACATACAAAAGGTCAAAGATATTAAAATCAGAGACATCCTTCTAAGGGTTCCTGTGTTTGAGGGGGACATTATGACAAGAAGGAAAAACAACTAAATGTTAATCAATTAAAGCAATTGGCATAAATGTGAATATTGAGTATCAAAAGTTAACTAAAGAATTGAAATAATATCTTTGTCACCCAAATCTAAAATATTACAATTAAATCTCTTGGAAATGTTGGAAGCCATGATGCAAAAAAAAACCCCAAAAAACATTGGACCAATTTAAATTACGAACTTTGTCGTACCATCCTTAAGAGGGACTATCAGTCTCATAGAGCTAATGCATTAGTTTTGAAATCACAACTTCAGCAGAAGTATTGTTTTTCTGTGTACTGTGTTAGCCTTTCTTTCCCAGGTATGGAAATCAACATAACATTGAAATGAAACAAATTAAAAATGAAAATGTTATCTAATTAAATAGATTTATTTTTGAAGTTTGAAAATGCTAAAAATATACAGCTGATGGCGACACTATTTTAAAACTTTATCAATTAATAATTAAATAACTGGATATTTTCCTTTCAATTTTGTTTTAAAGTGATGTTATAATGATTCCCATGATTGACAGTCCCTCTTAACCCTTTCAGTCCCAGTGATGCCATTTGGCATCATCACCTTCAATATTTTTTTCAAAATTTTTATGTCCCGTTATGACATCCAAACACACATCATTCGATTCTTCATCCTTTGTTCTGTCAGGCAATATTTTACATTAATCTCAATAGAAGTCAGAACTACTATTTTTTTTATTTAGAAAATAGTCAACAAGCGTTTCTCCTGATTTTTGATAAGTTCACTTCAGTTCCACATATTTAAAACACAATTTAAACTATTCCGGTTAAAATAATTACTAATTTTTTTTTAATAATATGGTCAGATACCTTAAAATATATAACTAGAAGTGTTTCTTATCTTATAAATATTTTTTTTATTTTGCTGTTTTCCACAGTTAAAAAATTTTGGCATTGTTTCAAAAACCATATAAAAATGTAAATGAATTTTTTTTTCGGATGGAATTCGTATATTTGGCCTAAAATAAGCTTATTTTGCGAATATCAGATGTTTCTGTAGTGTAGTAAATTTTTGGGACTGAAAGGGTTAAGTTACAGGTATATGAACTTGAACATATTGACTTAAATAACATGCATCCAACAAATAATCCACTTACTGTTGTTGAAAGTTTTTACTAGGCACTAGTCCGGCTAAGGCCTGGTCTTCTTCCCCTTCTCTAAATGCCTGCCACCAGTTGGGATCTTCTTGGCTAATTATGTTGAGAATGTCTCCTTTCTGGAACGAGATGCCCAACTCTCGGCAAGGAATGTAAAGGTCGTCTTCAGGGTCATAGTCAAAATGAGCTTTGACATGCATCTGTGCAAAAAAAAGTAAAGATTAACACCAGGGCCTGATCAAGAAAAGCGCACACTATAGGCACAAAAAAATAAATTGGGGGCCCCTTTATGGATAATTTTGTGTACTATTGCCCGTAACGATTATATTAGTTGGCCGATTTATTATATTTTTGTTAATTTATCATAATCCTTATAACATCGACGAAATCAATCTTATTAGGCCAATGTCTGATTCAAAGTCAAGTTGAAAATAAAGTGGGGTCTTAGGATATTTTAAAATTTATTGTAGGTTGGGAGGTCTACATCATTTAGCACAATAGAAATTAAAATTTAGGGGCCCCTAAAATGTGGAGGCCCTAGGCCAGTCCTAACCAGCCTTATGGAAGAAAAGGCTCTGATTAACACAAGAAGGTGTATACAAATGTTCTTGATTTGGCTCTTTGAATTTCTTGATAATCGAGATAGATTTTTTTAATGTAGGTTTTAACTTATTGATGTTCCAAAACATAGAGGGGTTAGCTTGAAATATCATTGCACTAGGACTACACAAAAGAAACTGGGTATGGGCAATATAATTTAGAACCCCAGTCAAGAGATGAGCCTACACCTGAATAGGCACCTAACACAACTTTTAAGGGTAACATTGTAAATGACGTGGGGACTTTGAAGTATTTAACATGTAATCCCTTTATACAGGGTATTATTTGTCAGACCTTTTGGTTGCACAGACTGTTTATAGGTCAACAGTTATTTTGGCAATGCTTAGGCCAGAACTTGGGGTCTCTGGCATGCAAGACAAGCAACTTACCGACTGGGCTTAAGAAACCCAAAATGCAAAAGGAAAACTTATTAGGGGATAAAGACAGGGTTGGGTTTTTACCGGTAAAAACTAGTTTTTACCAAGACATGGTAAAAAACAGGTTTTCACCGGGAAAAACCATTTGACTTCCTATGCTTAAAAACAAATATTTCACAATCCGTATATAATGTATGCTTATTATATGTAGACACACATGTGCGTATAATTGAAAGGGTTTTGTTCTTGGTGTTTGTATTTTTTTTCTTCCTATTTTGAATGAATATTTTTGAAAAAAAAAAGAAGTTATTTGTGTTCTTCAAACACATCAATGAGATAATAAAAAGAAAACTAGAATTCATCATCATCAACAAGAACTTAAAATTTTGATTTATCTGTTTTTTATTTGGTAATAAATATGTTATTTCAGAAAAGGTGGGAAAAACGTGTTTTATACCAAGAGTTTTTACCATGGTTATGGTAAATGTATGGTTTGGCCCTACTTTTCTCTCACAATTTCAAAATTATACAAATTGCCACTTAAACAGATTTCTAAGAATTTGAACTTCACAGTTGCAGAAGTTTTTGAATAACAAGAGTATACCGAGTGTGTTACTTAGCAAAGCGGCGTATAAAAAGTATCTTACTTTGCTTATGAGATGGTCAACTGGTGGGACTTTCTTTACTTCTTGTTGGGTTGGGATGATAAGGAATGTTAAAGTTCCATTCATGGTTGCCTGTTATGCATAATTGTACAAATTACAACATTTTACTATAAGCGGCAAAATAACTAATCTAAGTTTTAAATAGTTTTCTTACTGTATCAAAACAACCCTCCCCCCAATTAATTGTGGCCTATAAATTTTATTATTACTATTTACAGAAAAGTGTTTGTAGAAGATTTCAAATTCTTTATTTGAAATTGGTATGTAATATTTTGAAGTTTGACAACAATTTTTTTAAAAAATATACATAAATAATATACATAAATAATGTAGTCATTTTCATACATAGAATTGAAAATTGCGCAAGTTAAATTTCATGACCTTTCATTTTATATAATATTTCATTTATATTCAATATTAAATAACAAAACATATGCTTACCAATATATCACAGACATCATTGACCGATTTTCCTCTCATTTCTATACCATTTACTTCCAGTATTTCATCTCCTTCATGGAGTAAACCTATTGGACAAAGAGGTATGTCACATATTGATGTTAGGTATTGTACAAAATCATACATGGTTCATTTTACAAAGGGCTATTCCCACCGAATGCCCTGCACCCAGCACACAATAACGTATTTTTTTATATAAATAAAAATTGCACAATTTTCAAAGTTTTATAAATCAAATATCTATGATCTATATATATTTGATAAAATAGCAAATTTTCAATCATGTGATAATGGCTATGACTTTTGGATAAGTAGTCCTGTGCATTATATGAGAATGGGCCAAAAAACCATAGAATTTAATTTAAGTTAATAAGATATAGGTGAGTATAAAATTTTACATATTTATACTTATTCAATGGTTACCCATATTTTTTTCATACAAAATATTATATTATTATTATATTAATTACAATATTATATCATACATATTTTTTAAAATATGCGAGTTAGGGTTAATCTGAAAAATGCAAATTTTCTTTTTCTTTTCTTAGAATAAAATTTTATTAAAACTAAAATTTTATTAAAGCTTTCATATTTTTAAAGAACCAACAAATGAAGAACTCTTTTATACAGGTTTACAACATGAACCAATTGCCACTTCAAAAAATAATTTAAATAGTAGTTTCAGAGAATTCAGAGTAGTTTTAAAATTAAAAATTATTCATGTAATATGAAATTTTGCTAGCAAATCATACAGTTAGGAATTTTATTTAAAATATTCTTCAGTAAATTTATAATAGGCATTTTACTAAAAAGATGAAAAATATTTGTGTTAAATAATATTTGAATATATATAATATTGTACAGCATCCCCTTGTTATATTGCGCTCACCGGGAATTAAAATAAATCATATTAAATAATTTAACTAAATAAATAAATAATTTAACTCTAAAAGAAACAAAATTACTTATTAATTATTATAAACAAAACACATTATTGTAAAAGTAATACTATAATATTTTGCACATTTTCTAGTGAAAAATTTACTTAAAATTTGCTACTTAGATTTTTCTCGCTAAAACCTGTTTTCCGGCAAATATCAACAAACGAAAGTTTATAAACTGTATCTCCCCAATATTAGATGAATTTAGCCACCAATGTTAGAATCGATTTTAAAGAAAGTCCTAAGTACATATAGAGAAAAAAAACAGGGGGAAATTGGAAGACATGATACATATATCCGAATGCTTTACTGTATTATTTCACACAAATGATGAATGTACAAAATAGAACCTACCACTCTTTTCTGCTGCTCCTCCTTTGACAATTCTTCCAATGACTACAGCTTCCCCTTCATTTCTCACAGTTGCACCCTGGAACAGGAATGGACCATCATTTCAAGTCAAAGTCACAATAATTAAATACAGTACAGTCCCGATTATCCGAGCCCCGATTTTCCGCTTCAGCCGAGCTTTGAAATATTTCTAGGATTTTTCCGACAGCTACCGAAAAAATTCTGAACAGAACATGATCTCACGAACCTTCAGGAAAAGAAATTCAACAATAATTCCCCCTTTACTTTTCTTAAACTGCTGCCGAGAAACGCCAAAATAACATAAAGCAAAAAAACAATTAAAGACCTTTTTAAGTGAAGGAACTATTTCAATGTCCTGCATATGGATTGCACGTAGTCTGTATAACATTTGTACTTGTTAAAATATACACTTAGACATACAGAATTGTTTTATTTACATTTTTCGCTTTAACCAAGTTTTTCGGTTATCCGAGTTAGTCTCCGTCCACATTAACTCGGATAATCGGGGTTCTATTGTAATTATATTTTAGTTTAATTGATTAGTATTTGATATTACACTCAGTTAATACCTGTCATTAAATTTTTTAAAGAGCTTTAATAGAATAAAAACGAAACACACTGAAATTGTGAGCAAGGGGTATCTATATTAGTATGAAAAGTTTGTAGGGGGGGGGGGGGGGGAGGCCAATTTAACGAATTTAAGAATACAGCAATCCCTTGTTATATCGTGCTTCCCGGGAAACAAGCAAAAGACCGCGATATAACCGAATGTGCGACATAACGAGCGACTTAATAAATATTGTACTTTTGATGTATTTATGTTCAAAACAAAGTTTTTAAACTAAAGCACAGTATGTATTTGAAAGGTAAAACTAAATCTCTAAAAGAATTAACAATTTGGAAAGGACTTATTAGTACTATACTACAATCATTACACATTATTGAACAGGTTATACTATTATATTTCCCTCATTTTCTAGTAAAAAATTCATATAAAGTTAGCCGATTTAATTTTTCTTGTGAAGCCTGCTTCCCGGCAAATATCAACCAATATTAGATGAATTTATCCACCAATAGTAGAAATCGATTTAAGGAAATTACGTATTGATAAAAAAAGAAACTGGCGGTAAATTGGGAGACATGATACAAGGCGCGATATAGTGAGTGGTTACTGTAATAGAGAAAAAATCAGCTACTAGTGCAAATTCTATAGAATTTAATTCATAGCAAGCATAACCAGCCAAATAAGTCATTCATTAACTCAACACCATTTAAACAATTGTTAGAGTACAAAAAAAAAAAAACTAAATTAACCTAGTTAAGTAAAATTTTATACTAATCGGATTCTTCTTCCCAATATATACACTATAATAAAAGCATCAAATTTCTATTTACCAAGGGTTCATTCGTTTTATCTATTCTGACTATTTTGACGCTCTCTTCAGTATACTGTGATGCTCTGTCTAATAACTCTTCATCTGGCGTTATAGTTGGCACAGTTTGGCGCTCAGCTATTTTATCGTGGGCGTAAACCAAGCCTTCTATCTCGAACTTGCTTAAAATATCGACTAGTTCAGCTGCTTCAGGGTGGGAACTTTCTTGAAGTGCATTCATAACCTGAAATTGATATTATTTTCAAGAATGAATTTTAAAAATAAATAATTTTTTTATGATTGCATGAAAAAAAATCTGACTTTTACACTATAATTTTAATATCAGACCCGTGCGTAAAGTTATACTTTCGAAAACATTTCAAGTAAAACTTACATGACAAAAAATCTTATTGGTAAAAAGTAATTCAAGTGATAGTTTTTTTTTTACCTAAAGAAGATCGGCATCGATAAATCTCTGGAACTACAAAAGGCAAACTTATTTTTTAGTTTAAAGTAAAACAGTTGAACATGGATACTGATACTAATTTTAAGCCTCCATAAAAGATAGAAATAACAGCTAATGATTTTACTTTAAATATGCTCCCAGAAAAATAAAAAAAAATTACGAAAAGGTGTATGAAAAGTTCTCTCCTGGAAAATTCGTACCAGTATCCATGTTCAAATATTTGACTTTAAACTAAAAAAATAAGTTGATTGTTGTAGTTCCAGAGATTATTCAATACCGATCTTCTTTACGTAAAAAAATTAGCATGCGACTTATTTTTCAACCAATGAGATGATTTTTTTCACGCAATTATAAAAAATAGTGTCTGAAACAAGTGCGAAAAGTAAACTTTTTAAAACACGTGTCATTATTTTAATTGCTTGTACCTCGTCAGTGAAATAAAATCCACTAGTTTTAAAAAGCGTCACTTTTCGCACTAGTTGCATAAATAACTATTGTTTCACTAAAGAATATACTTAAATAATAATAATTGGACTTTTTTCAGGGGAGAGGTAAGGGTGTGAATTTGTGTGTGTTCTCAAATTAGGCAGGAATGCAGAAGGAGATTAAACTATGAAAACATATGTTTTGGTTTCTCGAATTGTTAACTGTTATACACAAAGAGTTAAGTTTATGTTGAAATAATTAACAAACTTACATGTGCATGCATAATAAAAAAAATATCATAATAATAATTGAGCTAATGCTCAGCAGTAAACATAATAATCAGCTCAGGTGCTTATTTCTCTCACCATTGCGCTTTATTTCTCTCACCATAATTTTAGTACAACTCAACAAACACGCACACAAAAAAATACATTAAAAGTTAAGACACTTGATTCTAACCTAAGTTAGCGTAAGAATTATATATTAAAAAAATTATAAAATATTAATTTATGGAATTATAACAAAAAAAAAACATTAAAAAAAATAAAGCTCTAAAAATCGTTCTTAAGTTGGCCATACATGGAGACATAGTCAAATGAATGATGAACCGCTGCCAAGCATCGCCACACTTCACCCACAATCTGATAGAAGTATTTTTTCTTGCCTGTGATTGATGCTGTAGGATTAGCTTACACTCCTTGCCAGCCTAACTTGGGTAAAAACAAATGGTGAAAAGGCAGACGGAAAAGCGCGATTGGTCCATTAGTTGGAAACTCTTGTAGCTATTATTTACATACAAAATTATCTGAATACAATTCCACCAAAATACACTTTCCATTTTCCAAATTTTCTCAAATAATATTCAAATCTGTTAGACCTTCAACAAAATAATTGTTTTAAACATATTTCTTTCACAAATAATTTATGTAACTCTTTACGTCTGCGGAAGGATCTTCTCCAAAGCATATTTCTATTTATCCTAACTATATAACTCCATAGCATATATCTATTTATCATCTAACTTATGTTGGCAAGGAGTGTAGATGTCACAATAGCACACAACATCAATCACTGATGAGTAACATTAGAAAATAACGAATTGCCATTGCCATTATAATGTAGCGTGGCAACAGTTCACCTGACCACCTCTTTCTGTGAATGTCTGGCTTTAAAAATCAGTAATATCAAAGCAAAGTCACCTCTTGTGTTATTTCCTGCGCTTCCATCGAGACCGGGGTTGGAGGACACTTGAAGCAGCAGACCTCCTGAACTTTATTGTGGATTGCAAGAATGTTCTGGAAGTCTGCGTTGCGAATCAGCTCCTCTACAAGCATCAGGTCGGAGTCGTTGTGGCAGTTGCCTTGCAAACTGGAACTCAGTCGGTACAGGCTTTGAAGGAGTTCGGAGGCACCTGGTGGAAAAGCAATGGTAATAAAGTTTGGTTTGAATATTGTCGCACTAGAGCTACACGAGGGCTATTGCCGACGGGCATCGTATTTTAGAACCACAGTCAGGTGACGAGCCAACACCTGAATAGGCACCCAATGCAACCGTTAAGGGCGACATCGTACGCAGCGTTAGGACTAAGAAGGATATTTAACGTGCACTCCCTAACACAGGGTATTATTCGTCAGACATTTTTGGCTGCACGGGCCGTTTATAGGTCGGCAGCTATTTTGGCAATGCCCGGACCCGAACCTGGGACCTTCCACATGCTAAGCGAGTGCTTAACCGACTGGGTTCCCCAGCCCCCTAATGGTAATAAAGTAATGCTGGTTGTGAACTAGGAGATAATTTTGAGTTGTGCAATGCCTGTTACAAAAATTGTTTTAAAAAATCAAATAATCTAATGTCAAAAACAAAAATTTCTCTGTTTAACTCTTTGGTGAAAAGTATACTTTTAACTGAAACATGGAAAATTACTAAAACACAAAGTAAAAGAATAAATAACTGGTAAAACAGATGTTTATGGAAAATCATGGGATTTTTCTGGCCACAAACAATATCAAACATCGAGCCTTACAATAAGACCAAACAGGAACCATTGGCAATTAATATTAAAAAAGGTGGAAATGGATTGGTCACGTGTTACAAATGCCAACAAGTCAAATTCCAGCAGTAGCACTGACATGGGCCACCGATGGTAAAAGAAAACTAACATTTAGAAAAATGGTGGAAGACGAAAGGAACCAGGCCGGATGGGTGAGCTGGTCAGAAGCAAGAGCTGCTGCACAAAATCGCAGGAGTTGGCGTAAAAAGCTTAAGGCCTTATGTGCCACAGGACAGGAAGAGGAGTAAGTCTAAGTCTAAGTAATACCTGTTACACCACAGAAACACTTGTTAAGTAAGTAGTAGTTGTAATAAAGTAATATTTGTGAGAATCAGATCATTTCAGGTAGTGTATTGCACAAGTATTTGGATTTTTGTGTGTGTTTAAAATGAGATGATAGGAGATAGATCTAGTAATTAAACCATGACATGCTATACATACAAGCATATATGCTATATATACAAGCATATGCACTCATTACACAAATATATTTTGTTGGATTTTATAACCACACTAGCAAATTTATACCCGTACTTCGCACGGATTAAAAAAATATCAAATCGATCCAAGTATGTGTACCATGTAACCTGTTATAAGATCATAAACTTAAGTTATTCTTACCGCTCGTTTTCAAGTATGAAATCCTGTTTAATTGCTTTAAAATTTAAAAATCAAAAATACGATGTAAAATGTATTCATAAATGCCATCACAATTCCCTCATAAATACAAAAAACAACTCTTTTGGCACGTTTTGGGAAATAATTTGGCGAGGAAATAGATATAGCTACTTATTTTTTATTTTTAACAAACATTTGCCCATTTGGCGAGTATTAATAAATAATTTGGCGAGATTGGCAACATATTTGGCGAAAAAATAAAGAATAAAACCCTGATATGCAGCTCTACTGCGATGTTCTTTATTAACCATCCATAGAGCTCAGTAACAAACATTTTGCCAATTTGGCGAGTTTTAACTAATAATTTGGCGAGATTGGCAACATATTTGGCTCAACAATCAAGACATAAAACCCTTATATGCAGCTCTAGGCCTAAATTTACCACATTTCAGCAATAGCTTAACAAACATTTTGTCCATTTGGCGAGATTGGCAACGTATTTGGCGAAAAAAATAAAGAATTACTCCCTGATATGCATCTCTAGTGCAATGGCCTTTATCAGCCATCATAGTAGTTCAGTAATATCTTAACAAACATTTTGCTCATTTGGCGAGTTTTAATTTATACTTTGGCGAGATTGGCAACGTATTTGGCGAGAAAATAAAGACATAAAACCCTAATATGCAACTCTAGTTTTATGCATATTTGCAATCAACAAAACCATCAATGAAGAAATCATCAACTAAACCCACAATCCTGGAATGAAAACTGGTCGGAAATACGTCACTTGAAACATATCAATTATTTTCAAACAATGAATTTATTTTCTGAAAGTAATGGCAACATAATAAAATAAACATTTTCAATTTTATTTATTTTCGTTGAAAGTTTTATTTAATTTGTTCAGCAGATGGCATCAGGAAAGAAAAAAAATGATCGGATTTGAGCCAAAGTGGCGTAGTTTTTCCAGAAAATTCGAATTTTCTCTAAAAATAGAGCATTTTGAGCTCTGAAAGTTCTTATTTTGCAACTCAAGTATGAACTACGCATTTGTGCCAAGTTACGAGTCAAACGAATGTCTAGTTTGTGAGTTTTGGAGAGACATACATATATACACACATACATACAAAACTTCATTTTTATTATTATAGATAATGTATTAAAAGGATGCAGTGTCGAAAAAGCTTAGGATATGAAGGTTTTAAGGTTTCGTCTCGCCAACTGGAAACTCATGCCTTCAAGATGGAATTTTAAAAGTAATTGATCAGAAAATATTATGAAAATTACAAGGAAAGATATTTTTAACTCAATAACTTCAATTTCAAGTAAAAACCACCTTTCATGTGCATTTTTGAGACACAAAATCTGAGAAATTAAACCATAAAATAATTAAACTAACCAAAAGTTTTCTCAAGTTCTGGTGTCCTTCCTTGCAAAGTTTCTGTCTTG
Source organism: Hylyphantes graminicola (assembly GCA_023701765.1). Lineage (NCBI taxonomy): Eukaryota > Metazoa > Arthropoda > Arachnida > Araneae > Linyphiidae > Hylyphantes > Hylyphantes graminicola. The sequence goes on from CM043116.1 coordinate 36,408,216, forward strand.
CCGATAGCTTCCAATTCAAAAGCATCATTCTCAACTCCATGCTTTGGCGGTAAGGGTGGGTTGGCTTCGAGGGCTTGCAGCTTTTTGGATCCTCGTATAGAGTTTCGAAGAAATTCATTTTCTTTAGCCTGTTTTTCTTCAGCTAATTTTCTTTTATAAATGTCATCCTGTAAAGGCATAATGAAGAATTGATATGGGAGTATTTGAATTGAGAGTTGTTTAACTTAATTCCAGAGATCATTCTAGGCGTTTTTCACGGGGCGCGGCGCCCTGCCCGCCTTTTTTTAAATATAAATCCCGCCCTAAATGCCCTTTTTTCAAAATAAATCCCGCCCTAAATGCCCTTTTTACAAAATAAATCCCGCCCTAAATGCCCGTTTTTACAAAATAAATCCCGCCTCGTTGCCGATTTTCTTTTAAAAATTTCCGTGTTTTCCCGAATTTTTCAAAAATTCCGCTTATCCATCTTTCTTTTTCAAAAATTTATTTAACCCAGGTTATGTTGTATTATGCAAACCCGTTTTTCTAAACTTAATCATTAAAAAATACCAAAGATAATCGATTTTAGAATCAGATAGACGATCGAGCATTTTGATCAAAAATCATGCCTTGAACAAGAGCCCAAAATTTGCCACAACACCCCAACCTAGAAAAAAAAATTCCTTCATTCTCGGTCTATATCGATGAAAACTAAACTTAAATTTTTATAAATACCAAGTTTAAATAATGGATTTTAATAATAAAAGTAATAATTGTAATTAAAATTTAAGGATGAATCAGGATTATATTACACTAAGATGTCTTCAAATATCGACCAACGGGTGGTTTGCAATCCCCATTGAAAGAGGATTATCTTCATCCGGACCAAAAATGTGCAGAACATACTTCTTGATTTGATTATTTTGCAGCCTAGTAATCTTTTTAGAAACCTACCGATGACGTCACATTGCCTTCTCAATGATTGACAGTTAGCTGACTTTGCGTTTACGTGATCGGGAAGAGTGTCTCAATACTATTGTAGCTCCGGTTCAGGCCAAATTGGACCAACCAGAATATTTTCTTCTGATCTATCATTTTGAGTCGTGACCTTGTGATCACAAGAGCAGCTTGAATGAAGATTTTTTTGTTTACTTTTGAAACTTAGTAGGCTTTTTTTTTATTTTGTCCTATACTAGGGTTTCAGATTGGTTTTAGTTTTTTTATGGAGTGTTTGCTTATACATGCAAAATATATTAATATTTTTGTTAGTAATTATTCTTGAATTTTTCTGGAAAAAATTCTTGAATAGTATATAGTAGAACTCCAATTATCTAAGCAATTGCAATTGGAACCTAACCACGTTCATATAATTGGAAATTTGGATAATTGGAGTTAATTGGAGAAAAGATATATTTTAATTTCGGTTTAACCAAATCCAAATTATAAGATGTTGTTTGGGTTATAGCTTTTGTTTCAGTTTGAGTTTTATCTTTTTATAAAGGTTTTTTTTTCAACTTATGTTAGAATCTTGGAAAGAGTGTACTAAACTTGAGATTTATAATTTATACTCAGTGTATTTTTTTCTGTTCGTCTGTGTTGGATGTCCTGCCTAGTAATTTTTTTTGTGGGTACAAAAAAAAAATACTAGACATGACATTGAATGAAGAGGAACAGTAACAGGTAGGCCAAGTTAAATTTTTCTGGCATTCTGATAATCAGCACCTCTTCAAATAATTGGAGTTAAACTAAACTTGGAAAAAGTGTATGAAACATGCTTTTAATTTTGAATGCTAGAGCTGAATGCAACAAAATCCATGTTTGTTTGATTAGTAGCATTAATGATTTTCACCACTTTGCTCGAGGAGATCTGTTTGCAGTTCTGGCTCGTTGTTAGGCATAAGTGCCTCATTACGTTCCTTCACTTACTAGAAATATGTTTCATAAAATGATGGAATAGTAAACTAATAAATATTTAATTTGGTATGCGGGTGTATTTTCTATTTTCTAAAAATCTGAAAAAAAATTTATTGCATTTTAGATGCCCTAAACTTTTTGCAAGTGCCCTTTTTATGTTAAAAGCGCCCTGCCCTTTTTTAATTCTAGAATGAACTCTGTTAATTCAAACACAAAACATTATGTCATTAAATATACAGTTACGGAAAGATAAAAGGTTAAACTTTTTTTCAGGATGTACTTAGTATGTGGAGGATATATACGAGGCGTGTTTTTTAAGTAAGTACCGTTATGCCACACAGAGGGCGCGGCGCTGCGATCGGCGTTCTGCGCATGCGCACTGGGTACCTACATCTCTTGTCTACTCACTGACGATATTGCAATCCATTTGTCATTGTTTTACGTTTTCTGCTGAGTGTTTAAAATGTCTCCGATAACCGTGAGTCCCGCCGACTGTGAAGTACGGCCTGTTATAAGATTTCTTAGTGTTAAAGGCCTAAAATCAATCGATATTCATCGTGAGATCTGTGCAGTTTACGGACAAGACATTATGAGTGATGGAATGGTAAAGCGTCTGTTTTCTCTCACCTTATTGTCCACTTGCTGCACCAAAATTTCATTAACGACTGAAGGACGCCCGCCCACTCCGTTGTTCATCATGAACATTCGTGCGGCCTTCTTTAAATGATCTCACCCACTTTCTTACCATTCCATCTCTGATAATGTCTTGTCCGTAAACTGCACAGATCTCACGATGAATATCGATTGATTTTAGGCCTTTAACACTAAGAAATCTTATAACAGACCGTACTTCACAGTCGGCGGGACTCACGGTTATCGGAGACATTTTAAACACTCAGCAGAAAACGTAAAACAATGACAAATCGGATTGCAATATCGTCAGTGAGTAGACAAGAGATGTAGGTACACAGTGCGCATGCGCTAAACGCCGATCGCAGCGCCGCGCCCTCTGTGTGGCAAAACGGTACTTACTTAAAAAACACGCCTCGTATATTTAAAAAACAATTCAAAGTTTAAAACACTATGATTTTGTAAGCTTCCAAAGAACTTATTTTGCTACTGTTGTACCTTACTTTCAAGACATTTCTTAGCAGAAATGAATAAAAATTAACCCAAAAGTTTACTATCTAACTGCAGTGAATCACATTAAAAAAAAAACATCTTGTGAAGAGGTTATTAGAGAGAAAAATCTAGACAAAATAGTTAAGCACTATAAAAACAATTCATATTGATGTCTTAACTAAGGTCAAGAATTAAAATAAATTTCAGTATTATTTTTTAATGTGACTGCTTGAAAATGATGCTAAGTGACAGAAAGATGAAATGATGAGTGTTAAATTCGAAGACCCACTAAAATCAGAACTTGCAAACTTTATGAAGAAGTTGAAATTTGTCAACGTTAAAAAGGGAATATTATGTTTGGTGACTCAAAAATCTAGGGTTTTTTTTCGAAAAAGTCACTTAGCACATTCTTCCACTAAGCTAAATTCTATTTATACATAACTCTCCTGTATTAAAATGGTTTCAGCTTTGCTGTGGCAGGATTAACTTGGGTAAGTGTGTAAAATGGATTAAAAACTTCCAACATAACATTTAAGTATTCCTGTAAAAAAAAATACAAAACAAGAACCCAAAAAACAAAAATAATAAGCACAGTTGTAATTAATATTAGTTTCAAGCAGAAACTTTTATCTTTCTTAACTTACTTGATATTTACGTATCCTTTCTAGTTCTTCATGTGTCACTTTTTGCGGATCTTTATTGGTTTGAAGGGAAGAATCACTAACTAAACTAGGCACAGTCCCGCCAATGACATTCCCTCTACCATTTACCCCATTTCGTTTGGGAAGAGAGTTCAGTTTGGAATTATGTTCATTTTCATTTGAAGAACTATCTCCAGAACTATTAATAAAAAACTCAGGATGACCTTCCCTGGTCAGCTCAGCGACCTTCTGGGGAGGATACCTAGGAGCCGTTTTGGCAACACCAACGAAAGAGTCAGGCACATCAACCGCCATCTCTCTATGAGTTCCAAGTTCAGACGGTCGGTAAGCGTAGTTTTTGGGAAAAGCACCGTTTGACTTCACCACGTCAGGCACACGCCGCTGAAGGTCACTGGGCGAGGACTTGTTCAGTTTATCAGGAAGATTTGGCAACAAAGTTTCGACGGAAACACACAACTGGGAAAAGCGGTTGTTCACACCGTTGACTCCATTCTGGGACTCTACAAGAAGCCTCTCCTGAGGAGGAGTCTCAGGAGAATCAGGCGAAAGGACCTCATCGTAACTTTCCCTGTCCACAATTTCTTGGGTGAGTTCAAGTTCTTGGTCGTGAGCTTCGTGGTCTGTTATTCCTATATGACTGTGACCATTTTGTCCTTGGGGGTTGCCCTTTCCAGATACCGAAGATGAATTGTGGGTAGAGTTGTCAAGGCGGTCCTTCTTTACGCGTTCCAAAGTTGCATTATGGATTTCAGGCACAGTAGTAACGTAAATAGGATTGTTTTCGATAACTCCGTTCAGGTCTGGCGTGCTGTTGGTACAATCATTTAGCTCCTGGGAAAGTTTCGTCATGTCCACCGGCTTGATTTTTTTGAGGGCAGATAACTTTTCCAGTCGCTCTCTAGCCTGTTGCTCCACGGCAATGACAAAGGCATCCTGAACGTTACTGTTGCGCGCCAAATCCAAAGCTGAAAGGTTAGAGACAATAATCAATAAATCATGGAATAAACTTGTTACATAAAACCATAATATAAAGTCAAATGTTATACAACATGGGGAAAGTAACTTTACATCATGAGACAAAGTAGTTTAGGTGTTAAAATACACTTACAAATAGCATACAGAAAGTTCTGAAAGTGCTTCAGTTGTATCTCTATTGAAAAATAAGCCCTGAATTATTCAAGGACTAACAAAGAAAATTATATATTTGGAGCGCTCACATATAAGCCCAAACACTCTTTATTTTAATGTTAACGTTTAGCAAAAGTCTAGGAATTTTAGTGTTTGGTTTCAATAGAAAATATTAATTTAAACATTTATTGTTGAACTTAATTATTTAAAACTAAAATTTTCCCAATTATCAAATTAATATCTATGATTATTTGATAAGATTAGATAGGCCAAAGGAACTTATCACAAATGGAGCATGTATTACAAGAGTAAAAGAGTACAGCCCCCTACACATAAAAAAACATCAAAGAATTTTATTTGGTAACATAATATTTTATACTAAATGTATTATCTAAGTATTTAAAATTGTTGATACCTTATTTTTTTTATAAGCAATCACTTTCCTGCCCCATTAGTAATTATGAAAACGGATTAAAAATATTCTTCAATTTTCAAAAAGTAATTTTTCATTTTTATAAATTCGGCAAAATTACAATAAAACCATCACATTTACGTTTTTTTCTCAAAATAATTATATATCCATCATAATAAACTATCAGTATAGTTTATGAAACTTCGTTTTTTATAATGGCGTTCCTTACTTAATACTATTTAACTGTTAGCAAATTAAAGAAAAAAATGCTATAAAATAACTGACTGAAAACCTGACGGAATCGGTTAAGCAGCAATGCCAATATGAAACTAAATTATTGTAAAATAAATAAGTAAAAAAAGCGATAAATAGCCGTTTCTGTCAAACTTAACATACAACATTTTAGTAGCAGTTGTATGAACGGACCACGAACGACTAGTTGAACCGGTTCAGAAAAACAGGGCATCTTATATGCGCGGGGACAAAAATCGGAAAAAAAAGTATCAAATAAGAATTCTCCGATTTCTTATTGTAGTAAATTGTGTTAATGGTTGTAGATACTAACATACTAGAATAGCCAACTTTTCTCTACTTTAGTATTTATTTAAATCCTTATGGTACGGAGGAAAAAATATATATATATATAAGATAATATCTATTATGTTTCTACCTTTCTTAAAAAAGAAATTATTATAGGGCTGTTAGAATTAAAGTTAAAGCAGACAGTCATGCTGCATAGGACCGCTGGAAAAACGTAGACCTCCGAATATAGAGTGTAATAGATAGAATATAAAAAAAAATCTTTTATACCCTGTTCGGATGCCAGCACGTTTTTCCATCCTAATCTTCAAATTAAACCTTTTTTTTTGTTAGCAAGAAGGTAAGGCAAGAGATGCCTTTGTTGGCAAGAAAGGTAACACTAAAAGTAACAATTACATCTCAATGCTCAAAACAAACAAAAATTGTTTGCCACTTTCAGCCTTTTTTTATTTATCTCCGTTAAAGATCTTTCTGATAACCAACTAAGTTTTCATTTTATAACATCACATTGCTCCCAATAGACTTTAAACTTCCAGAAATCAGTGCAAAATAAAAAATAAAGTTTCTAAATACATAATACAATACATTTACACTATCTTTAAACTTTTCAACGTTGATAATTTCCGGCTCTAGGATAATCTTCTCTTCACGAACGGAAAATTTACATGAATTCGAAATTTAAAAAATGTGGAAATGTTGAAATGGAAAAAAAATAGAAATAAAACAAAGAAAATATCTAAATGACAAATTCTCAAAAGTCTGTAAATGGAAACTTCCAAAACAAGAAAAATCGCAAACCAGAAAACCAATAAATTCTCAAGAATGGTTATATCATTAAACCATAAAAATTATAAAACCATTTCCTTTTGAATAAAAGAAATAGTACCAAATTATAGAAAATAAGCCTAGTCTTAAGTTTACATCTGCCATTCACGGCCATTTTAAGGCGATTTTACAAATTGCGAAATTTTGAAAATCAGCTAGTCGAGAAACTTTCACAATCCGCTGATATAAAAGGATCGGAAAAATAACTATTTTTAAAATGACAAAATGAATTTGATTAACAACATATGTTCACCTTTTTATAAAAGATAGAACTCTTAAATGTTCTGCAGCATCGCCTGATGTTGTGCGACGTGCGTCTCAGTTTGGACCATTTTCTACCCTCCTGCGCCTGGGGTCAATAGAATAGATTACAAACTTTAAAAGACAAGAACATTTATGAAAGACTGGTAAATAATAACTTATAATAGTCTAAATAGTGACTTTAATAAATAGTAATAGTACTACATCAAATATTTGATTTATTCTAGAAAGTTTAAAGATGTTGCAAATGTATTGTTACATATTCAGATTTTTTAATTTTTTAATTTGCACTATTTCATTTTTTAAACTTAAAAGTTCTGTTCAAGATATTGTCTATAAAATTTTCAAGCTTAGTAGCCCGGCACTTTTTTTTTAAGGATATGAATTTTAAATGATACTTTTCGACAATGATATGTATAAAAATAATTTCTGTATCGTCAAGCACCGGTTTTAGTTTTTATAGTAAACCAATATATGGTAACCCTAATGTATAGGGGAGGAATAAACCATATTTCCCGATTTTAGCAGATACATAAAATGCGGAAGAATCAGTTTGACCTTCGATGAGAGAGAACCACTAATTAGATCACTCTTATCCCTGCAGCTACTGCATTATTGGAGGGGAAAATACTCCAAAAGCATGTAATGAGATTGCCTATTTGACCGCAAGTGTCTTTTTGCACGTGCGACGCTCAAAGCTGCAACAAATAGGAAATAAACGGAATGTATTGATTATCATAAAAGGTAAATAAAAAATAATTTGCTAGTCCACACATACCCACTTATTCTATCTTCCGTATTTTACAACTTCAGAGTAGCTAATTTTTAAAAAAAAAAATACTTTGATTAACTTTAATGGACAGTAGAAAAACGCTTTTTAATGTGAAGTAAATATTTTTTCATGTGATTGGTACTGATTCTAAATAACAATTCGTAATTTTGCCGATATAGTTCCGATATCATTCCATTATAGTGTCATTCCGTCAGTAAATTGAAGAGCTTAGTGGAAGAACGTGATGTCAAGAAGGTGAAAACACGAAAAGGAGCTTTAAAGTGTTTCGTTTGCACTCAGATACCTTAAAAACGGCACTCGCAAAAGGTAAAAAATATACTTAATAACATGTTCATTAACACAAAAATCTAATTAAAAAAACATTTCACTTGGCACTTTCTTACACTAAGATTTTCAATTGTGATCATATATATGACGTAAATTAACATCTACTTTCACATTAAAGCATACTTATTATTTAATTATTTTAGAAATGAAGGAATGGACGTCCAAAAATGTTTTATTGTAAAGATTTCAGTTAGGAGTATATAACGGGACAGTCCATATGACATATATCACACATATATGAATATGCTATAAGGTTGCGCAATTATTTCCAATCTCGTCTGTCTATTTTATCTGAAAGTTCGACCTTTTATTTTTCGCGTGAAGTCACCGTACTTTCAAATTTCGAAGTTTTGTCCAATGTTCGTTCACTTAAAACATATATATATATAAAAAAAAAAGAATCTGCCAAAACCAAATTAAGAGAAACTTAAAATTATCATATTTGAAGACATAAAATAAACGGAACTACGAAGCAGAGACTACACCAAGTATAAACTTAGTTGTAACAACAATGCGGCACAGATAAGAACTCTTCAAGTTATAACATAATGTACACATACACACGACACAAATCTACTAACAAGAAACTGTCGTAAAATATTTGTGCTTGACAACATGACCTCCTGGGAGAGCAGTAAAAACAATGAGCCTTTCGCACTAAACAAGGCTGTTCACCTTTTTGAAACCATCAAAAGAGGGTAAAAATGTTGATGGGCAAAACAGTCTTAACTCCTGGAAAAAAAATTTCAAAGGAAATATACAGCAGATATTCTTTTTGCTTAAGGAGATGCCACTTCTGCAGGGCGAATAATGATTGAAAGTAAATTGTTCTCTTGAAAATATAAAATTTAAACTTTCTGTAAAAAATGACATCAATGGTGTTTAATGTAAAGCCTTGCTGGATGATAATGCCATAAGCTACCTTAATAAGGCACTCTGCCGGCGATTTATTAGATTCTCGGTCTGCGTACACACACGACAGTTTCAAAAGGTTTGCATTAACACCGAAACAATTTTTTAAGACCTTTATTTCCGTTCCCTACAAAATTTTCAAATGTAATAATTATGGTTTACTTTAAATACTAAGGACAATTAACAAATTACAATTTATAATAAATACTAGGTATAAGTTTTAATAGAATGAATTCAGCTCGAAGTCCATAGAAGACAACACTAAAATCTGTAGCACCTCACCAAGCCAAAAAATAAAATTCTGAAGCATTAAGACTTTAGGACTGAGAGCTTGTTTCAATAGAACGTGGCGATATTTCTCTTCCAAGCAAGGTCTTAACAAATAGTCGTTAAAATTTTCTACGACGCAAAATTTCTATGAAGTTTACATGGCAATAACATAAAGAGAATGTTTCTACACTTTTGGGATAAGTTTAGGACACTTTTCGAAATACTTCAGGGAACACATTTTAAGAGATAATACAATTACCATAAAAACGAGCTTAGTACGTCTTTAAAATGTTTTTTCCCGTAATAGAGTTTTTATAAAATGCTTTTCTTCGATGTCTTTATCCTATTTTAAGGCTATGCGTAAAAAGTAATTGTTCAACATCGGGATTAAGGTGCAAATCAAATGATTTTCCCGAAGATGCATTTTTCTTCGGGTAAGGACAAGGACATAATTTGATTTTCAACACTGGAATACAAAGATTTTCCATAATACAATTTGCTTAAATCGGATTACATTTTTTTAATCTAGCAAAAAAACTTGGCTCTCGATAATGTTTAAATACTAAGAAAAAGAAGACCCATCAATGTAGAAATCATTTTATTATGCTCAAGTGAAAAACAGATTTATGCAAGGAAAAACGGTGCTTTAATAGTACTTATGCACCAAGTATCGTAACTTGTTCAAGAGTTTTATATATATATGCGATAAAAACGGCAAATATCATTTCCTGCTCTTTTGTACATTTTTTTTTTGAAATCTACTTTTCTACAGTAATGAGTATTTTTTTGGTCTGATAACAACAATAAAAACGATTTTTTCCCCCGTAGGTGCTACTATACAGAAAATGACGACTTTAAGAAATATAAAAAAGGATGATTTCATTTCAATTTTTATTTTTGAACGGTATTCATTTGCGACTTCACTTCACAAAGATGTATTGTTGCTGGTTAGAATCTGTAGCTGTCAACATTTAGGCTCCATGTGTGTTCAATTTTGTTTAAATTGAAATTTAATTTAGTAAACTTTGAACTGTCTGTCCATTCAATTATATGAGTTTGTTATTCTTATGAATTTAGCTGCACGTTTGACGAGAAATCGAGCACGAATAAAACATCTATGCGGCCAATCATTGTATTCGACTTTATTATTAGCATTGAAAAAAACACAACCGTTTGTTATTGATCGGTCGAAAGAGAACTGATTTTTGCGATAGATTAATCGTTAAGGAATATTAACTTTAGGCTGACTTTTGAAAAAGTACAGAACTTGCACGTTTATATAGAAACAATAGTACACAAGAGAAGAAAATATACAGTAAATATAACTAACTTATCCTATCTGCAACAGTTGGATTGTTTTTTACAGATTTTTTTTAAAAAAATCTATACAGCTTCTGGATCTCCTACTCGGTAGCTCCAAAGCAGCTAAACACAAAACGTTCAAAGACCGTCTGAGGTAAAACCGAGAAATAAAATAAATTCAAAATGTTCACCTACTTCCAGAAAAGGCGATCGAAATCTAGTAGGAAACCACTTAAATTCAATTTTCCGTCACAACAATGTGTTTTGATGCTGATGCTTTCTCTAGAATGCGGTAGTTGCGCTCATTCGAAGAAATACCAAAAATATGGCTGCTTGTATCAACACATTTGTGACTTCATCCAGATAAACCACCAACTACTGCTGCTTCACAATAAAGCACCCACCGAGTTATTCCATTGCGCACTTTGAAGCCTAGGATTAGTCAGGGTGTGCAAACAAACCGACTGGTATTCCGAAGTGATTCTCTGTGTTTGCTTTGATGCAATAATAACGACTTCATTTCTAGGAAATTCAAAAATTGAGTAGGTGGAAAAGTTCGAGGGAAAAAATAATATCTTTCCAAAAGAGTTTATTTTTTGTATTTAAAAAACCCAACAACTTTGAGTATTAAATAACGAGATAAATAATGTGGATACTAAACGAAGGATTATATTTTAATTGACTGTATACGTATGTTATGAATGAAAATAATAGGGATAGGAAAAATTTCGTTAGCTATTTCAACTCATTTTTCATGAATATTTTTTATGTAAATAGTGTTAAAAAAAACCAAACGAAGGATTATTATTTGCACATTAAGTAATTAAAATAAGAGACTAAGTGAACGCACGATTGACTGAATTAGAAAAAGAAACACACACCATATATTAGTGCGTGGTTTGCGCTAAATATGTCTTTAAAAAAACATTAATATTTTATAACGTTATAGTACTTAAGATTTTTAAAATATTGGCATAAAAGGTTAATTTTTATGACTAGTATAATTGTTGAGAGGATTTAAGATTTTGCGAAAGAAATATTTGTGTAAAATTACAAACAAAGTTAGGTCTACTTACATACTAATCGAGCAGTGGGAATGTACAAAAGCTAATGTGAAAAAAGTAATCAAATACAAAAGATAAATAGCTCCGAAAAAGTGATAACAAAAATACGTTTTTATCTTTTAAAGTTTATATCTCGTTTAAAAGTTACGTAAAGAGTTTATAAGTAACGAAAAAATACTGAAACAGAAAGAAAACGACGAAAAAAATACTAAAGACATGGCGACTTTTATTGAATAGAAAATATCAAGTATTTTGGAAATCTTTCGATGGAAGAAACATGATAATTTGTGTGACGCAAGAGAAATTATAGGTAACTAGGTGCCCTAGTATTAAATGTTATCTTCATTGGCAGTTATCAAACTAAAAGGATTGTAAATTTTAAAGAGATGCCATGATAAACAGCTATACAATAAAAACGAGGTGTTAAATAACTTAATTTATTTTTCTGCGCACACTCCTATATACATCACTGTTCCTAAAATATTATATCGGTATCGTCATGATTCATTGATTGTCAACGCCCTACGAACCAACAATGTATCTATTTATATAAAAAAAATTATCAACAAATTTTCGTGGAGTGATAAAATCTAGATTTCCCAGTCAAAAAGATAAACACTCTTAAAAAGTGAGCAGGGTTCGTTGATTTAAATCAACTTGATTTAAATCAGATTTTTTAAATTTAATTTAAACCAATTTTTATAATTAATATTTAAATAATGACATTATGATAAAAAAAAAGCTTATGCATTTACTTGTATGCATTCAATTTTTAACATGACAATGACAGAATGCCACTGATAAATTGCCAAAGTGCCACTGCAAAATTTTCAAACATTTTAACAACAGTTAGACTGATCACATAATAAAATAATAGACTAATCATTCAAACACAAGGCTATCAAGTATTGTTAGTAGTTTTTTGTTAATCAAGTATTTACTATTAAGTTAATTAATAAACTACTGTTTTAGTAATATTTTGTAAGTGACATATTTTGTGCATCTGATTTGAAAGATTTTTTTTTCTTCAATAAACCTGCAATTGGAAATTTCGAATTTTTAGTATTGGTATACATTTTTAATTTTTAAATTACGGTATTATACATATAATTAGCCTTACATGTTAAGTAATTTTAGCAAAACAAATTGCCTGGTACTATGTATTCAAAATTCATTTAAAATTAAACATTTGATTAAAATCCGATTTAAATCAAAATAATCCGATTTAAATAAAAAAAAATCTGATTAATTTGATTTTTTTTTAAATCAAAAAAATCACGAACCCTGAAAGTGAGTAATGGTTATTATAAAACCAAATCCGGTAGGAACACCCACGGCAAAGGAGCTGAAAACTGATAACGTGCATTTCGAGTTGGGCAATTCGTTACAAAGAATTTCATACCAGTTCTTTCATTCAAATGCACGTTTAGGCATTGGAAACGCATTTTAACCTACATTAATTGCTTGTGTAGAAATTCAGCGTTATCTTCCTTTTTCGAACACTGCTGTGTAACGTTGCTGCATAAAATCGGTGAAAGAGCAGAATCCTTAGTTTCACAGAGTAACATTACACCAAATTTACGGGTGTAAAGTTACACCTATTTTGCTTTTGGAGTAAACATCTTATTTATATAAAGTTGCGCCATTGATTCGCGGAAACGTTACTCCATGAAACTGGAGTTACAGTGGTGGCCAAAAGTGTGGACACTTTTTGAAAGTTTCACATTTTTCAACTTTGTGTGATTACAGAATATATTAATTGCATATCAAATGAAACAATTGTATATCAAATTAAAAGTAATTTAATCTTTATGAGGACCACTGTGTGCAGATCGCTGAAGCCATCTATGAGACCTTTGGTCCCATATAATCTATGACCGTGGACACAACATCATCATCAAAGTAATTTCATGTAGAATTAAAAATAAATGCAGCATTACAATATCTGTATTACGAAAAAGTTATGCAACTAATAGTATGATCTGTCTTAGTTTTGCAAGTCATTGAACCATCAACTTGTATTGCAATTTCAGCATAAGAGAATCCATTGATTGTGCTTGTTTGTTCAACTCTAAAATGACCATAACTTTATTTGTAATACATATACTTTAATTCTGTTTTTTTTAATGAAATTCTACATTAAATTACCTTCAATTTAATATTTAAATGTTTGTATTTAAGCGAAATTTAATAGATGCAAGAGCACAGGTAACAGTTGAAACACATGAAACTTTCAAAAAGTGTCCACACTTTTGGCCCCAACTGTATACAACTGGAGTTAATAAAGTTATACAGTAAAATATGCTGCAAAGAATAGACGCGTCTAAAAGCAGTATAAAAATATAAACATAAGGGTCACACACCAAAATTTCAACCATAAAAGTGAGAAAAATGAAACAATTGTGAAATATTTTTTTATATAAACAATTAGATATATTTTCTGATAATTTTAAAGTTTTAATTCATATTAGCAATATGCAGGTTTGGGCAAATAAGTTTCAAAATGTGAATTTCCACAGTGACAACGCTTTTAAATTCGTGTTATTGAATTGCGGATACAAACATTGCGTTCAATTCGATTAATCTATTTCCTTTTAGATAAGATTAAAACGCTGAAATATACGAAAGGAAAACAATTGAATCACTTAAATGATATTTTCATTTTAATGTTTTTAAAAAACCTACCAAATGTAAATAAGTTGAGACTATTTGAACTATTAATAAAGCTATGCCACATTTTGATTGATAGATGACTGAAAAAAAGACACGGGGAAAAAAAGTCCCCAGTAATAACCCACCTATCGTTACTTTTAAAAATTAATGTACTATAATGCCTTTTTGCTGTTTACACAAAGTTTGTACAATACAAAGTTTGCAATTTCAATCTATATGCTATGCAAGATGGAGTGAAAAAGCAGCTTCTGCATATATTTATAAATTTTGAAAGTAGTTATTCATAATACTAAATACAGTTTATTTCTCCAGATAAATAGGGTGGTAACATATCTATAAAATTAACTTAAATAATATATTTTTACATAAGAATGGGCAGGAGGAAGGTCTCAGCACTCGAAATTTTACAGCCTCTCTTGCTCGGAGGTATAGAATATAAGACCACTGGCTATTTACTACACTACTTAAAAATAAAATTCCACTTACCTAACTTGCATTTTGGCTTCCGCTTCACCCTCAAGCATATCGTCCGGGAACGAATGCACTGCAAGAGAATAAAACGGAGATTGGAACAATGGAAATGGAAGTATTATCGAACACTTTTCTCAGTATAGGCACGCGCGTGGCACTTTTACACGGCTTCCCAATATAAAGTTCCTCGGGAATATCCTAGACGGCCCAAAAGGGATCAGCATCAGACGAATAAAAAAAGAAACATCAACAAAGCCTGTTGGCGAAGGTTGCTGCATTCTCTACCTCGCCAAACCGGCTTTCTTTACCGATCATTCCCACGTTGGGGTAGCGCCCAGGTATTTGACACACGAAGAAAAGGTAGAAGATATAGAGATGCCGCCCTGTCAAAAGCATATGCTGAAATCGGTGTGCCAGTTAAGCCATAATTCGTTTCGCAATAGGCCCAAACTAGAGCTTGGCGAATGACTTTGGCGTAAATTTCTGTACAAGAAATTAAGGTGTGACATGCTAGGATGCCCAAAATAATAAAAAGGAATTTAAAAATCGTTTTCTAAAACCTTATAAATTTCGACCCAAAGAATAAAATGAGAAGTATCGAAGTTTCGCATTGGCTTGATTGGGCTTAACACGTTGATTTGGCGACTTTCAGCCAGCTTCACATTTTTTTGAGCCAAGCATATCTATTTTTCTATAACCTCAAATGATTCGCCATCAGAAGTTAACTGGAGTTGGCGACCTATAGCGGCGATCACGTAAACAGTTACCCCCCTGTAATCGGCCCTGCCCGTGCTTACAGAGGCCTCCGTTTGGGCCAATGTAGAGGACAGGTATTTTAACGAAGGCGACACTTGATGAATTATGAATTTCAAATTATACCGGCGAAAATCTTATTCTTACCGGGAGGAATCTTAAGGCGCGGTCAGATCAATTGACATTAACCTTTGATAGATTATTATACATAGTTGTTTGTTATTGGTAGGCTAAGCATGACTTTGAATTTACAATGTCATTTTATTAATTGTAACAGGGTTCCTACAGGTGTTTGAAAAACAAACAAATTCTAGTATTTATCTTGGATAAATGAAACAGTTTCAGGATTTATGAGGAGTGGTACATTATTTGCTTAGTGAAAAATAGGAAATTCAGCATCAGAATTAATTTAGAGAAGTAAATTAACTGAAAGTGAAATCGACAGTTAAAAGACAGACAAAAACGTACACAGGACGATTAGTAGGAAATATAAGTCTCGGATGTCACATCTTTTAAATTTATTTTTTTAAAATATCGGACAGCTAGAGCAGAATTTTGAAGAAGGGTAAGGGCGGAAAATCTCCATGCTATCCCATATCTACTTTCCATTTTTTGAAGAAAAAAAATCTTCCTAATTAAAAGAAATGTTAAAAAAAAGTTTAACACACACTCAAAAAAAGAAACTAAATTATGTCAATACATAAAACTATACGAATTTGGGACTTACGCTCGTTTAACACGAGATAAATTTGTCAATTATTCAGAAATGGACGGGCCAGACAATTGATGCGGAAATCAAACGCTCAAGCAAATCGATCAGTGGACAGACAAATTGTAACAGATCTGGAGAGCACGGGGCATCGATGCATGGCATTCTTAATGAATGGGAACGCGAAATGACAGATTATGTGCATGCACAGATAATTGCTCAACGGCTGGCGAAAATGGATATTTATTGGGAGGAGTTTAGGGGTGCGGATATCTGTTCAAGTTCGTTTGATTCTTATCCACTTTGAATTTTTTATTGAAAAATAATTTATTTTTAGATAGTATTAATTTAAATTGATATTATTGTATCGTTTCAAATTCCCAAAAATGATTTACTTTTCCTCAGGGAGCGTCCATAAATTACGCGATGCGATTTTTACGATTTTTCGACCCCTTCCTCCCTTGTAATCTCACGTGACATTATACGAAATTCGTGTTTAAATTTGGACCTTCAATTACCGGAAAATTACATATGCTAATTAACGTCCATCCCCTAACTTGTATAGTCAAATCAGCAGCCAAACCATTTAATAATGGTGGGAAAGTACTTCAAATCACATATGATACACACACATGTTGGCTGCCTTTTCTTTGTAAAGTGTGAAAATACTTTGAACACGAGAAATTTGGTCATATTTAATATTTTGCAAAAAGTTCAAAAATAAATTTACTGGAATTCAACTACACTTTTACTTTGTTTTTGAGGGAAAAAAATTACGTGATATTTGACAAGGCTCCCCCTACCCCCATGTAATATTTGGTGACATTCGGCTCGACCCCCTAAACAAGTCACGCAATTTATGGACGTTCCCTTATTCTTAAATCTTAACTAAATAAAGCCACAAGATGAGGATTCGATTTACCGCTAGAAAAGATAATGTAACACGCCATTAAGTCATTGGAAAACAATAAGTGATTAAACAACTCAAATTGGCAATTTCGTTCATTAGATCTGAGACATGAAGGGCTACGTGATTAGTGATATATTGTAAAACTGTGGCGTAACGTGACTTCATGGGGACTAACGTCACACAAATAAGAAGTTATCGCTGTAAAATTGATGGCAGAAAGTGCAGCCTATCTACAGTTTTGCAGAGTGAAGTTACACTATATTTATGGAGCAACGTTTAAATACAAAAAAAAGTAAACTTCTTTTGTGTAACATTTAACAATAAATTATCTTTACAAAATTGGAGGGAGCTAAGCTCATTTTAGTTTTATGATGTGACGTTAAGCAGCACAGTTTTTACAGAGCAGGAAAAACTAAATGGTCAAACAATCCTTTCACCATTCGTTTTTTTTTCTATTAGCATATTGCCATTCACTAAATAATTTGAAAACATAGGACAATATAAACTTATATTGTGGTAAAAATAAAGGGCAAAATTAATTGTATACTTGAGTTAACTTCGATGTAAGTCGACAAATGAAGAGCTTAGTTCAGTGGTTCCCAACCATTTCGGGATCATCGCCTCGTTCTTTAGGTTGATTAACATCCATCGCCCATATTTAATTTTATGTCTAATCATAATTTGAATTGCAACTTCTCCAAAACAGTTTTATAATACCTACTACCGTTTATAAAAGCAACCAAAGAAGCTCTATCCGGTCACTTTTAAGTAAAATTGAAAAAAACATAACACATATTTTTGAAGAACAAAAGTGAAATAATCAACTAAGATGTTTTTACTGGTTTCTAGAAAATTCACGAGAGTTGAAAGTAAAAATTGGCTGGTTTGGTTATGGTCGAAGAATGTTTTACTGTACAAAGGTACAGCATATTTTAATCCCCCCCCCCTCTTTGAATACTCATCCGCCCCTCAAGTATTTTTTTGCCCCCTTGATAACACAAATCGCCCACTTGGGGGCGATCGCCATCAGGTTGGGTAACGCTGGCGCAGTTGAAGAACGTGAATATTGACAAAAAGGTGAATACATTTAAATTAATGAATATATTTAAGTTTATGAAAAATGGGAATCTTGTTATCTTTAACCCTTTCAGTCCCAGTGATGTCATTTGGCATCATCATATGTTTCTGATTATAATTTAAAAAAAAAATAATAATAGGGCTGACATCTATTGGGATTAATAAAAAATATTTTGCAATTAAAAAGTTTGAAGAATCGAATGATGTGCTTTTTGATATCATAAATGGCTATAGACGATCAGAAATTTGTTTCTAAAATGATGCCAAATTGTCATTGGGACTGAAAGGGTTAAAGGCGGTGACGCCACCGTGGTGTTTTTAAGGATGTTAAAGACATTTATAAGTAATATTAAAGATACGTGAAAAAGGTAATTTATTTTCTGAAGTTTAATTGGGATTAAAAATATTATTTTTTGATGGATTCAAGTCATAAATATATCCTTAGTTTTTTTTTGTTAAACTCACCGAATGAATGTGGGATATGATTTCTCTGTGAGTGCAGCCCTCGAGGGATCGTCCGTTCACCTCGAGGATCTCATCTCCCACCTCCAAGTCGGCCCGATCAGCAGGGGAGCCTGGAAAATAAAAAAAGCTCATTAATACAATTGACCCCTTTATGCACTGAATTAGGATTTAATTTTAATTATTCGCCGTTGCTTATTTTAAAGTTAGATGCATAGTTAATATATTACGGTATAAAAATAGTTGAAACATAAAATGCATTTTTTCCACCTCCTTTCTACTTCTAACAGCTAAATTACACAGGTCAACAACGAAATTTTGTTGCATAGGGGAGAGAGGAGCATATTGGATCATGGTATGGACACACACACACATGGGATCATAGAATAACTTTTTCATCTCATGGATCATTCAATCTCATGGATCTACATTGGATCATGGAATAACTTTTTCTTAAATTTAAATAAATAGAAGGTAATAATATTGAACCAAAGTTGATGCCACAATGCCCCATATGTAGTATGAATACATGAAAACATTGTAGAAGAAAAAAGAAAAACGCCCTGAAGGTATAATGTAAAAAAAATGCTTTCTTATTTGTAAACAAATAGAGTATAAGTGTGAAAAATTTGAGCTAAAGGCTAAGATAAATTTAAAAGTACACATTTCAATCTTAAATTTACGATATACACAAATAAACCGTAAATTACGAAATTGTCAATGATAAAACACCCCACCAGAGTTGGATCAAATTGCCAACCTTCAGAATATCGTCAAATTTTTTTTTATCAATATTGAATTTGATTTGATTGAAATCAAATCAATATATTCGAAATGTAAGCTAATAATGCAGGCTAATTAATGATGTATAGACTGCTTTAAAAACTTTTTGAAAAAATTAATATAAAAGGTGATATAATGTGCCCCCTCTCCCCAATCTCATTACCTTGTCAAGAAATTATAACATTTATATCAGTTGTCGCATCAAGTGCCTAAGTAGAAAAGTTTCCCATTATATCATAGATATAGCAAAACCGCATGCTTTAGAAAACATTTGAAAACCATGCTGCCATCTATTGCATAATCCACGAAATGCAGTATTTATGGAACGTAAGTGATGCGGAGATGTCGAAGATGAAAGTGCCAATTAAGATTAACTGCAACATGCTTTCACGATTCAAATGATTGGAATGTTAATTAAAACATACAAGAGCGTTCAGACTTTCATTATTGTATATCCGAAACTGGTATACGCTCGAATTACCAAAAGAACAATGGCTTAGTGTTTACATCAGTAGAGTAAATTGAAATATGTAGAGCGTTTTGCTGAGTGAAGTTGGTCATTGACCAGAGAAGGATTGCTATAGAATTTCTAATATCATCAAGAGTGTATAGAAAAATATTTTCGTTCATCAGTTCCACAATGTGCATAACATTCATTTTTGCACATGCACATGTTATTTATGAAAATATTACAGCAAATGACAATATGAAACAGAATTAAACTCCACATCGAAAATCTTTGGGGCCATTTTTTAATAACAGACATGTTATTAAAATGACAAGTCTTAAAAGAAAATAGTAACCTATTATTTAATACTATAATAATTAGTTTAAGTTAATTTGATTAGTTACGCTTTTAATAAGATAACATAAAAGCAAAGTTAAAGCTTTATACCTCCAATAAAAATACCATTACTAAAAAAGGTATTCCGATTACAGACTACGACTACTTTTTTAAATTTCAGATTGGCCAATGCTTGTCTAAACATATGTAACTAACTGCCATAGGCTCAATATATTTGGAATGTAAAATCGACTAAAAGATACAGTAAAATAATTTTAAAGTATAACAGTTTGAAAATAAACCTATGACATATATTTTGAAGAGTTACAACAGCTTTAGCAGAGAAATCACAGATGTCTTGTGACCGATGTCGATATTTTAATAAAGAGAATCAGAAATTTTCTTTTACAAAAGATTCACAAATTCTTATGTAGTTACACACTCAACTAAAAAAAAATCCCAAATAACAAACCCAACTCGGAATGAAGATTCAAATTATATTAAATAAAATAATATTACTTTAGAAAAAATACACACAAAATAAAAGCTAAAATAATGTCTAAGTTCTGACAACTTATACGTAACTAATCAACCAAGGTTGGGATTCATAAAGACAAAACGTTGGTAGCTTCTCAGTTTCCAGATTTTATTAAATTGCGAAATAAAATATGGATGGTGTGTGGTGGTGGTTGCTATTCATAATTTTGATCAAGTTTGAAAGTTGAAAAATCTTCAATCTCGCATTCTGCGATGTGGAAAAACTAAAACTGTTTGTTTTCTTTTTATTTCAGAGAATTTAAGGAAGAGTTATTTTATAAAAAAAATATTGGAAAAAAAGTATACGTATAAAGTAAAAGAATACTGATTACACGCGTGAATTACTTTAAAGATTTTTCTTAGTCAAAACTTTTCTGTTTTCTTAGTATTGAATATTAGTTCTAAAATATTAATTTTTCCTTTTATTAAACATCTTGATATAACTAATATAACTCACTCATTGGTAATTTAAAAATAAAAAGGTATTTAAAAGGAATTTTAATTTTTTAGAGAGGTTGACAACTGCAATTAACTAATCAAAACTATTTTTCTCATTCAGTTTTCAAAATTACTGTAGCAACTTCAAATTAAATTCAGATTTCACAGATAGTTAATGACTAATTACATGCACTACAGTACACAGAAAACTCCGATGATCTTATTTGTTTTTATAGTAACTTTTTATTATTTAGGTTTAGTTTAGTTTTATATTTAAAGAAGTAAACAAAACAGAAATATTTGCATTAAAAAAAGGTGCAAAATGAAACGGGTTTCAAAATTGTCAATGGATTAAAAAAATACTTTGAAAATTTAAAATTTATTCAGAGTAGGTGTATTCAAATTCAAAATACGAAAGTATCATTTACATATTGATTAAACCAACACCAACTAACTCCAGCCCCATCTAACAAAATAACACATTCAAAATTGACTTCTGCATTTAATAGCCTTATCATAGAACCAACCAACCCGAGAATGAAATCAATTCCAGAATCGTTTAATTTTATCCCGCCCTCCTTTCCCCCTATGTTCTTCCATTCCTTTATTACTCGATTCGGCTAAAGCACCCCATAAAATGTGTACGGAGTTAACTCGAATGTGTGCACTCAACTCATACATGCGAACAAAAATGTTTTCAGTGATTTACTTCTCTTTTCGAAATATATATGATGCTTCTAATCTTGCTGTGCTCCTTGAGGAATGACGGACTGCCAGGGGAAAATTGCCTTTCCCTTTATTCAAGACAGGATTGAAACCCATAAATATTTTGGGTTTTTGAGAAATAGATGTTATGAGTATTGCCGGGTGTTTTCAATTTGGCAAGGAAATATGTCTTGGCACAGATATTTTGAAGATTTGCTATTGAAGAATGTTATAGTAATCTTTTTGGTAAAAACAAATTTTAACTATATTTTGTACAATACAGAAAAGAAAATCTTAAAATATACGTAGCCTTACACTCTTAAAAACAAACGAGTGAATTTGACTCAGTCTGAGTTAATTTTCACTCTTTTCAGTGTCGAAATGCATACTTATCCTATTGGAGTGGATTTTACTCTTTTGTTCAGTTAAAACTCCGACAAGATCACTCCAAACGAGTCATTTTAACTCTGAGTTAATTTTCACTCCTTTAAAGTGTCGAAAATGCATTTCTCCTATACGAGTGGATTTCACTCTTTTGTTTTAAGAGTGTACACCTTTACTTTTACTAACTAGCAAAAAACCTATTTTGTTTATGATACGAGTCGGACATTAAAACAAATAACTTTTTCCAATCATCCTTAGGCATAAAACTCACGGTCCAGTTCTTCAATATAGAAGACAGTGGGATCAATCCCTATATGTTATGGTCTATGGAATTCGATCTACTCTACTCTTTACGACACACAATCGAAAAAAAAAGAGTATATTGCGTTTCTTTCTTCGCCCAAAAAAAGAGGATCGGGGACTTCGTTTCTTGTACACACACACACCGAGAGAAAAGTCAGCCAACCGAAAAGTACATTTCACTTTCTTTAGCTTCCCGCCATCAGATCTGTCGCGCAATCGATAACGGTTTCCGCTTTCCACCCAGAAAATAGAGGAGAATTAACAAAACGATGGACTGTATACGGCTGATACACACGAAATCACACATTTAAACGAAGCATTTAATAAAATAATCACCAATTAAAGGTGAGATTGGTCCAATGTTACATGCACTCTCAGAAATGAATACTCAAAAACGACGAAATTTTCCTTAATTTTGACGATGCCGTTTACTGGCAAATGCTCCGAGTTTTTCTTTCCTCAAAGTGAGGAAATTTGATTCGTCATTTTTATGAGGATTCGAATTTCGTCTAATCTCAAGAAAAATTTCGTCATTTTTGAGCATTTGAGTACAGCAATGAGTAATGAGATTCAGTTTCCTCAAAATCAAGATACAGAATCAGAATCGTCAAATCAAGATCGTTAAAGTGAGGATTCGCGTTTACTCAAAAGTCACGTAATAGTTTGACGAAATAATCCTCAAAATTAACGAAATGAGGCTTGAGGATTAATGAATCGTCAAAAATGAAAGTGTTATTTCTGAGAGTGTGCACTAAGATACTAGGGTACGGAACATACTTTTGTTGCGAATAAAATTATCTATCAATCATAATTTTGAGAAATGCATATATCTTCAATCACATATCTATTTAGATTTACAAATTATAAAATAAGCAATTTACACCAGGACCGGCTAAGCAAATAAGCCCATGGCGCCCGGACATTGCTAGAGGCCCTGAAATCTGAATCTATTTTTAAGATATGCATACATTAATTAAAGGAAGATTATCTATATAGTTTGGTTTTGAATAGAAGACATACAAGTTCAGAAATATTTGTCAGAAACCATAACAGGCATGTAGCCATATAAGGCATGTAACCATAATAGGCTAATTCCATCTAACCACAGTTTTTTTTTTTGCTGTGTACGTCACATGTTTAAAAAGAAAGCTTTTTAAATTTGAAAAAAAAAATCAAATTACATAAATTAGGTTACATTATTAAGAAATGTACACCGACTATTCAGCTAATTGTTTCTTAAAAAAATAATGTTAAAAGTTGCTGATATGATAATCACTTGTTAACACACATGACTAACACTACAGAAAGGGTAATTATCCATTAAATTCGCCAACATAAAGCAATTACCTACAAACTTACCACAATATATTTTAATAGCCCAAATATTAAACAATAATCTTCATTTCTATTTATTGTGCGTTGTTTCAAGACAGGTTTTTTCGGGCGATAAGCCTGTAGTACTTTTTTTTTGTATGCCCCGTGTTCACGCAACCGTACCCTAATGTAGATGAGGGGAGGGGGTTAAATTAAGATCGGGTCCCGTGATACAGGTGATGTGACATCAGGTGGAAAATTTCGAGGCACAGGTACCTTAATATTTTTTCCAAACTCTAAACGACTTCCCTTGCCAGCCGGCTTGTTCACTATTAAAGTGAGGTCACTACTCTCTTCAAACAAAAGAGTGAAGTCCACTCCTATAGGAGAAGTGCATTTTCGACACTGGTACGTACGCCCTTAAAACAAACGAGTGAAATCCACTCCAGTAGAAGTGCATTTTCGACACTGGAAAGGAGTGAATATTAAATCAGACTGAGTTAAAATCACTCGCTTGGAGTGATCCTGTCGGAGGTTTAACACACAAAGGACCCACTCCAAGAGGAGAAGTGCATTTTCCAGATTTGCATTTTCCAAAATTACTCAGACCGAGTTAAAATCGCTCGTTCGTTTTAAGAGTGTAGGTTGGAATTATCGTCGCACTAGAGCTACACGAGGGCTATTGGCAACGGGCGTCGTATTTTAGAACCTCAGTCAAGTGACGAGAAAACACCTGAATAGGCACCCAACGCAACCGTTAAGGGCGACATCGTACGCAGCGTTAATTTTTGACACTGGAAAGGAGTGAAAGTAAAGTTAACTCCTAAATTTCTCGTAATCCCCCTAATTCGCTCCTAATTGCCTTAAAATCGCTCGCTTGTTGTTAAGATTGCTGGAGGTTAAACAAAACAAAAGAGTGAAATCCACTCCTATAGGGGAAGTGCATTTTCCACAACGAAAGGAGTGAAAATTAACTGAGACAGAGTTAAAATCGCTCGTTTGTTTTAAGAGTGTACACCATTGCAGCCAAGGATGTAGTTAAATTAGGAAATGCAAATTTGAAATATACAAACACAATTTTTTTTTCCTCGACAAGTTTAACCTGTAAACAGGCCATCTGTTTACCGAGAAAATATATCTTGACAAATTAAGATGCAATTTTATAGTTAATTGCAGAGTAGCTTTTGAAAATAGAAATTTTCTGTCGGAAAATAACAGAAATATTCTGTTTTCTAACAGTGTAGAAACGTTTTAAAGTATTTTAAACTTTTTGTCCTGTTTGAAACAGAGTGAAAATAAACCGAAAGGATTGAATAAAATTTGGTGAAGATATAGTAAAATTTTTTCAACTGGTTCAGTTTTGTTGCAAATTTTGAAACTGAAATAGCATACATTGCATGCCTGGAGTTATATTAAATAAGACAAAGTGTTAAATGTATCAATAAATAGTTTTTAATTCAATTAATCAATAAATAATTTATAATTTCAAAAATATATTTTCTTTGTATCAATAGCCTTTTGTTTTAAATTTTATGTGGGCTTTTGAAATATAAGTTGTGGCGAAATAACACATTAAAGTAGAGAGCAGTTTTTTAAGATGAAGTTTGAAGAAAATTCCTTCAGGAACTTATTAACTAAATATAATTATTTAGCTAAATCTAAACAACAGTAAAAATATGATTGCGAAACAAAAATTATATAAACCAATTTTTTTAAAAAATAAGATCAATGAAGCGATATTGACAGTATAATTATAGCAATTTAAATCGATTCTATTTTGAAAAGTTCTCATGATATAGCGGCATTTCTTAATTTTGTTAAATTTGATAGTGACAACACCCCACTCTTTCCAGATTGCATTGTCTGGTGTGGGTTTCAAACAGGAAATTAGATGTCACTGGAGTTCGTATCAAGCACCGCAAACTTTAATCAGTCGGAAATGCATGCGTTCGATATTGCTGAATGATGCATTTGATGTATTATTGGGAACGGGAGGACATTTTTAAAACTAAAAAAAAAAAGACTCATATAAACTTTAAGAACACAGAAGTAGTGTGCACACGTAATTTAATTAAAAGAAGGTAAATTTTTTTTAGCATTTTATTTTATAAGTTGTTATATCTTTCAGATTTAGTCCCATAAGCACAATGATTAACAGTGTACGCGTTTATGATACGTTTTATGCATCAATGTATCTAGATTTGTTAATAAACAGTTTAAAACGCTGCGTCACAGTGGAAAACAAAAGATAACAGAGGATACAGCATTGCGGCATATTATCCAGTAAAGACTAGAATTATCTAATAGAAGAGAATTCGATCTTCGATTCTTCACACTTTGTTCCTATTAGAAAATATTTTACATTAATCTCAATAGAAGTCAGAACTATTTTTTTATTATTTTGAAAATAGCTAACAAGCATTTCACCTGATTTTTGGAAGTTCACTTCAGTTCCACATATTTAAAACCCAATTTAAACTATTTCATTTAAAATAATTACTAATTTTTTTTAATAATATGATCATATACCTTAAAATACATTACTCCAAGTGTTTTTAGGTATTTTATTTTGTTGTTTTCCACAATTAAAATATTTTGGCATTATTTCAAAAACCATATAAAAAATTAAAATGATTTTTTTTTCTTGTGGAACTCTTATTTTTGACCTAAAATAAGATTATTTTGTGAATATCAGATGTTTCTGTAGTGTAGTAAATTTTTGGGACTGAAAGGGTTAAGATACCTTACCCAAGTAATGCTTCCCTTTTATACCCGATTCTACCACTGACTCTGCACAGAAAAAGATAGTACTGTGGAACAATGTCATCCGTTTAGTACACAAAGCCTGCCTCGACATTCCGGGGGAAGACAGGCGGAAACTAAATCTTTTGGTTGGGTTAACCGAAATGAGTCAATACGATTAGGGTATATAAAATACAAGGGCAGGAACCGTGAAAAAATCCTGTGGGTTATGGCACAGGAAAACCCTTTACTCAGATTCCTTTTCATTTAAAACCCACGGGGAAGGTATGACAGTGCATAGCAATGAAAAATTATGCATTGCAGTCAAAATTTTATAAAATTTCTTAATGGATGTGCTAGGATAGGCTAGTCACTAGATAAAAAAAATATTTGCTACAGAACAAGTCGATATTTAAACAGTTATTGCATAGTGAAATTAGTTCCGTTGATTACATGTATTTTTTCTTTTAAAATTGTAACTTAATTTATGGAGTATTTTTAAAATTCGAAATAAGGTTTTTCAATTAAAAAATTCGATCTCAAAGACTAGAAAATGATTTTTTTTTAACAGCAATGAACTTAATGGCTTACAACTTAAAAATTGGAAATGAACTAGCAAAAGGACAATTGCATCTCTTTATACTTTTGTGATTAAGAATGCTTAGAGTCGCAGATTTTCAGTTATATACCTTCATATCAGCACAGCACAAAGCCACACATTATAAGAAATTGGAATATTTACATCTTAGGACACACACCCTGGTAAAAAAAAAGCCAATTTAATTTTTTAAACTTATAAAATAAAAAAATGCAAGTTTATTTTTGTATGAAAAAAAGCCTATACATCCCTTTTACTTCCAATTACATAATATTAGAGGTCTGAATATGCGTTAATAAGTATACCTGTCAGCAGTCATAAGGTTTTCGAAAAAATCACCCAAAAGGTAACTAACAACTGCCATTGAACTTTTTAGGTTAAAAAGGTATTGCTATAAAAAAATGAAAACATTCTTGAACAAATCCATAACCGAATTTTAGTGGATCAAATATATAGTAGTAGGTAATATTAAAAGCTGTGTGGTGTTTCATATCCCTAGATTCTATTAGACAGAAAATCTAACTGAAAAATCAGGAATCGTTTTGAACATATTTCTCATTTTCTAAACAACCAATTTTAATAATAAAGTCTGGGTTTCCTGGTTACAAAGTAACTATTCATAACTAAAACTTGTTTGCATAATTATCTTAATTGCGCACAACAAGTGTCATGGGGGATCAAGTGTAATAGACAGCTTAAATGGGTGTGTATAATGATAGTTTAAAATTTTAAGAGCATAGATAGTATGGAAGTATGTGATTAAAGGTAAGTTATTTGATTTATTGATTGTGTTTTTAAATGTAATATTCGCTATTAAAAACTTCTTTAAACATCTTATTTGGTTACACCCAAGGAGAGTACGTTGTTTAAAAAGGTAAATAAAGAAAACCAAATACAAAATAAGCAATAAGATATTATAATATAATTTAAAGATAATAAGATAGTGTGAATAAAAACTAATTAATCCATTTAAATGAGTAAAAGTACATGGTCTTTTATCCCCCATTTTAATATTTATTCATCTGTTTTAGTAACAATAAGTTTTAATTAACTTGTGGAAGTAGATGATCATTTAGTAGAAAAAAAAAAAGAGTTCAAATAAAGAAAAATAGTTTCATCTTCTTAATAACCTTTCTTTGTTAAAAACATAGAATTGGTTTTAACTTTCAGAGGGATAACTGGATAAGCTACTTGTTTGAAGTGTAAACTTGTTTTCACTGAATGAGTTTAAAATTAAAATTCAACACAAAATGCAATTTTTATAATTTTATAAAAAGTTATTTCCCTATAACAGAGGATAATAAATGACTTCTCCATACATACTTAAAATATAGTTAAATTAAAAAAAAATATATAAATGCTTACGAATCATTTGTGCTGCTGGAAAACCAGATATACAGTTGATGGGTACATTTGTATCGCTCAGAGGGTTTAATTTGATTACACATGCTGATATTTGATGTTACTGGTAGATGTTTTTTCCCCTTGATTAATAGCAGTGTAACAAATAACTTTTCTTTCAAAAAGGTGAAGTCAATAGCAGATAGTTAAGAGTTTGGTTCACAAAATAATATTTATGATGCTTCATTTTTCAAATAACCCCAAAATCCGAAACTGTATGGAGTTTTAAATAAGTAAATGGTGGCTTTTTTGCAATTGTTAATATCTTTTTTATTGAAAATCAACACAAAACACTAACATTTCATGTGCCCAAAAAATTAGGAAAAAGTACAATGGTAAAAAAAAATATCTGTTTCTTTATTTTCTATATTTTTTTTCAAAATTGATGTAGATGTTTTGGTGTTATTTTGCAATTGGCTGCATCATTTCAATATTTTGTATGGAATTATGTAAATGTGAAATATCTTTTTAACTGTCACATTCAGTATCAGCATACTACTAATTTATACTTAAAAACCAAAAGCATTTACCATCTTATTCAAAAAGTTGTTAGTTATTGGCCTACATTATGGAAAATTTAAGAAATTTTGTGGTAATTGTACTAGATATTTTGTAGTGCCAAGGAGTAAGTAAGTATTAGATATTTTATAGGTTAATTTGTAGGTTAGTAGATAGGTTAAAATCAATTTGGTGGCTTTCCCACATTTAAGAAATTTTAACTTCAAAATAAATGTCATGGACTACTGGTAGGTCATGAAAATATAATGTACATTTTTTTTGAGAAAAAATTTGCAAGCTATATTATATTTGTAATATACTGCTTGCATGCCAACTACATATTAAAATACTAATTTCGTTATATTGGTTTTTGAATATAATGAGTTTTTTACTTTCATAATAATAAAATGACGTTTTAAAACCACAGTAACAGTATTTAATTATTTACATAATATAATTTTGCGAGTGTATTAGTTTTTTTTACACCGATACCGTTGTATTCCGGTACGTGGCTAATTAGACATTTTACCTGTTCTATTTAAATTCTATTTCAACAACTGCAACATCCATGCCAAAGTAGGATTCAGGGCTAATGACTATAAGGCTAGGTGATACTGCCTCAAAATAATTTACGTCTTAAGGTGATCTGGGCAATACATAACTACCAGTCTGTTTATTGGACCCACATTGAAAAATTAATGTAAATATTCCAATTTGCCCTTTATACCCTACATAATGGTTTTTTAAGTGTATGTTTTAAACAAACTATTTTACATCAATAACTCAAATATCTCACAATATTTTAAAAACTTCAAAATAATTAAACACTGACCTAATAATTTACCCTGGATTTTTGTTATTTTACAAGGACCAAAGTCTTCAAACAATAATCAACACTTTTTGATCAGCTATAATGTATCAAACATAAATGACGGGTTCAACTATTGATAAATATTGGGATAAATTTCAGGTGAATATGGTTATAGGTCTCAAATACAAGATATATTTCTCAGAATGGAAAATTTGGAAATTAAATCTTTCAATTGTAATTTGTATAAAGGTGTGATTAAATTCGATTATTAGAATTATATTAAAGTCGACAAGTAAAAGAGAAAAAAAATCATAAATTCAATAGTAATACACAACTTAAAAAACAAAAATATGTAAGTAATTAAACAGTCTATTGGTGTTATTTGAATAATTTGGTGTAATTGAACAGCTATTTGGTGTTGGATCGTGTTAAAATGTTTGCAAATACTTGAAGATCCAATTAAGTAACACAATTTAAATGAAGATTGATTCGTTTTTCTGCTGTAACAATGTAAATTATTTTTAATTTTATCTAAAAATGCAAAATATGAAATATCTCATCTAAGCAATCACCTGAAGAGGACATTTCAGGAACAACCATCGACACCCACCCCCAAATAAAACCAAACCAATCAACCGAAGAATAATTAGAAATAAAAATATCTTCGAATATGACTCACCAAACAACCTGATCTTGCCGTCCATGGTCTCCACAAGAATTATAACGTAACCTCCAAGGTCAACCATGGTCGAGAAAACACTCCGGCCCCGGCTACTTTTAATTCAAGACTGGAGCAGTCACTTCAGAAAAACAAAAAACATCGCGGAGGTCCTTTCGAATAAACCAACTTTTCACATTGTTTTCTTTTCGACTCATCGTGTTCCAACAACGTTGTGGGAGTGGATATTTATAACCACGGGCAGAGAGGATTCCGAATATTATCAATGTTTACACTTGAGAGCTGGCTCCGATCTTAGAGTCATTTTGGATATACAGCTTCGATTGGGTACGACAGAACTTTGGTGGTGGTGGAAGGTTTTGTTTTTGAGGATACATATGGTGTAGGTTCAGTACGATTCGATTGGAGTTGGATGGATGGGATTGGCAGAAGTAGAGCAAATTCTTTTGCTCGCCGAGAGAGATGGTTTTCTTTCCGCGAGGAATACATACAAGGATCGCCGAAATCGTGTGGCTCAGAAGGGGGTTGCCGGTTTGGAGAAACGCGCCAAGCTGCGGGGAAAGTCGCCAGGTTGACGGCGGCCGTCCGTGACTTTATTGTAAAATAACAAAATCTGGTAAATTAATTGCAGAGTTAGCGATTACATTTTTTTAAAGAAACTGTAAAAAGTTTGGCAAGATTAGTTTTCTTCTAAAAGTACAAAACAAAAAATTACTTCGCAAATCCATAGTATTTTTGGCAATAATAAATTATCTAAACATTTAGGATAACCAAAAACATCAATTTTCGAAAAATTCGACTTATAAAACAGGTGGCGCAACTAGAAGAAAATTTCGGGGTTCTGAAAACAGATTTTTTAACTAGATGTAACCACCATTTAAATAAGGTAAAAAGGGGAAATGGGCATTTTGGATCAAGGGTATCCAAACTAAAGTGCCTCAGTGTTAACCCGATTGGGGGGGAAACTATTTTTTCTGCCACATTTCTTCAGCTGTATTGAATATTTTTACAAACTGTTTTTTAAAAAAAAAGTAGATAACTTTCAGGTTTCTGTCTTCCACTTTTTGAAATTGCTTCGAATATTTTGTGTAAAATTATTTATTGAAAATTAAAAAAATATATATATATATAATAAATTTCAAAAAGTAGGAAAGTCGGGACCTTTAAGTCAGCTACATGCATCACATAAAAAAAATTCGCTTGCAAAAATATTCAATACAGACAGCAGACGAAATGTGGCAGAGAAAATATTTTTTTCTCCATCGGATTAACACTCATGCACTTTGGTGCCAAATAATCGATAACTAGCCAAATTTAGTCCCCAACAGCCGGGGTGGAATCAATGGCAGCAGCAGAGCGCACCTTCCTCCCCCACCCCGCCCCCCTTGCCTGGCAAGGAAAGGTGGCGCGCAAAGTGGGATTTCGACCGGAATTAGAAGATATTCACGTTCTCCCTACAAAGCAGCTGTTCTGTTATAAGCTAGTTCTTTTCAGTAGATTTGCTGTTTTATATTAAAATTTAATGCTTTAAAGAAAATTTAAATGGATTAGATATTCAGAATATTTATTGTTCCTTAATGAAAAAAAAAGAATAAAGATGGATACGAAAAATAGAGAAAGTTTAAATACTTCTAAAGGTTTTTTTTTCTGGATATAACAAATAATGTGCAAATAATATATTATATTTAACCCTTTCAGTGCCAGTGATGCCTGTTTCTGATCATAATTTAAAAAAATAAAAATGCTGACTTCTATTGGGATTCATTAAAATTATTTTCTAATAGGAAAAAGTTTGAAGAATCGAATGACGTGCTTTTTGATATCATAAATGGTTATAGATGATCAGAAAAAAATTCTAAAATGATGATGCCAAATTGTCATTGGGACTGAAAGGGATAAAGAATCTCATACAAAATAAATAATTAGCATCATTGCATATCGTTAAAGTATGTTAAGAAAACCATTACACCAAACCTTATAAAAAAAGTGCAATATTATCCTCTTTAATGAAAAGTATAGCTGTTTGAATGGTGTGAAATAACGAGTTTATGATTATCTTTAAAACAATTCCCATTATAAATCTTAAAAAACAACAACAACTAATAGATAAATCGCAAGTGTAATACAGGTTCTTTTACAAAAGTCAATAACTGGTTAAGAATAAAAAACGCATCCAATGAGGAAGAGTATCATTGGCACTTGCCAAAGTGGCGAGTATTGCAAAAGAATGGCACACTGTGCATCCATAAAATGACTTTGGTAGGGTTGGTAGAAATACTTGGTTTTGACAGAGATTGCTGGAGCTTATAATCGAAATTAAATGGAAAAATGGAGTGTTTTATTATTCATGAAAATTTTGGAGAAAAAACAGACTAAGCAATTCGCATAGGTCGAGAAAATTTAGGTTTTTTTAAAGAATGTTTTTTTTAAAAAAAAGCTGAATCGATTTATTCATTTGCTTTTATTAATCCTCAATGAAAATGAATGATTGTAAAATATGCTTTGATAAACTTCATAATTTATTAAAAAAATATTTCATGATATTTATTTTAAAACGATAGTTTTACAATATGTGTTAGTGCAAAAAAAGGGTTAGATGTGAAGGGTCTGTACGCGTTTAAAGTTCGAAACACTAAAATTACACACAAAATATAAGTAATCGAACCACTGAAGTTATCACTACAATTTAACATAGTTATCTGATTTAAAATTGTAATCTAAATTAATATAGTAATCTAGTTAAACAATTTTAAATAGGATTTAAAAAAAAAACATTCTGTTCTTATAGAGAACTTTAAGTTTCTTATTGATAGAAAAATTGAGATGAAAGAAATGTATTGTTTTTTTTAATGACATGAATCTTCAATCTCCAATTGTGAATACAAAACGTCAATTAACTGAACAGATTGCTACTTATGTTGCTTGCAAGTGAAGTACACTAATTGTTTTCTTCTCTTAACCTTGATCTCTTCTCATTTAGTAAATAGACTATTGTGCAAGACACGCGGGTGACTAAGCTTAATTACATGACTAATATCATAACGATGCATTTTACAAATGTATTGTTCGACGAAAGTGACAGCGGAGCACTTTCGGCAGACATGCATTTATAAAAATATGGCCACAGTTACTCCTTTTCGACGGTACGGCTAAACCA
Source organism: Hylyphantes graminicola (assembly GCA_023701765.1). NCBI lineage: Eukaryota > Metazoa > Arthropoda > Arachnida > Araneae > Linyphiidae > Hylyphantes > Hylyphantes graminicola. Next base: position 36,441,916 of record CM043116.1, read on the forward strand.
TCGATAAAATGAAAGCTTTTCTACCAAGAAACACTATGGAGAATTTTAGTTTAGTTTGAATAATCGTCACACTAGAACTACACGAGGGCTATTGGCGACGGGGGTCGTATTTTAGAATCACAGTCAAGTGACGAGCTGACACCTGCGGAGGCAATCAAAGCAACCGTTAAGGGCGACATCGTACGCAGCTTTAGGACTTTAAAGGATATTTAACGTGCACCACCTCCACATGGGGTATTATTCGCTCGACATTTTTGGCTGCACGGGCCGTTTATAGGCTGGCAGTTATTTTGGCCATGCACGGTCCATAACCTGGAACTTTCCGCATGCTAGGTGAATGCCTAACCGACTGGGCGCCTCAACCCTAACATTATGGAGAAAAAAACAAGAAGTGTTAGCTTTGGTAATAAGACATCAGCACTTACAAATAAAAATAGGCTCTTCCCACCCAAAACAATTTGCACTAAAGTTCATCCATCCGATTTTAATTCCCTTCCTCATCATTCTGGGCTTTATAACTGCAAGCCAATAAAAATCGTCATTAATTAGCCAAGAAGAGTAAGAGAGAAAAAAAACGGTTAAAGCATGCGACGTACATCCAATTACAGGCACTGAAATGGCAGAATGAGCGACTAATAAGCTTTACTGCAAGTCACAGGTGCTCTGTAAGTACGCCGCCGTGGATAACAGATAGTTAAATTTCACTTGTGAGTAAAGTCATTGAGTGTATTTTTCTTAAAATTAAATTTTACTGTGTCACAACTATTTTAGAAAATCCCAATTATAGGGAACACATACACTCTTAAAACAAAAGTGAAATCCACTGATATTGGAGAAGTGCATTTTCGACACTGGATCACTCGTTATCATTTTCGTCACTAAAATCACTCGTTTGTCGGAGTTTTAGCGAAACAAAAGAGTGAAATCCACTCCAATAGGATAAGAGCATTTTCGACACTGAAAAGAGTGAAAATTAACTCAGACTGAGTTAAATTCACTCATTTGTTTTAAGAGTGTACAGAAATAAGTTAACAGACAAAACAGTGGATTTAAAAACATTTGGTGACGTATAAAAAAATCAGGATCGTAAATAAAAGAATTATACAAACGATAACAACAATTAAAAGGAGAATAAAAGCATACGAGGTAGAATCCAAACTTGTTGAAAATAAACGTCTATTACGCAGTGAGAATGGAAGAACCAGTAAATTAACCTGTGCTAATAAGTAAGGTTTAATCAATATTATTAAACAAATTAAAGAAAAAAACAACAAATGATACTGTCTTCTATAATCTTAAGAAATGTAATGCTAAATAAATTAAGTATATGTGTAAAGAATATAGTGCGTATCATGGGATATTAGAAAACCCTGTTTTTCTTTTTTTGCCCCGGAGAATGTTTGCCGGTGCATATTGTCAAACAAACATTAATTTTAGTTTCCACCATGGAATTTTTCCCCTCCGCAAATTTGTTTTAAAATATTTTTTTATTATTACTGAAAACAGGAGGGAAGAAATATCTTAATTTTTTTTCTTTTTAGGATTTTTCGATAAAAATAGGGATCAATTGGTCAAACTCTCCCCTCCCTTATGGGAAGGGCGCCCCTAGTTTTCTAATCATTCTTATCAAAATTGGAATTTTGAAGTTGATGGCTTTTTGCCAATTTTAGAAATTGAAATTATTTAAATTCCAAGGCAGTTTATTTTTTTTCGGTATTTTTCCCATATTCTATGAGTATTAAAGATACGAATATATATTTCCGGGATGAAACAAAAAAAAATTATGCATTACAGTGTTAAAAAACGCGAACAATGAAGATGCTCTTTTCGAAAAGGAACCGAACTCCACATCCAGAGCGATCTGCTAAATGGAAAAAGAATCTGGAGAGTTCATTTCTAAAGACTCACATGCGAAGTGAATAAAAGACCATGGCTGAATGCAGTTCTAATGTGAATGCGACTCGTTACTTAACGAGGAAATGCTGTGTTCATTAAAAGATGTCTTTGTCCCCTTGCCGCGATTTATGAGGGCAATTAGCGACGAGGATTCTAATTTTATCGAAGAGACCGAAGTCGAGAATGGAAAGGGCTGTGAGGCGCCCTGTGGTCAGTGTCTTGATCTACGGATCGGAAGGTCTCGCGATCGAGTCCTGGTCGCTGAAAACCCACCGAGTATATGCGGAGTACGTGCTCGTTACATCTGTTGGGTCCGAAAGTCCTGTGGGCGGTCATTGCGCAGTTTCCCACGGGTACAGGTTCCTGGAGACTATTTCCCTCCCCTTCAGGGACATGTCTAAATTGTGGAGGTGGAGCGTGATAGATGGCAGCATCCGTCACGTATATGTGTGCATGTGAGTGTGTGTGTTGTGACTGTCTTACTTGACGACGGTTTATTAGCGGGGGCCGGACTGGCACCCTAACAAGGGCGCAGTTTTACCGGCCCCTCCCGGCTTTAAAGGGCGCCCCCCCCCCCCGTCCCCGTCCCCGCATATTCTTAGCCAAACTTTAAATTAATCTCGGCTCACATACAAAGTGTTTATTATTGTTCAAAAGTAAATACAATTATACCTATTATTAGGAAGCATTTATGCGACAAAATAAAGCAATAAGTAATGAATTAGCTATAAAATAGCCTAGGGCCTAGGCAATTGTTACTTTAATACTCAAAAAAATACGGATTTACAAAAAGCACAAAGATATGTCTCTGATATCTAGATTTTAAATCACAAAAAACTGACAGAGCTTGATCATTCGTAGCAAAAAATGTATTTTTTAGAGATCAAAACAACTAATTCAACTACATTGACGCGACCCTCTGCAACTATTAAACGCTAATTAAATGGTTAGATTAGGTTTGAATTATCGTCGCACTAGAGCTACACGAGGGCTATTGGCGACGGGCGTCGTATTTTAGAACCACAGTCTAGTGACGAACCGACAAATGAATAAATAGGCACCCAACGCAACCGTTAAGGGCGACATCGTACGCAGCGTTAGGACTTTGAAGGACATTTAACGTGCACTCCCTTAAGCCTTGATTTCCTCGGAGTCTGTCGCCAGAAAAATGCGACCGCTATTACACGTGAATGACGTCACTCTAACGGCCACCGCTTAATCGAAACGTTACGTTGACACGAAAATGGAAACCAAGCGAACTCACTCAACTCAACTCTGCTGTTGTTTTGGCTTTCGTCTTTGCACGTCAAAAATGGAAAATTTAGGTTCTTCGTGATTTCTCACAAAATCAATTAGCATTTCTTCCTGGGCAAGCGTTAAAAAACTCATTTCCTTAAATTTTAAATTTTTGGCAAGCACACCACACAACAGACAACAGCAAAAAACGTTGTCATCAGGATTTCCCTAACGCACTCAACAGCAACTTAATCTGGCGGTCATGTTGAGTTGTCCGGCAAAGCTCCCGAGGACCACTCTGGCGTAATCAATGTGAGTAGTTTGTATGACGTCACTCACCGCACTTTTCCTACCGCTTAAATCTGTTGACGGACTCCGAGGAAACCGAGGCTTTATTCGTCGGCACGGGGCATTATTCGTCGGACATTTTTGGCTGCACGGGCCGTTAATAGGTCGGCAGTTTTTGGCGATGCCCGGACCCGAACCTGGGACCTTTCGCATGCTAGGCGAGTATCCAACCGACTTGGCTCCAAAGCCCCGCTAATTAAATGGACAAAAAATCCTCTACATGAAAATTAATTCCAACCCTATAAGATAGGTTCTAAAAATAGATGCAGTTTTACCATCACGATATTAACTGAAATTTAACTTTTTTATAAAAGCAATGGAATTTTTTTGTTAAATACAAATGGGACTTTTTTCGAATATGTGATACTTACAAAAGTTTTCGTTCTTTTATTTCACACTTACCAGCCCGATAGCTAGATGTAATAGTTAGAGGAATATTAAAGAATTTTAAGAGAAAACTGAAAATGCAGCACTTTTCGCAGCGTTGGAAATTTATAAGCTCTCATTTCGAAGTTGTAACCTAAAGCTCTTTTGGGAACTGTCTTCATTATACTGGATGGGAGAGATGTTGCGTTTCAAAAGAAGCGCTAACTTAGCACTTACTTGCATAATTCCATGGAACGGTACAGACATTACGCGGGAAAATGACGTATCGGTAAAAATATAACTTTCCAGGAGAATTTATGCCCTAAGAACTAAAACTTTAAAATGAAAGGTAATAGATGAAAAAAAAACACAGATTTGTCTAGGAGGAGCTCTAATTTAATAAAATAAATTGGATTATGAAACTTGTTACCAAACGGTAACAGTATGCATCAGAGGGTTAAATCAAGCTACTTTTCCGCGGATGAAAATCTATTTTTGTAGTTCAGAGCCAGAACGGTATATTCTAAATTTAAAAGAAGCGTCGAAAGCGTCCGTGCAATTCTGAGATTCTAATTTTTTTCAGACATTAATTATTTGAAAATGATAAATTCGCAGGCTAGATGAAAAGCTTGAAGATCAAAAACGTGAAAGAATTTAATATTTTCCTGAAATATAAATACAACTGAATATTTATTGGTATGCTTAACTGGTGAATTTTCATAAACAATAATTGGTTATACAGTAAATTCTTATTTTAAATTAAAAATATGTTTCAATACTAAAATAACGAGCAGCTAAATAAATTCTACTTCCTTACTTTTTAGAGGATTTTTGAAAATAAAAACATATGCAATATGGAAAAAGAGATGTCTTAACAACGTAGGCTAATTTAACGAAGAGCATTTGCATAATAATTTACGCAATTTAACTGCTAACTATATATTTTCTCTCGCAGCATCAGATAGTAGTATATATAATGACTATAACTATTAATCATACCAATACACATAATACTTTGTTTTCCTCCGACCTAACTAACAGTAGACCAAAGATACAGAAAAATAACCAAGCATTCTCTTTCAATCGAGATGTGGCCATTGTTCCTAAATGGCAAAATCCCAGACAAAAAGCTGTGCCAATCCATTAAATCCGCAAGACGCGCTTCATCAGTGGCGAACTAAATGAAAGAGGGCAATACCTAACCTCGCATTTCTTGGGAAAAAAGGCGAGCGACAAAGAAAAGACCATCCGGACTATTATCATCACCTAAGGTCAGAGCTATTTCTTTCTTCTACATTTAGATAAAATGATCGTTAGGAAAGTAACCACTTTAGCAAAATTATCGGTTGAATGATATATACTAACATCTTTCTTAAATGAAGAGTACACGGGAAGAACCGATTGATTTATTAGGCGAACGCCCGAAATTGTATGCTTGGCGAACATTGGCGGCAGAAAACCGGTTTCTCTCTTCTTCGCTTGGTCCAAGCGTCGGGATCGTCAATCGCCTGAATCTTGGTAGCTAGGAACTAGAGATAGTAGTTACAGTATTAGAGTGGAAGATCACGTGACCTACAACACTGACTTCATTGGGGCTCCTCTGGAAGCTCCTTGCGTGGCCCGTCGTTAGCATTGGAGGTCACGTGATCGGCCACTCTATTACCCTAACTATGATCTCTGTGGTAAGAACTGGTTTCCTTACACAAGTTTAGGCGATCACTCGCTATCATCGCCAAAGTGGCCTGCTAAGGAAACTTCTCTACAAAATAAATCGGTTTTCCCCGTGTACTCTTCAAATTTCATTAATAAATTGCAAAAAAAAAGCTTGATAATGTAATATAAAAGCAAATAGATTCACTATAAAAACAATTGCCCAGGCTGAGAATCAACCCTCAAACATAGGCATAACGATCGACGAATTTGGCTGTCCTCGACACATTTTTTTGTTTTTGACAAAATGCGACTTCTTATATATTTGAAATTAAATTGTTATAAACTTATGTGTAAAGAATCGTCTTAGCAGAGTCAAAAGAAAAATCCTGTTAAATGCCGTTTTTACACACGAACACAACATATTCAATGAAGTTAAAGTGTATCATTGTCGATAGAATGATAAAACGGTTCCTGAATAACTTCTAAGAGTGCGTATTATTTCCCGAATTACTATCGATATTAATTTACCAATTCTCTTAAAACATTAACGATATAATTCGAAATTAAATTTTTACGTTTATACTTTCACATTCTGGAGCAGTAGTTAAGTTAAGCAAATATTCGCGACATAAAAGAAAAACTCGTAGTTATTAAAAAAAAAAATTATGTCCCCCAATATACCAGTTTTTGGATCAATGCTTACTGAAAGCTCTGAAATTTTTACAATCTTCTAATCTACCGAAATTGCTTTTTATCAAATATTGATTGCCTTTCCAGACTGGTGTTCAAAAAGAGCACAAACATTACATTCTGTAATAAGGACCCTCCATAGTATATACCAAAAGATAGAAACGTTCCAAGTCTAACCAAATAAAATACCATTCTCTCGCGCCACCGGCGAAACAAAAAGAAATCTCGAAAAGACAAAAGATAGTCCCTAATTAGGGAGCAGCAGCACAATTGATAACCCGTCCATCTTTTGTAAAGAACGCTCTTTTAGAGTATAAAAGAATCTTTTCAAGAAGAGATGCGATCGGATCTGTTGCCGCGTTACAAATTGGGCTCGAAATGAACTACGTTTTAAAGTGATTTTAAATAGTGCTTTTGAGTACATTTTGTGATACGAGAAAGATATTTAAGTTGAAAATGGAATACATCAAGTTAAAAAATAAATTTGGATCAACGTTTTTAAAAAAATATTTTTGCATAGAGTCGGGTGTTACAAAATGCACTATATTGAAAGTGAATGAATTTTGCATGAGTGTAAATATAAAAATGCATATATATTTTAACTGCAACCAAATTTTAGATTGATTTTTTTACCCACTCTAATAAAAAACCTTAAAAAAATCTTGCGCTTTATTGTCCTAGTAGCAGATATTGTTACAAATACAATAAATTACAAAATTACCGTTTTTATTTTTGAAAATGTTTCTACGATAACTATTTTTCCCCCATAACCTTTTCCGACCGAGCTATCACGATCGTGCGGGTATAAAAGCGAATGTTCAAGCTCTTCAGAAACTTATACCACTTGTAATTGCAGAAAGAATGACTGTTTTTAACCCTTTCACTACTGAAACGGCCCACTACGGCTGTCCGACTAAGGATTCAAGAATTATATTCCTATCACATACATATTACGAACAAACAAAAAACGTTGCGAAAGGGTTAAGGAGCTGCTGGTATTGATGCTGTTTAATGAATTTTTTTCAATAAAACTCCAAATTTAGTCTCATAATTTTAAATCAGTGCCATCTGACCGCCGGTCTTAAAGGGCTAAACGTGTTAACGGTTTAACCCTTGCACAATTATTCAACAAAATTATAAATTCTATTAATCCCGCAAGACTATTCATAAAACCGAATAAAAAAGTCACAACCTACAAATTCCAACCCTCGGCTCCATCTATTCCCATACACTTTGCGAGCCTCGTGATTCGATTTAGTCGCGGAAGATGACGTGACCTGCGTGATTCCGTTCCCAGTAGAAGCTCCCGTTGAGTGGCGAGATGATCGAGTTCCTTATGTCCACTTCTAAGAAGTTATACCTGGCAGAAGGCTCTTACGTAGAAAGCTCTTAAAGCTACTTTGTCGTCTTCTCTCAAGCACTTATAGTCTTTTTTCCCCAGCTTATTTCTTAGAGTATTTTTTTAAGTGCTATGCGAAGTTTAAAATATGATTTTAAAAAATTTGGGCAGGAAATAGAGAAAGAGAATGGGGGAATTATATTGTGCCAGATTTATTCCAGTCACGAAATTATTTTAATAAGATTAACAGAAATAAAACAATATTAAATTTCTTTCTTGTAGTCTTAAAATATGTTTTTTTTTAATATTTGAAAGCACTTAAACTTTGTTTATAAGGTTAGTTAGAATACTCCTCGCACTAGAGCTACATAGTTTATAGCTAAAGTCTAGTGACGAGATGACACCCTATTAGGCACCCAAAGCAACTTTTAAGGGCGACATCGTACTAGGCGTACTTAAATTTTGTTGAAATTTAGGTAAAAAAAACCAGCTGTGTATATATTTCAATGTATTCAAAACGCATTATGTTTTCTTTATCTTTAACGTTTGTCACTAAATGAAGTTGAGAATCAAGAATAATTTTATGTAAATATCGAAATATTTTTCTTCCAAATTCTATAGAGAATTACTAATGAATTTTTTTAATCATATTTTTGTCTTTTCATGTTTAAAATGATATATATTTTTTCTCCATTACACAATATTTCTGTAAAAATTGCACCAATATTTTCCTACCACCCCTCTAAATAAAAATGATTTTATCATCAAAACTGAATGAATCCGTTTTCTACTTACAAAGCATAATTTTGACGAAGTGCGTAATAATAATCTATCGCATATTGCGCAAACTGCCCATAAGCAGACAAAAGTGCAAAATCCATCTATTATTACGCTCTCAGTGGTCAATCCGGACGTTATCACGCTTTTTCTTTTGTTCACCAATGTCAACCGCAAAAGACTAAAATGACTAACTGGGAGGAAATATTTCGATTCTTAACTTTGAACAGTTTTTTCTGTAATTTTACTATTATTTCCCTACTTATTATAAGCTAAACAATAAAGAATTATCATGGTCGAATATAAGTTATAATTAATAAGCAATTTAATAATGTAACTTTAAGGTTATTATATGATGATTGCCACATTAAAACCTCAGTGAAATGATTCCCAACAAAACAAATTATGGCTTCTCTGAAGATACGAAGGGATACAAGCAATTATTTAATTAGAATTATTTATTAGTACGCATATGTTACTTATTAGATTGCATTCAAGGATTTGTTTAGAAAAAAAATGTAAACGTTTAAAAAAAATATATAAAATTTTATATGAAAAAACAACGATAATTTAAAAATAGGGAAATCTAAAAAGCAAATAAAAACAAACGATTTATGCTTATTTTCAAAATTCAGCTTTTAAGATGAACCAATAGTTTCATAATAACATAGAAAAATAAACTATTATTCATAGCATAACATCCCCTGTGACTAATACCCAAATCCACCGGAAAGTAAAAAGCTGTGGGAGCGGAGAAAATCGTTCCTTGCCATTGTCTTTTGCGATGCATGGAAAAGCCTGCGACTCTAAACACTGTCGTTTTCAGTTGATATAATCACTGTTTAGCATCGACGAGCCAGTCAAAAATTCATACTTCAATGAGCGCCATTTTTTAATGGATAGAGAACTGCAATGTCTAGCTCGTTATTTTCGAATTATTGTCGCTTTTTCTCGTAAGGTCACTTAACCTTTTTGGTTTCGTCTGTCTAGGCTATTCTGTTACTTAACCCTCTAATGCATGAATTTTTTGTTTCGTCCCAAAAAAATATATTTGTATCTCTAATGCTCATACATCAAGGGAAAAATACGGAAAAAAAATTAAATGCATCGGAATTTAAATAATTTCATTTTTTAAATTTGTTACCAAACGGTAACACCATGCATTAAGCGCTGAATAGATGCTTAAGGGATAATAGGAGTCTTAAAAATGTGCAAAGAAGGAACTACAAAGTATAGTTTGATCTTTTATGTAATTTTTTAACTACTCAATATATAAGCATAATTTTTTATATGTAATACTACAAGATTTATTTAATATGAAACAAATTTTAAAATTTATGAAACTTTAGCCAAAACTAAAATAAATGATATTAAACATAAAGCTATTTGAACACATTGTGATTAGGTTTGCGCGGCAAATTGTCAGGTCAAAATTGAAGACATGACCAAGAAAATGACTTTATATTGTACAAATATGTACAAACAAGGACGTATACCTAAATTCTCAGCTCAATTTTAATTAGAAATTTTTTTAAAATTTTTATTAATTTTTTTAGAAAAAAGTTCTTAAATAATTTCTAATTTTTAAGAACTAATTTAAATTTAGATGAATAATTTAATTTAGATGAATAAAAATATACAAAAAAATATTTTTAAACATAATTTTTTTAAATGGCAGAATGATACGACATAAAACAGTTATTTTTACTCTTAAAATCAAGTAGTAACAAACATTTTAAACACTGAACTCTTGTGAATCCGTTACAGAGATACACGCAAATTAGCAAACAAAAGTTGTGCTTAATACATGATGTTACCAAACGGTAACACATGTACGGTAACACCAACTACAAACTACCAATTTTGAAAAGAATGATTAGAAAACTACTAAATATAGTTTAAAATAACCCTCTTGGACTATAATATTTTTTTCAAAGCAATTTAATTGTATTTAGTACTAGTATTATTACTTTGAATTCTGCCAAACACCTAAATTCACAACAGTTAGAAACTTCACTTTTTAATTTTAAATACACTTTTACTACTGTCAATTATGAGGATTATTATTAACTGAAACTTCAAAATGGAATGTAATAGATGAAAAAAAAAACACAAATTCGTCGAGAGGGAGGTCTATTTTAATAGAATAAAGTGGATTATGTAACTTGTTACCGAACGGTAACACTATGCATTAGAGGGTTAAAGCATTAAGCCAAATGAATTGAAATAGTTTAAAAAGTTCCGATATAAAAAAAAATGTAATTATTATTTAAATGCCAGGAATGAAAATTGATTTTGAGATGATCAATTAAGTGTTTTTATAAGTGTATGATAACTTCTGCCTTTGCACGAAGTAGGTTATCTAATTTTGTTTAAATAAAAAAATAATAAACTTGTGAGCTAAAAAGTTTTATTATCACATGAAATGTATTTGATTATACTTCAGGTATTTATGCACATCAGTTTCTAATATGGCCTAATATGAAATAATTTGTTGCACTAATGTAAAAGTTGGCTTGTCAATATTCGTTTTATTTTAAAACAGTAGTATAGTTTTTTTTATTCACCATTTGTTTTTAAAAAGTCTAGTATAAGTAATGTAATAACGTATAAGTTAAAAACGACTTTAAATTACATAAAACTAGAAACTATATCTTAAACTTTATTTAAAAATATAATTTGGAATTTAATAAGAGGAACTAACATATTACTTACTAATAACAGATAAGCAATATAGCGAAGTGATTCTATGACATCATACTCCTTTAGAGTAGGTAATCATAAAACCTTTATTATTGCTAAAAGTAGAAGAAAAAAAAACACCCAACAACGCAGATGAATTTTTTTACATTTTATGTTCCTTACCCAGCCGAGAACATTCCGCCAAATGGAAGATTTCCGACTTAGAACAATAATTTTTCATCAGGAATCAAATAGAAACAAACAGAAGCGATAAGCGAAATAACAACTTGAACCAAATTATTCGCTTTGGCTGGTATAATTTAAACTAGGTAAATTATGCAGTTTGTGAAGTTTAAAACACAATAAACTATTCCTGTCTAAAAATATAATGCGTTCAGGTCAGGAAAATGAATATTGTAATCTACCAAATTTTCAGTTTTTAGTTTTCCTCTGCGAAATAAAAGTTAATTTAGAAACAGGTTTCTAGATGGCAGCACCAACAATAGTTTTGGATGCTGTGGGATTCACGGAGAAAGGAAGATGGAGATAAAAGAGCAGGAGAAACTGAATCGAAGTACTGGATGAAAAATAGTTTCATGTAACAATATCACGCCCCCGCTACAAGAATTACAAAAGATTATTCATTTGAATTTTAACTTCCCAATACTTTTATTATGTTACATTATCTTAGACAATATTTTATCACTTACCATTAACCAAGCCTAAAAATCAAGGCCTATCAACTGAGGTAATGGTATTTTTACAAGAGTTTTGAATTGTCGATACATAATAGAGTAAAAACAGTAAATAAAATCATTGACGCTCAAAATATATCAAGATTATTTTCAGTAATATAACGAACACCTATTTAATTTTTTAGTCTAATATGATAAAACAAATAAACTATTTAACACATTAACGACAACATCATGAATACCATTAACATTTTCATTTCCGAATAAAAATGATAAGTTTTATAAATTAGTTTTTCGTGTATCTTAATTTGCCCTACATAACTTGCTCAGTAATAAGGTCTTCACTTGTCCTTACATTTCTTTTATATAGATAAACTTAAGCAGAAAGTTCAATTTCGAGCAGCCAATTTTTAGCTGATTGTCATTAATGAGATGAACGGAAATCTACAGGGTGGTTATAAAGTAACGCTCGCTATTCGGAGTGGGGTGTAGCTTTAATGAATAATCCAAATGCAAAAAACTTTGAGACACTTACTAATCAAGAAGGGGGGGGGGGGGGGGGGGGGGAGAATGGAACAATAAAAAACGAACTCGTCTCTTGACCAGGGTTCTAAATTACGAGGCGTAATTGGATGTGTTGGCCGTAATTGCGTAATTGGCCATAATTGAAGACGCCTCGTAATTCAGAACCCTGGTCAAGAGACGAGTTTGCTTTTTATTATTCTTTTTTATGATTATTTTTTTAGGATTCTTTATTTTTTTATGATTCCATTCTTTTCCCCCCATCTTGATTAGTAAGTGTCTCAATTTTGTATGCATTTGGATTATTCATTCAAGCTACAGACCACTCCGATAAGCGAGCGTTATTTTATAACCACCCTGTATATTAACTTGCAAATTCTTATAGTACAGGTTTAAACTATCACTCACCTGGTGTGATGTTTTCGATGCGAGGTTCGAACCCTTCGTCGCAGCCGCCCACCACAGAGAACCCGAATCTCTTGTCGCCGGAACCCAAGTGGATGTCCACTGTGTCACCAGAGGTGGTTCCGTTTTCCTATGCAAATTAAAAGTGGCTTTATATATCTTATATGTTGATGTTTACAATTATATACACAAAAATGGGCAATTTCCCATATCGCGGGAGCAAATCTCGCCAAACGGAATAATTAGCAAAAGTCGTCAAAAGTAGTCGTTAACAAAAAAAACTTTTAATTTTTGTTTAGGTATTTTTACGCGATTTCAGATTATACAGTAGAATTTAAAGTTAATATATTCTTTTGAAACTACAAATATTTAAATTATAAGTGGAACTTAGTATAGTCATATTCTTATTTGCTATTTTCTTGACTCTTAATGTAGTTTATTTTCTTAGAATTATTGCAACCAAAAAACAATAACTTTAAACAACTTCTGGAAAATGACTGGAAAGCATTTTCTTTCAAAAATAATACATTATAGGGCTATCCAGAATGAAAGGTAGAATATCTATTGCTCATATTTATGAAGAGTACACGGGAAGAACCGCTTGATTTCGTACAAGGCTTTCCTAGGTAGCCTCTCTGGGGATGATAGCAAGAAATCCCTTAAACTGGTGTAAAGAAGATGGTTACTCGCTTTGTTTATCTTTCGCGGCAACCCTGATTCACGCCAGAGTTCAGTGGAACGAGTCACACTCTTGTACCGCAAATGAAGATCCAAAAGAAAAACCGGTTTCCGGTCGTCAAGCAGAGACAATTACGGAAAGACTCTAAAGGAATCAAGCGGTTCTACCCGTGTACTCTTCATATTTGTGGTGTTGAAGTCAGGACTATGAACCCATTTCTTTTTTGAGGAAATTTTTGTTCTCTTTGATTTTAAATGAGATTGAGTCAATAGTGGGAGATATAATGGTTGTTAACGTCAACTAATTTGCTGTGATATTCAAATCGAGATTTTCCTTATTTTTAATAACGTTTTAATTTTAACAATAAATTGCTTTTTTATAATTGCGTGAAAAAATCCGACTTTTACATTGTATGATTTCAAGATCAGACGCGTGCGAAAAGTTAGACTTTTTGAAACAGTGAAAAAAAGTACTTTTTTTCATCCAAAAGCAGTGAAAAAAAAAGCCTTTTTCACTCTTTTCATAAGATGTCAACATTTCAAGTTAAAATTTCTATTTCAGAATATTAACAAAATCCAGATATTTATCGATCTCCTTTTATTTAAAGTATTAATGCGTGTGAAATATTTTTGGACCCATGATATTATTTTTCACACAATTATAAAAAAATAGTGTATGAAACACGTGCGAAAAGTAAACTTTTTAAAACACGTGTCTTTATTTCACTCGCTCGTACCTTGCTCGTGAAATAAAATCCACTAGTTTTAAAAAGTGATACTTTTCTTCACACTTGTTGCATAAATAACTATTTTAGTACTTAATCAAGTTTGTTAATAATTTATTGTATTTGAAACGACGATCATTATACTGACACCCTTATTCGCCTACTGTCACCAATAAAAACTCTTACGCCCGTGGTCATCGAAGTAAACTTGAGCTATTTGGAGTGAATTGCGAAACCACTCTCGACCCGCTTCCCCAAACAAAACAAACGAAAACCCGAAAAAATTTACGAAATGGTCACACTTCTGCTACAAATAGGCTCCATGGCCAATGCATACCAAACAAGAGCTGGCGTCCTAATTACATTGTGCCCCGGGGGCGCATTCTACCCTATGACCCATTGCAGCATCTTCACAACAATGCGATAATTTGCCACAATTCTAACTACAGTACACTCTTAAAACAAAGGAGTGAAATCCTCTCCCGTAGAAGTGCATTTTCGACACTGGAAAGGGGTGATAATTAACTCAGACTGAGTTAAAATCACTCGTTTGGAGTGATCTTGTCGCAGATTCAACATACAAAGGATCCACCCCTGTAGGGGAAAAGCATTTTCGACACTGGAGCAGTGAAAAATAACAATCACTCTTTTGTTTTAAGAGTGTAGAACTTCTATGATCGGAAGCAATTGGATTGAGAACTAAACATATTTGTATAATCATATATTCGCATAATTGGAGTGATCGGGGAAAAAGGTACATTTAATCAATTACTCTATGTATTGTTAGGGTGGGATCATGTAGTTCTAGTTTCGGTAAGTCTTGGTTTTTAACTTGTTTTGCCTAGTCTAGGTCACTTTTTATAACTTAAGACGAAGCCAAATGAATCGGATCATGTCGGCACAAAATTCACTGACAATTTACATAACTTAACAGTTATATGGACCAGATTTTCTTCAGGGATTAATTTTTCGACTGTGAAATCATTATTTTTCCATAAATAATATTTGATATTTTTTAATAAAATTTTTTTAATAAAAAAAGCTATAAAAGATAATATTGTGACTATTTGCCTGACTTTTTATAGTTAGATTAAAAAAAACTTCACTGTACTACGAAATGCAGTTCGCCTGGTCATCTTATTTGCATAGTGGTCCGAATGTTTCGATCAGATAATTGATGTATTAAAAAACGTAAATATTGACATTCAAACATTCTAAAATGTGCCGAAACCCATACAATGACACCAGTTAAATTTTATATCAAGATAAACTTTTTAATTCCACAGAAACGTTGGTTACAAGTGTCTTCTATCCACCGCAACCTAATCTGAAAGATGAAACGTGAGCCAAGATGCCTTAGAGCAGTAGGGCTCTCTGGATGCGGAAGGAAAGATGGGTCAATATTGTCAAACGGTGAGGACGGTCGGCGGTCAACGACCGGTTTCACTGTGGTCAATCGGATGGAATGGGAGACAGAAGGGATATAAAAAGAGCAATAAAAATGTAAGAGATAAATGTTTCACCTAAGCGTTTTTGACAGTTTAACCCTCTAATGCATACTGTTGCCGTTGGGCAACAATTATCATAATCCACCTTATTCTATTAAATTAGAGCTCCCTCTCGACAAATTTGTGTTTTTTCATCTATTACATTCCATTTTAAAGTTTTAGCTACTAATAATCCAAATAGATGACAGTAGTAAAAGTGTATTAAAAATTAAAGAGTGAGGTTATTAACTATTGTGAAATTACGTTTTTGGCAGTATTCAGAGTATAATAATATTAGTACTGAATTACAAATAAATTGTTTAGAAAAGTTATAGTTAAAAAAGGTTATTTTGAAATATATTTAGTATTTTTTTAGTCATTATTATCAAAACTGGAATTTTGTAGTTGATTTATTTCACATGGAAAAAATTTAAAAAATTGAAATTATTTAAATTCTAATGCAGTTACATTTTTTTCAGTATTTTTCCCATAATGTATGAGTATTAAAGATTCATATATATTTTTTTGGGATGAAAATAAAAATTCATGCATTTGAGGGTTAAAGGCTGAGTATTGTTTGCTTGAAGAAAAATGATTACTGGGCACTGATGAATAGGGGATTTTACAGTAGCAAGATAGAAATTCCTTTTTAAAATAAATGCCTTTTCAACTAACGTATAGCAGTTAAACATAATTAGTAATGGATTAGGTTTTGGTAATTTAAAAAGAAAAGCAAGATTATTATATCAATAATTAGAGCTTTTATTTAGGCAGGGTTAGGGTGAATTATCGTCGCACTAGAGATACATGAGGTCTATTGGCAAAGGACGTCATAATTTAGAACCACAGTCAAGCGACAAGCCGACACCCGAGTAGGATCTTAACGCAAATTTTAAGGACGACATGCGTCAGGACTTTTAAGCATGTTTAACGTGCACTCCCCGTACACGGGATATTATTCTTCGGTAAAAATATTAGTTCAGTTACCATGAAGTATAGGCATTGAATGTCTTAATTTTAGATACTACTTCAGTTATAAGCATGGCATTTTTGTATAGAATCGAAATAAAATGATAAACTCAATATTAATATTTTTTAGGTTTACAAATTATGCACAAAAAAAAGCTCTTATGCTGCAGGAGTAAAACTATTTTTTAAACTTCAACAATAAACAAAACCAGCCATTAAAAGAAAAAAAAACTAACGCCGAAACTAAACAAGAAATCACAACACAAGAATTAAACAACTGTGCCCAATCAATCTTTCACGGTCAGATCTACGCTTCAACTACTCAATACCCAAGAAATAGGTAAACCATAGAATACGACAAAATGAGGTAAGCGCAAACACCTGCCGTAAGGTCAGCAGGTCTCGGAATGTGACGATAATAGAGAAGAAGACCCGACTAACAGGTAGGAGATTTGTTGGTGTGGGAGATGGGAAGATAGTTTTTTTGAGAGTGGGCTTTTCAAGTTGGCGGCCAGGCAATTGTCTGGTCGTCTATCACACCTTGATGGGAGAGAGGCTCTGCTGCTTGGGCGTTGTGATGTTCAAGGTGAAAATGGAAAACATACATTAGGGGGAAATATTAAGAAAAGGTTTTGAATACACTCTTAAAACAAAGGAGCGAAATCCACTCCTGTAGGAGAAGTGCGTTTTCGACACTGGAGAAGTGAAAATTAACTCAGACTGAGTTAAAATCGCTCGTTTGTTATAAGTGTGTAGGTAGTGACAAATTTGGAGGATTGTAGAATGATAAAACTTCAAAACTGGTTAGATTAGGTTAGGTTTGAATTATCGTCGCACTAGAGGTACACGAGGACTATTGGAGACGGGCGTCGTATTTTAGAACCACAGTCAAGTGACGAACCGACACCTGAATAGGCACCCAACGCAACCTTTAAGGGCGACATCGTACGCGGCGTTAGGAGTTTGAAGGATATTTAACGTGCACTCCCTTACACGGGGTATTATTCGTCGGACCTCTTTGGCTGCAGGGGCCGTTTATAGGTCGTCATAAAGCGATGCCCGGATCGGAACCTGGGACCTTTCGCATGCTAGGCGAGTGCCTAACCGACTGGGCTCCCCAGCCCTTCTGCAAAATGGAGGTCGCCTTCTAAAACAAGACCAGAATGGAAGGATTCTGAAGAAGGCCCTGGCCCACAGGGGGCTGTCGATCCAAAATAAGGAAGAAGTGACATATTTGAGTTGAAATATAGTTGTCCTAGAGTTACTGGTGACGGGCGTCATAATTTAGAGCCACAGTCAAGTGACGAACCGAGTCTACACCTGAACACACATCGTTATAAGTGTCATCACTAGGAGCGACGTCGTTAGCAGTGTCGAGATGGATGTGGAAGAAGAAATATCTGTACGGGGGGGGGGGGGGGGGGGGGTGGAAGAAATGTCGCGCTTCAAGTCTTGATTGATTGGCTACAGTTCCATTGGAAGGAATAGGATCTCGAATCGTTAATAAATGAAATGGACGGAGCTTAACCGTACCATACCAATTATCTCCGAAACCAACACTGAAATCCAAGGAATTGTAAGCAGTAATGACTACGTCACGTGATAAACAAGCCAATTGCCACTGATGAAAAAGTAAAAATACGTGTTTGTTAGGTTGAATGAGAAAATTGCAGACCAATGTAGTTTTAAGCCCATTTCACACCTTGTCACAACTACTTGCAACTCCCATAGGACACCGTGCATTAAAAAGTTGCACTCAAGTCGGGAGATTTTTTCGTGCGAGCACGAAAAAATCGCAGTTGCATGTACCCTTAGCCAATCAGAACTCAGGATTTCGTTGGCTGCATTGTGGCGAACTAGACTTCGCCAACTGGTTGTTTGTTTACTTTTTACGACGCCAACTTTCCTTGCTTACAAAAATCTGCGCAATTAAAAATGGGTAGTAAGTCGATGGCAAAAATGGAAATTGATCTAATTAAGGAAGTTCGGAAACATAAATTTCTGTTTGATGCAAACGATGCCTATAGTTTGATTAAAGTTTGCTTTCTAAAGGATGAAACTTGCTAAATTGTAAGATAAATAATTTTTTGTGGAACCCGAAAAACCAGGTTACCACAAGTTGCGAATTGCAGTTGCAAGTAGATGTGCAGGTGTGAAATGGGCTTTAGGAGTAAAAAAACTATCCGAAAATAAATTTTGACTGCACCCTGTATTGAACCCGCGGCCTAATTCATACCTTTACCTTGAAACAAACTGCATTTAAATTAAAGTTTATGTTGATTTACAATAGTGCATAAAATAAAAAAAACGTTAGGAAATAAGGATTATTATAAAAATTCACGAAACTTTATAAAATAAATAATATAGCTGCATAAAATCTGTACAATTTTTATAACGAAATACATTTATTCATATTTACTCACGGGTTTTGCATCCAATTTGCATGAATCACCTCCATTTTGTCCATTAAGTCCAGAATGCGAATTTATTCCAACTGGTCCGTTATGTGTGTCAGTGTCACCCTCATTGCAAATGTTATCACTCAAAGATGACACAGATCTTGGGTTGTCGTCACCCTCATTAGTATTTGCCTTCTGTCCAAGTCTAGGCGGAGGAGTCACGACGGATTTCACAAGTTTGCCAAACTTGGGGCTCGTCTTCAGCTTGGGCGCCGACAACGAAGAGAAGTTGTGGGTGCCATTGCCATTTTCACTGATCCTGTTGTTGTTGAACAGTCCGTTTTCGTTGAGAGTGTTGCCGTTCTGGAAGGGGTAATCCTGCCTGGCTTTCGGCGAGGCTTGGAAGGCAGTCTCGGCGAAAGAGCTGTTGTTGCTTCCGTTGGACTTGTGGAAGGTGCTGAAGGTTGTGAGGCTGCGAGGGTCGTCCCAAACATCGAGCTAGAAGTAAAAAACAACAACAATTAAATTATGTTCTGGTGCAATATAATAGTACAATAGAATATTGTTGATTAAATTGAGAATTCTACATATTGGTAAAAAAAAAGAGGCAAGTGTTCTACATTCTTAAAACGAACGAGTGATTTTAACTCCTCCAGTCTAGAAAATGCACTTCTCCTATAGGAGTGGATCCTTTGTGTGTTTAATCTCCGACAGGATCACTCCAAACGAGTGATTTTAACTCAGTCTGAGTTAATATTCACTCCTTTCCAGTGTCGAAAAGTGCCAGTGCACTTTTCCTACTGGAGTGGATTTCACACGTTTAAAGAGTGTACGCCACAGTAATTTAGACGTACATGGTCAATATCGAAATGCAGAATAACTTTATTTACTTAGGCATAACAATCTGCAAACCTGAATCTGTAGTTCATTTTATGTTCAATAGCATTATTTGGACACATGTAAAAGACGATGGAAATTGATTTAAACTTATTCAATCAAGCATAATATATTCCGCTTATGGGAAGAAACATATATGATTGAAAAACGTTCTACGGAATATCTCCTACACGAAAGGTAACAAGAAATGAAGAAAATTAGAAAGTTAATCTAATTTTCATATTAAGAGGAATAATAACTTGTCACATTTGTTTATTATTTCATTATAATATTTTATCGATTGGAACTTTTTCTATAATCATATTATTCCTGAAACATATGAAAGATTCATTAAGACCAAAGATAAAATACAGTAAATAGATAGATCCATTTGAAAATAACCAGAAATATTGTTCTTAACTCAAATAAATAACTAAAGAATATGGACCTTTCATTCCTAAACACAAAACAAATGCTCAGATATACCTAGTTACTATACTATACATACTATAAAAATATAAACCATCCATTAGGTAAAATACAAAGACAATGGCACAAATTCAAACAAAACATTTCAAATCCAATAACACTTGACAAACAATTTGATAATTTTCCCAGCAAATCCAATAATAATATGAAAAATAGGATAATCTAACATTATGGCATTGCATTTTCCCCCCTCGACATACATTCTGCTAAAACATACATTCTTCCCCTCACATCCATTCCTATAATACAAAAATGACTGTGGCAGGTAGGATTGAAATGACCCATAGATGCCTTTCCCAGATCGAATGTATGTCTTTGTTTCAGTAATAGAGACCAGATGTTAATAAGGATCACTTAAGGATGGTTTATATGCTTGATCTAAAACGTGAATAGGTCTTGGTGAGTGGCGTTTTACAATGGGTATTGTAATATGTGTCGATAGAGGAACTGCGTTTATGAAGTGAATGTGATTTGAATAAATTTATGACATTTGGAGTGAGAAATGTATATCGATTGATGGTTTGGCATCGATTGTACATCGATTGATGGAGTAACGTCACATGAAGTTAAGTATTTATACACATTGTTTTGAATCACGGTCAAATGACGATATCTATCCAGGGATCTAATACCGAGTGTTAGGGTTAGGTTAAATTATCATCGCGATAAAGCTGCAAGGGGGCTATTTGTGACGGGAGTCATAATTTAGAACCACAGTCAAGTGACGAGCCGACACTTGAGTAGGCCCACAACGCTACTTTTGATGACGACATCGTAGGCTGCATCGGGACTTTTAAGACTATCTAACATACACTACCTCTACAAGGGGTATTATTCGGATTTATTGGCTGTATCGACCCTTTTATAGTCCGTCAGTTATTTGCCAATGTCGGACCTGAGCCTGGGACCCTTCGCATGCAAGGAAAACGCCTTATCGACTGAACTCCCTTGCCCCTGGTATTCTATGGGATTAACATAATCTTTATGTTCCATGGTTTTTCTCTGCTATTGGAACCGAAAAGTAATGTACATTCAGGACATTGAGAACTGTAAGTAGTGTTCTTTAATTACTTTTCATACCTCTATATCGATAATGACAAATATCTATATGTGAGAAAAGAATTCAAAAAGAAATAGTTCTTTAAAAGATGATTAAATGAAATTTATAAAGAAAGATAATTTAATGAAGTTGGTTACGTTTGATTAAAATTGCTTTATTTATTACAAGAAAGAAACGACCCGCCTTCAAAAACAGTTTAGGTTTTTAATCCTAATCTATAAAATATAAAAGAAAATTTAGCATGATTTAGCAAATAAATTGAATTGTCTATTTATTCACAGAGAACACAATATTTTGAATCGTTTCGAAGCTTTCTTCAAATGCAAACCTTTAAACTTTTAAATTGAGTATTACCAACCCAACAGTTAATTTTTGCTATTTTACCCTTAAAAACGATGTTTTAATCACATACTAATCTACTGTTTATTACTTTGGGAACCGTTTCACTAAAAATAATTTGTTTGAAAATGTATTACATTGATAATAAGCAACATTGAGAGTTATAAGTAAAGTTTCAGATGTGCAAAAAGGCGTAATGAAGTTGTGTTAGAGCAGCAAAAACATGAACACTATGCAATGCTTTAATGCAATTCCTTCCTAACGAATAGGAAGCAATTTTGACAAAAACTATAGTCATTAAATCAATCAATGGCCAATTGTTAACAAAATAAATTAAACCAATTGAGATAAACCAGTTCCCATCGCAGTTAGATCCTTATTAGCACTCCATTGTGATGCTTTTGAATTTCGTAGATATTTCATCTACACGTAGATTTCTACGTGCCACTTACAGTCCCAAAGAAACAAAGACCCACTTGTCGAGGAACTGTGAATGAAAACCATTAAGGAGAAGAATTAATTGTTATTGAAAAGTTGGCTTGACAAGATTCTTATTTATCAAAATAAGTTTTTCTGCACTGAAAAAATCACGTCAAATTTACGGTTTTAAAATGGCAGTTTAGTAGCCAGAACATAACCCTAGGTAAACCAGAACTTTTTTTTTATTAAATACGGTAGATTACAGTTAAAATGAAGAATTTTCCCGTAAAATATTCGTATCTATTTCCACAAATAAAATGATAATAAAAATAAATCATCATGAGTAGTAAAAATATTTAGCTAGACGGAATAAAAATTCTCCGTGCATAGATCTTTATAATGACAACAATTATTATTTGTAATACATATTGAGCAAGTGTCAGTATACAACTTGTTTAATGTACTTTTATTTTTCCAAGCAGCGAGTTGCAAAAAATGGAAGACGAATCAAAGAACATTGACGAAAAGAAAAGACGACGTTTAGTGGACAAAGGCCTTTTTAACAATATCCTTTTTCTCCCGTCAATTCGTTTTGTCATAGGTAGACTACAGTATGACTCTAGTTAATAATAATGGTAGCTATAGCCAATTAATCTCTGTGTGGTAATTGATAAGATAAGTAATCTAGCTCTCTATACAAAAATTCAATTACCGATAATTATTTTCCGAGTATTAATGATAGCTGATAATTGTATTTATGGCTGCGTTTAGTAAGGATTTTTGCTCTCTGAAAATATTAGAAAGAATTCCCAAACAGCCTTATAAATATTAGCCTTAATATATAAATCTCTCTCTTGAATAAAAATAATAGTTTTACAAGATGCAGATTTAGGGGATGTCATATTTAGAAAGTTATTTTTTTTCAATTAAATGCACTTTACAATTACACTTAAGGGGGTCTGGCACCTCCATAGAAGCCCATGTTAAATTGTCCAACTTTGGGGGCATCTCAAGAATTAACTAATTAATATATCCATTTCAAATTTTCACAGTTTCATCTATAGACATTTTTAAGTATTTTAACACAAGATTATTTTGAAAAACTAAAAACTAGATTAAATATGATTTTTTTTAAAATATCGTTGAAGAATGTCAATATTTTTAACCTAAAAGATTTTTTTTAAAAAAAAGTAAAAACTTTACAGACTATTCCCTGCGTTAAAATGTTTAAATATACTTGTGAATTACACATAAAAAAATTCAAGTATTTAAATGAATAACATTTTTAGTTATGTGCCCCCAAACATTCACATGATTCAAAAATTGTAAAACCGAGAAAAACCAATTTAAAGTTTTTATTGTTAACTCATTTCCTTACGAAGGATTTTTGCTTCCTCGTAATATTTGATTGGAATAACATTATCGGATCCTTAGTCGTTCGGCCGATCTGGGCAGTTTCACTAAAGAAAGGGTAAAATAAAATTGCCTTTAATGTCAAAAATATTTTTCCAATCATCTTAAAACTTTGTGACATTATTAATAAAGGTTGATATAGTATTTTAAGCCACTAATTTTTTTTTTTAATTTTTTCAATGATTTTGAGGTGCCAGACCCCCTTAATGAACATTGTGAAAAGCATGAGCTTTGGACATGGAGCCGATAAATTGTTTTCATTCGAAACGAAGTTAAATAAAAATAATTCCCAAATGTTTCCTTTATTTTTCTAATTTTTTATGGCAGATTTTAATTTTCTATAGTTTACTTAATTAGAATTTGAAAATATAATTGGAAAACAAAAAAAGTGCTATATACTTAATGTTTTTTGACAAAACTATTTTTATAAAATAAAACCTTTGTCTATTTTCAGTAACTCTGCAAGGTGTTAAAATATTTATCTATCCAGCATGTTTAACGATCAAGTACCAGTTAAATTACAAGATGGAGTAAACTATGCATTTGACTGTGATAACTAGAGGCTAATTATATGAAAAATTATCCTTTCTCTACACTCTAAAAAAAATCTGTAAGGTTACTATGAATTCTCTAGGAAACTCAGCTTCCATAAGTTTTTTTAGTAATGTTACATAAGAAATAAGTGTATATATTACTAATTAAAGCTTAGTATCCAATACAATCATTTAAATTGCAAGCTTACTATAAAAACTTCAGTAAACGTTACAAGATATATTCTAGTAATCAATACATCCACTTATGTAGTATCTTTACTAGGAAAACCTTAGTAACTAGCAGTTTCAAAAATGTTAAACAAGAGGGCGCCCCTAATTTTCTTTTAGTCAAGTATTATTTCGACTTTTCCGGAGCAAGTCGCAGGGCAGAACTCGCAACCTCAAGATTAGCTCGCGCATCCTTCAACGAGAAGTAGCACGTTTGTCCACTCGGTCATCGGGACATGCAGATCCTTTTCGTGTAAATAATGAGGTTAAAATCTTGATCGATATAAAGCTTTCGGATATGAAGTTTTAGAAATAATTTAACGCAATGTGTATGTATGTACTAAAATAAAAAAAAACACGTTTTTCGGTTTCTCATCGTTGAATTATCGATTCGTTATAATTTTTCGATGAAACGTACATTGATTGAATTTTCACCTTTGACCGATATCGAATCAGACTTTTATCTCTTAGTCTCGTACACTTTCAATTTACGGACGCGATCACCGGTTAGTTTTTGCTAAATCCGATGGCCGATCGAACAAATTTCGAGAAACAAAACAATCATCAAGGGAAACTACGCATCTCTTAAAAAGATAATCAGGTGTCGCTGTAAGCGTTACATCAATTTACTTAGTATTGCTTAGTATTACTACGGTAGTTTCTTTAGGTTACAGAACAGATGATTTTCTAGTAAATGGTGAAAACCTGTAAAGTTACTAAGTAATCGTTAGTAAATTCAAGCCAAATTTTTTACAGTGTAGCGTAAGTCCGCGTTTGTAAAAAGTGCTTAATTTATAATTATATAAATGGTCTTAAGACCAAAAAATTTTAAATAACAATACAACTTTTAACATTGAATGAAAAAAAAATTCGCGGAATAGCTGATCTACACTCATTCCTTTTTCAAATTTAATACGTAATTTTCATTCATTTTTCAAATTTGTGAATAAGATTTTAATCTGCTCTTAAATTGTGACTTACACTACAGTTACGTGGGATTAACCTAGATAGATAACAGCTAATAATGATAATTATTAATAACAATGTGGAGAATGTGATTATATTTATAAAGGAAGAAGTCTTGACAGAATTACGTATCAACGATCAGTCAAAACTGAAAGAACAGATTTCAAATTGTAGAAATTTATTCCTTTTGTACTGACTCGAGGATGTTATTTAAGAAATTTTTCGAAATTCGAATCCAGGCGGGTCTGGAAAGAAAATTAAAAAAAAAATGTAAAAGGTAATAATTTTTCATTAAAACAATCTTACCGTATATTCTTACGAAATTAGACCTGACTATATCAGTCGCTTTTAATAGTCAAACGTTATTATACACTTGTATATCCTTATATATATACTTGTATATAACTATATTATATACTTGTATGTTATAATTATAAGTTTCTTATATTTTAAGTCTGAATCAGTCCTAATCGATGTTACTAAATTTTTTACTTGTGTTCAAGAATGTTTTTCCTTGCATAGCTCACCATTATAAAAACAAGTCAAAAGTTCATTTACCCAGGTGCCCAAAAACCATCTAACATGGCACCTTGACTATGTGAACAAGAATCCATCACAAAAACAGCAAACAACGCACAGTTTAACCAGCTCATCGATATGCATTATTGAACAGGAGATTCTTATCAGTACAAGAAAGAATAAAAAAATATATATATCGATCGAAAACAGTTTTGTGAAGCTTTTATGTTATTTTTACGATTTGTGCCCGTGACAGTTACCTCAGACCCGATTCACACTTGACTGATCACTAACAATGGACGAAATTCCCGCTTGGTTCCAGTGCTTCAGAACAATACTGGGTTTATTTGTTTTGAAAAATGCAGAAGAAAAAAAGATGGAGGTCTTGTTTTGATAAGGAATGGAGTCACCAGAAGTGAGAATAAAAAATACAATATAATTTAGCATAACAAGAAAATCGTTTTAATTATGCATAAGTAATGAGCTAATTGAGTTGAAATAACAGTAGATAGATATAATACGGGGTTTATTAGTTTTGCAAAATGCAGAAGAAAAAAAGACGGAGGCCTTGTTTTGGTAAGGAATAGAGTCAGTAGAAGAGAGAAGAAAGAAGACAACAGAATTTAGCATCACACGAAAATCATTTTAATTATGCATAAGTAATGAGCTAATTGAGTTGAAATAACAGAAGATATAATACGGGGTTTATTAGTTTTGCAAAATGCAGAAGAAAAAAGATGGAGGCCTTGTTTTGATAAGGAATAGAGTCACCAGAAGTGAGAAGAAAAATACAACAGAATATAGCACAACAAGAAAATCGTTTTAATTATGCATAAGTAATGAGCTAATTGAGTTGAAATAACACTAGATATACACGATGGCTATTAGCGACGAGCTTCAAATTTTAGAGCCATTCACGTTACGAGCTGACATTGCCCTCTCCAGCTTCATAAGCAAATTTAAAAAAATATTCAATGAATAAAAGCAAGTAAATGCGAAACTGTGAAGGAAAGTAACAAGCTGAATGGCTTGGCACAAACGTTGCTCGAACTTAAGTGTGTAAACCTGCCTTAACGCTTTCGAGGGACAACCCTTAGAAAAATTTCAGTTTGAAAAAAGTAACGCATTTACAAAAAAAAAGTATCAAAGTATCAATTTTTTTTAAAAAAAAAGCCCAAAGACCAAAAGTTTTAAATAACAAATATTCACATTCGCAAGTTTCTAATGTCTAGTATTTCCTAATATCTTCAAATATTGAAGCAATACTTAATATTCAAATTGATATTTATATTTTGTTACAATTTTAGGAAGTAAAAAAATATCTGAAATTCACCCCGTACCTTCTTACTAGAGTAAAGAAAAGTAAAACTTTGAAATCAACCATTGAATCATTCTTATATCAGATGTTTCTAATTTAATTCATGTATGATCTAGGAGTTATTTCTTTGATATAAAACTTGACTTTTGAAAATACCGTGGGTTTTAAATTATTTAATATTTAAATACTTATATTGAAGTAAGGTATAAGAAA
Source organism: Hylyphantes graminicola (assembly GCA_023701765.1). Classification (NCBI taxonomy): domain Eukaryota; kingdom Metazoa; phylum Arthropoda; class Arachnida; order Araneae; family Linyphiidae; genus Hylyphantes; species Hylyphantes graminicola. The sequence goes on from CM043116.1 coordinate 36,469,157, forward strand.
CTATTATTTGGTTTGAAAATTTAATATAGAAAAACCAAAATAATGACCATTATGTAATGATAGTATTCAAATTTGAGTTACGATCGGTATAAAAACCTCTCGCACATTTTGAGCATGGCTATTATATTATAAAGTTTTTCTTTGTATGCATTTAGAAATGCGTTTTAATAACTTCTGCAATAAGTTTCGGAAGATTTTATTATGCAGTAGATTAAATCTACATGAAAGATTTTTGTTGTGATGCTTCATTTGTTGAAGCTGTAGAAGGTTCAGAAGAATCATTCAATATTTCCATTATAAATTATCTAGAACAACTAGTGTAATCATATAACATGTTTTTTAAGTATGAAGTTTCATTTATGTATACAGTTTTCGCACAAAGTTACTTTAAGGTAGGCGAATACCCAAAATTTCCCAAAATTCTAAAATTTTTTACTATTGCTTTAATCTTTTCCAAATTTGGCATAGTGATTTCAAATATAATGAATAATACTACTTAGGCTTTTGTTTTTATTTAAATATAATTTATATATTTTAAACGGTGTTTTTCTACTAAAAAAAGAGGTTTGCGCTAACAAGTCTACCACATTGAGTTTTCATCCTATGAACATTTATTATGTGTTAAATTCTTCGTTTTGAACTGATACATGCAATGACTCTCTAGAGTTACATACAAAGTACAAGAAAAAAAGTTATTAAGAAAAATGTTATAAATTAACCACACAAAAAAGTATTTTTTTCGTTTAACTTACACTTGGACATTTTAAAACAAACTTGTATACTTACACCAGATGTTAGAAGTTTCATGGCACAGATATATATTGAAATAGCATATGTGAAAAATTTCAGGTAAAATAATGTAAAACTTTTTATGCTAGAAGTGTTGGCGTAAACCCCTTTTTTTAGTTGAAAAACACCGTTTAAAATAAATCAATTATATTTAAATAAAAAAAATTCCCAAAAAGCATTGTTCATTATATTTGAAATCACTATGCCAAATTTGGAAAAGATTAAAGTAGTAGTAAAAATTTTAGAATTTTATGTATTCGCTTACCTTAAGAGTTTCATATCCAACTTGCCTCACTATCATAAAGCTTTTTTATAGTTCTAAGAGCCTCAGTAATCCTAATTTACGAGACACATTAAAATATAATTTTGCTATTTTCGACGTATACTGTTTTAATATATAACATATAATATATATATAACAGTTATGTTTAGATTAATCTGTTGGGAGGCAACTTGCTAAAAGTTCATTTACCTAAATTTTCTTCCTTAATTTAACAAGACTCTTGAAAAGCAAGTAACTTCTGAAGAAATGAAAATAAAGCTGATCAATTAATTACTAAATTGGTATTAAACAATCTGCTATTAATATAAGACTTGTTTTATCAAAAAAGCTCCTAAATATACATCAGTTTCTAAAACCTGTTGCGATGTGCTAAAAACTATTTTCTTTTGATAAAGACGATTTACAGATGAGTGCTCACCAATAAAAAAAAGATCTAAGAGCACTTTTTGATGTTGGTTCTTTGAAACTTGGAAATGCAATTTGGAGCACTCTGGTTTTTGGAGTAAATAGCAAGAACGTAATATTGAAAAGCATTTCTTTATTTCTATTTTTGTATGGGAAAGGTTTTCAAGGCCATTAACCTAATGATAGAAACTAAATGCGATTTAACGTAAATAAGGTTGAAGTAGTTTTAAATATCTTCAAGGATTATTAACTTGAGTTTCTACTCAGGTCTTTTTTTTTTTAATTTTAACTAAAATAATTTGAGTCGTGCTTCACCTAGTTCCCATTGCATTAAAAATCACAAGAATTTGTCACGGAGCACATTGATCTTTAAGGCTAATGCTATTTATTTACATAGAAAAAAAATAGTTTTCTGCTTGGTATTTGAATAATGATTTCTTTAAAAATAAAATAAGGACATGTATGGGTTCTAAAAAGGTTCCGATCTTAGTATTGAGAATCAATGGATATAATTCTTGTTTATCTTACATTAAGAATAAGATAAACAAAACTGACCTGGAAGTTATCAGGAGCTAGATTTTTGTATAGTAATAATGCAATATACATCTACATTGCAGTAGTTAATATTTTTAATTTAGTGTTCATTCTTCTATAGAACTCAATTATTTTTTCAATTCAAAATTTATTTTGGCGAGTAATTTTTATTATGATAATACATTATTCATGCAAAATCAGCTTATATTATCAATTAGTATTGCAAACAAAATAAAGTAAAAGTTGGACCGGAGATAACATTCTAGATCTGCACGTTATGCATTTTCACAGGGTGTACAGTGGAAACACTCAAACTTCTCGAATGGACGAGATATAGTAGGACATCAATAAGAGCCATTTCAATCTCAACTTTTTATTTTTTTATTCTAAAAATCTAAAATTTGTGAAATAGACTCATTACGCATCCAGAATGAAATGATGAAAGTCAGGGGAAATTTTTTAAAACTACAATTTAAAGAAAAAAATTTAGAATCATAACAAATTATAACAATTTTTCAAAAATTTATTTGTTAAAAACAATTAAAATTTTAAACATTCGAAAATGCAAGCATGAAGAATTAAGGAACAATTTATGTAATAAAATTGCTTCAAAGCCAGTTTTATTCTTAGCATGTTTTCATTTATAAATACAACAAACATTATTTAATTCTTCAAAGACATGATTCTTCCATCTCATAATATAAAAAAATATATTTAAGAAAAATGTACGGAAAATTTAATAACATTTATTGGTAGTACACTCTTAAAACAAACGAGCGATTTTAACTCAGTCTGAGTTAATTTTCACTCCGTTCCAGTGTCGAAAATGCACTTCTCCTGTAGGAGTGGATTTCACTATTTTGTTTTAAGATTGTAAGTGCGAGCTTAACTTAGTGAGGGAAAAATACGCAAGTTTGATGAATCCAAATGGAATCATTAAGAGTGAAAGGGTCAAAGAATAATGCTGATATCAGTATGGGAGAGAGTTATAATACTCCGATGGCGCGTTGGATGAGAGGGAGTTTGATTAGCATAAAATAAAAGTTTGCGCAATGTACAAGTCACCGTTATTAAGGGTACAACCCTGTATTACAGAGTTTATAAAGCTAGTCGTATCATAGTAGTTAGCAAAGCGAGCAACATTTTCGTTAAGAAATGTATTTGTTAAGATTCAGTTATGTTTGTAGTCAGTTGGAACTTTATACCCCTGAGAAATACGCAATCTGGTTGTGTAATCTTGTTTTTACTGCATGAGATTAAAATTTTAACTGACAATTTAATTTTTAAATATAATTTTAAATATAATATCTATAGCACATGATTATGAATAAGTCTTCAATCATTCATTCTAAATTTTTAGATATGAAGCTGTCATTCAATTACTGCTTCATATTAAAATTTTTAGTTAAAGTAGTATACATTTTATATATATTTTTAAAAATATAGCATGCACTGATGGAAAGCCCGACAGTCAGGTGACGGTTTTATACGTCTGTATACTTGAGCGGTAAAAAGATGCCAGGATCATTTCGTATGTAATCTCGTTATTTTCTATTTAAATGTCGAAAGATGTTCTTCCGGTAAAAGTAACATCCATTCCGAAATTCCTCTACCACTGTTACGCTCCGTACACTTTCCCCCATCCATAATGAGATGTTTGTTTGATGTTACACTTCACGGTAGACGAAAATGACAAAGAAATAGAAATTATCGTGACTTTTACTATTTGTTCGTGGGATTGTTTTCTTTTGAAATTACACCGACGAACGCGTGTCATCTCTAAGTCAAGCACGTATCTTTTATATCGATACGAACTTACACGTTTTTTCTCAGCCAGATCGGTAGCGTGATAGAAGCAGGAGATTTAAACTATACACCTTGATTGGTTATTTTTCTTTCGTTTTTACTGGGTAAATATTTTTCGCAGAATTCTCAAGTATTCTGCCGCGGAATGGCAAACAGCAGCAACCATTTAAAATATGCTTCGGAACTATTTGATCAAACATGTTTTTGATTTCTTTCGATCATTAAAATTTGAAGTTAAGTTATTTTTAACCTTGACTTTGGAATGTTTTATGGGTATAGTCGGTTTTATTTTGATTTATGTATTTATACAGTAAAAGCACCGCTATAGTCTACCGCTTTAAACCGGCCGTCTCCTTTTATAAAACTGACGGCCTTGGTCGTTATTTGTTTCATGAAATATAACTTCTTCTGCAACGACAATCAACGATTTTATGCTTTTTACGAAGAAACTACTTATGATTCGAAATGGCAGGAAAAAAAAGCTATGAAAAAGGTAATTTGCAAAAATTTTCGTTACATGAAATTATAAGTTAAATAGATGACGAAAGTGCAAAGCACTGAAATTTAAAAGTTACTGCAATTTACCTGCCCACACCAGAATCGGTTTATTTAGAAACTCATTTGAGAATACCATTAATACCTACCTTACAGAATAAAAACATTAACTGTAAGTTTTTTAAATGTTTTTTTTTTATTTCGTGTAACATAATTTTCCCTACATGAATAGTTTAGTAAAAAAAGCTTAAAGATTTTAGTACTAAGGTTTTCATTAATTTTATATTTTGTTTATTTAGATCAGTGGTTCCCAACCTGAGGGCGATCGCCCCCAAGTGGGCGATTTGTGTTATCAAGGGGGCATTAAATAGTTTGGGGGCGATAGGGGGGCGATGAGCATTCAAAGGGGGAAATTAAAATAATATAATGTACTGTAGTACAATAAAACCATTCCAATTTTTATTGATCACCTTGACAAGTTAAAATGGCATGCTAACAAGATTTAAACAAGTTAGAAATTCATGATTATATTGTAGATCCATTCTCGTTTGAAGCTGTGGGTTGTGGATAACCTTGATAACTCTTTGCAGACGGAGTTAGTAGATCAGAAGTATGACTGTGTGGCGAAAATCATTGTCAAGCAGAGAGGTTATGAGTTAGCCTGCGTCCTGCGTTAAACTTATTTTGCAATTATCCACAAATGTAGTAAAAAACCGAACCACTTCTCTTCTCGTACCCGTCCACATATTTATTGAAAAAGGATTTGGTTCTGTTATCATCCAGCTCCTTACTCAACAAAGAAATCAGTTGGACATTTGCCTCAAAGATTTGCACATGAACTTAACAAAAGATAAAATAATAAAAAAAGTTTTCAACATTCAATTTTTTCTTTAATTTTTATTGTCAACTCTTTTAAATTTTGCACAATCCAGTTTAAAGATCTTAGTTAATTATTTAACCTTTGTTCTTTAAAAAATCTGTTAAATATAAACATTTTATTTTTTTCTATTTTATTTAAGAGTGACCGGATAAAACTGCTTTGGTTGTTTTTATATGAGGTAGTTAGTGTTTAAAATGATAAAATTGCTTTATTAGTTATATCTTTACTCAAATTATAATGGTAGAAAACATAAAGATTAAAAGGGGGCGATATGTGGTAATCAACCTAACGTAGGGGGCGATGGTCCAGAAAAGGTTGGGAACCACTGATTTAGATCTTCAGAAAGCTTCGAAATTTCAGCAGAAAGATTTTTTTGCAAGGCAAATGTTCTTGCAATTTGTTTAGAATAGTTTTCAATATCGACGCACTAGAGCAGTATAATTTGAGTAAAGATATAACTAATAAAGCAATTTTACCATTTTAAACACTAACTACCTCATATAAAAACAACCAAAGCAGTTTTATCCGGTCACTCTTAAATAAAATAGAAAAAAATAAAATGTTTATATTTAACAGATTTTTTAAAGAACAAAGGTTAAATAATTAACTAAGATCTTTAAACTGGATTGTGCAAAATTTAAAAGAGTTGACAATAAAAATTAAAGAAAAAATTGAATGTTGAAAACTTTTTTTATTATTTTATCTTTTGTTAAGTTCATGTGCAAATCTTTGAGGCAAATGTCCAACTGATTTCTTTGTTGAGTAAGGAGCTGGATGATAACAGAACCAAATCCTTATTATTATTATTATTATTATTATTATTATTATTATGTTATTTTGGCGATACCCGGACCCGAACCTGGGACCTTTAGCATGCTAGGCGAGTGCCTAACCGACTGGGCTCCCCAGTCCTCTTGCAATTTGCCGTTAATGAGTTAAGCATAGGGTTAAGTTAAAGCATTCAACTATGGTGGAAATAATATAACTGCTAATTTTTCTACACGAAAGGAATGTAAAGGAAAATTTATAGTTACAAATAGTTAATGAAGGGTTATCAACTTACCGAAGGTAGTGTTCCCAATGAAGGGGAGAGTACTTCAGTAGATGTAGTATGAGGCATGGTGTTCACATCCTTTTAAAAGAACCGTTTTCTAAAAATAACAAAACAATATATTAGCGTTCTGCTGAGATTTTTTTTATTTATTATTTATAGGAAGAAGAGCTTGAAATTGATTTTAATAATTTACACCGATAAGATCTCGAAAAGAAATTTGTGGTTAATTGTTTGATTTTAAAGTTTTGCTTAAGCTACAGGTATCTATGCAAACTAGTCTTGAAACCTTTAGATACAAATGCAATAATTTTTTTCAAAAACATGCATAATTACTTGAATTGTCTTATTTTCTCACAATCGTAAAAGTTTGTTATCATTTAAGTTTCCCCCAAACCTTTTATTGCAATTTTAACACGAAAACGCAAAGTTAACAAATGAACTTTTTTATGACTTTAAAATCAGGAACTAAATTTAAAAAATTTAAAATCAGAATCGTGAAAATAATACACGATTGCAAATCTGCGTCATTATATGTATTTACGTGGAGGTTATTTTTTTTTTAAAATTCATGCTTTTCAGATAGAGATACTGTGAGAGACTCTTGAATGATCCTAACACCAAAGCTTTAGATTTTTTTTTAAAAAACTGAAATAATATAAAAATGAAAACCTTGATTTTAAGCCCCAAAATAATTTTTTTGAAAAGAAAAAGCTGATTATTGTGTGCTTTTTATGCTGAATGCGGTTAAACTATTTTTTCTTGCACCCTTTTTTTTTAAAATTTAAATTCAATAATTAATTGGGATGATGTGCTAGCTTAAACAAGTTTTTTTTTGCAATTCTTGCACTTATAAAAGTTTCTTGGGAAAAAAATATGGGAGAAAAATGCTCTGTTCCCTCGGTCATACAATATTTTTTTTTTCAAAATTGGAGGATGATAATAGTGATCTTATTGCCGTATTTAGTAGTTTAAAATTTAGGTAAGATAAAGAAAAATTATGACAATTTAAAGAGGCTTTTTCTTATTGACCAATGGCAAATTAACTATAGTAATAGTCCTTTATTTTTTCAAATACTTTTCCCGGTGCTTTACCACGATATCAGACACGGTACTACCCTCATGCAATTTACCTAGATATTTTTTCCCCCCCTCTCCGAAGTGATTGGACTTGGAGAGCGGAAACCAGGCGACCCGCATCGACCTTCTCTTCCGACTAGGGTTGCCTTCCGACAGATGTTCGGATGGTGGCTTTGTTTTCAGTCGCAAGCCACGCGGGGATGCTAAGCAACAATTCTTTTAAGGGAGCAGGCAGTTGGTTATCGGTTTTCTTTTGAATCGCAATTACCTGTTGGTTACTTTTTTTGTTTAAAATATTTGACAAAAAGATTTCTAATTGTAAACTACTAGCTTTATAAACCCGGCGCTGCACTGGTGTTCCCTTAATAACGGTTGTTTTTAGTACAGTTATGATGTAATGGCAAGGTGTCCATTGACGACTTTCAGCGATCTTTAAAATTTTGCAATTTAATAATCAGTATCTAATCGAATTTAATTTAACTATAATGTTTGCAATGTTTAGCTTTTAATTTAATTGTACCTATTGAGTTGCATGAAATATGAAGTGGAATGATGACCAGATATGTGTTATGTTGCCAAGCAGCGAAAATCGCCATATCGCCAAATGACTCCCTGCTATTCTATCATAGCTGTTCCACCATACAACACGATATAACAGCCTCACATTAAATTTTGAAGCTCTGCAAATTAAGTCGACAATGAACAGACCGGCTATTATACGATAGATGTATAAAATTTTATTTTATGACAAAATTCATCAAAATTATTAATACTTTTATTTTATGACAATTGTATTTTAAAAAACGAAGGGCGTGTTCAGGTCTTTAGTGATAACAAATGCTGAAAGAAAGGAGGGAAATCACTTCGTTTACAAAGGAAAAAAAAAGAGAAAAGAAAGCAGTAAATCTTGACGGTCTTTCGAAATATTGGAGATGTTGCAGTTATGGTAGCACTAGATGCCAGGCAAGACTTATGCTGCAGAGTCAATCGGACGTTTCCGAATCAATATCACGTTAGAACACTTTAGAAATTGGAGAACCGTACAGAAAGATAAAACCGAAAAAAAGTGCAGAAATGAAATTTGGAAGGAACTACGTCACCTGAAACAAGCCATTTACAGTATAATATCGTATAATGAAAAACCCGTATTGACGTACATAAATAGTTCATTTTAAACGTCTTTCAAATAATCCGAAATCGATATTTGTAAATAGAGTATGTTTTGGTTCGAATTTACGTAGCACTAGAAATTTATGATGTAATTTTGAGCCGCAGTCAAGTGACGAGTAAAGTCTTTGAAATTAAATTTTTGAAAAGCATAAAATTATATTTTCAATGTTTTTGAGGGTAACATCTTACAAGTTTTAAAATAAAGCTTGATATACAAATAAAAAACTTTTCTCACCCCCATAACAGCATATTTTTGTTTCTCCAAACCACCATGCTCTTATTTACTACTGTGGCCGAGATTTGATTTTGAATTATCATCTTACTAGAGCTACACGAGGGCTATTGGCGACGGGCGTCGCATTTTAGATCCACAGTCAAGTGACGAGCCACACCTGAATAGGCACTCAACGCAACCGTTAAGGGCGACATTACTGTGGCCGAGAGCAAGTAAAGAAAAATGCTTGTGCTCTTTTCATTAGCTTCCCTGCAAAGCAGTTCGTTACCTGTATGCAGAAGAAGCAGAAATCTTCGCATTGCTGATGGAGCGTTTCTCGTCAGGAATGCCCGTTTAGGGACAAAGGCCAGTGTTTCGACCTGGTTTTTGGGGAATGGATCCAATCATTCGATCGGAATGTATAATGTTTCGAACTTATAGTGGACAACGATGGAATAAACCGTGGAAGGGATACGAGATGCAGAAGGGACTGTTGTTTGAGGTTGGATGATTGTTTTTCCACTCCTAACCCATTAAACCCTGAATTATTTTCTCATTAAGATATTTTAAGCAATTACAAAAACAAATCCTAAACTGGTAACGAAATCTGTTACCCCGAAGAACGCGAACTAGTTATTTTATACCCGAATGATGTTTTGTTACAACGAATTTCTTAAAATATATCTTTTCAAAGTGAGAAAAACCTTTAGATTTGATTAGAATGTCTGTGTTCAAAATTTGTTTTTGGCAAATATGCCCCTGAAAATTATCATTATTTAAATATGTCTTCAATAGCCAGCGCTTGCCCCGGGTTAACGATATTTGAACAACTCGATACAATTCCAATGAGGAAACTGACTCCAGATTTCAATAAAATATACGAATTGTACTCACGCAAACTTACCAAAAAACACAGAAGTTATTTTTATAAAATATTTAATAATAAATAAATGCAGCGCTACTTTGTAACAAAATTTAATAACCCACATATTACGCAAAATTACCTTATAAGCTCTTTACTGGAAAGATTAAATAGCCTTTAAGAATATTGTTTTCCGAATAAGTTAAATGATAGTTAAAGACTCAAGCTACTATTTTTAGAAGCAATCTCACGCACCAGCTTATGTCTTTGTTCCGCTAAGCTCCAGAAACGTGGAAAAGAAAAGATTTATCCTAATTTGAGAACACAAGATGATTGCGTAACAACCGAAGTGACGCTAAGATACTTTCATGGTTGAAGGTGGCTATTTTGAACAGTAATTTGAACCGATTTGCTAGCATGGTCAGTTTGGAAACTATAAATTGCTCAAAGGATATGGAACCTACATTATTATACTTATTGCATGGTAATTTGTAGAAAAGGAAATGATAGAAAACAATATTCTTGTCACTTATTTTTGGTCACTTTCTTTTTAACTCATAAATCATCAAAATAGCTTTAATACAGTTTAAATTGCTATAAAATAACCAAAATTGGTTATTCTTGTTTATACAATACATATTAAACTGTTTAGTTTTTATTTACAATATAAACTTTGTTAAAATCATGTTACATTCTCAAAACAATTCTCGAAATTTGTTTATATAACTATCATTATTATTATAATTTTAGTGATAACATGTACTTATATTTTATAAATTCCAAATGTAAAAAAATGCTTTCACTCTAACCCCTATTCTTTTAGTGAATTTTATCTTGTTATCTCGCAAGACCAGAAAAATATTTGGTTCCAATGTTAAAGTCTAGGAAATCGACTTTAAAAAACAGAACTTACGAATGAAAAAACGCATTACTTTTAAAGTTGAAGAATAACTTCATATTTAGTTTGGGTACAATTTCACTCCTTTCCTATATCTCTACGTTTTGGCGTTAGACGGATATATGGGCAATTCTACCATAATTTTTAATTTTATGTCCCTTGGCCATAACTTTAAAAAAAATTAATAATTCTTTACCATTTTTTCTTATTATACTAAAAGACTGGTCCCTTTATAATTGCAAAACGTAATTTTAAAGCAAAGAAACTCCAAAAAAATTTTAGAACACAAAACAATGCAGAAAAGTCCTTACCATCGTGTGTCCCGAATGCCAAATTTTTAGTTTAGGGCTCAATCTAATACTTTTTTTAGTTACAAATTACATTCATTTGGATTTTAAATTGAACTAATACTGTAGCTTAACGATTTCCTTCCATTGAATTTTGGCTTTTAACATTTATAATGCGTTTTTCTCGTCTCCTAACTTTGTCCCTGGGTTTTGGTACGCTCACTGACCTCATTCCTAAATTGGTGAAGAGAGGCACTGGATTGAGCTACAGTGATTCTTCAAACATGCAAACTGTATTGCAGAAAACTGATATTTCAGTTAGTAGCCACATAACTTTGCTAAAATTCACCAATAAGCCCAAAATTTAAAAAAAACTCAGTGAAATTGGCTGCGAGGCTTTATTGCTTTCCTTACAGTCTCCCAGGTTTAAGGTTAATTTTTGCTTGATAATTGAAATTTTTTTCTATAAATATGTTTAAGTGGAGTACAAGAAGTAAAAAAATCCCTTTTTATTAAACTGGAGTTAGTTTCAACACAAAAAAGACCGGAAAACAGCGTGAATGTCCTTTCCTTCCGTTCCTGACCATCCGATCCTTACCGTCGTAATGATCTAGGGATGGAAAACCCAAACCAGTTTTAAGACTAACCGGTTTTTTGCGATTTCGGCTTCATTGAAAGACTGTTAGTTTCGTAAGGCCGGTTTAGACCAGTTTCTTTAGAATCGGTGTTTTTAAAAACTGCCATCCCTTATTATAATTTTTTGTTTTTTACAAATGAGCTTTGCTAAACTTTTTTTCGTAATTCTAGAACCCTTATAAACCTTTTGACAAACATATAAAGCGATTTTGAAAAAATAAATTTTACAAGTTTTTAATTCCTGAAATTAAAAATTATGGTAGAACTGCCCATATATTTAAGAAAACAGATACACAGCCGCCCATTAATAGCATCATCTCTAACACAAACAACAAACTTGCAATTATATTCTATAATTTTACAAGCAATTACAATTTTAAATAATGCTTTACCTCAATTTCGACACTACAAAATATCTTATAATAAACCGCTTCAAAATATCTTTAAATCAAATTATAGTATCCGAAAATTCCATACTGAACTTACGTGTTGATCTCGACATGTATCGGTACCCTGTGTGTCCTTCGGTATAGCCTCGTAATAACTGATTACTCTGTTAATCTGACGTGTTATGACGAAGAGCAGCTGCTTCGTGAATCGAGCCTCACGTTTCACGAAGTACTAAAAGTGCGTTTCCTTTGTAGATCCATCAAGTGACGTTTGATAGCGTCATCTTAAACATCATGATTGATTTATATTTTTGATGTGTGTATTTCCAGTTGATTTATTCATTGTGTTGTTTTAAAGCATAAAGAAATTGAATGTATTTCAGTAGCGAAATCTTGATTATTGAATAAATGTACTTGTATGCAATTTTTTTAAAGATAGTTATCTTTATTCGATTATGACTTTTGAAAAACCACTTTTCCAACAGATTGGGATATATAAACATTAAGTAAAAAATACACATAAGCTATGAAGGGAAAATAGTTACTTCTACACTCCTTGCCAACCTAAGTTGGGCAAATAGAAATATGCTATGGAGAAGATCCTTCCGCGATGTAGAGAGTTCCTTAAGGGGTCACAGGAGTCTTAAAAATGTGCAAAGAAGGTACTACAAAACATAGTTTGATCTTTCGTGTCATTTTTTCAACTACTCAATGTATAAGTATAATTTTTGTATATGTAATTCTACAAGATTTATTTATTATAAACTAAGTTTTAAAATTTATGAAACTTTAGCCAAAACTAAAATAAATGATATTAAACATGAAGCTATTTGAACACATTGTGATTAGGCTTGCGCGGCAAATTGTGAGGTCAAAATTGAAAAAATGACCAAGAAAATGACTTTATATTGTACAAATATGTGCAAACAAAGACTTATACCTAAATTCTCAGCTCAATTTTAATTAGAAATTATTTTTAAAAAAATTTAAAATCAAAATTTTTAAATTTTTATTAATTTTTTTGGAAAAAAGTTCTTAAAATAATTTCTAATTCAAATTGAGCTGAGAATTTAGGTATAAGTCTTTGTTTGCACATATTTGTACAATATAAAGTCATTTTCTTGGTCATTTTTTCAATTTTGACCTCACAATTTGCCGCGCAAGCCTAATCACAATGTGTTCAAATAGCTTCATGTTTAATATCATTTATTTTAGTTTTGGCTAAAGTTTCATAAATTTTAAAACTTAGTTTATAATAAATAAATCTTGTAGAATTACATATACAAAAATTATACTTATACATTGAGTAGTTAAAAAAATGACACGAAAGATCAAACTATGTTTTGTAGTACCTTCTTTGCACATTTTTAAGACTCCTGTGACCCCTTAAATTATTTGTGAATCCATCCAGAAAACAGGTTTAAAACATTAATTTCGTTTAAAGTCTAACGGATTTGAATGTTATTCGGGGAAATTTGGTAATTTTATCGGAATGAAAAGTATTTTGGTTAAACTGCATTCAGATTATTTTGTATGTAAATATTACCTTACAAGAGTTTCCAACTAACGGACCAATTCCGCTTTCCCTCTGCCTCTTAAATCTTTGTTTTTACCCACGTTAGGTCGGCACGAAGTTTAGAGTTGACTCTATAAGTTAATTGCTTTAATCCCTTTATGGGCTGTAGTTAAAACATGGGTCACTTGTTTGATTTTCGAATTTCAAGTTTGTCGAAACAAAATGTAAGACAAATGTACTAATTAATGTCTTCATTGCCCTAATTAATTCATGTAACACAAATTAAGTTGCATATGAAAAATGAATTTTAATGTCTAAAAAGTTGACGTTTTATTTGGTAATGAAGGCGTTAAGGCTATTCATAAATCATGCAAGAATGGCTTAAATGTAAATTGTGTTGCTAAATATACTATCTCTAGCATTAGGGTGTTCAGAAAAAGTAAATAAATATACATATATTTTTGTTATACAATATGGTATTTCATTGTTATTTGAGTCGATTGCAGCATAAATACCCTAGGGATTTGAAATTGAAGTAATTACATAATTTAAAACTTTTTCTTACTCTTGGGAATTCTAAAAATTTTCTGCCTGAGAATACGATGTTTGAAAACAGGTAAAAAATATTTCAAAATTACAATAATTACTTAAAAATAAAGCATAGAATGCTACCTACTAAAGAAACAGTAAAAGCGGCACAGGCAAAATGCTTTTTCTTCATTTAAGATTTACAAATGTTTAACAAAACAAGCATTAAAGATTATTCTATACTTCTGAAGAAAAAGACAAACCGCCATTGAAAAATCAGAATAAACCTGTATTAGGAAAGATGATTTTATCCTTTCTCCGTCAAATATACAAGCATGGGTGAATAAAAAGAAACATTTAAAGGTGGTCAACCAACCACTGTACAAATTGAACCTCCAAGCGTTAAGTCACAATCTGACAAGAGGAAAAAATGACAATTAAAAAAGATTCTATATCACATTTCCCTTAGTTACGAGTTCGACATAGGTCAATGATTCAAGAGATTGTAGTTGCTGGGAGGTTAATTTATGAAAGAGAAAGTAATGGACGAGGTTTTAAATGTCGTGTTATTTGCCTGCTTTTTTTTAAAGTAGAAAGTCGCGAGGGACACTACACTCCTTGCCAACCTAAGTTGGGTAAATAGAAATATGCTATGGAAAAGAACCTTCCACCTATGTAAAAGATGTAAAAGAGTTCCATAAATTATTTGTGAATCCATACAGAAAACATGTTTAAAACATTAATTTCGTTTAAGGTCTAACGGATTTGAATATTTTTGAGAAAATTTGGCAATTTTATCAGAATGAAAAGTGTGTTTTGGTTAAATTGTATTCTGATTATTTTGTATGTAAATATTACCTTACAAGAGTTTCCAACTAACGGACCAATCGCCCTTCTTCCTCTGCCTTTTCACCCTTTGTTTTTACCCAAGTTAGGTTGGCAAGGAGCGTAAATACTGAAGTCGGGAAACAAAGCAAATGACATAAGACTTTGAAATAATAGTATAGAAATGTTTACTGTTAAGATATTTAGCTAACGTGTACATTACGAAGGATTATGGGGCAAGCTGTAATATATGGATGCATGACATTTGCAAAAGAAAAAAAAAACCTAAGCACAATTTAAACAGTAAGAAAATTGTGTATTTAACGGTTTTCGGAAAATTTATTTTTGCATTTTTTATTAGAATAACTTTAGTTTTTTAAGGGAATCTTTCATCATTAAGCGTTCACAATAATTAAATTAAAATCACGAAAATATAATTGGCTTAAAAAAACTAAAGCAAATTTAAAGTTATCTTATATTTTTTTCTCATAACACGATTGATTTATAATTCATTCTATTTCATAAAGTTAAATTCTTAATGCGTGCTAAGGTGGGACATAAAAATAAATACATGAAACAATTTTACCTATGCGCGTGTAATTCTTTTTCCATTTGGGCCCGTGCATCTTCTAAATCTAATATTCGTAAAACATTGGTTTCTGTTGTTATTTTTAATAAATTATCAACGATTGCCTATTTTTCTTGGAAATCTTAAATTATCCATGGACATCTAGAACCAGTTCAAGTTTCGTCAGATTTTTTCCTTCAAAATATTGCGCTGTAATTTTAAAAATTACTTAATGAAGTACACGCAAAAAATTTCGCAAAAGCAGAAGGCTATATTTACCTGTTTCTCAGACTTCGTTCACGATTGTCTACTATGACTATTCGATGTCTGGCATAATAGTTAATTACTATATGCTCTTGAAAACCACAAAGGTTAAATACGTCAACTATTATGAAATCTGAATACCTAGAACTACATAATCTTTTTGCTTTGATTATAATGCATTTTAGTTTCCTTTCTTTAGTTTTTTTTAATTCATTTTGAAAATAGTAGTTAGGTTAAGAATGAACTTTTTGCGCCAATAATTAACGTTCTTTTTCTCCATGAATCTTCTCATGATTCAAAATAGTAGATATTCTCTGAATATAGATAAGTTTGGTTGCATAAATTTCAGACAAAGTTTATCCAGAGGCTATTGGTGACGGGTGCATAATTTTAAGCCGTGGTCACGTGACAAAGCCAACAAACGAACGACATTTAATTATTAAAGCTTATTAAGAAAACCTACAGCTCGAAAATAAGTTTTCTAACTTAGTTCATCTAAATGAGCATAATGCACATAAACTGAATTACGGTTAGGTTTGAATTATCGTCGTACTAGAGGCACACGAGGGCTATTGGCGACGGGCGTCGTATTTTAGAACCACAGTCAAGTGACGAGCCGACACCTGAATAGGCACCCAACGCAACCGTTGAAGGTGACATCGGCGCAGCGTTAGGTTTGGTTTGGTTTTGAATTATCGTCGCACTAGAGCTACACGAGGGCTATTGGCGACGGGCGTCGTATTTTAGAACCACAGCGCAGCGTTAGGACTTTTGACGGATATTTAAAGTGCACTCCCTTACACGGGGTATTAAGCTGCATTAAGACTGTACAAGGTATACAATAAAAATTAGTACTGTACCAGTATGCAAGTAAAATTAAGTTGGGGTCAAAACTATTTTCATCGCTTTGTATAAACTTTTTTTATTTAATACGAAAATCATTATTGGCTGATATTATCTATTAAGTCTTTAGGGGGGAGTGAGCACGATTGATCGCGGATCTCCAAATCAAAGTGCCTCCGTGGTTATCTAATGGAAAAATATTTTCTAACCCACATTTCGACGACATTTGAGTATTTTGACAAATGGCTTTTTTTATAAGATAAATGCCTATTACTTACAGGGGGCTAAATGCCACTTTTGATGTGCTTTAGATTATTTCGTGCAAAATTATTCATTAAAAAGTTTAAAAAAATATTCGAACAATTTTCAATAATAGAATAAAATTAAGTTTCTGATGTAGATGCTCCCTAATAAGTAGATTATATGGTAAATTATATTTTAGGTTTGAAATTTAATTTAAAACTAATCTTAAAACTTTACTTTAATGATAAGATAATAATAAGCAAACTTAGAATCCTTCAAATCAATTTTTTTTATCAGCCTAGAAAAGATGTCGTTGTCGCGAGCTACACGAGGGCTATTGTCGACGGGCGTCGTATTTTAGGACCACAGTCAAGTGACGAGCTGACACCTTTTTAGGCACCCAACGCAACCGTTAAGAGCGACATCGTACGCAGCGTTAGGACTTTGAAAGATATTTAATGTGTACTCCCTTGCTTGACGGATACTTAACGTATTATTCGTCGGACATTTTTGGCTGCATGGGCCGTTTATAGGTCGGCATTTATTTTGGCGATGCCCGGACCCGAACCTGGGACCTTTCTCATGCTAGGCGAGTGCCTAATCGACTGGGCACCCCAGCCCCTCAGCCTTGAAAAGTAAAAACTTTCTTTCGCCCTCAAAATTACAAGCTTTCATTCCGAGTAAAAGTCTTTCCGGACCTAATGTCCCATCCATTAGAGGAGATGCGCTCTCATTATAATAGCGTCCAGAAAATCTGTCTGAATGTTTTGTAACTTCTCGCGAGGCGAATTCTTGAGGCACAAGAAAAAGGAGCGGTCAAGGATTCTTCACGCATGGGCGAGATTGATCAAAGCTTTTATTTCAATGCATCACCTGGTATTCCAAGGACAACTGGGAGGAGAGACATTGGTTTACATATGTGAAAAAAAATCTAAAATTAGCATAATGTAAAAAAGAACATTGTAGATTAGGTTAGGTAATAATTATCGTCGCACTAGAGCTACACGAGGGCTATTGGCGACGGGCGTCGTATTTTAGAAACGCAGTCAGGTGATGAGCCAACACCTGAATAGGCACCCAACGCAACCAAGAACATTGCAGAGGTCATTTAAATATTTAGTTTGAATTATCGTCGCACTGGAGCTACATGAGGACTATTGGCGAAGGGTGTCGTATCTTAGAACCACAGTCAAGTGACGAGCTGACACCTGAAGCAACCGTTAGGGGCGACTTCGTACACTCTTAAAACAAAGGAGTGAAATCCACTCCAGTTGGAGAAGTGCATTTTCGACACCCTAAAGGCATGCATATTTTCTCAGACTGAGTTAAAATCACTCGTTTGGAGTGATCCTGTCGGAGGTTTAACACACAAAAGATCCACTCCAAAAGGAGAAGTGCATTTTCCAGACTGGACGAGCGAAAATTAATCAGACTGAGTTAAAATCCATTCTTCTGTTTTAAGAGTGTACGCAGCGTTAAGACCTTGAAGGATTTTTAACGTGCTTTTCTCTACGCAGGGTTTTAATCGGAAATTTTTGGCTGCACTGGCCGTTTATAGGTCAGTTATTTTGGCGATGCCCGGACCCGAGCCTGATACCTTTCGCATGCTAGGCGAATTCTTAATCGACTGGGCTCCCTAACCCCCATTTAAATGTTGTAGTTATGTCTCAAAAAGACAATGCGATTTAGTCTATGAAAATTTCGATACTTATATATACCAGAGATAAAATATTGTCGCTTTTTAATGGATAAACGTTGTACTAGAACTACATATTTTTAATTGTTGAGTAGATTAATTTCTAAAATGTGAAAGGATGTCAATAACAAGTCACAATGGTATTCAAGAATTAAATGATTCTCTTATATCATAACTGACAAACTGGACACTAATTTTTATCCACTAAAATATTAAGAAATAAATAGATTGGAGACAAACCACTCAATTTTATTTAGTTCACTTACTGGGATTTTTTTTACTCTAGCAAACCCGTTTACAGAGTGTCAAAGGCCGAATTCGAATCGAGGATCTGAATTACAAATATGCACGAGTTTATAAAACTGCTTAATTTAATTAAATCTCAGTATTAAAAATGATTTAGGGGGTCTCAATATTTTTTTTGTATTTGAGAGTCAGGTGTTGGTCAACATGCGCTATCAGTAGTTTCGTAAACAAGAGTTCTGAAAAGTTTGACATAGCCTCTCTTCGATAAATAAGGATTATCTCTTCGTTTCGATTTGTGTAGGTTTGTTTGTTTTTGCATGATAAAAAGTATACTTCTACTTCGGCTTGCTACTTCGTAGAAATCCAGATACGAAATTTATAACGCGCAATACCTTTTACATACGACAGCTAATAATATCGATTTTTTATAGATTTTATATCATATTAAATTTACGTGAAATAAACCTTTGTCACACACAATGAACTTCGTAATTACTTTCACCAAAAATATTTCGCAATTATTTTTTTAAAAAAATCAAAATAGTTGCAATAGATATTAGAGCAAACTAAGAATGAACGAAATTGTCAAAAGCTAAAAACTCAACATTTTCCATTATCATTGACAATGAGCTACTATACTTTTGGGTTCAAATTGCTGTTAATGTTAATAAAGGATATGTAAAAAGCAAGTGAGGAATAATACAAAATATTGCTTAAATTTACACTCATTTTTGCTTTTTATTTACATCTGATAATTTAAGGTTCAGATTACATCCTAATATTTCCTCATATTGGTTTTACTATTTTCCCAATTTCTCGCAATAAAACACACAAAGTTACTATAATAAAATACCGGAAAGGTGCAAGTCAAATATTCATGTTAACTCTGAGCATGGCTTGTTTTCGGTTTTAAATCTTTATATTTTAGAGTCAGATCCACTTTGTAAGTGCTGTGGAAATTTGTCATTTCAAAAGAACAAGTATGTATTTTACTCGCTTTCTAAACAAACTATTCTACGAAGCTTTTATAAAAGCTGCCACATAAAGAAATTGCAGTAAGTACGCAATAACTATTGTACATAATTCTAAGCAAAACTGAAGCCAACTATAACGACCTATGAACTTTGATACTTCTCAAATTATACGTGGCCACCTTCAAAGTAATCGATTCTAACAAAAAAAATTGAGAAATTGAGATTTCGAAGAAAAGAAATCAGTGATCAAAAAATCGTGAAAAAAAAAATTTATGTGGAAAAATCAATCGTGTATCTTTGCCGTTGTTAATAACTGGACTGTTTTTATAATTACACACCTTTTACCTATATAAGTTCCTTTTGGGCATGGAATAAATTTCCGTGTTGATAACTGATTGCCATCAACACATTGAGTAGCATAATAAAGTTAACTTATAGCGGTTGAGTAACGATCTCATTGTAACGAATAAGTCTAAATATATCTTTGAAGTATGTTCGAAGATAATAATTATGGATAATGTCTTTGAACATGAACACTAGTGTCTGTGGGAAAGGACAATTGTCTTTTCAATGTTAATTAGAAGCGATATTGCTGCATTTTTTTTATGATAAAAAAGATGACTAGGTTATAACGCTACCGTGTGATCCAAAGTATTTATTAATGGTATATACTTTTCGTTATTGTACACATCATTTGCATACGTTGTTATAGTATTGATATTATAATCCAATACTATCATGCATATAAACACATGATAAGATAGTGCTTTAGAATAATCAAAACTCATTAATATACTGTATAATAAGTAATTTTACCGATTACGAATGTAAATTGTTTAATTTCTGGCAGGGAAAATATTTCTGAACTATATTTGAATTGAATGCCTATTTTTGCGTTAAAGAGATTAGCTGATCATTTGTAGAAGACAAAAATGTATACGGGTTTTTTTCAGTCATAGGGATAACATTACGAGGAAATTTTATTAGATATGATCTTTAAACAGTATTTTTCATTCTATTAATTTATTGCGCTTTAAAGAACTTTATGGATGTTATATCAATTATTTTTTTATGTGTGTCAACTGCAACAGACATTATAGACTATTTAATATTAAACAATATAAAATACACTTATGTCTAGCAAATAATCCAGGAAAATAATTGAAAAGAAAAATAAAACATTTTTAATTATTAGAATTTAGAGATAATTAGAGTTTAGAGATAATTAGAGTTTAGAGATAATTAGAGTTTAGAGATAATTAGAGTTTATAGAACTTAAAAATAGAATGAAATAATAAAAATCATACAGGTGGAACGCAGTTAATACTCTTTTGATACACAATCGGGAAAATAAGTAATTTAGATTTAAAAAAAACTTAATTTAAATATTGAACCATTCATCAAAAACTTTTGCTATTCTATGGATTATACTTTTAAAAATAACTAATTTAAATCCAAAAACTATTCAACAGAAAATTCAGTAATTTTGTGGATGACTTAAGATGATTGGCATATGGACTAAAAATAGATTAATATGTATTTTATATTTTTTGAGAGCAAATCTCGCTGAACGGAAGCTTTGGCGACAAATTGAATTATCTAGAGCACTACGCTAGAGGTTTTTCGTAAGTTGGTAGCACTAAGTTTACCTATACTAAGTATTATGCTTATCTTTAAAGGTTATTAATTAGTAAAATTGGGTATCGGTATCAAAATTAACAACTATTTTAAATTATAAAATTGTCGCATTTTTTTTAAAACTACACCTAATTTTGTTCTTATCTGATTGAAAATGTAATACTGACACAAATCCTTAAATAAATTAGCGTGTTTTAGTTCAATTAGATTACGTGCTGACGTGTTTCGAAAACAATGAAATTTTTAGAGCCGTCAATGGAATTTCAGATCAGTCCGACTCTTCAAAAGTTTCTAGCCTACATTCGGAGCAGTTCTATTGTTTGAAATCGAAATATTGTTTACGATTTGGTTAGGATTATTTCTGAAAAGAATGGTCTCTGGATATTTAGGGAGTTATATTTAGTATTTGTGGGTTGCATGATATTTCAATACGAAATTTATGCGATGATGTAAAACGCTATGGAATTTCTAAGACACAAATGTGTGTCATATAAAAATAATATGGAATGATGTATTTTGAGCTCATTTCATGTTCGAATTACATTTTACTAAATGACATTAAGCACGATAGAAAAAAGTATCCCTAAAGTAGAAATATGCTGCATAGTTATGGTATACATCAGATTTCACGTAGTTTGTCGGACACGGACTAGAAAATCCAAACTCAATGTGTATCAGAACCAGAGGATGTTTATACAGTAAAAGTGCCTCATGCATAGATTTTAAATTTAATTTTAAAATAGAATACAAATTTACATAGCAATGGTAATTTTTGCTCTACTAGTTACATTTTCATTCTAGTCTTTTATTGCATATTCTTGATAAGGGAAAGTGCCTGCCTTTCTTACAAGCTATAATGGTTTATTAAATAAAATGCGTTAATTAAATCCTTGAAGAACAATTGTGTCGATATAACTAATGCTGCATTGATGGTAAACGCAGAACCGCTCAGTAACACAGCTTTAATAAATTTTAGGAACGAGAAAAATTCATGGATTGCAAACAATTAAGGGGGTAATACCTCTGACACACTGAATAAAAACACTGGAGAAGCATGTAAAACATGTATGCAATCAGCAAAAAACAATTGCGAGAAATCCATGCATAAATAAAAATTTCAAAAAATTGAAAATTCGGTACCCCTTAACAGGGAACAAAATCGCGATTAGCAAAATACCATACACACCTGTATTGGAGGTATCCTAGATGACAATATATTCCTACGACTGCTGTAAACACACCAAAACTCTTAGCGTCAACGGCACAAACACCTTAAACCTGTCAATTTCCACGACAATTTCAATCCTTTAACACTTCCAAAACATTCACCCGCATGCCGCTCATTAAGATCCACAGTTCAATAATCAATTTGCAGAAAGAGGAGCCGGAAACGGCCCCAACAATGGAACGCCGAATTTTCTCACGCAGACGATAGACAGGTGCGCGTTGTGCTCGATGGAAGGGTCTACCTGTTAATAACAAGGTATACCCGAAGAGATGGTAGACTTTCTTTCTCGGGTCCGAACCGGCTTTCTGCAGGGTTGCTGGGTCTTGGCTTCTTATGTTTGTTTTCCCTGTGGTATGCGGGGCTTTTTTTTTGTTGTTTGGAGTTTCTTTGGCGTCAAAGTTATCGCCGTTTGTTGAGAAGTTTATTTCGATATATTTTTTTTTTTCAATTGAGAGTTTTTTTCTGTGTGCGATAAACTGGCGTGACAGAAAAAAATGAAGTTGGGTACATTCCGTGTTGGGGCCGTAAACAATGCGCGGGAGCAGTTTATGAAGCATAAAAAAAAAGCAAAGGTATGCGTTGTGTTTTTACGTGTTGTTTTTAGTGGAGTCAGAGGTATGGGAATAATAATCAGCACGGTATGCTATTGGAAGAAAGGTGGCATTGTTTTAACTAAATTATAAGTTTTGCGAACTATTCGTAATGTATTTTTTTCGGATAAAGCAATAATTATACTACGTACACAATAACTTCACAAAACAAATTAAGTATAAGACAGTATTTGAAAAAACAATCAAGGAAAACAATGCAAAGTTACAAAATATGTATCGAGAAAAATATACATGATTTTAAAGTTTTTAAGATCTATCAAATGATTTAGTTTGCATTATAAAATTAAATTTTAAGTTTTAATGAACCCATTTACGACTCATTTGTGAATATAATTTTCACCTTTTACCGAATTATTACCGAATAAAATCGTTAATTTTCAGTTTCAAAATTCGATTTTCGCGTGTCTATTTGTCCTACATTAATTATTCAAGACAATGGTTTTCATTTATCTTGACAACCTTCGTTAATGGGTTAAACACGTGGTATATTGTGTCAAACTTAAATAAAAAAAATTAAACACTAGAAAACACAGCATGTTTTTTGCTTCCACATTACATATAAACTACAAAAAAAGAATAGTTCAGTCCGTCTGTCAGTCATTCATTCACTACAAATGATAGACAAGTGAGGTACGTTGAATTCCAGAAAAAATTAAGGCCGGACCACATTACAAATTTAATTAAAAAATCCGGTTTAAGTATAAATTAAAGGAAATTAATGTATATTTAAGCGGAATTAATATTACATTCGATTCCCTGTTGCCACTTGAATAATCCAATTGGAAACTTATTTATTTCAAATGAAAATTGGTGGAAAAAATTTGAGTTGAGCATGACGTTTTTTTTTATTTTAAAATGCAATCTTACTATTCCCTTCTTACTACTCCCTTCAGCGTCTTTTAATGTATAATGACGATATTTTACAAATGTATTGATGAATGAATGCATTATAAATACAAAAATTGTCGACCAACAACAGGCCAGAAGCCCAGCCATAG
The DNA here is from genome assembly GCA_023701765.1 of Hylyphantes graminicola. Taxonomy (NCBI): domain Eukaryota; kingdom Metazoa; phylum Arthropoda; class Arachnida; order Araneae; family Linyphiidae; genus Hylyphantes; species Hylyphantes graminicola. The sequence continues at coordinate 36,493,114 of CM043116.1, forward strand.
TATTGATATACTGTAGTTGCATGCTAGTATCGATGCTGTTGTATGCTAAGTTTTGTTTCTATTCAAGAGTGAGCAATTTTACATTTTTTTTTACGTATTTACGATAAGAAATTATTGAATTTTCGAAAGAAAACTAGACATTTTGTGCGTAAAAGTTTAATATAAAATTAAATGCTGTGCTGATCGACAGCTAACTCTCATACATAAATTTCCTTGGGGCTAATGTACAATGCATTTTTTAAAAAATATATGCCTTGAACACTAAGTAAATTTAGCAAAATTAAATTGTCATGCGTAAATTCAGATCCTCGATTCGAATTTGTTTTTCACATTGCCTTTAAAATGAACGTAAAGTTACGATTGTTCTTAATTTAATGCTAATTAAAACTTCACCAGAAATGAATTAACTATGAAAACGGAAGAAAACCTCTAGAAATTTTTGACTTTCTAGAAAAAAATAAACGAATGAAGGCCCCTAATATCCATTTCCGCCTTGCTATATTTGTAATCTACGCACACAAAACTGAGCAAAATTACATATCCCTCTCGAAATGAATAAAAAAGTTGAATTTCGAAACCTGACAAAATAGTCTATCAGCTTCAAAGTTCACAAGTGAAGAAATATATCACTAAACACATCGCATGAAACTCGGACAAAAGTTTCGCAAAACCACAAGAGAGCGAATGTCATTGGCACCGTAAACAAAGACTGCTTTATTACTACTTGTCGCACGCTTTTGTTACTGTCCTCTACGTAATCTCGGCCACAGTTTAACATCGCACGTATTTCAAATGGATGTGACCATTCTGAAGGCTAAGAAGGAGTTCTATGCGAAACTTGAACAAGTGTTTAAAACACAGAGTGATTCAAAAGTCCATGACATATTTTTAATTAAAAAATTTAGGTCGATTATATACTTAAAAAGTTAAGGCTGAAGCTTTATTTTGTAGAAGATATATGTAACGGATATTAATTTTTCCTCTTTCAAAAATTCTACTTAAGTATTAAAAGTTTACAAATGCTTTATACTTAAGTATTAAAAATTTCACACATGTTTTACAGTATTTTGAATAGGTGAAAAGTATTAAAAAACTGAATACTTTAAATATATATTATATGCACATATTTTATAGAAAATTATTTTTAACTGCTTCCAAACATGAGCTATTTTCTACCTTATTTCAATATGAAATTAGTTTAGACGATACCTTACATTATAGTTCATACTTTGTTTGACAACATTTTTTCATGAATTCACACGATTTTTTTTATCTCAATATTGCAAAATCAACCTCCTATTTAAAAGCTTAAATTATACATCGGTATAAACCTGTAATATTTTCTTACTTAATTCTTCTAAGAATCTTAAACATTTTAAAACTATTATCGCAGCTGAAAGTACTAATAAAACACGTCCAGGTAATTTATCACTCATTATATGAGTTCAACAGCCTCCATGCATTAGGAGGAAAAAAACCGTCTTTCCAACAATTTCAATTATTCAAAACTGAAAACAAATTAAAAAAACCCAGACAAATATGAAGTTTGAGAACAATCGTATGAAAAAAATCAAGAAACTTTGAACCTTCTTTATTACTCAATTGGGAGAAAATGGATCCAAGGCATATTTTAAGAGAAATAAAGTTCAAATTAAAATAAAAAATAAGCTTTTAAATCATATTTTACCCTATCATGTCGCTCCTAAACTAGCAGAACTTAGAAAATACTTTAGAAAAAAAGTTTAATTTTAATCGGTTAGGCAATATGGAGGCATTTTAATTAGGTATCCATAATCACTTGGCAGACATTTATTATAAGAAACCGCTTTACACATCTTTTTTACGAAACCCTTTCAGTACCTGTGAGGCAATTTGGCATTATCATGTTTTTGATCATAAAAAATAGGGCTGACATCAATTGGGATTAATAAAAAATATTTTTCTAATCGAACAAAGTTTGAAGAATCGAATGATGATCAGAAAAAAATAATTCTAAAATGATGCCAAATTATCAGGACTGAATGGGTTAACAGTCAAAATTTGCTTCTACATATCCACAAATAAATGACATGCGTTTTCACATTAAAATACATACCTTTGAGGATAAATATGGTCCCTATTTCTAAAAATGCTTCTCTTTGAGGCTTCTGTCCAAACTTCAATGCACAGCTTTTTTTTCTTAAAAGGAAATTTGATTATGTAGAGAAAACATTGGATATTGCACGTAAAAATCGCAGTGAAAGAGTGATTCATTTCCGCACTCATAATAGTAATTCAATGACGAAATTCCGTCCGTGCCGGTGTTCCCAGTCGGACGGATGTTACTCAATTTGTGCGTTGTTTTAGAAATAAAACACTAGTTTTGTTTATTTTATTTCCATTTTTATTCCATGAGTCACACGTTCGATGGACATTTTTAATCAAGTATGAATTGCAAAAATGATTAGAAGTGGCAACAAAATTTTGGAAATGAAACATTTGTAGCTCCGAATGTTTCACAATATTCAAATGAAACAATTTAAATCTATTTGCAAATATCTTATAAATAGTTAATTAAAGGATCTTGAGATATGGTGATTTTTTTATATTTAAAGGTATCCCACGATTAAGCCAAAATGCGCCTTTCCCCCCAAAATATTACCAACATAAAATAAAAGTAAAACGTGACTTAAAGAAGTAACTTAGTAAATTGAAAGAATTATACTGTTTTATGCATAAGTAATAAGATATTTCGAGAAAAATTAAGGTTTTTGGTTTAAAAAGGCGATGTTTAACAATTTTAACTTTGCCTTAATTTCTTTTTTTTAAACACGTTTCTCAAAGTGTTGGACGTAATATCTTAAAACGCTTCTGCACCATGTTCATAGAACTTTGATATCCTGTAAATCAGGATACAAGTTTTCCAAATGTAAGTGTTTGTGATTTGTAGCTGTTTTTCCATAGTAAAAATTGTAAAAAAAAAATCATTTTTTTATGCAGAGTCCTAAATTAAGGAAATATGCTAACACAAATGCTTGTTATAGTAACTGACACTGAAAACCACATTCACAGAATCATTTTAAATATTATGTAATTAAAAAACTCAAGATAATTATAAAAGATTTACTTACAAAATCCTAATTAGGAAGCAAAATCTTCATAATGAAAAAGAAGTTTATTTTATTCAACTCATACTATTCTATTACGAGTTAATCATCTTCAAATAGTTCCTATTACATTTAAATTTTCACACAAATATTGTTAAACGATATTAATGAAAGTCTACTATTATATAGTTGCTCTATTTTTTTTTTTTTGTTTTTAATAATTAAAATACCTTTATTCTCAACCTTCAAAATTTATATGGAAATATCTTACCTTTTTCCAAACAATATGAAGTACTGCACTGTATGCCATTAAATGGTTTGATTGGATAACGTCACTATAGAGCTATACATTGGATTAGATGATCAACAAGCATGAAATTGAAATACAAAAAGCATAATATAAATGGTTGCATTTATACTAAATATATCATGTTCATAGTAATCATGAACTTGTAAACTGTACATTATTATAAAGCAGATACTTATTACTAATCACAGTTTCATTTTAGTTTAAAAATATCAAACACATCAGGGATCACTTGTTTAGCAAATGGAGCTCGGGATACAAGTGAGCCACGTTAACAAAAAGATACTTTCTAAAAAAAGTCTTTAGAAAAAAAAGATACTTTCTAAAAATACTTCTGTGTGTGTGCTACAGAAGTTTGAAGTTATAATATTTTAAACAAAATTACCTCAACATTTAAAAATATAAAATTCTGCTTTGTCGATAATAACTTAACTAGGATTCTTTCGACATTTCACTAATATTCTATATAGGTAGAGCATGCAATACGCCACTAACCCGAAAATAACGAACTTCTTTTGTTCACATGTATACTGAATTCTTTAAATAAACATCCTCCCCCTAAATTATCTTAAAACTCGTAAAAAATCAGCACTTTAGATTTAGAATATTTTATTAAAATGAAAATTATGAAAAATAAAAAGATTTAGCACTAAGTAAAAATATTTTAATACTAAAAAAAATTTAAACTAAAACAAGAATTAAATTCCGAATTACAAAACAATTCCTCAAATCTTAATATTTCAATAAATAACATAACTATTACTTACCCTTTCTCTTTGCAACGTAACAAAAAATATTCTGAAAAACTAACATTTTTTTTTATTAACACACAACATAAAAAAAATAAAAATTTTAAGGTTAATGACCAAGATATGGTTCACCACCTCCATTGAAAGGCCTTACAAAGAAATAAAAAAAAAATCTTTGGAAAGAATCAAAGCACCGATAGAGAAGAGCTTCAATAGACACTGAAGATCTAAGTGTGGAAAAAAAACTGCGGTCAATTTTCCGAAGTTTTATAAAGAAGGTGAGGATGTCCTATGTTACATGGTTAAGAAATAGGTCATTTTCTATGAGCAATTTTAAAAAAGGCAGGAAAAAAATTGGGTGTTGCGGCCTTTTTGAAATTTTTTCATCCTGTTTCTAAAAAATTTAAGAGTTATTACATAAAATATGCGAAATATTTTAAAGAACAAGGTTACGGTTTAAACGTTTATTTTGATTGTATTAAAAAAGTTGACGCTAGTTAATTTCGGAAGTAGGTAGCTATTTTTCTATGAATGAAGGTAGGCTATTTCAATGTTAAAAGTAACGAAATCCGAAAATTAAGAAACTTTCAAAACTCATTCGTAAATGAATATCCATATTTGAGTTTTTATTACACTTAAGCCAAAAAACCATTTCTTCTAAAAAGGTTGTAATTAAATTTCTAGATAAACTGAAATATATATGAAAAGTTGATACCTGAAAGAAAAATAAAATAGTATAATATTAATTCGTAATACAAAAAGAAAAAGGAATGCTATAAGAAAAAACTTATTCTGCAAAATCATCCTTTTAAAATTGCATCCCTTATTTGAACATTTACACATAAATCTACAACATTTTTATATATATTATGAAAGTTTATAATAATTAGGTTATAACAACTTACACAAATTTATAAAAACTCAGGTGATGATAGTTAAATACGAAACTGTTAAAGGAAAAGGTTATTTTACTTTATATTTTTCAATAGTAGATGGCGACACTAAATTTTTTTAGCAAATTACAGCATTCAAAATATACGGATTACGGAACTTTTTCTTATAGTTTGCATTAAAGGTCTAATTTTTTTTTTTACCAATAAATTGAATACTCAATATAAAATTATTTCATAAACTCAATTATTTTTATAATTTATTGAAAAGTATGGGTTCAAAATTACTTAACTACTTTGTACATTTGTACAAGTGGGGCTGAAGAACAAAATTCTATTTTCACTATAACTATAAAAATACTAACTAGAAAAATTATTGTTTTCATGTCAATAAATATTATTAGAAATTCGTTTATTTTATGACTTTAGAAGAGACAGAACAATCAAATTCGAAATTAAAAAACGCTTTTTTACCTACACTTTAAATATTTAGAGTTTTATTAAAAAAAAAAAAAAACTTCAACTATGAGGTATTAAGGATTAATTTGGGGTAAGTTTTCGTAAAATAAAACTAATACATAAAAAGAATCTGATTAAATAACATCGAAATTCTTCCAAAATTTTACCAATTAAATAGAAATAAAAAAAAAAGTTCTTCAATTAGCACACCATTACTCAATTTAAAACAAACACCCTATGCCACAAAAACTTCCTAACTTAATCAGCTTAATCAAGTTCAATTTGTTTGACATTTTCTTTTGCGCATTAAAGAATGAAGTCAATCGAAATTAACCCTAGAAAGTCGATTAAAAGATAATTAAATATTTAAAAGGGTTTTTTTTGCAAATTGTTTTTGTGGTACAGTAACCTCTCGCTATATCGCGCTTCCCGGGAGAAAAGCAAAAAGCCACGATATAACCGAATGCGCGATATAACGAGCGACTTGATAAATATTATACTGTTGATGTATTTATGCTTAAAACAAAGTTTTAAACTAAGGCACAGTATGTATTTGAAAAATAAAACTGAATCTCTAAAAAAGAAGCAAAAAATTTAGTAAAGACTTATTATATAATAATAATTACTATAAACATTACACATTATTTCACAGGTAATATTATGCATATTTCAATCATAATATATTTCAATTCTAGTAAAAAAGTCATCCACAGTCAGTTGCTTTGATTTTTCTCGTAAAACCCGTTTCTGGCAAACATCAACGAACGAAAGTTTATTAACTGCATCACACCAATATTAGATCAATTTAGCCACCAATATTAGAATTGATTTTTAGAGAAGTACATATTGAAAAAAATTGACATGATACAAGGCGCGATATATCCGAATGCGCGATATAACGGGGCGCGATATAGTGAGGGGTTACGGTACCATAAAAAGCAAAATCTGTAACAAACCAATGTGTAAAATCTTAATGAATCAAACCTTGTTCTTTGATAAAATTTTTGACAAACTAAAAACTAAGTATGATAGATCTTATTTTATGCAGCTTTGTGAAATATGCGTCAATGCAAAAAATCGGTGTCTTAGATTAAATTCGCTGAAAGATTTTATTTTTTAAGTGTCACATGATCTAGAAAAATAAAACCGATAGGCAAATCTCAAAATCGTGGCACCCCACTCAGCCGAATGGGACTCAGCCGAAACCGCAAAAGGTAGCCAATTTAGTGAGAAAGTGGGGTTGTGCTTGGCGAAGAGATCCCCCTCTGCCGATAAGAATTTGTGGTTGCTTTTCTCCTGCCAAAGCGTTGGCGATAAGAATTCAACCGAATGGTGCATGCGAAGCCAAATATGAGGTTAAATTTGTACCATTGGTGAACGCTCCCTGCTCATGATGTAATTGCGAATACAATGCGATCGCCGTGCAGACCAGGAGTCGTAAAAAAGACCCCTCGTTCTAAGAACTCTAGCGGGTCACTCCTGCTTCAGGCGACGAATCTAATCAGACAACAGACAATGATTTTGTTCGATGGTTTGAACTTGTTCTCAATGTCTGTACCTATCTCGGTAAAAGAAATTTACAAAATAATGTTCAAATAGAGTAATGCTGAAGTATCAATATAAATATTTTATTTTATAATTAGTAATTTACTTTAAGCAAAAAATGAATGCAAGACGATAAATAGTTAATAATTTTATCAAGATTAATGTATATACATATTGTTTCAAATTTAAGTTATGTTTCTTTACTTCCGTATCGTTAATTATCAGCATATCGTTAAACATCAACATTTTAAATATATATATATAGTTTTAGGATTTTTTATATACGTGACGAACGACATACTTATTACTTTAAAATATCTTATAACTTGGCAGCTGTTTACCCTGATAATTGATTTTTTTTTGTCATAACATACACTCTTAAAACAAACGAGCTATTTTAACTCGGTCTGAGTTGATTTTCACTCCTCCAGTGTCGAAAATACGCTTCCCCTATAGGAGTGGATACTTTATTTGTTAAACCTCCGACAGGATCATACCAAACGAGTGATTTTAACTCAGTCTGAGTTAATATTTACTCATTTCCAGAGTCGAAAATGCACTTCTCCTACAGGAGTGGATTTCACTCTTTTTTTTTTAAGAGTGTAACTTTTGCTTTGCTCAGGCTTTTTCAGTCCTCAAAATTCCTTTTTTGCTGTAAAAGACAAACTCTCATATTATTTGTTCAATTTGGGTAGCATAAAAGTTCGATGATGGGCATTTTTAGTATCTAAGCATTTCTGTCTGTAACAGATTTTGATATCATAATTTAAATTGTATTAAGTTCATATGTCAATATTTCATTTATTTGAAAGCGCCACGGCGCGGTGTTAAGGCATCATTTCACCGTAGATACCTTCGCATGTTCAGTTTCCGTCTAAAACATCTTATTAACTGCCCGTTTCAGACACACACAACATCTCGTCAATAAACGCTGTGTATGTGTGGCTAATGCACGTTAAATCTGTTGACTTTCAAAGTTCTGACACCATGCACGACGTCGCTATAAGCTTGCGTGGAGTTCAAACTTAGTTCAGGTGAACTCCTCATCTGTTTCGCGTTTAAAACTTATGGAGTTTGTCGCCCATATCAACTGTGTAGCTCTAGGACGATGTGAATTCCATTATCTCTACGTTTGTAAATCGTTAAACATCAACATATTAAAATTATATATGGTTTTAGAAGTTTTTATATACGTGACGAACGACAATTAGGTGTTTGCTGAATTAAAGTCGCACTAAAACTACAAGAGGACTATTGGCCACGGGCCTCATATTTAATCAGTGTCAAGTGACGAGGCCGAAACCCGAACTGGCACTTAGGTAGCCGTATCGCGACTTCTTACGCGGCGTCAGAACTTAGGACTACGGTCGATTTAACATGCACCAGTCTAATATACACGGCGTAATTTAATGAGGTTTATTTTTTGTAAAGCACGACCTGTTTATATTATTTCTAAGGCGGGGACAGAAACCAGAACGTATTATCATTGCAATGGCAAGACACCTTAACTGACCGCGCCATCCCGGCTCCCTACAAAATTTTCACTAAGAATATTAAATTTACTCGACCTTCTAATGCATTCTAATTAACAAGCCGATAATATCAAAAGAAGTTGCTTTTAAGGGGTGGGGGACTGGAGGTGCTAGGAGTAAAGAAATTTTTAGTCGCAAAAATACACATGTTTACATTGAAGCACACTCACATGTCTGCTTAATATAAGGTATATCATATATACAAATCATACATCTAAATTCAAACAAATTTTTGAAATATTTACAAAAACGTCCTGGTATTTTAATGATATTTGACCAATACTCGGCTTTTATAATTGCCCCCTTCTGAATTACATGTTTTGAGAATTTATTGTGCACAAAAACACTATTTCTATTATACCAAACCATTCCAAATGAATTGAAATTTTTTACTATATTGATCAACATCACAAAGCAAAACTTCAACCAAGTTCTACAAATTAAATTTTATTAGGCCAAGAAGCAACCAACGTGCTCTGCCGAATTCAAATTACAAAAATATATCGAATCTTCTAGCTTTATAATACATCTACATTAACGACACCTGGCGGTCACATGACACAGGCGCCAGACACAAATACAACGGAGACGAAAGGAATAAAAAAAAAGCGTTAAGTAATATTTAATATTCTGACATTCTCCCACCCTCAAGAAGACGTTCTTGACCCGAAGGCAAAAGTCTTAGTTTAACAATTGGTCTTTTAAAATGACCACTGGCAGTTTTTATAGTGACCACACGGACTCGTCCATCCTTACCAGGGTGGACATCCACAATACGACCCATAGGCCACCTTCCAGAGGGAACATTGTCCTCCTTTACAAGAACTATATCATTGATCTTATAATTTGCTTTGTCTTGAGTCCATTTTGCTCTGGTTTGCAAGGTATTAAGATATTCATTATAATATCGTTTCCAAAACACATTTTTCATGTGCTGAATTAAATCCCATCTTTTCAATAAATTTGGCTTAGAAGTATTTACATTATCTGGAAAGAGGGTAACAACTTCTCCTGTTAAGAAATGCTGAGGAGTGAGAACATTTATACTGTCTAACTCATTCTCGTTAGTCTTTACCAGAGGACGTGAATTCAAAATGGACTCGATTTGACTGAGCAAGGTAGACAATTCTTCAAATGTAAGGAGAGAGCCACCTACAACCCTTTTTATATGAAATTTCACTGCTCTAATACCAGATTCCCAAATTCCACCAAAATGTGGAGACACGGGAGGAATCATTTTCCACTGTATTTGAGTTTTCCCCAAAAAGTCTAATATTTCTTTGTTATTTTGATTGTAGCTCAAAATTTGATTAGTTTCAGATAACTTGCGCCTTGCTCCAATAAAATTGGATCCATTGTCAGAATACAAAGTTGAGGGAACGCCTCTCCTGGCAATAAATCTGCGAAAGGCAGCAATGAAAGATTCGGACGTTAAATCACTTACTGCCTCGATATGATACGCCTTTGTGGCAAAACAAACCCACAGTGCAATATAGCCTTTAGTCGTTTTAGTTCCACGACCCTTATTAAACTTCAAAGTTAGTGGCCCGCCAAAATCTAAGCCACAATTTTCAAAGGCTCTGTTATAGGATACTCTCTCCTTAGGCAGAGAAGCCATCAACTGAGAAGATGTATCAGATTTATAACGTATACAAACAACACATTTGTTAATTACTTTCTTAATTAACTTTTTACCTTGCAAGATCCAAAAGTTTTGCCTAATTATGTTTGATAACACATTAATACCAGCATGCAAATGAGTAACATGACATTCTTTAACCAATAACGCACTTAAAGGATGTTTGGAAGGCAGGATAATTGGGTGTTTACAGTTATAATTTAGTTGAGAATTATCCAGTCTTCCTCCCACCCGTAGCAAACCATCTGAATCAATGAATGGAAGCAACGAAATCAAAGAGCTATTTCTTTTCAAACACTTGTTACTTTTTAAGGAATCAATTTCTTCGCGAAAATACAATTGTTGTACATACTTTATAATTTGATGCAAAGCATCTTTTCTTTCCGAAGCGCTTAATGAAACGTTGCCTCCAAAAAGGTCATTTACATTTTTTCTTTCAGCACATTTCTGCTTGCATTTTAAGACAAACCTTTTACAATAAGCATAAATAGCAACAATTTTAGATAAATGAGAACATGTTTTAAATAAATCATCAATGTCATTATTTACAACTACTGCTGGAAGGGCACATGTAGAACCCTTTTTCCTTTCCAAAATGTCATCAGAGTCAATAAGGTTTGAAGTGGTTACCTTACCTTTCTTTGGCCATTCTTCCTCACCTTTAGCCAAACAGTCTGGACCAAGCCACCACAGATCAAAACCAGACAGTTTGTCAGGAGTAGTACCTCTCGACGCAATGTCGGCAGGGTTTTCATGGGATCGGACGTGGCCCCACCGATCGAAAGGCACAAGTTCTAGAATCTCAGCGGTGCGATTGGCAACATACTGCTTCCAAACTCGGGGTGGAGAACTGAGCCAAGCAAGAACTACTTGAGCATCAGTCCAGGCGTGCACAGTCACTTGAAAGTCAGAAAGTATCTTCGAGACTGCATCAAGCAGTCTCGCAAGAAGTAGAGCAGCATTGAGTTCCAGGCGAGGAATGGATACTGGCTTGATAGAGGCCACCTTTGTTTTGGACACTAAAAGTCTCACTGAGTCATTGAGTCCTTCACTAGTTTGTACCACATAAACCACAGCAGCATAAGCTGCTTCTGAAGCGTCTGAGAAGCCATGTAGAACAATGGTTTTTCCTCTGATGCCCACCCAACGAGGAATTTTAACTTCAGTTAACTTCTCAAATTGGCTTCGAAACTCAGACCATTTGTACGAAAACTCTGGGGGAAAAGGATCGTCCCACCCTAATTTTAACAACCACAACTGTTGATAAAATATTTTAATTGAAATTGTACAAGGTGAAAGAAAGCCCAGGGGATCGAAGACTTTGGAAGATTCCGATAGAAATATGCGCTTAGTTATTTTTTCCTCAAATTTGAGGGAAGTTTTAAAAATAAAACAATCTTCAGTGGAGTTCCACAACAATCCCAAAGCCTTTGAACATACATCAGGGAGTATATCTAAGTTGTCCAGAACTGGAACATTGTTAGCAATATGCTCTAAAAACTCCTTAGAATTTGAACGCCATTTTCTCAAATGGAAACCCCTAGCTTCCAATAAATCAGTTAACACCCTGGCATTTCTTATGGCCGTAGGTACATCTGATGTTCCAGACATTAAATCATCCATATAAAATGAATTCTTTATCATAGAAGCAACCTCAGGTTCGTTGGTCTCACAATCTAAGCCAATTTGATGTAAACACCGAGTAGCCAAAAAGGGAGCCGATGATGTCCCATAAGTAACAGTACAAAGATTAAACTCTTTAATTTGTTCTGCATCTGAATCTCTCCAAACTATACGCTGAAGATTTTGGCTTTCATTATCAACTAGAATTTGTCTGTACATCTGCATTATGTCAGACGAAAAAGCTATAGCTGATAATCTGAAACGAACTAAAATCGAAAAGATATCAGGCTGAATTGTGGGACCAACACCCAAAACAGAGTTCAATGACTCTCCATATGGACCTTTACACGAACCATCAAATACCACCCGCAATTTCGAAGTTAAGCTCTCCGATTTGATGACCGCATGATGCGGTAAATAGTGCACATTTGGTTTATCAACATTTAAATTTTCTTTAACCGGGCACATATGCCCAAGATCACAGTATTCCTTTAAAAACTGCTTATAACTAATACCAAATTCTGGATTTTTAACAAACTTTCTTTCCATAGCAAATAGCCTCGAAACAGCGGCTGGTCTGCAATTACTCAATTCACCCTCTTTATAAACAGGCAATTTAACAACGAAACGCCCATCACTATTAACTTTCACATTTGACTTAAAATGTTCCTCGCAAAATATCTCTTCCTCTGAAAGAACAGACAATCTTTTAGGAAGTTCTTCAGAATGCCAAAATTTTTCTAAAGTTAAGTCTACGTTAACCAGATTAGAGTCCGACTGCATACCAACTAGATTAGAACAAATGGGCATATCCTTGTCAATGCCGTTAATTTTTCCCGCGAGAACCCAACCAAATATGGTATTCTGAGCAACAGGTTGATTTGGCAACCCCTTAATCTGACCCTGTTGCAAAACCGAGAAAAAATAATCACTACCCAAAACTAGATCTATTTCTTTTGGTTCGGAAAAGTTTGGATCAGCCAAATGAATGGATTTAATATAATCCACATGATCCATACAAATAGGTTTAAAGGGCAATTCTGAAGTTAACTGATTCAAAATAAAGGCCTCAATTTCTAATTTTTTATCATTATGTTTTGATTCCATAGTGAAACAAACAGATCCCCTAGTTTGAGTTGTTGGCACGTTACCAATTCCATTTACAACAATTCTATTATTTATTCGCTTTAACTGCAATTTTTTAACAGCACTTTCAGAAATAAAGGTAAACATAGAACCACTATCCAATAAAACAGTTAGATTTACTCTCTCACCCACAGACGATAGCCCAAAAACTGAAGCCGTAGGTAGCAGGCAGACTCCACTCTGATTAAGTGATGACAGATTTACTATTTCACTATTTCTTTGGTCAGCTACCATATCAGGAGAGTTCAAGGCCGCGTTTTGGCTTTGATCAGAATTATTTACAACACACTCATAACTCTCTGTGGAATTAGTACACATTAATGAACTTGTATTAGCATAATCATGTAATAGGCTGTTATGTTTTAAATTACATATGGAGCACTTCAATTTGAAAGTGCAATCTTTTAAGAAGTGTGGCGACAAACATAAAAAGCAAAGATTATTTCTTTTTACAAAGTTCTTACGCTCTTGTAAACTCATGTTTTTAAATTTTACACAATTATGCAATTTATGACCCTGAAAGCATTTAGGACATTTTTCAAATTGTTTTTGTCTACTCGGAACGAAATCATTTAGCTTAGGTTTTACTTTAAAATCATTTTGTTTACCTTTCCAATTACCAGTATTTTGTATATTAACCGAGTTTTGCATATTTTCCAAAATTTGACATCTTTTAATCAAAAAATCCAAAAACTCATCAAAATCTGGTAAATCATTTGAACTTAATGACATCTCATAATGCTTTCTGGTATCATCATCTAATTTCTGAACAATAACATTTATTAACAATATTCCACACAATTTATTAGGTTCCAAACCTAGTTGTTTTAATGCTCTTAAATGGCATAATAAAGTATCGATCAACAATCTTAGCTCTTTGGCAGACTCAAATCTTACTTTGTTACAATTCAAAATTTCTAAGATATGTTCATTAACAATCAATCTATTATTTTCAAATCTATTTTTTAAAGCATTAAACAACGATAAATATGAGTCGTCAGTTGTCAGAACGCTTTTAGCTGATCCTAAAAGGGAAGATTTCAAATAATACAATTTCTGAGCATCTGACAATTGAGGGTTCTCATCAATTAGCATAACAAATTGTGTCTTAAAAGACAACCATTCAGTATAACTACCGGAGAATTGTGGCAAAGGAATTTCCGGCAGTTTAACCTTAATATTATTATTATTCAAACTATTATCACTATTAGCTTGAGACGTATTCAAATTTACAGTACCTGATTTGTGAATTAATTTAGTCTCAAGGTCCTCCAAGTCTCCCTGGACCTCCAGCAATTTTACCTCAAATTCATTGTAAGAGGTGTCATCCAATGATGTAATCGCAGCCATTGCGAATTCATCCGTCTTAGCTTTCAACGCTTTCATAGCCGTTATTTTTGCGTCATATTCAATGACCAAGGTATTCTCGTCAGCGGCCACAAACCACGCATTTACCTGCGTGATCTGGCCCTTTATGTATGACAGTTTTCGTGAAAACTGCTTGGAGTCGGTTACTAACGACATGACTCCGACTTCAAATAAAAAGCACAAATTCCAAATGAAAACTTTCAAGAAAACGAACAGCAAAACGGGAACTATCTTCGTCCCTGTTCGGGCGCCACTTTTATGATCAACATCACAAAGCAAAACTTCAACCAAGTTCTACAAATTAAATTTTATTAGGCCAAGGAGCAACCAACGTGCTCTGCCGAATTCAAATTACAAAAATATATCGAATCTTCTAGCTTTATAATACATCTACATTAACGACACCTGGCGGTCACATGACACAGGCGCCAGACACAAATACAACGGAGACGAAAGGAATAAAAAAAAAGCGTTAAGTAATATTTAATATTCTGACATATATGTCAATCATATTTATATACTTGTTTTCAATGCCTTTACCAAGCTTATGAAAAAATTGCAGAATAATTTCTATACATACAGAGCTATATTAAAATAAAGGATCAATATTAATATTTAATTTATTATTAGTATCTTACATTTGTATTAACTGAAAGTAAGTAGAGAAATAAATAATAATTTAGACACGATTGATTGTATATATTTTCCTTCATAATTTTAATTACGTTTCTTTACTTCTACTTCTTAGTTTATTAGTTAATTATTGTTTTAAAACATTACGACTTCTCATCTGTTTTCACTGATAATTGTTAGCTCCGTGCGAATAAATTTGTCATCATCATAAATTTTGGTTGTTTATACCTTAATAAAACTCTGGTTTGGGGATAATTTTAGCCTTTTCAGTGCTTAAAATTCTTTATTTGTTATAAATGATTAACACTGTCAAATTATATGTTCATTTTAGGTCTAAATTAAAAAATCGACAATGAACAATTTAAGACCACATATAGAAATGACATGCTTGTATAAATGACAAAAATATATATGATAATTTGAATTCTATAAATTCTAGATTCAAATGTTGCAAAAATTTATTTACTTCCAAAACATTTAGTGTTTTTTTTGCTTGATTCTATCTTTATTTTCATCACTAGACTTAAAAAATTTGTTTTTTGTGCATGTATTTTTAATGAAAGTCTCAGTTTCATAGAGTTTCTCTTCCCTTGTTAGTTATTTAAATTATTTATTAGGCTAAGTGACTTAGTGGTAGTGCTTTGCATTGCCCAGCCACAAGTCCGGGGATCGAATCCCGGATTGGGCGAGATTGACCTATCCTTTCGTCCCTTAAATAGGTTGATAACATGGGTACCAAGCATGTTTGTGAACTAAACACTGGAGATTTCACGTGAGGCTGACCACCTTACCAGGTGGCAGGACTTGGCCCACTTAGCCCACTCCATGCGCCGAGGAGAGACTTCTATTAATTTTTAATAGATGATATGTACTCTTTAATTGATGTGTGTCATTCCCTGTCAAATCAACCAATTGTCTTAAACTTGAAATTTCAAAAGAAGATATGGCTTGTTTTTTTCTAGGTAAAAATTGGTGGGTTCAATTCGTTGATTGGTAGTATTCAATTTCGTTGATTGGTAGTGTTGCGTGGTAAGCGCCGCCCATTATATTAGTAAGATGCCACGTGAACACAATGCTCCAATCGAGACCATATTTTTATTCCTTCGGATAACTGTTGCCACTCAAGATGTGAAGCATGCTCCATTGACTGTCAAAAAGTCTGAGATTTGCTGAGTTCGGCAACACTATGTTGTCTTTAAATAGCTGTAGAATATTTTTCTGTTTTTTTTTTTTTTTAAACCTATGCTGAACTTTAATTTTTTCTTTTTTTAGAAAAACAAGTTTAAAATTCCCAAAACCACCACTTTCAAATATCTATATTTGTTTCACTGATTGTGATTAACTCTCAATATGCTACATTTCATAATCGCGGATAGCTTTCAATAGATGACAAATAGCTATAGTTGCTCAACATCAAGAATATTTTAAAGTCAGTTCAAAATGGATTAACGTGTATGTTACCAAATTGCAACAGTATGCACTAGATGGCTAAACTTGAAGTTTATTAATACACATCGCTAAAAATAATGCAATTTACTATTTAAAATATGTTTAATTTGAATTTTATTTAATAAGAAAGTCACAAAAAATGGTAGAAATAAGCATTTAATTATCGGTTTTTAGCTCTAGACAATATTATCAGCTACATTACACACAATAGTATACTAGCCAGAGTAATAATCTAAATAAGTTTAAGTAAAACTTCCCTACGTTTTAATATTAACATATATAAATTACTTGCTGATTTTGCAACAATAAATATGGTATGCGCTTAAATCGTCTCGTAGTAGAATATTTGTTGCGGAAAAGCGAAATGGCTCGATTCAATTAATAAATCTTATTTTATTTTTAACATTTTCTAATTCTCAACAAATAAAATATTGTCTTAAAAATAATGAGAATAATTATTTTGAAAATGATAATTAAATACTATTCGAAGAAGTTATAGTGTATTTTCCTTTTTCAGATAATAACAGCTTTCTAAATAGAGATTGTGCATCTTTCGGTTAATGTAAACAATTCATTATTTATCATTAAAAAGTATTCTTTTGTTAAAATATATGTTTTTGGAAAGGTTAATTTCCAAAAGTTTAGTAGATCACTTCATCATGAAACCCCATGCCTGCCTCTTATTGTTATGAAAATAGGTTTATATAAACCAATATATAAATTAATCACGTAAGAAGTAAAACTAAATTAAGCAATTAAGTTAAAGCTGCTCGGTTAATATAAAAACAAATCGTTGATAATTAGGTGACAAACTTAGCGAAATATAACGTATTAGCCTCTAATTCGACATAATTTAAACTAAAATTAAGAAGTATTTTTTTTTACAGACTTGTGGCTAATTTCGATTTTTAGCAACCAAATTGCTTTGCACATGTACAACTTTGAACAGTGGACACTAAAAGCCTCCCGCAAAGCCAATCAATCATTGCGACAGCCGCTCTCTTCAGTAACAATCTCAGCAGCTATCTTCGGAGGGGCTGTATATATTGGTTTCTTTTCTAAAACTCAATTGCTATTTTAGAGCGATAAACCAGCCAAATTGTTAGCCCTCTTGAAGTGCAGGATAGCGAAAGAAAAATCTATGCTGAAAACATTATCGCCATAATGGTGAATATGTTGTCATGAAATTTGGCGAGATCTTGCGGTTTGGGGCTTTCGGCTGAGTTTCATTCGGCTGAGTGGACTGTAACCCTCAAAATTAGTCTAAAGATGCGAAATGTGCAATTACTGAAGAAAAGAATCATTACTGGGTCTCATGAAATGGCTTTTCAGAAAGTAAAACTAAAAATAAAGTTTTCTTCGTCAGCAGAATAGAAATAATAATTTCAGTTTGTTCCTATGCATAAAATACCCATAAAATGATTTAAGGTAGGCGAATACCCAAAATTCTCAAATTTTTACTATTGCTTTAATCTTTTCCAAATTTGGCATAGTGATTTCAAATATAATGAATAATACTATTTAGGCTTTTGTTTTTATTTAAATATAATTTATTTATTTTAAACGGTGTTTTTCTACTAAAAAAAGAAGTTTACGCCAACAAGTCTACCACATTGAATTTTCATCCTATGATCATTTGTTATGTGTTAAATTCTTCGTTTTGAACTGATACATGCAATGACCCCCTAGAGTTACATACAAATTACAAGAAAAAAAGTTATTAACAAAAATATTATAAATTAACCACAAAAAAAAAAGGATTTTTTTCGATTAACTTACACTTGGACATTTTCTTAAAAAAAACTTGCTTACTTACACCAGATGTTAGAGGTTCATGGCACAGATATATATTGAAATAGCATCTGTGAAAAATTTCAGGTAAATTAATGTAAAACTTTTTATGCTAGAAGGTGTTGGCATAAACCCCTTTTTTTAGTTGAAAAACACCGTTTCAAATAAATCAATTATACATTTAAATAAAAAAAAATTGCCCAAAATGCATTGCTCATTATATTTGAAATCACTATGCCAAATTTGGAAAAGATTAAAGTAATAGTAAAAATTTTAGAATTTTGGGTATTCGCCTACCTTAAGTAATACATGTAAGCATTTATTTAAAAATAAAATTTGTATAATTATGATGCTTCACTCCACAATTAAAACCATTCTTTCAACATACGTGTACTTTTTAGTTTCAATTACCTAATATGAAATATAAGGTAATGCAAACTACAGGGATGGGGTCGAAAATACGAAATGGAGATAGCGTTTTCTACACGTTTTGGCGGGTGCTGATTCTGAAAAAGAGGAGGTTGAACATTGGGTACGTGTGACTGAAACCACTCTACAGATCGAACTAAAAGAACTACGGACTGCAAATTTGGTCGACGTGGTACTAAGGTTTTCGAGAATATCGTGCATGCGTTAATGGTAGCTGGCTAGAACCTTTTTGGTTTTAAAGTTATTGAAATCGCCGTACAAGATAAATATATATATAATTTTCTTTTAATGTGTATATTATTGAGTGGCAATTGAAAGTCGTGTAGTGTTACACACCTCTTATGGCAATATACAGAGCTTAATTTCAAAACAACGTGATTTCACAACTTCATTTTTTTTTATATTAATAGAGATGAAACTACTAACCTAATTGATCAAAACAAATTAACTTGATTATCAAGTACTAATTGATGACATATGAAGAGTACACGGGAAAAACCGATTGGTTTTGTAGAGAAGTTTCCTTAGCAGGCCACTTTGGCAATGATAGCGAGTGATCGCATAAACTTGGCGTAAGGAAACCAGTTCCTACCACAGAGATCATAGTTAAAGTAATAGAGTGGCAGATCACGTGACCTCCAATGCTAACGACGGGACGCTCAAGGAGCTCCCAGAAGAGCCCCAATGAAGCCAGTGTTGTAGGTCACGTGATCTTTCACTCAAATACTTTAACTATCTCTGTGGTTCCTAGCTACAAAGATTCAGGCGATTGACGATCCCGACGCCTGGACCAAGCGAAGAAGAGAGAAACCGGTTTTATGCCACCAATGACAGCCAAGCAGACAATTGCGGGCGTCCGCCTAATAAATCAATCGGTTCTTCCCGTGTACTTTTCATATATGTAAAGCCTGCTTAAATAACGTCGCATTGGAGACGGGGATATCAGTTACATGAGGAGAGTTTAATTTCATTTCCCCTTTTGTCCATTTCTCTGTACGCCTTTGGCCTTTCCCTCCGTCTCTCAGTCCTTTATAAAATGTTCTGTCTTTTGTATGCGAGCTTTTTCGTCCGTCTGTCCATCTGTTTTTTAACGGTATTTTCTTTTTATTTCGATTATACAAGTTCTATTAAAAAAAATAATTAGAAAGATGACATCGGAGATCCAAATTTAATAATTTTTGTCCGTCTGTCTCTTCGTTATACCATGTCAGTCCATATATACCATGATGGTCTGTTCTAATTTAGTTATCTAACAGTCCCATAAAAAAATGTTAGTAAGCTACGTCTTCAGATACCTATATTTTTTTGTAAGTTACTTTCGTATGTCATGTCTATCATTGGAGTCATCCAGTTATTGGAGTACGAGTAAAAGTCACAGGTAGGTTTGAACTATCGTCGCACTAGAGCTACATAAGGGCTATTGGTGCCGTAATTTAGAACCACAGTCAAGTGAAGTAAAAATCACAGGAAAGTAGACTATTCTAGTTTTTTTTTAGAACTTCTTGTTTTGTCATTCTTTTCCTAATCTTTACATCGCACACAGTATTAAATTTTTACATGATTTAAAACAATATTTAATGACGTTATAATTTAATAAACCATTCGAAGCGAATAACCTAAAAACACTTTTTTTAAGGTATTTAAAAGCTATGGTGTAAGATTTTTTTTTGTAAAATTATAGACTAATCACGAATGTTGATTTCGTTAAACAAAAATTGTTGGAGGTTAGAGCTAAACATAACTGCGAAATAATAACTAGCGAAACATTTTGACGAGAACAGAAGAAGAAGACTTTATTGATCACACAATCAGGGTTTTTATATACAAAGTTATCACTTGAATTTACATAAACCGCAGTACATCTACTGCGGTTACAGTTAAGCAGTCTTGACCGAAACAAATTAAACAAGGAGAATTACTAGGCTCCAACAAAAATAGTAAACTACCATTCAAAAAATATTATATGAAAGGGTGATTAGTTAAACTAGACTGGTTCTAATTAACAGATATATTTCTATTTTTATTTTTTAAACATTGTAAAAAATGAATTATTTTATCAAAAGTGTATAAAAATGATTAATTAAAAGCTTCATCTGCGCTGGGGAGCTCCTGTCTAAATTATTTAGTGTAATTTAAATATGCTAAAATAGTTATTACGAAAAAGACTATGCTTAATTTGAAAAATTGGTTGGAATTTAATACTTTTTTCTAAGGATTCACTCCATGGAACAAGTTCAAATTATGTTAACAATTCACATTATTAGCAGCATTACACAAATTTTATGAACGGGAAGGATAAATTTCATTAATGGATCATTTAAAGTATCGTGCTTGATTGCAGAATTAAACGGATCTTAATGCAGTTGCGCCAAGTTTCAATATTTTAGAGGCTAGGTAATATTCAATTAAACGTCAGCTTTAAATAAATGCTTAAAATAGCCATTGAAAAGAGATTATAAGAAGATTTGAAAATAATTGCAATTACAGTATTGTGGTAGCAAAGTTGATGTGGGTGACGAAAGTCTTATTTATTCTCTTAAGACCCGTGCAAAATCCTACCACCTATATTTTTGATTTAAACATACTTTTCATACAAATATACGCTAAAAGTATGTTTTTCAAAGAAATATTAAAAAAATTATTTTTAATAGTTAGAGACCAGGCCTCAAACTCTAAAAATACTCATTTTGTTTATGCAATAAATGCAACAAAAAAAGCCGTGTCACTTATTTGTAGTTAACAGATTACATTATCATTGCTTATATTTCGAAATTCCTTGAAAATTAACTAGTAAAAGAACTTCTTGAAAAGCTTGATTTTTTTTAAGAACTCTAATATCGTATTGACTCTCGTTCAACTTCCTTTTCATAGAAATAAATGACTGATACCTCTAATCAAAGGCTGCCAACTAATATTTGGATCCGCTATCGGACCAGGTCAATTTCGGAACTAATTAACTTGTCAATTGTTTGTAAGGAGGTTTTAAAAAATGTCTCCAAATTAAGAACACCAAGAAGCAAGAGGTTATACTTGAATTCCATTTGGACAATGCCCATCTGAAAACGCAATTAGGAAGATAGTCAAGATCAACTAAGGTTAGTTGAATTAAAATCGTGATTAAGATTCATGGACTATTTGTTACACTGTTCGAAAGTCTGATTTTGTTTTTATTAATGCTAATGTTATAATATTGTACTACTATAGGTTTTAACAGTATTTACAACTTATTTTCTTGATTTTCAGGCATTACTTCATTTAAACTGAATTTATTATACGCAGTGCCAAAAGTGACACCACTGTTACATGTATAAAAGTAAGCACAGAATACTGGAAAATAATTGGGGTTTGGAGCACCCTGATAATCAATACGATTCATTATAAAGGGCATAACTCCCTTACAATGGGACTCCCTCCATTTAACATGATATGGTGGTCAAAGTTTAAAATTCGAAATATCTTAAAACATACTACAATTATATTATAGTTCAAGTTTATTAGGAAAATCCTGGAAAAAGTAAAATAAAATAGAAAGCGTTATTTTAGCTTAAAAACGTTTATAACGTAAAAAGTGGAAGGTATTATAATCGTTCCGTCCGTCACCCACTTTCATAGCCCTAACTAAAAATGCTACAGGCAAATAGAATAGTCATAAAATTCAGCTCATCGAAATTAGAAGACATTGAAGTTTTTCAGAAAATAATTGAATTCAAGTACTTCAATTAATAAAACAGCAAGTTTTCATGATCATTAAAAACTTACAACAATTTTATTAGATTTAAATTTTTTAAATAATATAAAAGAAATGTATTTTTTCGCCAAAAATCAATTTGAAATGACGGCAAAAATATTTCATAAAGATATTCTTTGAGTGTATGCTGATATGAAATCTTTTCACTATTTAAAAGCGAGAAATATTATATATTTATTCTAAATAAAGCAAACGATAAGATAATCGCGTATATGTTTTATATATAACTAATACTTGTGTTTCCCTCCTGTTGAACAGAAATGCTGTATGGAAGCAGGCTAGTGACAGATTCTGTAACAAACTTGCTTATTTTCTCATTGTGGATCTACAATCTACTCTTGACATTTAAGAAACATTTACGAGTGTTTCATAAATCTATTTAAAATCATGTAAAAATATATATAAAAATGAGATTATTTGAAGACTGAACATTTTCACTATTTGTTCTGCGGGTACGATATTGGTTGCTTAAAAAAAATAAAGTATATTCATGCTAATATTACTCATTATTGAATTATTTCCCGCCTTTACTAATCAGTACTACTTAATATCTAAATATACAATTGTAAATTAAAATAATAGGATTACATTCGAAATTCACTTAAGAACTTCAGAACGGTGTAATTTGAATTTAAAGCCACAGACTTTAGAGTTTTAATTTCCAAAGTGTATTTTAGTTTAATTCTTTCTTACAACATTTGTGAAAACCATTAATGCCTTCATTACCGAAATTTTTTTTAACTTTTTTAACTCGATTTTATGTCATTTATTTTTCCTACATTAATTGCTCAGGACTGTCTTTTTATATAGACATATTTAAACTTGTATTTATCGATCAAATTTTCTTTTTATTTATAATAGATTAGTACTTTATAAATTAGTAAAATTAATTCCTATCTTACAAATTCCATGAGTGGAGATAAGATTTTGGTAGACATATCGTTCCCATCTTTCGTAGGAGGTGAAATTTCAAAAGATTGGGAAGGATGGGGCAAGGTGGGGAAACTAACTCTTACTTTCACTCGTCAATAAATGTGATAAAATGTTTGAGTAAATGTATTCAAGATGCAAGACTTCATAATTTCTGTTAGTGATTCCTTTAAATAAAGTTAGATATAAATAAAATAACAATTTTTGAAAAACTAAATGAACTCTTGCCTTTCTAGGGATTAGTAGTGGGGCCAGCCTTTATACAGTTCAGAAATGTGCAATCATTCACATTTTTAATAATTTATCGACATTTTCTTGATCAATACTAGCTAATATTTTTAAACATAGTAGTTAATTTGAGATAATGAATGAGATTTGGCTTCAATATTCATTTAAAATTTTAAAGGGTGTGAGAAACTTGGATTTCAACGTTAAGAAAACACGTCGAGTTTTAATTACTGAAATATAAGGTTTAACCCTTTTCCCCCCCATTTGTGAATGCTGTTAAAGCTTTTTTAATAGATAATAAACATTCAGTAAAATTTTAAAAGGGGTTTTTCGTGTAAATAAATTTGACCTACTAAATTATTCAGGAATGTCGTCTTTATTTGTATTACATGTTGACAGTTAGACAAACTTAAAATACAACAGACAAGCTGTTCTACATATCAGCCACTGGGCATAAAAGTGTTAAAATTGTTTAAAATGTCCTTCCACTAAAAACAACCCAAAACGTATTTTTAAAGCTTGTTTCGACCCCTTTACATTTTCAATACTTTTTTTTTTGGACCAGATAATTTTTTGGACCAGGGAATAGAATCAAAATTCGTCTATTTATATTAAGGTACACTCTTAAAACAAAAGAGTGAAATCCACTCCTTAGTGTTAACTAGAAGAATTATTTTCAAATAATTGAAAACTTTGATATTTGAAATTTTGAGCAATCGATATCTTTAGTTAGAAAATAGTGACAGTTGGGGGATATTTAGGTTAATTTAGTTTGATTTATTGTCACACTAGAGCTACACGAAGGATAGATATTTATGTTGTAGATTAGTTTACTCTTTGGCCCTTTCAATAATTTTTTTGGACGAGATAAATTCAGATAATTAGATTAATGTAATAGATTCAAAATTCGTCTATTTATATTAGGGTAGAATCATGTTGCTTATGACCCTGTTAAGGACGGTTGGTTACATTAGCGTCGCACTAGAGCCACACACAAGTTTTAATGAACAACCGTAGCATCCGACTTAACCGCCGTAGCACGGAAACATCGAATGCAGGAGTTGTTAAATTACGTCGCCAATGGTATCGAATCAGAGCGGATGTAAATTTCAACATGCTTCTACCCTACTATAGATAGATGATTTTTAATTCTAAAGCAAACCTTACAAGCCAAACTTTAATGAATTCTTTAGTTATAAAAATGTGCACTTATTTAATATTTTAATTTTAAGACACACTTGCTATTGTAAATTCCAAAAATTAATACCCCAGTACTTAACCAGTTTTTATATTTCATTATGCAGTTTGCTAAAGCCCAAATTACTTTAACTTCCATTGTAAATTGTTAAAAAGGTAATATATCAGATATAAATTATCTGAATTAAGTTACTTGTGATTAAAGTATTAAATAAAAGAATTTCAAACAATTTAAGAGTTAGATATTCGACATTTTAAGCAATTTTTAGCAATTTTAAGCGATATTTTTTTTAAGAAAATAGTGACAGTTTGGGGATATTTATGTTAGTTTAGTTCGAATTATTGTCCCTCTAGAGCTACACGAAGACTAGATATTTATATTAGAGATTGGTTCAACCCTTTGGCCCTTTCAGTAATTATTTTTTTGGAAGAGATGAATTCAAGGAATCAGATTAATGCAATAGAATCAAAATTCGTCTATTTATATTAGGGTCGAATCATGTTGCTCATGACACAGTAAGGCTGGTTGGTTCAATTAGCGTCGCACTAGAGCTACATTAACTGTGCAAATAGCCCTTGTGAAGAGCATCCGTAGCATCCGACTTAACCGCAGTAGCACGGAAACATCGAATGCAGGAGTTCAGATATGGTTAGTCGCAAATAGTATATCAAAACGGAGAGGTCAATTTCAACATTTTTCTTTCCTACTACAAATAGACGATTTTGGATTCGAAAAGAGCCCTCATAAGTTTAACGGTGATGAATTCTTTAGTTATAAAAATGTGTACTAAGTTAATTTAATATTTTTAAGACACTTGCGATGTAAGTTTCTAAAATAAATAATCTTGTACTTTCATGATGTGTTTTCTTAATGTCCAAATTACTTTCTCACGAGTCTCATTAAAATCTCATACAGCGTTCCATTATTGATCTAAATTTTCCTGATCAATACAAGTTATATAATAGTAGTTAGGTTGAGACAATGAGATTTGGCTTCAACATTCATTTAAAATTTTGCAGATTGTGAGAAGATTGGATTTGAAGAAACAATATCAGGAAAGCTTAAGGGGGAAAAACCCTTGACTAAAATTTGGAAATTAGTTTATCGTGTAACGTAATTTGACTCGCATAAATTGATCATTACTAAGGTCTTCATTTGTATTACATTTTGTATATTTAGAAAAACTTAAAAACCAGCAACTATAGATGTCTTACATTTCAGCTACTGGGGATACATTAAGAGTTGAAATTGAGGATATTTTCCTTTCATTAAAACAACCCAAAGCGTATTTTAAAGCAACCCTTTAACCCTTTCAATAATTTTTTTGGAGCAGATAAATTGAGTCAGAGGAATTAAGATGAAATCAGTCAAAATAATGCAATCGAATCAAAACTCGTTTATTTAGATTAGGGTAGAAACACGTTGCCCATGATACAATTAAGGTTGGTTGAATTAGCGTCGCACTAGAGATACACAAGGGCTACTTACGCAGTTAATGAAAAACAACCATAGCATCCGACTTAACCGCTGTAGCACGGGAACATCGAATGCAGTAGTTGAGATATGGTAAGTAGCCAATGGTATCAAACTGAAGTGGAGGTTCATTTCAACGTGCTTCTACCCTACTACAAATAGACGATTTTTGATTCTAAAAAACTATCATAAACCTAGCTTGATGAATTCTTTAGTAATAAAAATATTACTAAGTTAATTTTATAATTTTAAGACATATTTTCTATTATAAATTAATATTTAAAATATTCCCCAGTGCTTATATTTCAGAGTTGTTTCAAAGTTCAAATTACTTTCACCTCTATTGTAAATTGTTAAACATGTACTATTAGAAAGACTTTATCTTACTTTATTTACTTATGATTATTATTAAAATATTAACTTAATATTGAACGAGAAAATTATTTTCGAAATATTGAGAATTTTTATTTTCAAAATTTTAAGCAATCGATCTCTTTGCAGAAAATAGTGACAGTTTGGGGATATTTATGTTATAGAAAATACGAGTACCTACTTAAGGTTTGATTTTGCAATTATTTTACTATTTAAATTTGTGTCTGTTTATCATACCTCACATCCAAACATTTTCTTGGCAACCATAAAAAAACGAATTAAGAGATTACGAGTTACTAATGAGGGCACATTTCTGAACCGTGTAAGGGCTGACCCCACTACTAATCCCTAGAAAGGCAAAAGTTCATTAGCTTTCTGAAAAGCTATTTTATTTATATCTAACTTTATTTCAATGAACCACTAACAAAAATAATGTATGAATACATTTACTGAAAAGTTTATCACATTTATGGACGTGTGAAAGTCAGTTTCCCCATCTTGCCCCATCTTTCCCAATCCTTTGAAATTTCACTACGCGAAAGATGGAATAAAATGTCAACCAAAATCTTATCTCCACTCGTGAAATTCGGAAGATAGGAATTAACTTTACTAATCCATAAAGAACTAATCTTAATAATAAAATGATATTTTAATCGATAATTACTTAACCAACATAGCCCGATCAAAATAAAGACTCGTATAATTAACATTATTGAATTATTTATCAAAATTTTCTTGATCAATACCAATATTTTAAAACATAAATATGAATTTGAGATAGTTAATGAGATATAGCTTTAACATTCATTTGAATTTTTAAAGCATGCGAGAAATTTGTATTTTAAGAAGCACATCGTTATGACTTATGACTTTCTTGGTGGGGGGCAAGTTCGCCGAACACTGCGACCTTAGGTCTATTGTATTCAACCCCATAAATGACACAATCACAAGAGACACAAAGAAAGAGACGACACAAACACATAGACAAATAGCAACATTTATTGGCGGACACAAACATCCTGCCATGACCGGGACTCGAACCCGAGCCCAACAGCTCCAAGTGCTAACACGTTAACCATTGCGCCAGCGGCCGGCAAGCACATCGTTAAGAACTTTAATTATTGGAATATAAAATTTAACCCTTTTTCCTTATGTGTGAATACAATTAACGCTGTTATTACCAGATAAACATCCCCTAAAATTTTAAAAATTGTTTTTCGTGTAACTTATTTTGACCTACTAATTTATTCAGGACTTAAGTCTTCATTTTTATTACATTTTGTACATTTAAACAAACCTAAGTAAAACAAACAAGTGTATATCAGCTACTGGGCAATAACGACAAAAAATTTGGGCAATTTTCCTTCCTCAAAAAACACCCTAAACGTATTTTAAACCATATTTTGAAACTTTGACCCTTTCAAAAAAATTTTGGGACCAGATAAATTCAGTAAGATCATGAGAATTTTCATAGAAACAAAACGCATCTATTTAAATTAGGGTGGAAACATGGTGCTCATGACACAGTTAAGGTAGATTTAATTAGCGTCGCACTAGAGCTACACACAAAGGTTAATGAAAAACAACCGTAGCATCCGACTTAACCGCCGTAGCACGGAAACATCGAATGCAGGAGTTGATAAGGTTAGTCGCCAATGGTATCGAAACAGAACGGATATAAATGTCAACATGCCTCTACCCTACTACAAATAGATGATTTTTAATTCTAAAACAACCCTCATAAACCTAACTTTAATGGATTTTTTAGTTACAAAAATATGTACCATGTAAATTTTGTATGCTTGCTATTGTAAATTCCGAAAATTATTACCCCAGTACTTATCCAGTTCTTATATTTTATGACGCAGTTTCTTAAAGCCCAAATTAGTTTAACCTCCATTGTAAATTGTTAAACACGTACCATTAGAAATAAATTATCTTAATTTAGTTACTTATGATTATTATTAAAGTATTAACTAGAAGAATTATTTTCAAAAAATTGAAAAGTTTGACATTCGACATCTTTTAGAAGAAAATAGGGACAGTTGGGGGATATTTATGTTAGTTTAGTTTGAATTATTGTCGCACTAGAGCTACACGAAGGCTAGATATTTATGTTAGAGATTGGTCGACCATTTGACCCTTTCAATAATTTTTATGGACGAGATTAATTCAGGTAATCAGATTAATGCAATAAAATCAAAATTCGTCTATTTATATTAGGGTAGAATCATGTTTCTCATGACAGTTTAGGCTGGTTGGTTGAGTAAGCGTCGCACTAGAGCTACATTAATTGCTTATATAGCCCTTGTGGTGAACAACCATAGCATTCGACTTCACCGCAGTAGCACGGAAACATCAAATGTAGGAGTTCAGATATGGTTAGACGCAATGGTATCGAAACGGAACGGTAAGCACATTTCTCTACCCTACTACAAATAGACGATTTTTGATTAAAAAAGAACCCTAATAAGTAACTTTGCTGAATTCTTTAGTTATAAAAATTTGTACTATGTTAATTCAATAATTTTAAGACACACTTGCAGATGTAAGTTCCTAAAATAAATAATCTTGTACTTTAATTATGTGTTTTCTTAATGTCCAAATTACTTTCTCACGAGTTTCATTAAAATCTCATCCATCGTTCAATTATTGATCTAAAATTTCCTGATCAATACAAGTTAATAATAGTAGTTAAATTGAGACTGGGATTTAGCTTCAACATTTTTTTAAAATTTGGCAGATTGTGAGAAGTTGGATTTGAAGAACCAATATCATTAAAGCTTAAGGGGGAAAAACCTTTAACTAAAATTAAAAAATTAGTTTTTCGAGTAACGTAATTTAACTTACATAAATTGATCATTACTACGGTCTTCATTTGTATTAAATTTTGCATATTTAGATAAACTTAAAAACCAACAACTAAATGTCTTACATTTCAGCTACTGGGCATACATTAAGAGTTGAAATTGAGGAAACTTTCCTTTCATTAAAACTACCCAAAACGTATTTTAAAAACCTGGTGCAACCCTTTGACCCGTTCAATAATTTTCTTGGATTAGATGAATTAAGATGAAAATAGTCAAAATAATGCAATAGAATCAAAACTCGTTTATTTAGAATAGAGTAGAAACACGTTGCCCCCTATACAATTAAGGCTGGTTGAATTAGCGTCGCACATGATATACACAAGGGCTACTTACCCAGTTAATGAAAGACAACCATAGCATCCGACTTAACCGTTGTAGCACGGGAACATCGAATGCAGCAGTTGAGATATGGTAAGTAGCCAATGGTATCAAACTGAAGTGGAGGCCCATTTAAATGTGCTTCTACCCTATTATAAATACTCAGAAACCTTACTTTAAGGAATTAGTTATACAAAATATGTGTACCAAGTTAATTTTATAATTTTAAGACATACTTGCTACTGTAAATTCCGAAAATTTATGCAGCAGAACTTATATTTCATGATGCGGTTTCTTAACGCCCAAATTACTTTAACCTCCATTGCAAATTGTTAAACACGTAAAATTAGAAATAAATTATCTAAATTTAGTTACTTATTATTATTAAAGTATTAACTTAGTCTTTACTAGAAGAATTATTTTCAAATAATTGAACTGTTTGATGTTCGAAATTTTGAGCAATCGATATCTTTAGTTAAAAAATCGTGACAGTTGAGGGATATTTTTAGGTTAATTTAGTTTAAAAATTGTCACACTAGAGCTGCACGAAGGCTGGATATTTATGTTACAGATTGGTTTAACTCTTTGGCCCTTTCAATAATATTTTTGGACGAGATAAATTCAGATAATCAGATTAATGCAATAGAATCAAAATTCGTCTATTTATATTAGAGTATAATCATGTCGGCCATGACACTCTTAAGGATGGTTGAATTAGCGTAGCACTATAGGTACACAAGGGCTACTTACACAGTTAATGAAAAACAACCATAGCATCCGACTTAACCGCTGTAGCACGGAAACATCGAATGCAGCAGTTGAGATATGGTTAGTAGCCAATGGTATCAAAAACGAAATGGAGGTCCATTTCAACGTGCTTCTACCCTACTATAAATAGACGATTTTCGATTTAAAAAAAGCTATCATAAACCTATCTTTAATGAATTCTTTAGTTGTAAAAATATATGTATTAAGTTAATTTTATAATTTTAAGACACATTTGCTATTGTAAATTTCTGGGGAAAATACTTCAGTACTTATATTTCATAGTGTGTTTTCTTGAAGGTCAAATTACTTTCACCTCTATTGTAAATTGTTAAACATGTGCTATTAGAAAGACTTTATTTACTAATGATTATTATTATTAAAATATTAACTTAGTATTGAACGGGAAAATTGTTTTCGAAATATTGAGAATTTTTATATTCGATATTTTAAACAATCGGTATCTTTTTGCAGAAAATAGTGACAGTTTGGGGATATTTATGTTATAGAAAATACGAGTACCTACTTAAGGTTTGATTTTACAATTATTTTTATTGATTAAAATTGTGTGTTTATTATACATCATATCCAAACATATTTTCTTGGCAAACATAAAAAAAAGAATCAAAAGATTACGAGATAAGAAAGAGGGCATATTTCTGAACCGTGTAAGAGCTGGCCCCACTACTTATCCCTAGAAAGGCAAGAGTTGATTAGCTTTCGAAAACAACGCTATTTTATTCATATCCAACTATATCAAAATGAATAATTAACAGAAATAATACATGTCTTACATTCTGAATACAATTACTAAAATGTTTTAACACATTTATTGACGTGTAAAAGTTAGTTTCCCCATCTTGCTCCCTCCTTCCCCAATCTTTTGATATTTCACTACGAAAGATTTTGGTAGACATTTCGTTCCATCGTATCTCCACTCGTGAAATTCGAAAGATAGGAATTAACTTTGCTAATCTATAAAGTAATAATCTATTAAAAATAAAAGGATAATTTGATCGATAAATATAAACATGACTTAACCACAGTAGCGTGAAACATCGAATGTAGGGTCAACTCTAAAGACGTTTTTTCAAAATAAAGACTCACATAATTCACATTATTGAATTATTTATCTGCACTTTCTTGATCAATACAAGTTAATATTTAAAAACATAGGTTAATCTGAGATAATTAATGATATTTGGCTTCAACAGTCATTCAAAATTTTAAAGGGTGTGAGAAATTTGGATTTTAAGAAGGAGTTGATAAATTTAGTCGCCAATGGTATCGAAACGGAACGGATGTAAATTTCTACTTGTTTCTACTATAAATAGATGATTTTTAATTCTAAAACAACCCTCATAAACTTATATTAATGAATTCTTTAGTTATAAAATTGTGTACCAAGTATTTTTTATAATTTTCAGAGATACTTGCTATTGTAAATTCCGAATATTAATACCCCAATACTTATCCAGTACTTATATTTCATGATGCGTTTTCTTAGAGCCCAAATTACTTTAACCTCTATTGTACATTGTTAAACGCAAACCATTAGAAAAAAATCTTAATTTAGCTACTTATGATTATTATTAAAATATTAACTTAGTATTAACAAGACAAATTATTTTCAAAAAATTGAAAAGTTTGAAATTCGAAATTTTAAGCAATCGATATCTTTTAAGAGAAAATACTGACAGTTGGGGATATTTATGTTATTGCTGCAGAAGAGCTACACAATTGTTAGATATTTATTTTAGAGATTGGTTCAACCATTTGGCCCTTTCAATAATTTTTTTGGACGATATGAATTCAGAAAATTAGATTGATGTCATAGAATCAAAATTCGTCTGTTAACATTAAGGTAGAATCATGTTGCTCATGACAGTTAGAATTAGCGCAGCACTAGCGCTACATTAACTGCGTAAATAGCCCTTGTGAAGAACAACCGTAGCATCCGACTTTACCGCAGTAGCACGGAAACATTGAATGCAGGAGTTCAGATAGGGTTAGTAGCAATGGTATCAAAACGGAACGGTAGGTTCATTTCAACATTTTTCTACCATACTATAAATAGACGATTTTTGATTTGAAAATAACCCTCGTAAGCGTAACTTTAATGAATTCTTAAGTTATAAAAATGTGCACAAGTAAATTTAATAATTTTAAGACGCTTGCTGTTTTAAGTTCCTAAAATAAAAAAAATACTCAAGTACTTTCATGGTGTGTTTTCTTAAAGTCCAAATTACTTTCTTACGAGTCTCATTAAAATATCAAACAATGTTCAGTTATTCATATAAATTTTCCTGATCAATAATAGTTAATAATAGTTTAATTGAGATAGAAATTTAGCTTCTACATTTATTTAACATTTTACAGGGTGTGAGAAGTTTGGATTTGAAGAAACACACAAGAATTTTAACTACTAAAATGTATTTTAGTTTAACTTATTCTTACCCCATTTCTGAGTATTATTAACGTTTAAGGAAGAAAACAGACTAAAATTAAAAAATTTGTTTTTCGTGTAACTTAATTTAACCTACATAAATTATTTAGGACCAACAACGTATTTAGAAGCTTGGTTCAACCCTTTGATCCTTTAATTAATTTTTTTGGACCATATAAATTAACTCAGATAAATTAAGATGAAGTTAGTCGGAATAATGCAATAGAATCAAAACTCGTTCATTTAGATTAGGGTAGAAACACGTTGCTTATGACACAGTTAAGGCTGGTAGAGATACACAAGGGCTACTTACACAGTTAATAAAAAACAACCATAGCATCCGACTTAACCGCAGTAGCACGGAAACATCGAATACATCAGTTGAGATTAGTCAGTAGCCAATGGTATCAAAACGAAATAGAGGTCCATTTCAACGTGCTTCTACCCTACTATAAATAGACGATTTTCGATGCTAAAAAAAAACTACCATAAACATAGCTTCAATGAATTCTTTAATTATAAAAATATGTACTAAGTTAATTTTATAATTTTAAGACATAATTGCTATTGAAAATTTCTGAAAAAAATACTCCAGTACTTATTTCATATTGTGTTTTCTTAAAGTTCAAATTACTTTCACCTCTATTGTATATTGTTAAATATGTACAATTAGAAAGAGTTACTTAATTTATTTACTTATGATTATTATTCAAATATTAACTTTGTATTGACCAGCAAAAGTATTTTCGAAATATTAGGAATTTTTATATTCAAAATTTTAAGCAATCGATATCTCTTCGAAGAAAAAAGGGCAGTTTGGGTATATTTAAGTTATAGAAAATGCGAGTACCTATTTGAGGTTTGATTTTACAATTATTTTTCTTAATTAAAATTGTGTCTGATCATTTCCTCATGTCCAAACATTTTCCCCTAGCAATCATAAACACAAATTTAAGGCATTACGAAATACGACTGAGTTCACATTGCTGAATTGTGTAAGGACTGGTCACACTAGTAATCCTTAAAATGACAAGAATTGATTAGCTTCTAAAAACATTTTTGAAATGTCTAGGTTTAGTTAAATGAATCATTAACAGTGTTAAATCATCAAAAACGGTAGTAAATCAAAAAATGTATGTCTTGCATCTCAATACATTTAATAAAATGCTTTATCACATTTTATGGAAGTGTGAAAGTTAATTTTCCCATTTTGCCCCATCCTCCCCAGTATTTTGAAATTTTAACTACTGAAGATGCAACCTTATAGCACATAACTGATAACACGATGGATAACTATAGCACACGACTTAACCACCGTAGCGCGGAACATCGAATGTAGGTAGGGATGTTGCATTTAATGTCGTGTTTTCTAAATATAAATTTGATAAGAAGATAGACTTTAAAACAATCTCCAATTCACTTTCAAAAAGAGGATAATTTTAGAAAAGAGGATAATTTCTACAAAATTGACTTCTTATACCTTTAAAATGAGTATAAAATTTTGCAGATTTTTTAATAATTGAAGTACTTCGAAATTTTTCTCTGGTATTTTCAATGCCTTCCATTTCTGATTGGAATTTTTTGACGTAGCACTTGTCTGTAGCATTTATAGTTTGGGCTATGAAATTGGGTAAAGGACAGGCATAGCCTTTGTAAAAGCTTCAACTCTTTACTTTATAAACGAAGGGTGGAAGATAAAATTACACATATCGAATAATGTATGGTAATACAAAGTGTGTTCGGAAAGTCCGTTGATTGCCGGCCCGCTGGCGCAATGGTTAACGTGTTAGCCCTTGGAGCTGGTGGAAAAATGCAAAACCTTTACAATTTTAAAAAGAATATTCAACATTTGAACTGGATTCTTCGTATTCATTTATATTCCGAAATTTTTTTTTAAGGTTTTTATCTAGCAAATCAGCTGCCATTTTAAAACTATAAATGTGACTGAATTTTTTTTAAGCAGTGCAGTCTTTTTAGTGAAACATGCCCAAAATGTTAATAAAACATGTAATTAAATTTGAGTTTTTTGTAATTATATACAATTACCCTTGGGAAAATAAATGCAGTATTGAAAGAT
Organism: Hylyphantes graminicola; assembly: GCA_023701765.1. NCBI lineage: Eukaryota > Metazoa > Arthropoda > Arachnida > Araneae > Linyphiidae > Hylyphantes > Hylyphantes graminicola. The sequence goes on from CM043116.1 coordinate 36,528,185, forward strand.
AAATTTTGAACATTTTGGTTTTTAAAAGTGATATATTTAAGTTTTAAAGCTGATTTTCAAGGTTTTTAAGATTCTTAATTAAAAATCATCAAAAAATTCAAAAGCCCCTGGTTGCCGAGGGAGGTGATAAATTAATTAAATGTGGATTATATCGGTCAATTAAAATTGCTAATAAAAAATCAAACGTTAAAAAATATTTTAAATAACAGATTGATTACGAAAGTTTCAATTTTGCTTTTAAAGCATTAAATTTTGAATATTTTATACAAAATGCAATATTAAAAAAGTTATTCATACTGAAGCAATATCGAATTATTTTTGTGCTACATTTTTTTTTTGTAAGTTATTGGCAGTCAGCATAGAGGCAAGACTAGTTTAAGGTTAGTGTAAAACCATGTTGAAATTGACTACTGCAGCATCTGACTCTACCGCCGTAGCACGTAAACATAAAATGCAGGAGTTTAGATATTGTTGGTCACATTCTAAAAATAGAAGTCAATTTCAACATGACCTTACCCTACTCTAAAGAGACAAGTCTTGATTCTAAGGCAACAGCCATAGGCCTAAATTAAACGATTTATTCCGATACAAAAATATAGAATACGAAACAAAGAATTTACATTTTACTTTTATGCGACAGAAGTTCCGAAGAAAAATTACTGACACAAATATGCTTGTTCCCTACTTAAATAAAAAAAAATCTCAAGAATTTCTTTGGACAGTTTTTTGAAAGTTTTAATAAGATATAAAAGCATTAACTGGCTTGAATAAAACGCATTCTAATAAGCAGTTTTTAAATAACTTGTAAATGCAATTATGCATGTGTGCCAGCTTTACTTATCTAATAAAAAATTAAGTTCAATCATATGAATTCACTTAACTTTTTCATAATTTAGGATACGATTAAATTATCCGTTTAACCCACATTTTTAACAAATGGCTGGGCATATCCAATAACAAGTAAAGCCCCCGTTAAATGTAGAATCTTTAAATGAGACATAGCAATTTAAAATACCAACTCATCAGCTACATATTAGCGAGTGGGTGCAACAGCGATCTAACTCCAATTGCGACTTGAACCAATGATCTTTTGCGTCTGAAATCCAAAATTCTAGGGAAAAATAATTTTTCTGAACAGAAATGGGCCAAGTCAAAAATACCTGAGCATTTTTGTTACTCATACACTGCAACATAACTATCCTGATATTACCATACCTTAAACTCTTCTGCATACGATTACTGCGACGCTAACTAAAAGTAGCAAGTAGAGCGTGAAAACGAGGGTACTCCAATCCGCAATTGATGTACTAGTATAAATCTTAAACTACATAATTAGAGTAAACGTTTCAAGGCCCTTTGCAAATTAAATCCCAGTCATAAATCTGAAGGAAATCTTTGCTTCGGGTGTTAAAAATTAAACCTCTCCCTCAGCTGTCAACTGTAAAAATGATAAATGAAGCCGTCTTTTTCAACGACATGAATGAAGCTGACCGAGTTGTAGGGCTCTAGACCGAGTACATCTAATGGTAAAAATGCCGTTCAGGTAGGGACCAAGATAATTTGCTGAATTGGCGAGAAAAGTTCTACTTTTGGCAATCACGACTTCATTTTATGTAAATATTCATAGATTAAACATCAATTAAAAATTATTTTTTTGTAAGTTATTAATGAAAAATGTGATGACCTATTAACATTATTATAAACAGCATATATTAGTTTGCAGTTATTGAAACAAATTAACAACAATAACTTTCTATAACAAACTATCAGCAATTATGGTTTCGAAATCAAGCCAAGTCGTTGCGCCAAACTCACGTGATTAGGATATAATGTTGGTCCCTTTTAAGTTTTCCAAATGCACCGTCTACTATTAGTAGAAGTCTTTGGCCATTTTACCAGTGACCACCGTCCATACACAACGATGCACCGGCCACGACAGAAGTTTCATTAGGGTAATTGGTTTGGTAGCCCGGGTAAATGGGGGCAAAATACTGTAACACGTATTACGTGTTTTGCATCAATTATGGCAATGTTCGGGGATTATCCTTTTGTTTGTTCTGACCAATGGAATTGGGATTGCGCCCCTGGCACGCCCTTTTTGTGGTCGCTTCGCAATTGTTGTGTTGTTGGAACTGGGAAAATGATGTTTTTTCTGGAATCGGAGGTTAAATGTTTCGTGGATTCATTTGATTATGGTTGTCTCGTATGGATATTAAAACTTTCGAGAACGAGTTTTAGTTCTAAGGGGAAAAAAATCGCAACAAGTCGTATTAAAAAAAATTGCAGTAGAAAGTATCAAGACTTAGAAGTCTTAGAACAAGGTTATACACCGCGGTTCTATTTTAACAGCGTTAACTACATGGTACCTAAGGGCTTTTTTTTCACACGGAGCACCTTGATCACGGAACTTCCATAGGAATAACATGGAGAACCGCTGTAGAGAATTGTTCAATTGAATTTTTTCGTGGAGACACGAAAATCGGTAAACCGGTTTTGCGGAGAGATATAGGTAGCCAATCAGCATCAAGTATATCTCTGACGTCTTGTTGGCCAAATCGAGTTTGCCAAATGGAGAAAAATCTACTGTATGCTCGCCAATGTTGATTTTTGTAGTTAGTACTCCTTGTTACATCGGCTAGTGGGGAGCCTTGTGGTTAAGATCTCGATCTCGTTATCGTAAGGTCTCGCGATCGAGTCTCGGTACCACTGAAGACCCACCGAATATGCGGAGTAAGTGCTCGTTAAATCTGTTGGGACCGAAAGTCCTGTGAGTGGTCATTGCACATTTTCCCACGGGTACAGGTCCCTGGAGACTATTTCCCTCCCCTTCAGGGACTTGTCTAAATTGTGGAGGTGGCGGGCGATAGATGGCAGCATCTGCCATGTGTGTGTTGTGTCTGTCTTACATGATGAAGGATTATATGCGAGTCTCTGACCAAGCACACAAGCCTGAAAATATATGTATACCAACCAACCAATTCCTACACGTGATAGAAATTTGTAAAAATATTGTGCCAAGTCTAGCGATAAGTATCATTCACAACTCCAGGAACGTGTGACGTCAGAATCTTTGCAGGTGGACAATCCTGTCCGAGCAGTTCCGTGCACATGGAATACCGTGTGAAAAGGCCTTAACCGGTGAAAAACATCCCAATAAGGAAAAGTAAATTTCGTGACTGATATAATTAAATATTTAATTTGTTTTAAAACATTTCATAAGGATGAAATAATTTTAAAGTTTCATTTCTATTTTTATGTGTAAAGATTAAATTTTACAAATTAATAGTGTAATTTGCATTTTGCTTCGGTAGGATAATTGCAGAACAATATTAAAATAGCTTTTAGAATAGTCCACTTTCCGTTTATTTTAATACTTATTAAAATTCTTATAGTACGGATTAGCAGACACGACGAAAAAAGTACACAAGGTAGCATCCGAGCACGAAAAAGAATATCTTAGAATTCAATTGTTAGAACAAGTTAAAGCAGACCATCATAAGACAGAAAATAAATAAAATATTGGTCTCTGATGTCATCTTTCAAACCTTTTAAAATAAGACGGTTAGAACAGAATTTGGAAGGGAGAATACGGACGAGATTTTCAATTAGCACTCAATAAATTAATACATAACTTAAGAGGTAATTACATAACTTTGGCGCAGTATGGCCTTAGATGCCCTTGCGCCATAAAATTCAAACATCCATTCATCCATAACGTAAAAAGGTATACATGACTTAAAGTAATTTCAATAACTTTAAAACCTAAAAAGTTCTCTGGTACCTATCCTTCGGGTAAGCACGAAATTCTGAAAACCTTATTATGACGCCCGACAGATACTGGCAACACGAATAATAAATATGAAGTCGATCTTTTTTTCTTTTTTTTAAACTTAACCTTTAAAACCAAATATTTTTATGGCCGCTATCCCTTGTGCACGAGAAATTTGCTCAAAAACCTTATGGCGTTCGACAAGAACTGCTAACTCGTGTATCAAATTTGATGTCGGAAGCTTTTTTTAGTTTGATCTGTAGTAGTTACTTTCAGTAACAAAATTAAAGATCAAACGCTACCTTTTCAGAAACAGAACTCTTCAAAATACATGGAAAACACAAAATCTCAATTTCTGATTTTGGTCTTCATTAGAATACTTTCATTATCCATTCTTTTATTTTTAGGTAATTAAACGTAATTAACCTAAGCATAGCGTTAAGCTAGGTTATGTTATCTTAAATTCTTCAATTGTTTCAAATTTTTAATTGATTTTGTAGTTCGCCGTTTACTCGCAGGTTCAAGCCATCAGCTGATTGTCTAAAAGTCGGTTACTAGAAATGTAGACCAAAATAAATCAAACTACTAATTAGTCTCCTTTAAAAAGAGAAAATGTTTAAATACTTAATTTCTCTTGCAAACGCGAAATTTTAGCATTAGGCGAAAGTTGGACTTACGCTATATCTGCAGATATTCAGGCAAATCATTTTGTTATAGTTCAAAGGTTTAAGTTTGAATTATCGTTGCACTAGAGCTACAAAAGGGCTATTGGTTAAAGTACAAATACGTTTTAAATATTTCGTTTCCTAAAGTAAAGAGTCGTCGTAATGTTTGTATGTACTTAAAGATTGCAATCAATGTTGACTTTTTAGAAGAACACATTTAAAATGCTTTTTAAAATTAACCTTAAAAGAATGCGTGTCATTAACATTGAGAACACCTCGATAACATGGACAGGATATATTATAAAATTACAGAATATATTATATATTAGGACATATATTATAAAATATAAACAACTCATATTACGCATTTGCAGAATGGTTTCGAATTGGTTTTAGTTAATTATTTTCAAAATATTAGGGGAAAAGTTGTTAGTCAAACTAGGAAATTACCCAAATGCTGTCAAACATATAGACATGGCATATTTAGACTTTCAAACATATTTCTGATTTCACACTTTATTTCTCTGAAGAAGCATTTTAAAGCATGCTTAAACCAGCATAAAAATAAAAACTTCAAACTTACTTAAAACTTAATTAGTTTTGAAAAGTAAGAAATTATAAAAATGACTTACATGAGAGGCGGACATTTTGAAAATCCAAATAAAAAAAAGAACAGCGTTGTTTAATTTGACACAAGTTCTTCTTCCACTATTAAAATACGTCCACAACCATGATTCTATCAAAAGTCAAAAGAAAATGGGCATGGTTTCAGACCTTGAATGGCAACAGAAATACTGGATGAAATAAATTCTTAATCGATTCACTATCGGTGAATAAATATCAAGTGCAAACAAAGCACCAATCGAAGAAAGAGAAAGGATAAACTGGAGAGATACGTCACCTGAAATAATCAAATCGGCATGGTAATTGGTTGCTCGGATAAAATGTCGCACTTGAACAAGTATTTCTCATTTTCATTTGAATTTGGTATATCAACGGTACATCCTCCCTAGAAAGCGCGTTTACATGAGCCATCGAATCCATGGATTGAAGAGCAAACTCAGCAATTTTTCCCTCTTGCGGATTTTCTCCCTGACAGAACCGGAATTGCAGGTTTCATTGGAGGGTTTCGCAAACTCTCCACTAAAAGGAGGGTTTGATGTTTCATAACATGGATTCGGCCACAGACTATCATTTGGGTTAGAAATCCTGCTCGACCTCTTTTTCCCCTAATGGGGATTTTGGCATTCCATGGATTCGTTGGCTCATGTAAGCGCGCCTAGAGATTGGTTTGTTTGCATTTTAGTTTATCGCTAAAGCATACACATGATGTCGTAAGATGTCTTTTCGCCTAGCTTACGAAAGGCCCCAGGTTCGGGTCTGGGCAACGCCAAAATAACTGCCGGCCTATAAACGGCTCGTGCAGCCAAAAATGTCCGACGAATAATACCCGTGTAAGGAAGTGCGTTAAATATCCTTCAAAGTCCTAATGCTGCGTACGATGTCACCCTTTGCCTATTCAGGTGTCGACTCGTCACTTGATCGTGGTTCTAAATTACGACGCTCGTCGCCAATAGCCCGCGTGTAGCTCTAGTGCGATGATAATTCAAAAGTAACCTAACGTAAGAAGTCTTTCCGATTTAAATTTTTGGGTTACTGGTGGAGGGAAAATGTACTAAGAGCAAAAATTAAACATTTCGAATATATTTTTAAAAAAATCTCACTAACAATGTCTGGCATATTACAAATGGATATTTCTGGTGCGAAATCACTTATATCCCACAAATAAAAAATACTGCAAATTCATCGAAATTAGAAACATCACGTCGATTGTGAAGTTGCAATGCTTCTCCCTGTTTGAATTTTACCCTTACCCCCGAATTGTCTATTAATACTAATACTTTATGGGTTTAATTCTTACCGTACAATGTATTGAAAATTTTATTATTATCTTAAATACGAAATTGTCCTCTCCAACCTCAATGAGTACGTCACTCGCAGTTCCTTTGGGTAGTTGTCGTTTAGTGTTACTTAACCTTGTATTGTAATTATGATACTTACCCGTTTTAGTCCAGGCAACGAAGAGTTCTAGAGGGAAAGTTTTGGAACACAATTTTTGACTTCATAACTTTGTTTAGACTAGTTAGGAGGTAAACATATCAAAAGTCCCCGCCCCTAGCCCCTGTGCTAAAGGGGGGAGGGGGGGTTGAATGTCCCATTTTTCGGTTTTTCGCGTATATCTCGAAAACTATGAGCTCTAGCTATATAATTGTAATACACAAAATGAAAGCTGATTAAATTTGCTACAAGCTGCACCCCTCAAGTGTTTTAATATCTTGTATAGTTTTCGAGATATCCGCTCTTGAAAGTCAGTAATTTTGGAGAAAACACTTCTCCCCCCACATTTTCCCTCTTTTTCGACCGGATAACTCTTCAATAATGCACCGAAACACTAAATTTTGACCCTAGATTGGTAGAGAATTTGATTCTTTTCAATAATATTTCTTATTTTACGATTTTATCTATTTTCCTTAAAATTTTAAAGCTGTTTCAGTGTTGAGTGAAGATTGTACTGAAAGTCCCATAGAGCTAATGCATAAGTTTTGAAAACGCAACTTTTGGAAAACAATTTATTTGCCATGTTATTCCATTTTCCCAAGGTATTAGAATCATTATAACATCAATTTAACACAAAATTGAAAAGAAAATAACATCCGGTTATTTAATTATTAATTAATAAAGTTTTAAAATAGTGGCGCCATCTGCTGTATATGTTTGAAATTTTAAAACTTCAAAAATATATAATTAAATAACTAGATAATATTTTTGTTTCAAATTTGTTTCATTTCGATGTTATGTTGATTTTTGTACCTTGACAAAAGGGCTAACATGGCAAAGCAATACATCTGTGGAAGTTGTTATTCCAAAACTAATGCATTAGCTCTATCGGACTGACAACCCCTCTTATGTACACTTATTCTATACTGAACGTCTAAATAACACCGATACTCATTTTGTAGGCACGTTGTTACTTTAATATTTTATCTATTTTATTTCATTCCTCGAACTCCAGGGGGAAAACGGTCAGATGATCTCCCTGTTCGTCTTCATCTTCGGAGTCAACTTGAGAGACCCTTTTGAGACTTGATTTTTTACAGCTACAGTTTGAGCTGGCACAGACTTTCATGTTTCTGCAGAAAATTATTTTCATAATATTGTCAGGTGCTGCTGCTAACTCACTGTGCACTTTGACCATCAGGCAGTTATTCTCAATCTTCCAATCATACACAAGAGGAGGCAGGTCATTTCCCAGCCACAGCTCATCTTGGTGTAATATTCAGAGGAAATACTGTTTTACTGCTTCCTCGGTGGGAAGAAGACGATATTATCAGGCTTGATGGCGGCTCCGGATTTCAAGAGTGAATTATACCTGTGGCATTGGGGAAGGCCTCTTTCGTTGGAGTCCCATAACACCTCAAGATGCAGGTATTGCCTGCCTTTTGTACCTGATATGTGGTTAAGGAAGGGTATGAAAAGACCGCTGCTGCTTTCTGGACTTCTGACGACTTCGTACACAACTTCACAAATGCGATCCCGGTTTTTCGAAATGTGAAAGATGTAGTGTCGCATCCAGCTTTTGTGTTTGCAAAAATAGCACGTCCTAAACCCAGTTGCTGTAACTCTTGGGATGAGAATAAAAAATCCTTTGTCTTCCCACGTCCAGGCTTTATGAAACCGATGTCCTTATGCACATCAGCTGTAGCCATCAAGAGGACTGTAAGGTCGACACAAAATATTAAAGTATAACAACGTGCCAGCAAAATAAGTATCTGTGTCATTTCCGACATTTTCACAGCCGTATGCCGTATCCACTATCAGAACGTCCACATCCCTTTCTGCTCGAAGGGTCCTACATTCAATTGTCCTCAAGCTACACCTTAAGTATGTTGATGAGACCATTTTATTTAAATTGTTCGACAGAAAATCATCTTGTTTGACGTTTATCTTGGTGTCTTCAGAGAGAAGGATATCAACCGACTGCGACTTCTTGAGTCGATAGCGCTTTTGCTGGTCCCAGTGCACAGTGAGTTAGCAGCAGCACCTGACGATGTTCTGAAAATTATGTTCGGATGATGTAAGAAAGACTGTACCAGCTCAAGTGCAGCAGCAGAAATAGCAAGCCTCAAAGGTCCTAGAGCATGCCAAACTTACCATTGGAACAGCATCAATGGGGTCCCTCAAATTGACTCCGAAGATGAAGAACATGAATAGCATCTGACAGTTTTCCCACTGATGTTTGACGAATGAAATAAAATCGATAAAATATTAAAGTAACAACGTGCCTACAAAATGAGTATCGGTGTTATTTAGACGTTCAGTATAGAATAAGTGTACATAAGAGGGGTTGTCAGTCCGATAGAGCTAATGCATTAGTTTTGGAATAACAACTTCCACAGATGTATTGCTTTGCCATGTTAGCCCTTTTTGTCAAGGTACGGGAATAAACATAACATCGAAATGAAACAAATTTGAAACAAAAATATTATCTAGTTATTTAATTATATATTTTTGAAGTTTTAAAATTTCAAACATATACAGCAGATGGCGCCTCTATTTTAAAACTTTATTAATTAATAATTAAATAACCGGATGTTATTTTCTTTTCAATTTTGTGTTAAATTGATGTTATAATGATTCTAATACCTTGGGAAAATGGAATAACATGGCAAATAAATTGTTTTCCAAAAGTTGCGTTTTCAAAACTTATGCATTAGCTCTATGGGACTTTCAGTACAATCTTCACTCAACACTAAAACAGCTTTAAAATTTTAAGGAAAATAGATAAAATCGTAAAATAAGAAATATTATTGAAAAAGAATCAAATTCTCTACCAATCTAGGGTCAAAATTTAGTGTTTCGGTGCATTATTGAAGAGTTATCCGGTCGAAAAAGAGGGAAAATGTGGGGGGAGAAGTGTTTTCTCCAAAATTACTGACTTTCAAGAGCGGATATCTCGAAAACTATACAAGATATTAAAACACTTGAGGGGTGCAGCTTGTAGCAAATTTAATCAGCTTTCATTTTGTGTATTACAATTATATAGCTAGAGCTCATAGTTTTCGAGATATACGCGAAAAACCGAAAAATGGGACATTCAACCCCCCCTCCCCCCTTTAGCACAGGGGCTAGGGGCGGGGACTTTTGATATGTTTACCTCCTAACTAGTCTAAACAAAGTTATGAAGTCAAAAATTGTGTTCCAAAACTTTCCCTCTAGACCCTTTTTTCAGCCTTCGTTGCCTGGACTATTTGTGTTAAAGCTTCTCTCTGTAGCTAAAAATAAGCTTCCGAAAACCAAATGCATTAACGAGGCATTTGAATGAATAATTTTCAAAATAAACAGTTACAAGAAGTATTTAGTAAATTTTATTTTGTACAGCAAGGGATACATTTAAAGATGTTAGCACATAGCCATTTGGAACCTTACAAGATTTTAAAAATATGATATTGTAAATTTAAGAGTGATTATTTAGTTTAAAGACAATTGACATACTTAAATTATAATGCATACAGTAAATTAAAGATTTATTTTCTCTGATAACCCTAAAACTTTTAAACAATTATTATAAGCTTCTTACATTAAAACTACATGCTCATTTATTGGCCTGACCAAATCATATCAAAAAACAACTCTAGTATTTCTACATAACATCCAAAATTTAAATTTAAAAAATCTTATATATAAAAAAAAGAAATATCACCAATTTAATAAAAATATTTTTTAAAAAAACTGTTAACATAGTAGTTGTAAAAGGATTTGAAGTGACTGAAATATTCTAGTTTTATTACAAAATTATGAAAGCGAAAAGTAATAGGGCAGTTAAAAACCGTATGTATAGTAGAAAATAGTAAAGAAAACAGCATTAATAACCAAATAGTAATGAAAACAGGATTAATAACCAAATGGTAATGAAAACAGGATTAATAACCAAATAGTAATGAAAACAGGATTAATAACCAAATGGTAATGAAAACAGGATTAATAACCAAATAGTAATGAAAACAGGATTAATAACCAAATAGTAATGAAAACAGGATTAATAACCAAATGGTAATGAAAACAAGATTAATGACCAAACGGTAATGAATCCAGGAATAATAACCAAATAGTACTGAAAACAGGATTAATAGCCAAATAATCATCGTATTCATATTTTTCAAAAGAATTATGAGTAATGAAATTGTAATTATTAATTTAAAATATGTTAAATATTTGAAAGCAGGGCAAAAGGTGGATTACTTCCCTAACTTCTGTGTACAAATCTTAAATAAAACTAGTGAATTTAGGCTCAAAGCAAAAGTTTTGGACAATTTAATTGACGAAATTATTTACTGAAAGGCATTTGAATAATTTACATTGTTTCACGATTTAGATATTATCCTCTATTTAACCCTTTCAGTCCCAGTGATGCCGTTTGGCATCATCATTCTTCTTATCATAATTTTATAAAAAAAGTAATGGGGCTGACATCTATTGGGATTAATGAAAAATATTTTCTAATAGAAAAAAGTTTGAAGAATCGAATGATGTGTTTTTTGATATCATAAATGGCAATAGACGATCAGAAAATAATTTCTAAAATGGCAATGGCAAATTTTTATTGGGACTGAAAGGGTTAAATAACATAAACCCTTTTTTAATCATATTTTTTGCAGTGCGCCATTAAAATAATTTGAGTCCTGAATGATTCGAATAAATACTTTTTTGCTAAATAAATCTTTTATCGTAGATAATTTATTGTTTGCTGATCAAAATTCTAAAATTAGAAACCAGCAAAGTTACAAACAAATTTGGCATAACTACCAAAATTGGGAGGTGGATAGGTAACCAATTAGCAAATTAATTTAAGAAATGTTTTTCAAAAAATTCCTCAAAGTTTAAATTTGATTAGAGAACAAACCCTTTTCTTACACATTTCAGAATGATTCATTTGTAACAATAAAGCAACGTTAAGTAGATATTTAGTTAATAAACTTTATTAGTGATTAGGATATGCGATAACGAATAACTTGATTAATATTCATTAACAATTTTGACATTCATGATATTAAAAGTATATTTTTTAAAAAAAAAGTTCTACTCTGACAACAGCACACATACAAAAAAAATCAATTTTATAGTTAAAGTTTTTTTTATAGTTAGAAATATACTAGTGTATGTTTTTCTTAGTGATAAACATTTTTTTTTTAAATTTGTGGATGATTATTATAGTTCCAACTTTTTAGTTTAGTCTTTTACATTCATTTAGATAGATTATGTTCTCATTTAACCCTCTAATGTATACTGTTGCCATATGGCAACAAGTTACATAATCCACTTTATTCTATTACAGTAGAGCTTCCTCTCGACAAATCTGTGTTTTTTCTTCTATTACATACCATTTTGAAGTTTTAGTTACTAATAACCCTCATAGATGACAGTAGAAAAGTTTATTCAAAATTAAAGAGTGAAGTTATTAACTGTTGTGAAATTACGTCTTTGGCAGTATTCAAAGTATAATAATATTAGTACAAAAAATACATTGTTTTGAAAAAAATAATTATAGGTCACAATAGGATTATTTTAAAGCATATTTAGTAGTTTTCTAGTCATTCTCATCAAAATTGTAATTTTGTAGTTGTTTTTTGCCATATGGGCAAAAATTTTAAAAATTGAAATTATAAATTCCAATGCAGTTAATTTTCTTTTTCAGTATTTTCCCCATAATGTATGAGTATTAAAGATACAAATATATTTTTTCGAGATGAAAAAAAAATTATGCATTACAGGGTTAAGTTAAATGGGACTTAAAACAACATCAAAGAGTTGCACTGTGAAAATCATCGATAAAGGCTTTTATATTTTTAGTAGAGCTGCAAATCGTAAGATAAAGTGAACTATTAATAACATGTGGAAATTTAATAAGTATTAAATTTTAAGAAGAAAAGTTCTTATTTTTTTTGTAATATTTAAACTTTTATGAATAATAATTTTGTGCTCCCCTGATTATTTCCTTGCAATATAGTTTCAACAATTCTAATTGTAGAAATTTGTTACTGTTTATTCAATATTAGTCATTAGAGAAGGAAATTTTCGTGCATTTTTTAAAAATTTAAATTAAGGAAAGTTTTCTCAAGAGCAACATATAATTAAAGAATTAAAAAAGCTTCTTAAACGTTATAAGAATAAAACTTTCAAAACTAGGGGTTACATTTTTAATCAATTATTTTTCATAAAAAAAGTTAATAAGTTAATTATCTTTTGAAGTTTAATTTTATCTTAAATACCAAAGCTTTACTCAATACACACAATTAAGTTAAAAAGAATCTAACTATTAGTTAATTGGAATGTTAAAAATACTTTTTTGTACAAATGTATATTTACAAATATTTTCAAGTGTACTTAGTCACGCCTAATAAAATCAAGACAATGTATTAATATCAAGGTAGTAAAGAGTTGATGAGCAAATAGAAAATGTAAAATCCGTCTTGGAGAATGTTTAATATACAAGCACGTGTTCCTTGTTGTATACTCCAATGTTAAAATCTCTTCTAATGGCACTCAAACTTGTCGTCATGGTTATATTTTTGTAGACTTAAACAGATCTTTTATTAAAAATTTTGACATTTTATGCAAGTCTTAAATGTTGAAAAAGTTTATTTTTAGATACTTCGAATCTCTTTTAAAAGGATCTTCACGAGATATAACAGCAAAGATAATGTTTGATGATGTAACCTATGAACACTGTATACGGTAATGGTTTTTTGTGAAAAACTTCATTCAATTAATTTTTTTTTGGTATTGATACTTTCAAGTTTCGCATAGTTACAAAGATAATGCTTTTTTTCAATATAAACAAAGCCTTCAAAAGTAGTAATATATCTCTGAGAACTCCATGATCTCGGACGCGTTGTTGGCCTGTCCCTTGTTGAACTGATGAAAATGAAACGTGATGCCATCGACTGTCTCTTCCTTCTTCCTGTTCCTCATGTTTGGTATCACCACGTCTTCCGCCAGCATCGAGTTCACGTGCAGTTCCAGTTCGCACTCGACCCCTTTCCTCACGTAGTACGTTTTCCTCAGCCTCAGTCTCACGTCTTTTTCCCTGGCGAGGCTGAAGCTCACCTGCATGTCCTCGCGCTCGATTTTGTCCTCCTGGATTTTGTACAGAAACCTCAGGTTGCCTTCGTATTTGGGCTGACGGACGGTGATGAAGTTCGAGTCCAGCCTCACCGGGAAACCCACGCCCACCAGAAAGATGTCGTGGTTGGTGACCGTGAACCGGATGCCGCAGACCCGGACGGGCCTCACCGGAGAGTGGAACCCGGCCGGTTTGAAGCGGTTGGCGACGAAGAAGTCCGCCGGGACAGTCCTCTTGGTCATGTCCGAGGACAGACCTTTGGGCATGGGGACGATCCCGGGGATGGCGAGGTTCATGAAGATGGCGTAGCACTCGTCCTTGGACAGCAGCCCCGTTCTTGGCCGGACCTTTGCAGAACTCCTCCGCTGTCATGGCCAGGAATCTCACGTGGGGCAGCACCGTGTCCAGGACGATCCTGAGGTTCTCCATCTCTATCTCGACGTTGCGTCTCTTGCATTCCTCCTCGGCCCACAGGTGCACGGCCGAGTAGAGCGAGAACTCGGAGTAGATGTTGAGATAGGGTCGCGCGACGATGGTCTCCAGCGTCGAGACGGAAACCGATGGGAAGGTGGTGCCGGTGAGGACGTGGTGCGTCTGTCTGTCGATGATGTTGAGGCACTCGTATATGAGGTGGTGCGCTTCCAACACGGCCGCGAACTCGTACACCTAGGGAAGTGAAATCAGCAGTGATAGTCAGATTAAAAAATTTCACATTCAATGGTTTAGTGCATCTTAAACTGTGGGTTAAACATTAAAAGTCATTCAACTCGGATGAAAAACGTTTTTTTTTTAACACAGGAGTAAAATGACTGCAAGACTTACGTATTTTCATCAACGAACCTCTTTGAAACTCTAAATCCATTTTTGTGCCACAATAGCTAAGAGAAGTCATTTCCTGAAAGCTTATTAGTTGCATTCAGAAAATGCTTTCTATAACCTTTTGTAGCACTAAGAAGGAGTTCTCTACCTTCTTAGAGTTTCGTTTTTTGTACTTCTGATTCGGTTATAAACATGTTTGAAACTAAGCCTTTTATATATATATATATATATATATATATATATATATATATATATATATATATATATATATATATATATATATATATATATATAATATATATATATATATATATATTTATATATATATATATATAATATATATAATATATATATATATGAGGAAAAAGTATTTCTTTTGCACATAAGATAGCGCTCATGTATAGTCATTATCATCCTGCTTTCCCTTTTGCTGAACATCTTATAGTGACTTTCTCTCATTAGATAATGTGCGCATTTTCATATAAATAGTGCAGAGTGAGGCAAACAAAAGTGGCCCCAGTCTAGAGATAGGAATACGTTGAAATGCTTGGAGAGAAAAACTTTTGAAGCCGCCTGAAACCTGTTTTTGCATTGGTTGGATCGAATTAGCTTCACATTTGAGCTACTCATAGAATAGTGGCGAGTTCATATCTTAGTTCGTATTGTATGAAGACGTTCCATAATGCAAATTTTGTGTCTTGCAATCAATTTAGAATGTTTTGTATTACCAAAAACAAAAAGGTTCGATTCTCTGGGATAAATTACGACCGAAACAAACAAATAATCACTAGTGGGAACTTTTCTTGATGAGCTCTACAAGCCTTTTATATTTCCTTTCAACTAGCTTCTCAAACCATAGCGTAGTTGCCGGAGAATAAGTCGCCAAGCGTTTGTTTGGGCTTAACATTGAAGGGACCAATAGCTTCAGTTAGCAAACCTGTTTTTGTAATGGTTTTTGACTTGGCAACATTTCTGTCGTAATCTTATACACCCAAAAAACTTCGTAAAAGTAAACAAACGCCAATCTAAAAAAAATTATTTTATCAAAATCCAAGTTCATTATGAAAGTTGTGGCTAAAAAAGCCGTGATATAAAATGTATGCCAATCTCTTGTGTAAAACTTCCTGGTCATAATAAGTAGTATAATTTAAGTTTTGCTGCCATAAAAATATTCCACTGTTTGAGGTTGGTGCCCCCCATCTTAACCACCCTCTATACCTTTATATAAATGTATTGAGATCATACATTTGTTAAAGTTTTTTTTAAAGTATCCTTCGTTATTCTGATTTAGTAATTCAAGTTCATTTGCGTGATTTAAATTTTTAGGGGGATTAAGTTGTGCACCAACCTCAAACAGTGCAATATTTTTATGTCAGCAAAACTTAAATTATACTACTTATTATGACCAGGAAGTTTTACACAAGAGATTGGCATACATTTTATATCACGGCTTTTTTAGCCACAACTTTCATAATGAACTTGGATTTTGATAAAATAATTTTTTTTAGATTGGCGTTTGTTTACTTTTACGAAGTTTTTTGGGTGGATATCAGTAGTTTTTTTTTTAAATAACAAAAGATACAGACACAATACGACTACAAAAAGACGACATGATTTCAATGTTTATAGAGAGTTGTATAACTTCTGAGAACCAAAGAAATGTTATTTCTTACTCTTCATAGAAAAAGCAAAGTGTTTAAAAAGTTTGAGCTAATATGAACTGAATCTGACAACCAAATATGACTGTTTACATTTATAGATCAAGATCAACCATTCCATTATCGCTGTTGATATATATTTTTTAGATAAACGCCAAAACTTTTTAATGAAGCGTTCCGTTTATTAATTAGAATTCCAAAGTTTTTTCAGTCTGCTGATTCATATATTTGATAAATCATTTATTTTAGAAACTGTAATATCGGTTTGTTCGTTGTGTTTTTGAACTCTGACGCTCTTTGATGAAAATATAGCAGACCTCGGTTGGCGCAGTCTCGGGAAGTAATACGGCCGCTAAGATGGCTAAGTTAATCGCGCAACCGTACCGCCATAGATAATATCGATTTTAATTAATTAAAAATAGAAAAAAAATGTTTTTGAAACTTCAAACCTACAAAAGGACCTGAACTGGGGCATTCTCAATCGTTTAGTAGAAACAGCTTAAGGGAAGAAATCTCCCCTGTCACATCTGTAACTGAAAAATAGGAACAGTTTTAATAACCGAATCTTCATTATCGTAACGTTCCCGTTTGTTATTTTCAGGAACAGTTTCTAGATGACGTTTTATTCCAGACCAGCGGGTGACCGAGCTCTGCTCGGAGAAAACAGGTATCGAAGCTAACTCGAAGATTTAAATTTTCAATTATGATTTATCAAAACAATACATACCATAAGAAAATTTGTGAAACCATTGGTGAAAAGATAACCAGTTAAAGTTAATGTGACCAGATTTTCAAAATCAAAAAGTGAGACACTCCATCACCCCCCCCCCTCCCCGGTGTATTTTTTAAGTATTTTTTTATGCACATAATAGTCCCTTCACACAATTACACACTTGGTATAAGAAAGATAAGGAAGGCGCGTTCAACAGCAGCAGTGGTTCCAGGCAAACAGAAACCATACTCCACCAATTTGTTGATGACTTTAACTTCATTTAACAATTTCTAAAGACGTCATAGCGTTTTACAACGATTATTCATAAAAAAAAGTCTATTTTATTTACAATTTCCTCGTTTTTCGGGACATTGCGGGACTTTTACAAAAAAGCGGGACTGTCCCGCCAAAAGCAGGACGTCTGGTCACATTAGTTAAAGTGCACCATTGTAAACAAAGTTAGAGTTTGGAAAGGGAACTATTCTATACAAAGGTAAAGTTTTAAAAGTCCATAGGAAATGAAATGTAATTGATAATTGGCCTTTTCGTTTGAAAAGCAACGAAAATGTCGAAATGTGGTAAACATTCCATTTCCTACTTCATTCAACTGAAAAATAGGAACAGTTTTAATAACCGAATCTTCATTATCGTAACGTTCCCGTTTGTTATTTTCAGGAACAGTTTCTAGATGACGTTTTATTCCAGACCAGCGGTGTGACCGAGCTCTGCTCGGAGAAAACAGGTATCGAAGCTAACTCGAAGATTTAAATTTTCAATTATGATTTATCAAACAATACATACCATAAGAAAATTTGTGAACCATTGGTGAAAAGATAACCAGTTAAAGTTAATGTGACCAGATTTTCAAAATCAAAAAGTGAGACACTCCATCACCCCCCCCTCCCCGGTGTATTTTTTTTAAGTATTTTTTTATGCACATAATAGTCCCTTCACACAATTACACACTTGGTATAAGAAAGATAAGGAAGGCGCGTTCAACAGCAGCAGTGGTTCCAGGCAAACAGAAACCATACTCCACCAATTTGTTGATGACTTTAACTTCATTTAACAATTTCTAAAGACGTCATAGCGTTTTACAACGATTATTCATAAAAAAAAGTCTATTTTATTTACAATTTCCTCGTTTTTCGGGACATTGCGGGACTTTTACAAAAAAGCGGGACTGTCCCGCCAAAAGCAGGACGTCTGGTCACATTAGTTAAAGTGCACCATTGTAAACAAAAAAGCGGGACTGTCCCGCCAAAAGCAGGACGTCTGGTCACATTAGTTAAAGTGCACCATTGTAAACAAAGTTAGAGTTTGGAAAGGGAACTATTCTATACAAAGGTAAAGTTTTAAAAGTCATAGGAAATGAAATGTAATTGATAATTGGCCTTTTCGTTGAAAAGCAACGAAAATGTCGAAATGTGGTAAACATTCCATTTCCTACTTCATTCAACTGAAAAATAGGAACAGTTTTAATAACCGAATCTTCATTATCGTAACGTTCCCGTTTGTTATTTTCAGGAACAGTTTCTAGATGACGTTTTATTCCAGACCAGCGGGTGACCGAGCTCTGCTCGGAGAAAACAGGTATCGAAGCTAACTCGAAGATTTAAATTTTCAATTATGATTTATCAAAACAATACATACCATAAGAAAATTTGTGAAACCATTGGTGAAAAGATAACCAGTTAAAGTTAATGTGACCAGATTTTCAAAATCAAAAAGTGAGACACTCCATCATCCCCCCCCCCCTCCCCGGTGTATTTTTTAAGTATTTTTTTATGCACATAATAGTCCCTTCACACAATTACACACTTGGTATAAGAAAGATAAGGAAGGCGCGTTCAACAGCAGCAGTGGTTCCAGGCAACAGAAACCATACTCCACCAATTTGTTGATGGCTTTAACTTCATTTAACAATTTCTAAAGACGTCATAGCGTTTTACAACGATTATTCATAAAAAAAAGTCTATTTTATTTACAATTTCCTCGTTTTTCGGGACATTGCGGGACTTTTACAAAAAAGCGGGACTGTCCCGCCAAAAGCAGGACATCTGGTCACATTAGTTAAAGTGCACCATTGTAAACAAAGTTAGAGTTTGGAAAGGGAACTATTCTATACAAAGGTAAAGTTTTAAAAGTCATAGGAAATGAAATGTAATTGATAATTGGCCTTTTCGTTGAAAAGCAACGAAAATGTCGAAATGTGGTAAACATTCCATTTCACACTTCATTCAACTCGATAGGTATAACAACCATACGTTAAATGTTCAAGATCGCAAAAAATCGCCAATGAACAGAATAGAACTAAAATCGTCTGCTGATTGGAACTAAAAAAATATTCATGTTACCCTTTCTGTAAAACTCAATTAAGTTTAAAGCAAGGTTGAATTTATTTAAATTTGAAAAATTAAAATCTTAACTAAACATTCATAGATTAAGCCGAGGCTTATAGCTTTAGCAGATGGCATCAGAAAAGTAGCCATTTTGGTGAACTAATGAAGTTTGAAAATATCCTATCTGTAACTCCGAACTTCTTAACCGTAGCGCTTCAAAACTTGTGCCAATCGATTCGTCGTGGCCAAAAACCCCAGACCCCCAAGTTTACCGGAGTTTATTAATTCTGGGGCGATTTTCGACTTGGCACCAATTCCTCGTATTATAGTATAAGATGTATTGTTTTCGACACATTTCGAGATTACATCGCAGCTGTTATTTTTAGTGAACCACATCCGTCTTTTATGACTAGTTTTTTTTCACTTTTGTCGGCATATTTAATTTCAATTTACTTTTATTAAACTAAAAAAATATCCAGCCTATTCAAGAAAAAACAATAACCAAATACAATTCTTAGATTACGGTTATGTACTACAATACAAACATTTAGTAACAGCTCATGTTAAAAAATGTAACTTTAATAATTAAATATTACTTTGGCATAATAAATATTCCTCAATAAATTTTAGAAACAAATATCATTTCTTTTTATAAAAAAATAAGCAAAGATTACTTTGACATAATTAATTATTCCTCAATAATTTTTAGGGATAAAATATATTTCTTACTTTTTATGAAGAAAAAACCAACAAAACTATTTTTTAATGGTATTGGTAACTGAATATGGCAACCAAATTGGCAAATATGACTGTTTGTTTACATTTCTGGATTGATTCATACACTCGAGTTATTCATTTGTTTTTTTTAAATAAAAATGCCAAAAATTTGAAATGAAGAGTTTCCGTTTAGTAATTAGATTTTTTTTAAATCTGTCTATTCAGATATTAGATTAATCAATTATTTTAGAAGCTGTAATAATAACTTAATAGTTAACAGCGCTGCTATGCGGCTCTTCGATGAAAATACAGTAAACCTTGGCTCGTTTTCGGAGGTACCTGGCCGCTAGGATGGCTTGTTTATCGCACATTCATACCGCCATAGGTAATATAGATTTTAATTAATTAAAAATAGAACGAGTTCTTTTTGAAACTTCAAACCTATGAAAGGGGCTTAATTGGAGCATTCTTAATCTTTTAGTAAAACCGCTTCCAGATTAATGGTCTAGTAATGGCTGTAGGTCACTTCAAAAATTAGGTCAAAATTTGACTAAAACTGCTCGAAAGATTTCATTTTCGAAAATTTCCATATTTTTTTTCTCCGCTGTTTTTGACTCTAGAATAACCAAAAAATTTTTATTGAAAGTAATCTACGAAACCTCTTTACTGTATTTTTTTTATTGTTCTACGAAGTTTAGTTTGCCTGGTAGAAAATAAAATCCATTTCGCTGTTAACATAGCGAAATGTTTTCTGTATATATACAAAACTGCCGTTTAGCCCTTGGCGTCATTTTGAGATTGGCGGGCGGAACGACCGTTCCGTCTGATCCACGTTGGGGCACTTTTATTTGCCTCACCCTGTATAATAAGCATTCTTGTCAATATATTCAGTACCTGACAGACGTTTTTCGGCGATACATGTGCCTCGATGAAGACGAAGCACTCTCTTAATAGATGTGGCAGGAGATACTTCTTGGCTGCGTAAGCTGTCAGCATAGCATCCTCTACTGTTGATAAGTTCAGAGTGTCCGTGTAAGCGTACCTGAAAAATGATTCCGGTTAGTACTTAAAAGGGCCAGAAGTAAGAGTTATATTTTACCAATCTTGGTGATATTGTATATCTTTGGAAGTTACAATGTTTTTGGCATATATTTTCCACGATTTAGTCTAACAAATTCCCGTGTATTGTTAATAATTTAATAATGGCAGATATAAATCTGAGTGTGATATATTTCCAAGATGCCATTTGCGATTTTGTTGAATTCCAGTCAAATACTGTCTTTTTAACATGATTTATAAATTCAGTATAATTCTATAATTTAACAATTTATGTTTACATTTTTAAATACAAGTAACTAACAACTTTCAAAAACACCCAATTTTGATATGAAAAAAAGCTAAAATAATATTTTTTTTTTTATCAAAGTTGTGTTCTGAGTTGGATCTAAGTGTTTTATAACTAAATGATTAAAAATTATGCATATTTATAAACAAATTTTGAACCTAAAATGTATATTCTAAAATTTCCGCTTAAAATACAGTGTATAACCGGAACCTATGTCTATAACGACTCCAACCTCATAAAAGACATAAAAAGGCATATCACTCTGATATCATATAAATAACCAACTAATTAAACAGTTATATTATCTTTTATAACTCATTACCACAAAATATTGACAAACATCTTTAAAAATATGTATATTTGAGAAATCTTAAAGATGATGTGTAATTTATTCCTTAAAAATATGTCATTTAAATTACTAATAATTAAGCAGTTCTATTTGAGTTTATAATTTATTCCCACCAGATATCGGCACTATATACCGTTCTACATATATCTCAAGACAATTTTGTTGCTTAGTAAAAAAATATTAAAATAATAGTATAATTCTTGTTTAAGTTCAGTATCGATCTTGCCCATCGACCCAGTTAAGGCCGAAACCCGGAGGCAAACAATGTGGTTGTGTTAAGGGGGGAAAAGTAAATCGAACCAATAATAGTTAAATATTAAAAGCGTGACGTAGGCGGAAATGGGTTCGTGCATGATGCACTTGAGCGCACTTGGCCTACATCGGGACGATTCCCCGAAAATATCACCACTCTAGGGAGAAGTGAGTATCGTTTGATGCAATAGGCCCCTTTTTCTCGAAATGTATTTCAATAATGAAAGCTTTAGCTCATTTTTATGTTGACTTTTGATGTTTACAATATCAACAATGCAAACTTACGAGTGACCTGAATATTTTACCAAGCAACAAAATTGTCTTGGGATATATGTAGAACGGTATATAGTGTCAATATTTGGTGGGAATGAATCATAAACGAAAATATAAGTGCTTAATTATTTAGTTATTCAAATGACATATTTTTAAGGAATAAATTACGCATCATCTTTAAGACTTCTCAAATATGCATATTTTTAAAGATGTTTGTCAATATTTAGTGGGAATCTATAATAATAAAAGAAAGAGTCTGTGTGTCTGTCTGTGTGTATGTCTGTGGATCGCAAAAGACCTACTTAGACTGCTCTAAAAAATTCGAAATTATTAATATAGATTCCTTTTAATACCTACGTGTGCACCTGAGGCTTAGATTTTTCATATTTGATTGAAATTTTTAATTAATATAAATAGTTTCAAAAAAAACGTCATCCACGTGGGATTGCGGGACCAAAACAGGGCTTGAAAATACATGGTCCGGGCTGAAACGGGGGCTTGACGCCATCCTCTATTAGTTTGATTGAGATATGCGCTCGCCCTAGGGCTGCTTAATCCTCTATTAGTTTGATTGAGATATGCGCTCGCCCTAGGGCTGCTTCATCCTCTATTAGTTTGATTGAGATATGCGCTTGCCCTAGGGCTGCTTCATCCTCTATTAGTTTGATTGAGATATGCGCTTGCCCTAGGGCTGCTTCATCCTCTATTAGTGTTTGCTCTTTTAGGTGCGCATGCGCCAACACGAATTTAATTTTGTTTTAATTTTGAGTCTATTTTTACAAGGTAAGTATGCCTCTAAAAGGAAGCAATGCGAAGTTAACGGGTTCCCAGTAAGGCGGGACCATACTGCTAGTGAGTTATAAAAGATAATAGAACAATTAGTTGGTTATTAATATGGCATCAGAGAAATATGCCTTTTTATGTCTTTTATGAGGTTGAAGTCTTTATAGACATAAGTTCCGGTTATACACTGTATTTTAAGCGGCATAATTTTAAATTATACATTTTAGGTTCAAGTTTTGTTTATAAATATATACATAATTTGTAATCATTTACCTCTAGTTTATACCGTTATGTCCGGCTACTTCGGTATGTAGGGGTACTTAAGTCAAACTTTTTTACACAGTAAAAAATTGGAATACATGTTCACTAATAGTTTTACAAATGTTCAAGTAACAATATTAACTACTTAAAATACTATTTTAAGTTTTGTATTACGGAGTAAAAGTCCTACTAACTTTAGGGAGTAACATTACGTCACAAAAACGGAGGAAACTTGACGCTTCCTCCTAATTTTACTATGCAACATTTCTCTGTAAACAAAGTAGCAGCACATACTGCCACTGGTTTTATTGAGTTGAATACATTACATGGACGATACGTGTGCGATACTCGATTTTACAGAAGGCATTTTGACAATACTGTAAACACTTTTTTGTCTATTACATTCTTAAAATTATGAGTTATCTTGACCTTACCATTCAATTCACAGTTGAAATTGAGGAAAATACTAATTTTCCATACTTATATATTTTTATTACAAGAGAAAATAACCAGTTTTCCACGAGTTTTTCTTGTATGTCATATGCTGCATCTTTGCCACCTCATTTTCAATGTTTTGTCATCCTTATAAACAAAAACTGCCGGTATTTAACACTTTTACCAACCTTTCGATAAACATTTGTTCGCGACTGTAATCTTGATAAATCAGTAGAATCATAGTTTTTATGTATCAAACCCATATATGAGGATCGAGGATAAAATACTAACGTCATTGGCATGATAGCAAAAACAATATATCCTAAGAGCAAATAAAATGTCTCTCCCCCAATTCTGAAGAAAAACAATTTCAATGGATTTTTATTCCATATTATCCTCTAATCAGTAACATTATTGGAAACATTTTTAAAAAGTTCTAATTTAAAATTAGTTTCTCTTTTACAAACCAATAAAATTTCCGATCTGAAAGACTTCATTGATGCTTTGAATAGCTGGGATATTTACAAAATGCCTTTTTCAAATTCTCTTTATGAAATTAGACAAATATTATAATTTTTTGTTTCTTTTAAGTCTCTGGATTTCTACTTAAGTTGTTTGTTTCTCCAGACACTAATAAATGAAACTAATAAACATTCAATTATAACATAAATTTGTATCAGATTTTTACTGTCAATCGGGAAAAATACACCTTAAGATACCAACTTACCTAATAATATTTTCATGTTCCATAGTTTTTTTATTTGCAACATCAATGAAATAATTCAAATTTTCAGGCTACAATGATTTGCTTTTATTGGTCAATGAATTATCCGAATTTGTTTACTCTTGGGCATTTGATAAAACACAAAGTTCCCTATGCTTACTGTTACGAGAACAATTTTATCTCAATGTTTTGTAATTCGAAATCTTTTCATTTAAGGATAACCTTCAACGCAATGATTCTTAATCCCTCCAATGATTACTAATACGACAATAATACAATTGATAAACATATAAGTACTTAATTATCCAGCACATCAATTTATTCGCAATTAAAGATTTTAATCTTTAATACATTGACTGCGTGGTGAGGTATCTATGGAAAAAAGGACCTCCAAATGTTAAAAACTTTTGCTATTTCATGATCGGCTGCAGCCAACAATACAAATTTTGAAGAGTATCCATAGTTCATTAACACTGTCAGCCACTGCACCAATGTGATAATATAATCCCTAGGTTCCTTCGATATTTCCTTTAACCAACAGGCCAATATTTCAGCACTTTTTTATGTTTACATCATAACGTCATTAATGAATTATAAAATTATTTAGTAAATTGAGTGAAATGGGATCCAACTTTAATAAGTTCTGGACAGCAATCTATTTCTCAAGAAATTAACTTTTGGATACTAGGTGGTTTCCAGTGCACACACAAATATGACAAACATCGATTGAACTTATGTAATTCAGGCAACATCAATTAAGTTAATTGTTTAGAATAGAACCATCAATGTTCATAAAAACATAGTTTTCAAACTTGAAAACATCTAACTATAACGCAAAATTGGGGACACTTATTTTCACATCCAGTAGTAAGAGTAGTTTCCTACAGTTAGAAGTTCATCTAACATCTAACTAGTATTTTCACATCTAGTAGTAAGAGTAGTTTCCTACAGTTAGAAGTTCATCAACAAATGAAATCAATATAATCCACAGTTTGGTTACTATTGATGTTATCTTGCAAAAATAAACGCATCCATTAGTTATTTCGACCCAAATTGGTCCAAAAGATATAGGTTAAGGAATATTAAGGTCAACAGCTAATTTCTTAAGAAACTAAATGAGTTTCTGGAGAGCAGCAAAGCGTCTGTCCGCCAAAGCTTACCTCAGCAAGTTCTCGAATCCGATGGGCGCCAGGTCCGTGATCCTGATGACCTTCGACTTGTCGGCCATGTCCCCGTAGAACATGGCCTCGAAGACGGGCGAGGTCATGGCCAGTAGCACCCTATGTCCGACATACTTCTTGGAGGCGGAGGGCGGGCCGACGATGAACGTCACGTCGCTGAGGGCGGTGTTCTGGAGCAGGGACGAAGTCCTCTGCAGCACTTTCTCGCTCTCCATGGCTACCTGGAGACACGCCTATCCACCTTCTAAATGGTCATTTCACTGAGTCACCCCCTCCTGGAACACAAGGGATAGTCAAATTAGCCTATATTGGAATATCTGTGGCAAAGTGGCGTAAGTAGTTAGGTACATTTTTAAATGTCATTGTGTCATGATGTCTGTACCTCAGACCCAGAAAGGTATAACTTCTATGTCAAATGTATTGGAGCTATTAAAACTTTACCTCTGATTAAGACTTAAAACTTTACCTTCCATTAAAATTGCTGTCAGTTGATATCTATCAAGCATGAATTCCACATACCAATAAGTCATGAATTTAAAAACACAAATCAGCGTGCTCAATGTTTTTTTTTTAATATATGTCTCTTCAATCTTTAATCAATTTAACCATAGATAAAACTCCTAATTTGAAGATCTTGGGAATCTAAAAGTATATTTTCTCTAAACTTTTGATATTGTAGCTCTGATATACAGATATTAAAATTGTTCTCAATAGATGTAAAATATCAATAAATAATTCAATCAACTTGCAACAAATATGAATTCCACAGAACAATATATAAATCATGAATTCATTTAACTAAGATATCAAGCACGTTTAGATAATTAAATCCAAAATTTGACAGCAGTCGATGCCCAAAGATCGAATTTCCATAAGAATGTTGGGTATTTTTTAGTTGATTCTCCTGAAAATCCTCTTATGGCCGATGTGCCGCTTTTCCACGCAAGTGCCGATATCTAAATGGTCATTTCAAACAAATCCCGCAAAAACATAGAGAATCCGGGCAGATTACACCCGCTATTAATTCCACGACCCAGATTATTCCTACGGGGCTGATTACAGAGGGGGGTTACCTCGAGCGAAAAGCAATTTTAGCCATGGACGGTCTGCGTTTCTGTTTTGCATAAAAAAGATAGGAAGAGGGGACGTCCACCAAATGCTCCGCTGACCTGGATACACATTTATCTCGAAATTATGCTGACCCAGTTCTGTTTCTTCAATTATGTTTAGAATAGTTTTGCTTGTCATAATGTATATCTTGTTTTTAGATTAGCATGTTTCGGGTTTTTGAATTATGAACTACTGTAAATACCTCCCATTTTCAGCCATGATAATAACGCACCATCATTTATATGGAAGATATATTTTAATGCAACTCAGTTATCACACGTTAAAGATGGTTAATCTACTAAAAGAATTATGCACTTTTAATTATCGTAATGTGTAGGCGTTGTTTGTAATATTTCATTTCGTAAAAATAGGTTTTGAGGCATAAAGTTTTCGTAGGATTAATGTTATATCTGATATTAACATTTTTAGAAGCTCTATGCTTGCAAATATATTTATGCTACAGAATACAGCATGCATAGTATAACGTGATACTTAACAAAGTATATTGTAGTGGCGTAAAAGTTAATGAAATGCGATGAACATGGATTTTTCCCTTTAAGTTATTTTGATTGCATTTATATATTATTAAAATCTATTGTACCTATTAGTTTAATATATGTACGTGAAACTAAACTTTCTCAAATGATTACATATTTATGTACCCATTTGGTTTGGTTTTGGTTGAGTCAACATCCCACAACAGCTCTTAAGCTGCGTCAAGACTTTTGGTCCGGACGAATTTAAATAGCAGCCCTAAATATACAATATTAAATTGTTTACACAAGTATTAATTAAAGCTACAAAACATTGAAATAGTTTCCAGTTTTAATTAATATTTACATGATAAATGAAGAAGCTGCATCTATCTTCGTTTCACTTTTTTTCTTTCTAAACTAAAAAAAAAACTAAACTTCCCTTCGCAGCAGCCCATTACTGGGCCAAGGCCTGCCGTTCCCATTTCAGCTTTCGTGGTCTGGCTTTGGGGTGCTAGGCATATGTCCCGGTAAGGTGGTCAGCCTCACGCGGAACCCCACCAGTGTTTAGTTCCCAAGCATGCTTGGTACCCATTTTATCGACCCACTCAAGGGATGAAAGGCTGGGTCAACCTCGCCCAGTTCAGGATTCGATCCCCGGACCTGTGGCGCGGCAATGCGAAGCACTACCACTAGGCCACTGGATCTCTTTTTTTCTATCTAAAACCCTTAATTAAGATTTTTTAAATCAAATTTAATTGCACTCTTAAAATGCGAATTACTCTATTAAAAAGCCTCAATATAATACATTGTTAATCCCATCATGATCAATATATTAAAGAATTTACTTTTTATCAGCTTTTTTTACATATTTTATTTAATACTTTTGGAAACATCACGTTATTTTAATTGCCGTATTGATGTTTGTAGATAAGATATATACAAATAAGATATTTATTTAAAATACTACAACTTATTACTAAATATATTAAGAAAATTATTTGAAATTATTCAGAAAAAGATAACGAAAAAAGCTATTATTTTTAATGTGATGTTTATTAAGAACTATGTCAAAACATAACCATATTACAGTGCATCTTAACAAAATTCATCCAATTCTATAATTCCATGTAAAAACAGCAAAACTTTACTACAACCAAACAAAAAAAATCGGTTGAGATTTTTTGCGATAGGTAAAATTCTAACTGCAAAAAGATTGAAATTTTGGTTCTATAAGACTTTTTCAAATTTTATTTTTTAAAAAAATATTAAAAGTGTTTATTATATTTGTAAAGAAAAAAAGATTATTTTGAATGTAATTTCAGTGTTAAGACTTAAAAAGTATGATGCGTAGACCTTAGTATTTGACGCTTTCATTCTTGAAAACTTAAGGATCCAAAATGTAATTATTTCAGGGTTATGTTAAACTCAAGCATAGTAAAATTCTTTTTAAAATTAAGAACACTATTTATTGTATGATATAGTAGTCGCTACGGTGTAATGGTCAGCAAGCTCGGACCCGGTATGGGTTCATATGCAATTAAGGTTGATTGGGTTTGAATTATCGTCGCACTAGAGCTACACGAGGGCTATTGGCAACGGGCGTCGTATTTTAGAACCACAGTCAGGTGACGAGCCAACCCCTTAATAGGCACCCAACGCAACCGTTAAGGGCGACATCGTACGCAGCGTTAGGACTTTGAAGGACATTAAACGTGCACTCCCTTACACGGGGTATTATTCGTCGGACATTTTTAGCTGCACGGGCCGTTTATAGGTCGGCAGCTATTTTGGCGATGCCCGGACCCGAACCTGGGACCTTCCGCATGCTAAGCGAGTGCTTAACCGACTGGGCTCCCCAGCCCCTTATGCAATTAAGATATGACATGGATTCACTCAGCCCTTCATTCTACCGTGGTTGATAATTAGAGCTTAGTGGAAGAACGAGCTAACTAACAAAAAGGTGAAAAAGAGAAAACGAGATTTGAAGGTTTCGTCTGCCCTTCAATAAAAACAGCACTTTCAAAATTCAAAATATATACTTTACTTACACTCTTACAACAAAAGAGTGAAATCCACTCGTATAGGAGAAGAGCATTTTCGACACTGGAAAGGAGTGAAAATTAACTAAGACTGAGTTAAAATCACTCGTTTGGAGTGATCCTGTCGGAGTTTTAACTAAACAAAAGAATGAAATCCACTCCATTGGGATAAGTGCATTTTCGACTCTGAAAAGAGTGAAAATTAACTCAGACTGAGTTAAATTCACTCGTTTGTTTTAAGAGTGTAAGGTTTATAAAAAATTGGGAGTCTTGTTATCTTTAAAAGGAGGGGATGGAGCATATTCATTCACACAAAAATCTAAATTTTTTTCACAAATGTTACTTAGCACGTTCTTCCGCTAAGCTCTTCAAATGAAGACTAAGTGTGCTTGGGAAGTTAACTAATATCCATCGTTGCACTAGCTACTCGGCTTAGACAATAGCTAAAATTAACACCTCAAGCTCAGAGGCTACAAACGAAGATGGGTACCACCTCATGAGTCAGTAGACTTGGATATATTTTAATTTATAGTGAGATATAAAGTGCATAAATACGTGTATTGTTATATATAGACCAAAATTTCATAAGCTAAAATTTTATCACACAAAAAAATATTATATTTCTTAAAATCATGCGGAATCATTGATTTTTATTATTAGGTAATTTTTAACAATTAATTTTGCATTATTATCTGTTAGTGCTATTGCTGACCATCAAAAACAAGAAAATTATCTAAAAAAATAATACCTAATATTTAAGTAGTAAGGATATAACTATACCTGAGCTTCTGAAAATACGAGCAACTTTTCTTGAAAATTAAACGTTTATCAAGTTAAATAAAATAAAATTTTAATTTATGCATAAAAAATCACCAATGAATATCTCATTATAATGTTTAGAATATTACAATAAATCATAATTACCTCAGTTGAAATTATCCCCTATAATTAATATCCTTTTCGGAAACTCGGAAAATTAAAATTAAACTCGGTTATTTGTACAGTAGACGCCGCTTAATGTGATCACGGTTAATGTTATCAATAGTTTAATGTTATCAAAATCGCTTAGTCCCGTCCACTTATATCAAAATACTTTAAAAAATCATCGTTTATTGTAATCAAATGTTAGTTTATTGTTATCAGTTTGTATGTAAATTTTATTTTCCTGAAATCAACAAAAACAATAAGGAAAACTTTTTTTGTTTAAAATGCTTCCTGAAAAATACCAAAAGTCCAAACGGGGCTCGTATTTATATTATATTTTAGACACGTGTTAGAGGGGGGGGGGGGGTTGCGATTTTCAGTCTAGCATTGTAAAATTCAGTAGAACTGCAAATTGTATTGTTTTCTGCAGTTCATCATTAAATATGGTAAGTTTTCTAACTAGTAATTCTTTTTCTTTAGTGTGCAATAATTGCTTTATAAATACTATCGAGAGTTACAGCAACAACTCCTAATTTAAAATTAATTTTTATTTTAATACGTTTGTAAAAAAAAAATTTAGATTAAACTTTTTTTCGTGTATTGTAATCGATCGGTTATTGTTATAAAATCACGTTCATCCCGATGTGATCACATTAAGCGGCGTCTACTGTATAATAAACTAATTAAGTGGAATATCTTTTTGGGGCCAAGAGAAATTTTTCTGCAAAGAAGCCAACTCCTAGGATTTTATCAGATTGATTCAAAAAATATTTTAAACAGGCTATTTTGCTTCAGCCTTTTTTTTTTGTTGTCATAATTGAACTGCAAAATAAATTTTAAGACTTAAATAGTTCCTGAAACGAAACAAAAACCCTGCAATCAATTACAATACATAAGTTTCAGATAATTACTTGTATTTAAATTAAGTATATGAAACACAATTTACTTTGTAAGTTGTTCTGTAAATCTCGTTTTACGACGAGGGTAGTTTTACCGCAAAGAAGCCAACCTTGGGCGTATCATCAGATTTAGGAATGTAATAAAAGTGAGAATTTATTTAGAAATATTAACTAAAATTCGTAGTTAGCTGCAAGTTATTTTTTGCGAAATCGATATTTTCTGCAGGAAAGCCAACACCTTGTGACTATAGTAGGATTAAGGATATTGAAAAATAACGATTTCTATTGTTATAAACGAAACAAAAATATTTAATTAGATATTCTGTAAAGTTTGTTTTTCGACATAAAGATTCTTGCTGCAAAAAATCCAAAAATTTTCTATCAAGTTGCAATGGTTAAGGTTAATATTAAGGAAATTGGATAACATCCAACTTTGTTAATTATACGATACACAATTTATTTGTTAGTTGCTCTGTAAATCTTGTTTTACGGCACGAAGATTCTTGCTGCAGGAAAGACAAGTCTTTGTGATTAGTTGCGAAGGTTAACCTCTAATACATACTGTTGCCGTTTGGCAACAAGTAATATAATCCAATTTATCCTATTAAAGTAGAGCTCCCTCTCGACAAATTTGTGTGTGTGTGTGTTTTTTTCATCTATCACATTCCATTTTGAAGTTTTAGTTACTAATAATCATCATAGATGACAGTAGTAAAATTGTGTTCAAAATTAAAGAGTAAGGTTACTAACTGTTGTGAAATTACGTTTTTGACAGCATTTAAAGTATAATAATAGTATTACTAAATACAAATAAATTGTTTTGAAAAATTAATTATAGTTAAAGAGGGTAATTTTGAAATATATTTAGTAAGTTTTCTAGCCATTGTTATCAAAATTGGAATTTTGTAGTTGGTTTTTATCATATGGAAAAATTTAAAAATTGAAATTATTTGAATTCTAATGCAGTTAAATTTATTTCAGTATTTTCCCCATAATGTATGAATATTAAAGATACATATATATTTTTGGGACGAAAAATAACATGCATTAGTGGGTTAAGGAAATTGAAAAACATTAATCTTTGGTAACTATGAGAAACTTACTTTGCATTATTTGCGTAGTATATATCGTTAAAGTAGGCGAATACCCGAAATTCAAAAATTTTTACTATTACTTTAATCTTTTCCAAATTTGGCATAGTGATTTCAAATATAATGAACAATGCTTTTTGGGCAATTTTTTTTATTTAAATATAATTTATTTATTTTAAACGGTGTTTTTTAACTAAAAAAAGGGGGTTACGCCAACACTTCTAGCATAAAAAGTTTTACATTAATTTACCTGCAATTTTTCGCAGATGCTATTTCAATATATATCTGTGCCATGAACCTCTAACATCTGGTGTAAATATGCAAGTTTTTTTCAAAAAAAAATTCCAAGTGTAAGTTAATCGAAAAAAAATCCTTTTTTTGTGGTTAATTTAGAACATTTTTCTCAATAACTTTTTTTTCTTGTAATTTGTATGTAACTCTAGAGGGTCATTGCATGTATCAGTTCAAAACGAAGAATTTAACACATAATAAAATGAAAATTCAATGTGGTAGACTTGTTGGTGTAAACCTCTTTTTTTAGTAGAAAAACACCGTTTAAAATAAATAAATTATGTTTAAATAAAAATAAAAGCCTAAATAGTATTATTCATTATATTTGAAATCACTATGTCAAAATTGGAAAAGATTAAAGCAATAGTAAAAATTTTAGAATTTTGGGAAATTTTGGGTATTCGCCTACCTTAAACGACATGGTGACAATTGCTGCAGAAAAGCCAACTTCTTTCGATTAGTGAGTTTAAGAAAATTGAACCGAAAACATTTATTTTCGTTAAATATACAAAAAAAACGTTTACTATTTTCGTTAATTATTACAAAACACAATTATTTTGTTAGTTACGCTAATAAAATATTCGGATTTTGTTAGGGCAACCTAGCTCTGACAAAAATCTGCGTAAACCCTGTTCTGCGATGTTCCAGTGACATCACTAATGTAAATTATATTTGTGTTTTTTACGTTTTTGCCTATAACAGGACGAAACAAAAATCGAATCCTAACAAAACTACTTTGCTACACAACCCCCATTCTAAATTGAGCTTGGCTAATAAACGACTAGACTCCAGCCAGCATAAAAATGGTGTTTCCAGATTAAATGCTCCTCAACGTAATGGCTACTCATCATTTTCATTGGGGAAAGCTAACAAAAAGAAGATAACATGTTATAAAAGAATACTGCATATCGAAATGAGCCACATCTGTGCCAAGAAAACTAAATGACGGGAATAGTGACGTAATCAATGACCACGCCCACCAGACGGATGATTGACGTCGACCAAGCACTTTCTGGTTGGTTAGTTTTTGTACTTTCATGGCTTGGATTCTAATTGTACCGATTTTGAGGAATGGAATTGTGGGCACTTGAGAGTTAGTGACGCGATAACGTACATTTTTCAGCGAATGAAGAAAAATTAGACGATATCTTTGTTTCGGAATAAGGGTATTTGATTGTCATTAATTGTGGGATGGCTAAAACTGAGGTATAATTGTCTTTCACCTCACATATAATGAATGACTGTACCGCAGCCAGGGCAGTCCAATAGAGCCAATATGGCTGTTATTATCAATCAGAATTTCAGACACTATTTAAAAAACATTTTGGATGATAAACATTGCAACGGACAAAATATAAAGAAAAACACAACTAAGAGTTCTAGGCCTGTAATGGCTGTATTTTATAATCTAGTAATTGTAAATAAATTAAAAGAGGACACAATGTTTAAAATCAAAAAATTTCAAAATGAAGACGGGACGCGTTTTGGGGTCCATGTTTATTAATTCAGATTTTCAAAACTTTTTATAAATTTCCTTTGACAAAAAAAGTTAATTTCATAGTGCATTATATTTTATTTTTAGATAAAGTGTAATTCTTTTTTACAAAATTAAATGTAAGTAAAAATAAATTAACGATATTTCAAAAGATTTTAATAACATATTAAATCAGCAACAACTAAAAAAAATTTAAAATTCACTATACATGGGATAAATAAATTATTATAATTTATCAAATACTCTATGATAGTTTATTTTTAACTAATAACCTATAACCCAAATTAACTCTTTTCGTTTGATACTAAGTGATTTTGCATCTTCATAGTAAAAATTAATTCGTGAAACGAAGAAATTCTTTTCAAATGTGGGTGACTGTTGGTGTTCTATCATTGACCCCTTTCCCCTTTTCATCATGCCAAGGTCTTTTGGCTACGTCACACATGAACTGTTAAGTATATTTTAATCAACAAGTTATCCTCTTGAACGCATCATAGAGATAGAAAAACCGCGCGCTATCACACACAATCTAGAGGGAAAACGGATGGGTCAAAATCTGTTTCCTTTGAACACCTCAACATGGCGGCTATTCAACATTGCGTAGAAAATGGCAGTACTAAAATTGCGTTTATTTAAAGCTGTTATCTTGAAGCTGGTGGCTCTTTAAAATTTTTGTAGACGTGAATTGTACTTTTATAATTTATGAATCAGGATCATTTTTTGGGTAGTTCTAATTCTATTCAGTGAGATAATTTTAATGTCAGACTCAATTTTGAATGACATTTTATGATTGGTTAGGCTTAAATATGAATATAAAATCAATAATTCTAAAAATATCAATAAACAACTATACAAATTTTCGGCTACTTAATAATATTATTTTTGACACTTACAAAAGGAAATTCAAAATATTTGCAGTTATCAACTAGAATCAACTCAACAGTCATGATTCTAAAAAAAAGTGCAACTTTAATACTGATTTTTTTTCTACGCCAATCGCCACCATGTTGAATTGATGCTTCGGCACAAAATTCCCTCTTGTTTCACCATTACGTTTCTCCTCTATATAGTGTGTGATAGCGCACGGTTTTTCTATCTCTATGGAACCCATATGAATCGGGTTTTTTTTTATTAACATTTCTGCTACTACAGAATTTATTTTAAACTTTAAGGACTGAAATGGTTCAATGGAAGAAAATCTGGAAATCACTTTTTAGCATTTGATTAGAGGTACAGTGGTGGAAATTGATTTATGAACTGGCAGTTTTTTAACAGTATTTCTTTATTAAATGCGTTTTTATCGATTTAAATTTCATGCACTATATAGACTTTGTATTATAAATTATATCCATAAATAAAATTTTATATAATTTCGTAAATAATTTCTTTTGTTGATATTTTAGTTTTAGTATAGGGAAATTGATTTATGAACTTTTACATTCAATCTCAATTAATAATTACTAAAACTTTTTTTTTTCGTTATTGCTTCCTTGATTTTGTTTTTCATAGACAACACGAAACTTTGGGTCAATTATTGGTCAAGCAATTTCCAGTTTTTAATGATTAAGTCCTTCTATTATCCTTCCAGTCTTCCATTTCCTTTGAAATGTGGATACTTGCATTATCATGCATAAAAATATAATCAAAAGCATAGTTTTGCCATTCAAAAAGGAATCAAAGAATTTTCTAGAACAAATCTGCAATAAATTGATGTTTGTCAGCCCTTCAGAAGCAAAACCTTGTTTCTTCAATCATAAGATATCGTTGCCCAAACCATCAAACTTCCACCACTAACATTTCGGCTGAAGGCAGATCTTGGATATTTTCGAAGATCCTTTCAATAAAAGTTTAAACCATCACGTCCATCCAAATTGAACATTTTTTCATCAGCAAATTTCACTTTTTTCCCATTTCTCTCAATCCACCCCCACCCAATCCATTTTTATGTAGTTATGACCATATTTTAATAGCCTGTTCTTATGGTGAAGAGTAAGCTTTGGACCAGCCTTCATTTTGGAACATTCCAAGTTCGACGACGATATCAATATTTGTCCTACTCTTCTGGGAGTTACAAGAAGTGATAGTTCATAACAAATTCGTCCTGTAATGCACAAATTCTGCCAAAAAATTGTCACTTTTTGGGATGCAAGTCCAATAATCCTGCTTTTCTCTCTCGTCCCACGAGGGTTACACCTTTTTTATTGATGGTTTTTACCGTAGTCAAAATGATTCTTCAAATATTTATGAATTATATTTATTGATCGTTTAATTAATATGCTGATTTCTCTTACAGGTTAGTTACAATATTATATAAGGGTCATTTTTTACCTTTTTGGCTTCAGGCAGTCCCGAAAGCTTTCCTATTTAGTAAAATGGGAATACAACAGATAAATTTCAACAAAGTTGGCCTTAAGCTTATTTATAAACAATGATAGTAAGCTCCTCTGAAGTTCAAGTGAAGAACTAGTTAAAATATTTGGTACCTGGGTTCAAAATAAATTTGAGTTCATAAATCAATTTCCACCATTGACATGCTAAAAAACTAAAAATAGATATATTTTTATTTAATATCATTTTTTGAAAAAAATTATGTGTGAAAACTATTTATTATACTCTGAATATACAACACACAAAATTCGAATTGTGAACACTTAATGCAAAGCGATATCTGGTGAAAAGAATGTTAGTTGATGAATCAATTTCCACCACTGTAGCAGTAGTACTAAAATGTCACGAGAATTAAAACTCAATTTCGGAGGTCTTGCACAAATCGATTAAGATTTTTCAGCGGAAAATTTTAAAGGAATTTTGACTGCAAAGAAGCCAACCCCTAGGATTTTATTAGACTGATTCTAAAATTTTTAAACTGGCTATTTTGTTTTAAAAATTTCTTCAAAGCTATTGTTTGTCATATTTAAACTGCAAAATAAATTTTAAGACTTAAATATTTTCTGAAACGAAACAAAAATCCTGCACTCCATTATAATGCATAAGTTTCAGAAAATTACTTGTATTTAAATTATAAGTAAATGAAATGCAATTTACTTTGTAAGTTGTTCCGTACATCTCGTTTTACGACGAAAATAGTTTTACTGCAAAGAAGCCAACCTATGGCGTTTTATCAGATTTGGGGACGTAATAAAAGTGCCGAATAGCATAGACAGTAATTGACAACAATTGTGTGTGCATTCATAGCACACAAAAAAATTATTATTAAAACATATGTCCAAAAATTCCATTAGATATATAGGATCTTCAGCAAATATAAAACATTAATTTGAAGAACTTGCAAAATGTACTTCAAGTTATATATTTGTTTCAAAAATATATTTATCTAAATAATATTTTGTTGGGATATTATATAGTATTTTATTGGGGTCTCGGGCGGATATAGAGAAGAGTATTAAGTATATTTTAAAAGTACTTCCACATCAAATAATTTTTTTCATACTTAGAATTAATAAGTAATCATGATTAATTATGTAATTTGCATAAGACAAAGCAAATTGTAAGTAATTACAATAAATAACTTTTAGCTTAAAACAACTTAAAAACCAAACAGATCAGCTGCTGCAAAATTGAAAAAAAAATTACGCACATAACAGCGAAAATTTATTTAAAAACTCGTCGAATCAATAGCAATTTTTCTTTAAAATCTATAATTCTTCTTTCACCATACTTTAAAATATTATAGAAAAGAGATATATCGAATCTGCTTTTAATATAAACTTCCAATCAAATGTAAGTTTACAAGTAATTATATTTTAATTTATACTTACAAATGAATTCATGAGTTTTAAAACAACAATAACTTTTAGAACTTAAGTAAGTGCAGAACACTTAAGTCTTTTGCTTAACCTTGTATGAAAAAAAATGGACGAATTACTCGTAACATTTTCCAAAATTTCAAATTAAAAATTGTACAGTAAATGTATTTTAAAAATTGATAAAACTTGTTCATTGCTATGAACACATTTAAAAAAGCATGATAATGATTTATCTCAATAATATTATCATATTACGCCTTTCCTAAAATATAAAAAAGGAAGACAAAATAACACAATAGATGGGGTGAGAGTCAAATGTAACAAAAAACCTAAGTAGGAGCTTCATTCTCTGATATTGGAGCCCTATTTACAGCAATAAAATATACAACAATGTATAATCAAAATCCCAAGTTTCAAACGTAACGAAATTTAATTATAATTAGTATCGCATCAAAGTGTTTTGATAAATATTAATTTGTGTATTTTTCCGTTTCACAAGACAATGGTGTGTGGATTTGACCACGTATTTTTTTAAAAACAATTGATATATTTTTTAATTGATATCCTTTAGTCAATTACTGTGAAGAACAAGTTGATCTTCATTTACATTTTTTGTGGTAATAAAAGCTTACATTCGAGGTGGCGATTAATGTGATTCAGGATAATTTTGTATTAAAATATTGTTACGTGCAAATAAAAAAAAACTGCATTTACACAACCAAAACATGTGCAAATTGAAAATAAAAACTCAGCGATCGAAATTTTACCATTTAAAAATAAAAACAATGACATCTTTTTCAATACAATATATTTTTTTATTCGCTCTACTTATAAGTTAGCAGAGTTTGTATTTAATATCCCGTATAAATTATTTACTAATACAAACTTGTTTTGTTCTTAATTTATAAATGTGTCCTTGAACTGACCTGACAAAACAGACGAAGTTTTCAACGATGTTGAGGAAAAGTAAAGGGGTAATTGCGATGCTGACTCAGTAACTAATAAATATCTAGGGGAAAACATCATAACTTTTAAATAACACTAGAAATTAATTACTCTGTAAATATCAGCCTTGTTCAATTATTACTAACTCTTGAGGGTATGCGTTTGTCAAAGTTTGTGAAAATTTTCGTAGAAAGTAAATTAGTTGTTTTGCTGATTGTAAGCATTTGCTGATAAGTTACAATAAAAGCAATAATCTTAAAACTATCTGAGGGATACAAACGTATTTGTATAAACCCGTCACCTGACTATCAGATTTTCCAGCAGAATACGTAAATTTTAAAAAAAAATTATACATTAATTTTTTAATGAATTTTAAAATTTAAAGCGTTCTGGAGTCATAAACACAACAATGCAGCAGAAATGAAATTTAAAAATTACATTTTTAGTTTTTTTTATTTCAATCTTATGCATTGAAAACAAGTTTACAGTTCTGTCAATGGGATTGTTTCACGTCGTGGATGGCTCGCTAGAACGGTTTGTTGTCATTTGTTGTCGAGAATTACTTATGTTGAATTGTCATTTATTGCCTGGAATTACTTATGTTACTTAGTAATATTAAGAAAATTGAAAAACAATTATTTTTGTAAAATATGCGAGATACAATTACTTTGTTAGTTGCTCTGTAAATCCCGTTTTACGACATGAAGATTCTTGCCGCAGAAAAGCCATCCCCTTGCGAGGAGTAATATTAAGGAAATTGAAAAGCATTTTTATAAAATATGCATAATACAATTATTTTGTTAGTTTTGCTGTAAATCCAGTTTTACGACATGAATATTCTTGCCGCAGAAAAGCCAACCCCTTGCGAAGAGTAATACTTTTAAGGAAATTGAAAAACAGTGGTTGGTTTTTGTAAAATATGCAAAATACAATATTTTGTTAGTTTTGCTGTTATGACATGAAGATTCTTGCCACAGAAAAGAAACCCCTTGCGAAATATTAAGGAAATTGAAAAACAGTGGTTGGTTTTTGCAAAATATGTAAAATACAATTATTTTGTTAGTTTTGCTGTAAATCCCGTTTTACGACGTGAAGGTTCTTGCTGCAGAAAAGCCAACCCCTTGCGCAGAGTAATATTAAGGAAATTGAAAACCAGTTGTTGGGTTTTGTAAAATATGCAAAATACAATTATCTTGTTAGTGGCGCTGTAAATCCCGTTTTACGACATGAAGATTCTTGCCACAGGAAAGCCAACCCCTTGGGAAGAGAGGAAATTTTGGTATTCGAAAATGAGTTTTCTAAGATTATTTTACTTAATAATTTTTTTAATTGCCAACTTCTTGCTGTGCGATGGTTGTTCAAAACACTTTTCAAAGACTGCCTGCATAGAAAGAAAAAATTATTTTCATCTATATCGCACATCTATATTCACATATTTTCGGTAGTTGGTTGAACTATTTCAGATTTTTGTTTTCAAGCAGAAAAAAATGGTTCAATAGAATACCGAAAATGTCATGAAACAGTCCGCCACACAGCTGTTGCAGCTACTAGGAACCATTATTATGGTGAAACCATGCACAAAATTGTTAACAGTGCTAAAAATAAACTATAATACACTATTTTGCTATATTATCAATCCGAATTTGTTCGTATCAACTTCTAAGGTCAACTTCCATAAGGATACAGAACATCCAATGCACTATTTTGAATTTATTAATTTAAATTTTAGCTAAAACGTTATATAAAAATGTCTTGTAAAACTCCTGTGTTCATACTGCAGTTTGTCTTTTTCATAGCGTGTCCCCAATCTGCAATGTGCTGTCGCACAACGTAACATATTGAGGACTCTCATAATCTAAAAAATATTTTAATGAAAAGTGTATTTCAAAATTTTGAAAAGTCACATGAATAAACTAATCATAAAGGACTACAAATTTGCTAGAAATATTAACCAACTTGATCATATTCTTTGTACCCTTAAAATTAAATAGAAAATAGGTGAAAATCTTTTGTTTTCAATTACTGACACTGCAGACGACATTGTTCCAAATTATCGTTACTGATTCGAAACTCTCATAATCTAAAAAAATATTTTAATGAAAAGTATATTTCAAAAATTTGAAAAGTCACATGAATAAACTAATCATGAAGGACTACAAATCTGCTAGAAATATTAACCAACTTGATCATATTCTTTGTACCCTTAAAATTAAATAGAAAATAGGTGAAAATCTTTTGTTTTCAATTACTGACACTGCAGACGACATTGTTCCAAATTATCGTTACTGATTCGAAACTCTCATAATCTAAAAAAATATTTTAATGAAAAGTATATTTCAAAATTTTGAAAAGTCACATGAATAAACTAATCATAAAGGACTACAAATCTGCTAGAAATATTAACCAACTTGATCATATTCTTTGTACCCTTAAAATTAAATAGAAAATAGGTGAAAATCTTTTGTTTTCAATTACTGACACTGCAGACGACATTGTTCCAAATTATCGTTACTGATTCGAAACTCTCATAATCTAAAAAAATATTTTAATGAAAAGTATATTTCAAAAATTTGAAAAGTCACATAAATAAACTAATCATGAAGGACAACAAATCTACTAGAAATATTAACCAACTTGATCATATTCTTTGTACCCTTGAAAATAAATAAAAAATAGGTGAAAATCTTTTGTTTTCAATTACTGACACTGCAGACGGCATTGTTCCAAATTATCATTACTGATTCAAAATGACAATAAACTCATTGGAAATGTAGTAGACTTGAATGTATGGAATTCACTGAGGATGTAAACAAATCATACATTAAGAAGTACGAAGAAACTATTACATTCACAAACTAAAGTTCTATCGAGTGATTAAAAAATACAAATAAAAAAATGATTTTAGTGTTTCAAGAAGAGTTTTAACAGTCTAAAGATTATTGTAAAAAGAAAATGACAACATTTGTGCATTAAAAGACACTAGATTTTTAAAAAAATAAAAAATTAAGGAAGATAATCAGTAAAAAGGAAGTTGGCGCAAAAATCTCTGATGATAGTATAAAAATGTCATTTCATCCAACGACTCTGAAATATTCATAACGGAACCAGTAAAATTAACAGAAGATTTGACAGATACATTTGAGAAAATGTAGTAGTTAGTAGTCTCTAAACTCTTAATGATAACGGAAATAGATTTATGCATGATGCTCAAAAAATGCCAGTGAAATTTTCCCAATGACAATGGACGGATTTCAATAGATGTTTTATGGCAACAACAATGAGCAAACCACAATCAAACTAATTGAGAATACTGCTGTAACGAATCTACACAAAACACAAATACTGAACAAATTAGTTCTCAGCATATAGAAGAATACTTAAGTAATTCAAAGTCCTCCATCGCATTATAAATATATTGAAAAATTTCGTGATGAAAGCTTTTTAAAGAAAAATATTTACAGTACAAATTTAAATTTGGGATTTGAAAATTATGGTAGTGACATTTTCAAGAATAACATAGAACATTTCAATCAAATCTACAAGAGCGCGATTTAAATATAAAAAACAGACCAAGTGAAGCTCAGTGTCTCTGTAGTTTATAGAATATTCAAAATTGGGAGAATATACTTCTTGGCTTGTTTCATTTTCAGAACTACTAAAAAGTGGTTATAAATTTTAAATGTCCAATGTGGTTGTCAACAAGTAAGCCTGAGAATGAACGTTATGATGATAGAAACTAAAAGTCTTTTCTAACAAACTGGGTGCAAGAAAAATACATTATACTAACCAAAATTTACTAAAAAATATAAAGAAAATAAAATCCAAATAAAGCACCAAAATTTAAAAAAAAAAAAAATTCGAAATCAGCAGAGCGCAATGCAAAATTAAGTAACGTCAAAAAATTAAATATAAGTACAAGGCCACAATGAAATATCTAAATGTGGAAATAAGAAGGCTCCAGAGGAAAAATAAAGAGTTGAATCCAAAAATACACTCTTAAAACAAAAGAGTGAAATCCACTCCAGTACGAGAAGTGCATTTTCGACACTGGAAAGGAGTGAATATTAACTCAGACTGAGTTAAAATCACTCATTTGGATTGATCCTGTCGGAGGTTTAACACACAAAGGATCCACTCCTTTCGGGCAAGTGCATTTTCAAGACTGGAGGAGTGAAAATTAACTCAGACTACGTTAAAATCACTCGTTTGTTTTAAGAGTGCAGTGTTCATGGAGTAGAACGTGTATTTGAAACGAGTTTTTGTGAAAAACAGCCGTAATAAATTGGAGATATTCCATACACTCTTAAAACAAACACTCCTAATTTAACTCAGTCTGAGTGGATTTCACTCCTCCAGACTGGAAAATGCACTTCTCCTTTTGGAGTGGATCCTTTGTGTGTTAAACCTCCGACAGGATCACTAAAAACAAGTGATTTTAACTTAGTCTGAGTAAATATAAATGCCTTTACGGTGTCGAAAATGCACTTCTCCAACTGGAGTGGATTTCACTCTTTTGTTTTAAGAGTGTATTTAGCACAAGCAGATATAATAGTCCGGGTAAGTTATTTACCCACATAATCAAACATTGGTGCAATTTTAACTTAAAGCTAGAAAGATATTCAA
Organism: Hylyphantes graminicola; assembly: GCA_023701765.1. Classification (NCBI taxonomy): domain Eukaryota; kingdom Metazoa; phylum Arthropoda; class Arachnida; order Araneae; family Linyphiidae; genus Hylyphantes; species Hylyphantes graminicola. The sequence goes on from CM043116.1 coordinate 36,571,311, forward strand.
ATATTTTTTAATACAATATTTGCAATCAAAAACTATAGATTTTGAATACTAGTATGCGACAATTTCATTAAATGGTCAATGAATTAAAACAAATGAACTTCGACTAACACTGGTGAAACTGTCACTTAAATTAAATTGTCATAGCATTGCCAATGACGTGTGTGTGTGTTTTAAATAAGTGTCCAAAATCAAACAGCGAATCATATAAAAATTCAGTAAGTATTTTTTTAAGCTAAACTTGACCAAAGAAACTTTTTCTCAGAAGTAGAAAATATTTTGAATTTAAAGTTGCTTTCTTTGCAAGAAATTTTTTGTTTATTTTTTGTTGGATCTCTGGATAACGTATTACCTATTATATCATTAAAAAAACTATTAAGAATATGAACTTTAAATTTTATTTGCAGTTTACACTTTCTGGAACATCTTTTAACTATGTGTGTCAACCACGTATTACCTTTAAATAGTACATACTATTTTGAAAAAGCCGGTTTTGTGTGGGACTTGATAGAAATATAGAAATGTTTGAGTAGTTGTAGCTTTACAGAGCTCCATTTTCATGTAAATAAATTATAGTTATGTTTGTTATTCGTTGATGTTTTTCAAAAAGTTTTTGAAATTATTGATGCATTTGCAAAACAAAATACATACTCACGATCTACAATATTCTATTATAAAAAGTCCAAATATTTTTTTTTAATATAAATTATGAATTAACTTAAAACAAAAACTAATTCTTAAAAAATACCTTTTATTTTAAGTAATATTTAAACGACATTAAGGAACTACTAGGAAATAATCTTCAAATTAAAAAGCATCTTGCATTAAGATTTTTACTTTTTAAAAAAATGAAAGACATAAGTAAATTAAAAAAAATACATCGACGTGATTAGGAGCAATGTGTGATAACCAATTAAAAACTTTAAAAAAAAAGTGGAGAAAAAAGACATTAGAGATGTTTGAATGTGAAAAATATTTTTTATTGCAACAATAAATAACTGCAGAATTTTTTTTAATTAAAAATGCCAAAGTTTAACATCCAGTATACCTTAGCAAAAATACAAACCACTGTTTTAATATGCTTTTTTACTATACAAATATCTTATTCATATGACTCACCCTTTTCCTCAGGTGTTATTAGTCTTGCCGAAGTATCACAACACAAGCAGATAGACTTTTCCTAAATATTCTTCTCCTGGTACACACAAAAAAATCCTATGGTATGAGAGACAATGAGGAAGAACTACTATGTGTGGGCAGATCTTGGTATGTAGTGGTAACTTCTCTCCCACACATCACTGGTCATGCTTGAAACGCCTCGTGGGCAAGGTGGTCACTCGCTGGTCAACCACAAAGGAAAGAGCGCCCTCTGGTGGGAACATCCCCGTAAAATATGAAGTTTCAGAATCTGTAGGGCCTTTGTGGGCTAGTAGGTTCAATCGCAGCAAATTATGCTGATAGTCAGAGCACTGTACCGGGTGTGGGTTCGATTTCTTGCCTCCACCCTGGGTGTACTTTCTTCATCTGTCCAACCAGCCAGAATTTGTAGGTTAGATTAGTTTGAAATATCGCTACACTAGAGCTACACTAGGGCAATTAAGGAGTCGTAATTATTGGAACCACACAGTCAAGTCCAGAATTTGGACAGCATGTTGCTTAACATTGCGTTTTTAAGTTATGGGTATTCGTCGAGTTGAGTTATCGTCACACTAGAGTTACACGAAGGCAATTGGGGACCAATAATTTAGAACCAGAGTCAACATATACCTTTTACACTCTAAAAACAAAAGAGTGAAATCTACTCCAGTTGGAGAAGTGCATTTTCGACACTGGAAAGGAGTGAATATTAACTCAGACTAAGTTAAAATCACTCGTTTGGAGTGATCCTGTTGAAGGTTTAACACACAATGGATCCACTCCTCAAAGTGCATTTTCTAGACTAGAGGAGTGAAAGTTAACTCAGATTGAGTTAAAATCGCTAGTTCATTTTAAGAGTGTACACTGTGCAGGCTGGCAGTTATTTTGGTAATCACCGGGCCCAAACCTAGAACCTTTCGCATGGAAGACAGGCTGGCCTTATCGTCAGGATGAGGCACCTTGTCCAACTATCACCTATATTATTAAAGCTATATCACTAAAAATGATAGATATCAGTGTGATATGGAAAGTTATAGTGCTTTCTCAGGTAAAAAGCAGTGCGACAATGAATAGGGGATGAATTTATTAAGGCATCAAATGCTACGGGGGATACCTTCGCAAATTCTGTCCTCACTTTAAACATCCTATTAATGGTCAAGAGAACAAATTTACCGCCAATTATAATGGCTTTGTGTTTTCTTTCAACCCGTCATTTCCTCTCACAGACATCCGAACATAAAATGGATCATACTAGTACGATATGGCAAATTTAACTGCCCTTCAGATGTCAACAGAAGTATCTACAAAATAAATAAGATCATTTATTGAATTTTTAAAACACCATCCTTTACTATTTAATGCTTTACAATCTTTAAGAGGTTTTTAAAAAATACCTTAGATCATTCTTATAGATACTGGCATTACTGGCAACTGGCAGGGTCAGTGAAATTTTTATTTAAAAATTAAGGTGGAAACTGATTTTTTTTTTCATTTAATGCTATCGTTAATGCAACCCCATCATAGTGACTTACCTAATTAGAGTTTATAAAAAATAATGGAGGTTGAACGCAAAACATTTTTACATTAAAAATAACATCTGTTTGACATAACATTTTGCTACAAAATCATTGTGAAATCTTTGATTAAAAAATAATTTTAGTAAAGTTTGAAATACAATTTTAAAAAATAACAAACACCACCCGATAATTCTTTTTTATGTCTAGCCCCCCCCCCCCCCCCTACATAAAAACTCCCTCAAAACATATCTAAAAAAATCAAAGAAGTGTCAATGTTCAATACAAGACGAAACCCAACGAAACTCGACTTGACTCATGAATTTCATAAACAACTGTCAACTTTTATTCCGAGTATCCTTCGTGTCCTGTTCCAGTAATTAACCCACCATATTTTCTTGGTACTGGAACACATGTCACAGTCAATGAGGCAATAATGTCCGTCCATCAGACGCGTTGGCGGATGATTTCGAGTTACTGGGGATCGTCTGCTATCTCATTAGGGGGATGCCGTTCGCTTTCACCATGGATACCCCACAACAAGCGCTGTCTCTAAACTCTTTTGAATGTAGGTTAATTAGGTGACATAACGCCTTTTGCACAGTGCGTGGCCCTGATTTCTGGATAATATGTTTGCGGGTGTCAATTTTGTAGATGTTTCGTTTTATGTGTTTTGGGCCAGAAGAAATGATGTCAGGGTAAACTAAGAAAATTGTCTTGAAGGGGGCAGGCAGGGTCTTTGAGTTTCATCCCATTCAGAGCTAGTTACACTAAAATTTAGTTTCGAATAAAATAATTTACTCGACAGCAAAATAAAAATCCTAATTTCAGAAAAGGCTTGTTTAATGTTAAAGTGTCAAACGTTACGACATTAGATAACGCTGTATTTATAGTTTTAAAAAATACCGAAATTTTGTCAAAGAATTGGCTTGTTTAAGATTACAAGACTCTTTCCAGTTTTCATTCTTGCCTTTATGCGATTTAATTGGTTGTTTCGGATTTACTCTCGATGTGATGTTTTTCCGTCTGATGTGTCCTATTTTATAGTTTTTGCGCGATTCGAAATAGTTTAATATAAAACGTATATTGCTGTGTTTTGAGTTTTTTTTTAAACTCATGAATTTTGTGTGAGTGCAGTTTTAAGTGACGGTTTCTGTTACAAACTTACTAGTTTTGTTTTATTCCATGAACACAAAAAAAAATCTAATCAGAAAAATTTCCCAAAGTCAACATAGTTTCTTCACAAAAATACATAACCATCCAGATATACCACTGATTGCGTATCATTAATGTAGTCACAATCAATAATGTAGCACAATGTGATTCTTTGATTGTTTATTGTTTACCGGAAAGCGACAAGGCATTTTTTTCATATAAATATGCTTAGTTTTAAATTACATTTCTTCTTATTTTTTTTAATGCAGTTGGAGTAGTTCCATTACTTTTGTTATTAATAAATATTTAATTATTCTTCGAACTGCAAATAAGTCGAGCAGACGATAAGTAATATTAAGTTAATTTGCTAAAGAATATTAAGGAAAATAAACAAAGTTTCTAAAGTCAACATAGTTTCTTCACAAAAATACATAACCATCCAGATATACCACTGATTGCGTATCATTAATGTAGTCACAATCAATAATGTAGTACAATGTGATTCTTTGATTGTTTATTGTTTACCGGAAAGCGACAAGGCATTTTTTTCATATAAATATGCTTAGTTTTAAATTACATTTCTTCTTATTTTTTTTAATGCAGTTGGAGTAGTTCCATTACTTTTGTTATTAATAAATATTTAATTATTCTTCGAACTGCAAATAAGTCGAGCAGACGATAAGTAATATTAAGTTAATTTGCTAAAGAATATTAAGGAAAATAAACAAAGTTTCTAAAGTCAACATAGTTTCTTCACAAAAATACATAACCATCCAGATATACCACTGATTGCGTATCATTAATGTAGTCACAATCAATAATGTAGCACAATGTGATTCTTTGATTGTTTATTGTTTACCGGAAAGCGACAAGGCATTTTTTTCATATAAATATGCTTAGTTTTAAATTACATTTCTTCTTATTTTTTTTAATGCAGTTGGAGTAGTTCCATTACTTTTGTTATTAATAAATATTTAATTATTCTTCGAACTGCAAATAAGTCGAGCAGACGATAAGTAATATTAAGTTAATTTGCTAAAGAATATTAAGGAAAATAAACAAAGTTTCTAAAGTCAACATAGTTTCTTCACAAAAATACATAACCATCCAGATATACCACTGATTGCGTATCATTAATGTAGTCACAATCAATAATGTAGTACAATGTGATTCTTTGATTGTTTATTGTTTACCGGAAAGCGACAAGGCATTTTTTTCATATAAATATGCTTAGTTTTAAATTACATTTCTTCTTATTTTTTTTAATGCAGTTGGAGTAGTTCCATTACTTTTGTTATTAATAAATATTTAATTATTCTTCGAACTGCAAATAAGTCGAGCAGACGATAAGTAATATTAAGTTAATTTGCTAAAGAATATTAAGGAAAATAAACAAAGTTTCTAAAGTCAACATAGTTTCTTCACAAAAATACATAACCATCCAGATATACCACTGATTGCGTATCATTAATGTAGTCACAATCAATAATGTAGCACAATGTGATTCTTTGATTGTTTATTGTTTACCGGAAAGCGACAAGGCATTTTTTTCATATAAATATGCTTAGTTTTAAATTACATTTCTTCTTATTTTTTTTAATGCAGTTGGAGTAGTTCCATTACTTTTGTTATTAATAAATATTTAATTATTCTTCGAACTGCAAATAAGTCGAGCAGACGATAAGTAATATTAAGTTAATTTGCTAAAGAATATTAAGGAAAATAAACAAAGTTTCTAAAGTCAACATAGTTTCTTCACAAAAATACATAACCATCCAGATATACCACTGATTGCGTATCATTAATGTAGTCACAATCAATAATGTAGCACAATGTGATTCTTTGATTGTTTATTGTTTACCGGAAAGCGACAAGGCATTTTTTTCATATAAATATGCTTAGTTTTAAATTACATTTCTTCTTATTTTTTTTTAATGCAGTTGGAGTAGTTCCATTACTTTTGTTATTAATAAATATTTAATTATTCTTCGAACTGCAAATAAGTCGAGCAGACGATAAGTAATATTAAGTTAATTTGCTAAAGAATATTAAGGAAAATAAACAAAGTTTCTAAAGTCAACATAGTTTCTTCACAAAAATACATAACCATCCAGATATACCACTGATTGCGTATCATTAATGTAGTCACAATCAATAATGTAGCACAATGTGATTCTTTGATTGTTTATTGTTTACCGGAAAGCGACAAGGCATTTTTTTCATATAAATATGCTTAGTTTTAAATTACATTTCTTCTTATTTTTTTTAATGCAGTTGGAGTAGTTCCATTACTTTTGTTATTAATAAATATTTAATTATTCTTCGAACTGCAAATAAGTCGAGCAGACGATAAGTAATATTAAGTTAATTTGCTAAAGAATATTAAGGAAAATAAACAAAGTTTCTAAAGTCAACATAGTTTCTTCACAAAAATACATAACCATCCAGATATACCACTGATTGCGTATCATTAATGTAGTCACAATCAATAATGTAGCACAATGTGATTCTTTGATTGTTTATTGTTTACCGGAAAGCGACAAGGCATTTTTTTCATATAAATATGCTTAGTTCAGGGCCCGACCATGACCAGTTGGGGCCCAAGGCCCAGATACTTTCAGGGGCCCCTTACCAAATGCATATGCATGGCCAACGAAGGGCTAAGGGTTCTCTCCCCCCCCCCCCCCCCCCACCAAATATATTTGTATTGGGTCGCTGGCACAAAAATATTCTCTGTATGTTTCAAAATCTATGATTTAAAATAACTTTTATGTTAAAAAAATATACGTTCATAACTTTTGTCAAACAAAATGCATAGGTTTACAGCCAATTTTGGGGGCCCCATTAAATCAGGGGCCCAAGGCCCGGGCCTTGTAGGCCTAGGCAATGATCAGGGCCTGGCTTAGTTTTAAATTACATTTCTTCTTATTTTTTTTAATGCAGTTGGAGTAGTTCCATTACTTTTGTTATTAATAAATATTTAATTATTCTTCGAACTGCAAATAAGTCGAGCAGACGATAAGTAATATTAAGTTAATTTGCTAAAGAATATTAAGGAAAATAAACAAAGTTTCTAAAGTCAACATAGTTTCTTCACAAAAATACATAACCATCCAGATATACCACTGATTGCGTATCATTAATGTAGTCACAATCAATAATGTAGCACAATGTGATTCTTTGATTGTTTATTGTTTACCGGAAAGCGACAAGGCATTTTTTTCATATAAATATGCTTAGTTTTAAATTACATTTCTTCTTATTTTTTTTAATGCAGTTGGAGTAGTTCCATTACTTTTGTTATTAATAAATATTTAATTATTCTTCGAACTGCAAATAAGTCGAGCAGACGATAAGTAATATTAAGTTAATTTGCTAAAGAATATTAAGGAAAATAAACAAAGTTTCTAAAGTCAACATAGTTTCTTCACAAAAATACATAACCATCCAGATATACCACTGATTGCGTATCATTAATGTAGTCACAATCAATAATGTAGCACAATGTGATTCTTTGATTGTTTATTGTTTACCGGAAAGCGACAAGGCATTTTTTTTCATATAAATATGCTTAGTTTTAAATTACATTTCTTCTTATTTTTTTTAATGCAGTTGGAGTACCGTAGAATGGGGTGAATAGCAACAGTTTTGAACTTCAAGTTTAAATATCAAAAGTACTATAAGAGATATTGAATTGAGACCTACCTCGGTTTATGGGTCTTCCCGTCCTCTACAAGCCTGCAGCTTCATATTTTCTTTTTATGGCAAGGTAAAATTTAAAAAAATTGAAAACATGCTGTTTCTATACACCCCATCGAGCGGGGTCAATAGAAACAGGCAGGCATTGTTTTTCACGTCTGTTTCTATTTCAGAGTTTGTTGGGGCAATAGAAACAGTAAGTATTGTTAAGGGATGGATAGAAACACAAACGAGTGGTAATCAGAGCAAAAAATTTAATTACAATATATCGTAACCGATACCCAAAAACAAAAAGAACAAAAGTGAGAATACAAAGTTTAGTCTAATAAATTATGAAGGCACTTAAGTCATCCTGAAAACAGATTTTGTCTTTCCAGCGAGAAGCAGACTTTGAGGTTTGAACAACTGGCATCAATTTTTTAATTACATCATCCTTGGAGAAAAATGATTCTTCATCAGTCAAGGAAAACATATTACTGCTGAGGGTTTTCTTGCAAAACAGTCCAACATAACCGTCATCTTGAAAGTCTGTGACTTTGGAGACATACATTCTAAATACATTTTTAGTTTTTCCATATACCTTCACGATTACAAAATCGTCAGGTTGGATTAATCTGTCAAGTTCTTTTGAAAGTTCGGCATTTGCAGAAGAATCGGATAATGTGAGATCTGAGTCACTGTCTTGCACAGAATAGTCCGAATCTTCTGGTGATGATTCTGAATCGAGTTTTTTCTTTTTCTTTTTCCTGGCACTTACACTTTGTTTTCTGGTACCTGTGGAATTATCATTGTCAGTGCTTGTACCAGCAACAGATGTGCTAGGTCCAGCCTGATCTGGATCCGGTGGAAAATCTGCCACAGAAACACTTTTTCCTGGACCAACATCTACTTTCACTCGCTTTTTTCGAGCTGGAACTGTTTCTGTGTGTCTTAGAGCTGTTAATAGTTCCTTGAAGGAAGCATCAATAGCAGCAACAGGAGATAGTGCTGGTGTTGTGGCTCTTGAGGATTGGGTTGATTCAATAGACAAATCTGAGGAGGGTAGCATCTTTAGTACTTCCTTCCGATTTAGGGGCACAATACCACATTTTCTAAAGCCAGAAATTACATTTTCCGATTTGCATGATTCACACAGTTTCTTTAGCAAACTAGGAAACTTGCTCTTTTGAATGGTAGCTTCATTCTTGCCGGGTCCTTTTTTCCAATCTAGAAGGATTGAACGCCATGCCATTTTGAGAGGGCGAAAGAATGCCACGTCTAATGGTTGAGTGAGGTGCGTGGAGTTTGCTGGTAAAAATATAAAGTGGACATCATTTTCTGCACATTTTTTAATGAGATCCAAGGACAAGTGGCTAGATAAGTTGTCTCCAATCATGTACTTTTTGCCAGGTAAACGTCTAAGATAAGGAAGGGCTATGGTTTCAACATAATCAGAAAAACAAAAGTTGTCGAACCAACCACTTTTGGGCCTATTGTATCTGGACCCATCAGGGCCTCCTTCTCTCCAACTTTCATACAAGTGTAAAGATTTATAGACTACATATGGGGGTAAGAGGTGACCATCACCAGCAGCTGAAAACATGACAGAAATGGAGCATTTGGTTGAGTTCATCACCCTTTCTGGGTACTTACATCCACGCTTAGTTATTACTTTATGTTTTCCAGGATCATCAGAAAGGTTCGTTTCATCATAATTAATAATGTTTGATGAAGGAACGTCTCTGAGCTCTGCTTCTAGTCTGTCAAAGTACTCATTGATCGTTTCTGGGGAGACACCTGCTCTGACCCGTTTAATGTTTTGGCATAACCTTTGTGACAAGTCAGCCTTATGTCTATTCAAAAAAGAATAGACAAAATCACGGCCAGGAAAGTTGTCTTTGAATTTTTTTATGGTTCTACCTTGGCGGTCAAGCGATTCTTTGACCAAAATTCGCAGAGTCCACGAATCAATTGGGTAGCCCCAGTCAGCACAAATAATAAGTCTACTCGCCAAAGTTTTTTCCTCTTCTTCTGTTAAAGCGGTTTGCCCTCCTTTTTTCTTAATTTGATCACCTTTTTTCAAATGTCTGTAGAGGACACTATAATGGATGTCATATTTTGCCGCTGCGTTTCGAAGGCTAAGGCCATTAGTTATGTCTTCAACAGCTGCCTTAATAACCTCTGGATCTTGTACTTTGTTCGGTTTTAATCGTTTGTAACTCCTTGGCATGCTGAAAGAAAACGGTCACATTATAGCTTGTGCCAACTAATATTCCTCAATTGGATAACTATTGGTTGTATATTATATATTTAATTGTCTTTCAGCTGTGACATTGGAAAATAAACACAAAATAAAAACTTTACGATTTGTGGGGTGAATAGAAACAGCAAAATAATGTGTTTCTATTCACCCCACAGATTCAAAATATGGATCATAACCTAAAACAAAAATTGAAACAAAGAAATGGTTTTGTTTACACTATATTAAACAATGTGATATCTTCTACAGGTATACAAGGTATAAAAAATAGTACAATTCAAACATGTGAGGTGATGAGGTATGGTACTTACATGTAAAGTTTGGAAAACGATGAAAATCGGCTGAAACAGAAGTTGCTTTGTCACACCACTGAATCTGAATCTCAGTATTGCCAACCACACAAAATCACATTTCCCTTAAATCTTACCTTATTTCCATCTCATAAAAAAAAAATATCCCTGTCTGCTTTACTTTAACCCCCTATTACATAATGTTGAATTTTTTCAGAAGTTTCGTTTCTATTCACCCCACTGTTGCTATTCACCCCATTTTACGGTAGTTCCATTACTTTTGTTATTAATAAATATTTAATTATTCTTCGAACTGCAAATAAGTCGAGCAGACGATAAGTAATATTAAGTTAATTTGCTAAAGAATATTAAGGAAAATAGACAAAGTTTCTAAAGTCAACATAGTTTCTTCACAAAAATACATAACCATCCAGATATACCACTGATTGCGTATCATTAATGTAGTCACAATCAATAATGTAGCACAATGTGATTCTTTGATTGTTTATTGTTTACCGGAAAGCGACAAGGCATTTTTTTCATATAAATATGCTTAGTTTTAAATTACATTTCTTCTTATTTTTTTTAATGCAGTTGGAGTAGTTCCATTACTTTTGTTATTAATAAATATTTAATTATTCTTCGAACTGCAAATAAGTCGAGCAGACGATAAGTAATATTAAGTTAATTTGCTAAAGAATATTAAGGAAAATAGACAAAGTTTCTAAAGTCAACATAGTTTCTTCACAAAAATACATAACCATCCAGATATACCACTGATTGCGTATCATTAATGTAGTCACAATCAATAATGTAGCACAATGTGATTCTTTGATTGTTTATTGTTTACCGGAAAGCGACAAGGCATTTTTTTTCATATAAATATGCTTAGTTTTAAATTACATTTCTTCTTATTTTTTTTAATGCAGTTTGAGTAGTTCCATTACTTTTGTTATTAATAAATATTTAATTATTCTTCGAACTGCAAATAAGTCGAGCAGACGATAAGTAATATTAAGTTAATTTGCTAAAGAATATTAAGGAAAATAGACAAAGTTTCTAAAGTCAACATAGTTTCTTCACAAAAATACATAACCATCCAGATATACCACTGATTGCGTATCATTAATGTAGTCACAATCAATAATGTAGCACAATGTGATTCTTTGATTGTTTATTGTTTACCGGAAAGCGACAAGGCATTTTTTTCATATAAATATGCTTAGTTTTAAATTACATTTCTTCTTATTTTTTTTTAATGCAGTTGGAGTAGTTCCATTACTTTTGTTATTAATAAATATTTAATTATTCTTCGAACTGCAAATAAGTCGAGCAGACGATAAGTAATATTAAGTTAATTTGCTAAAGAATATTAAGGAAAATAGACAAAGTTTCTTAAGTCAACATAGTTTCTTCACAAAAATACATAACCATCCAGATATACCACTGATAGCGTATCATTAAAAAAATTTCAGTGGAATAAAAATTGGTTTTTAAATGCAATGCTAATTTATTTACAAGCCTTTATTAAATTACTAAATTAAAATTGTTCTTTGTATATAAATTGCATGTTTTCTAAGTAATTGAACTTGCTACTTTATTCTTTAAAAAAAAAAAAGAAATTTATTTAGTAAAGATAAAAATTACTACCAAAATATATTTATTTTGTCATAAAATAAAACCACAAGGTTACACAAACAAATCAGATACATACTTTTGTAATAATAGAAGCTTAATAAATTAAAAGTTTAACTTTTGAAATTATATATGTACATGAGTAATATTTACCAATTTTTAAATACTTCATTTATAAAACATTATTATCACTTGATGAGTACAGTAGCAAAGCTTCCATTCTCCAAAGTATAACTAAGATATAGGGTCTGGCCTGTCTATTGGCTACTTTTGATAATGGTAAATTCAATTGGACAAATTCGCCAATGAATGAGATGAACCCTATATTTTAATTATACTTTGGAGAATGCGAGTTTTGAAACTACACTTTTACTTGTGCGCAACATTTTGTTAAATAGCTTAAACTTCTGAAGAAGCTTTTTAGCCAAAGTGTCAACTTTATTTTACTGCATGAGTTTTAAATTTTGACACTAATTGATTACATTTAATATTTATAAAAAAGTATTTATGTAGTAAATGTTTTTTTTAAACTTTTCAATACTTATAATTTAATGAAATTAAAATAATAAATAATTTTTTGTTGTTGGAAAAACTGACAGTTTCTCGACAGCTTCATACATCTGTATCTCTCAGGTAGTTAAATTAATTGAATTTATAAAAGTAAACATTTTGTATAAAATTAGGAGTGTTTAATAATTTACACATTCAAATCCAAGCTTTGTAAAATAATCTATCACAAAATTATTTTAAATTGCTTGATCATTTAGAGTATCAAAATTTTGAAATTCAATGCTTAACAATCTTTTTATACAAAGTTTTAATTAAACATTTAAATTTCGCAACAATATTTCAATCAACTTCAGTATTTACAATATCTACAAAACAATTATAAATATAACAGTACTGGAAGTACCAAGTCACCATTAAGTTTATTTGGATTTTCAGGAACTTAATTTTTAAAATAAAAATCATATTTACATACTTTGCATAAAACTGAAAATTACAACTGAAAATTAAATATTAAAATTATAAAACTGGTGGTTTAAACTTTCACAAATTTTCACAGTTTATTGATTCAGGTTTTATAAAAAAAAGAATAAAAAACATTAAAACTGAATGAATTATGAATATTATTGTTCTACAAAGTAAAAACCAATTAACTACATCTTTTTTGCATGCAATATTAAATAAACATGGTGTAAAACTGTTTCTAAATAAATAACTTTTCACAAAAAAATACAATTCAATTCACTTAAAGGTAGTCTTAAATTGTATGTACAATTTGAGTCGTTGATAATCAATTTGTTCATCATCATACTTTTCTTAAATGATGCCAAAACCTAAATTTTTTCAGTCCATCTCACTTTCATGGCAAGAATAACCAAAATCCATTTACAATTGAAAGGATTCTTCAAGAAATGGAGGAATCTATTTTTTGTCAAAAATTAAAATACAGTTATAAATCCGACATAAAACATGAATTAATAGATTCGTCTAAAAAGCTTCTAGATTTTTAACTAGACAAGAAATTAAAACTTGATTTTTAATTTCAAGGGAAAAGTATAGAATGTTGGAATATAAAAACTAGCTAAAAACTGATAAGCCAGCAAAAATGGATCCTAACATTTCTGGACTTGGAATCATTTCAATTTCAATGTTTCCTTACCAGTAGTTCACATATAAAAATAACAGTATCACATTTCGATAATGCCCAAGGCAAGGGGCTGGCAATGTATGTTGGTGCATTGGAAAGCCACAGAGTTATGATCAAAGTGTTGATCAGCTCTTTTGATCAAGTAGTGGGGAGTGTTCAGTCCTGTTCTCTTCTGCCTCCGATTCGGAACCGGATACTTCCAAGACGGGAGCTAGTCTTGGAGCAGCGGTCTTGCGCTCAGAGCTATTCCAGATACCGTAACCAAAATAGGTGGCTAAACCTGTGAATAAACCAACAATATAAATATAAAGAGTAAAATACTGTAAACAGAAACAGTAAAATTATTCTCGGTGTCGAAGCAAATATTCTTTATAGAATTTTTTTTTTGCTGAGAATAATTTTACTGTATTTCTGGGTGCCGAAGCAAATATTCTTTATATAAACATTTTTCAAACAGTTATACCTCAAAAGTATGTTTATCGAGGAATTTCGAAAATATAACATTGAATGAACATTTGGTGAGAAGCCTGTCAATCTAGTGGAATTTGCGGTTTTGAGAGGTAAAAATACAATAATTTTAAACCATTTGCCTGATTATCGGTATTTTTGGGATGCTTGAGAGTAAGAAAAAATAGATTTAGGAAAATTTTAAAAGTCAAATTGTAAAGTGAATTCTACAAAGGTTCACATATATTTAATTCTTTGAAGAGGTTAGAAAGCAGCTAACATTAAAATTTAAACTTACAGAAAATATTATACAATAATAATAAGCTGTGTTTTGTGAATATTTAGAAAACTTTATACAATTTTCAAAGTCATGATAACAGTTTAAAAAATATATTAACATAATTTACATGCCATAATATGTGTTGTAACATTCATAACTATTTTAAATAATAGAAATTTTTATAGCACTTAGGTGATTAAGTATTTAATTTATAAGAAGATGCCTTAAGAATTATTTTCTTGTTGAGCATTCATAAACAAGTTATATTATTACAATTTTATAAGTCAGCAATTTTTATAAGTCAATTTAAAAAAGAATTTGTCTCAAAAATTAATTTAGGCATTTAATTTTGCCTTCAATTCATCAATAAAAAATTGTTTTGATAAATGTTTATTAAAAAATCTCATTAAAACATAATATTTCTTAGCTATGCCTAGTTTAGCTATAACTAGAATCTTGCTTAGATTTATGAAAAATACCCATTGTTTTTAAAATTGACTAAGTAAACATTATTTGAAGTAAAAGAATTTAATAAAAAACTTACTCAATCATAAATGATCAAACAAATGGTTGTTAATGAGCTTTTTTTAAGACTAACTACCACTTTCATAAAGCAATTGCTCAACATTTTAAATACATTCTAGTGGCTACAATACTGGGAGATCTTCTAGGTACAGGCTTTTTAACAGGCAAAACTTCAATAAAAAATAATACACTTTGTGAATGAGGAAATATTAAAATATGTTGTTTTGTGTTATATCATGCATGAAATATTGTATAAAATGTGAAAATATGCATTTACTTAAAAATTATTATATAATAAATACTTACCAGCTATCATCCAGTACAGAAAACGGTACCAGGTATCCGTTGGTAACTTAAGCATCAAGTTGAAATTTACAAAAACACTCAGAACTGGAATGTATGGAACCTATGGTACCTGTAACATAATTTTTTTTAATTTATTATATTTTTAAATATTTCTTGTCCCACAAGAATACAAATTAGACACAATTTCAAAACTGTTTTATAATTGAATCGGTGAGTGCAGAAACCCCTTCAGTCAAAAAAAAATCCGTAAACTCGTTTTCAATGAAAATAAGCGTAGAAAGGCAAGATGTGTGATGGGTGCAAAAACTACGTTAGTCTATTGAGTAGTTCCGTAAATACAGGACGTTTGTTTCGAGTGTTTATAAAGAAATAATGGAGGAGTTATTACGTTTTTTCTCCCTCCTGAAAAATTTGAAATTTGTGGCTGACGTTGTTTTTGCACTCACTGATTCAATTATTTGTGCAAGTTATTATAAAAAGTCATTAAAAACACAAAAATTAATATCACAAATTAGTTTCAAATATACAAATTAAATTTATTTTTTAACGTTGTTACACAACAATATTTTTTAACAAATTTTATGTTAATGTAGTGAGTCAATAAACTTTCCCGCATTTTAAAAAATATTATTCTTGTACCAAAAATCTCATCTTAATAGACTCACCAAATAGGGATACTCTAAATAATACTTATATTTAATTTGTAAAAATTATAAAATATAATATATTAATTTTAAATATCCTGGACTCTTAGGATAGATGCTACTGATTCATGTATAGTACTCAAGCAAAATATTTTTAAATACCAAGGTGGTAACCTTAAAATCCCCAAATATCATTGTGCATTATATTTTGGAAATAAATGGCTCAATAAAACATGATGCTCACCCTAAATGTAAGATCTTTGTTGTCAGAAGGCTGCCTTGACAATGCAATCACTAAAATTATGATGAACACTGCCATGATACACACCGAAAACAGTGCTCCTCCATCCAGATTGTAAAGATCATCTTCCAAGGTGGTCAGTAAAATATCCAAAATCACAATAAAAAAGCCTACAAAAAAAAATTATTGTTAAAGAAACTTGTAATGTTTACACAAAGAAATTAAATTCTTTTTATGCAAAAGGAGCTTATCAAGTGCATTTTTTCATCATCCATTCTTTATTTTAATTATGTTGCAGGAAAAAATAGAGGCCTGAACTATTTTGAAGTAATCTGCCGTGGGCAGGTAAACTGCAGTAATCGCAACAATGAGTAGTACCACTTTTTATCTGAAATATAAAAAAATTCAGTATGTTTTCTTAATTGTTAGACCAATTGAGTGCCAGCAACAATGGTCCAAATCATTATGGAAGTTACTGCAGTTTACCTGCCCACGGCAGTAATAACATTGAACTTTTTTTAATTATACACAGAATTTTAAAAAAGTATGTTTAATAATTTAGGATTTAAAAGCTATGAATGTAGTTTTTCCATTATCACTGTGAAAAATGCTCAATTTATTTCAGTCTATTTTCCTTTTAGGTTTAATTAAAAAAAAATTAAAATTAAAGTGTCATTGATATGCTTGAGATGTCTGTCACTCCATCTGTTCCAAATTGATTTCTATTCCAAAATTGATTTATATTCTTTTAAATCGCTTAACCACATAAACAATTGCATGGGTTAGGTTAGGTTTGAATTATCATCGTACTAGAGCTACACGAGTGCTATTGGCGGCGGGCGTCATATTTTAGAATCACAGTGAAGTGACGAGGAACCACACTGAACCAAGTTGGCACCCAACACAACCGTTAAGGATGACATCGTACGCAGCATTAGGACTTTGAAGGATATTTAGCATGCACTCCCTTACACGGGGTATTATTCATCAGACATTTTTGGCCGTACCGGCCGTTTATAGGTCGGCAGTTATTTTGCCAGGACCCAAACCTGGGACCTTTTGCATGCTAGGCGAGTGCCTAACCGACTGGGCTACTCAGCTCAAACAATTGCATGCAAAAGTTTATTAGAAAGGAACATTTTAAGAAAAAAAATTCATATAAATCAGTTTGAAAAGACGTTAGCCAGTGGCGTAGCTACATAGGGGCTAGGTGGGGCAGTGCCCCAGGGCCCTCAAGCTCCAGGGGCCCCCTCGAATTAGGCTTTGTTGAGTCCGAATTTACAATTAGAAAAGTTTTTATAAAAATATTTGAAATCAAGATTTTCAATAGCGTACTGGACACAGTATTATCTCAATTACATACACGTATTATTGGTATGAGTTCAGTCTGTTATATATTCGATTTTCTAACACCAACATTTTTATTACATGTTGATGAGGCAACTTTGTTACAAAAGTGTGAAGAATTCCAAAGAAAATATTCAGATATAATAGGCCCTAGTTTTCCACTTTAATTTAACACCTAGTTTTACCTCAACTCACTAAAGCATGGACTGTTCACCAATTACGTAAGGAAATAATGAGCAAATATGGAGTGCTAGAATGAGGCCCAGTGGCTTAGTGCTTCGCATTACCACACCACAGGTTCGGGGATATAATCCCGAATTGGGCGAGGTTGACCCATCCTTTCATCCCTTGAGTGGGTCGATAAAATGGGTACCAAGCATGCTTGGGAACTAAACACTGGGGTTCTTCGTATGCCTCAGGCCTTGGCCCAGTAATGGGCTGTTGCACTTGTTGTGTTGGAGTTTAGTTTAGGAGTGCTAGAATGCGACCTAACGGAAGTATTTACAGCAATGTTATCATTCTTTACAATTCCTGTCACTTCTGCAGCAGCTGAAAGGTCATTTAGCAAATTAAAAATAGTAATAAAGATTTGTTTAAAAAATAATATGGGCCAAACTCGACTCCGACATTTATCACTAACAGCAATTGAAAACAAAACCGCATATAGCCTGATTTAAACGAAGTCATTGATACTTTTGAGAAAAATAAAGCTAGGAAAAAATTGTAAATATAATTGTTTTTTAATAAGTTGGTAGGCCCGACCTTTATATAATAAACCCTTGAACCTTCTCTATTTCGTTTTATTAGCCAAACCTACACTAAGTACCTATTAATTGTTGTAATCTATGTTGTTACTGTTTAATATTTTTATTACTTGCCCTGCAGTGTACGAAAAAAGAGGATAAGTAGCTTATCATTTTTAAAGTATTTTTATATTTCATATTTTTATTTAGTGAAACCTAATCAATTTAATTAGCAGTAGGGTAAGGACTGGGGAGCCCAGTCGGTTAGGCACTCGCCTAGCATGTTCAGGTGTCGGCTCTTCACTTGACTGTGGTTCTAAAATACGACGCCCGTCACCAACAGCACTCGTGTAGCTCTAGTGCGACGAAAATTCAAACCTAACCTAACCTTGCAGTGGGGCCCAATTTTTTTATTTGCCCCAGGGCCCTTGGTTACCTAGCTACGCCACTGACGTTAGCACAAAGTTACTCTTTGATAGTTCTACTTTCATAATTTGCAAATATCAAGAATTTCAAAACAAAACTAACCTATTCCATAAATTATCCACATGCTGACCTTTGACGACAGCTTGGTTTGAACCTCTATATTTTCCCAATTAAACAGTTGGATCCAGATATCTCTGTTTGAGTAGTGCAGGGTGGATTGCAACATGGTGCTGGTTGAAGAGGTCATGGTGTTAGTCATGTTCTGTTTCACCATTTTACGGATGTAGTATGGATTATCGGGGACTGAAGTTGTGCTTTGATCTATGGAGGTACCATCAGAAATCTCTGAACTGCGAAAAAAATTGGACAAAAAAGGTTTAATTTTTAGTAGGGGAAATTTAAATATAAGAAGTTTTTTTTACAAGTAAAACTTTTTAAAATAATATAAATTTTTATCGCACTTAGGTTTTAGAAATTAAGTATTTAATTTATAAGAAGATGCCTTTAAGATTTATTTTCTTGTTGAGCACTCATAAACAAATATTATTATTACAATTGCAGCAATTTTTATAAGTCAATTTAAAAAAGAATTTGTCTCAAAAATTAATTTAGGCATTTAATTTTGCCTTCAATTCTTCAATAATTTTTTTTGTATAGATGTTTATTAAAACAATCCTATTAAAACATATTTCTTAGCTTTGCCTAGTTTAGCTATAACTAGAATCTTGCTTAGATTTATGAAAAATACCCATTGTTTTTAAAATTGACTAAGTAAACATTATTTGAAGTAAAAGAATTAAATGAAAAACTTACTCATTCATAGCTTCATTTTTTACATTTAAAAAAGGGGCCAAAGGCAGATTTTCATCTTCAACTCTATATCTGAAGAAAAAAAACCATTATTAGAATCTATCTATGTTAACCCTTTCAATCCCAATGACAATCTGGCATCATCATTTTAGATTTTTTTTTCTGATTGTCTATAACAATTTATGATATCAAAAAGCACATCATTTGATTCTTCAAACTTTTTTCTATTAGAAAATATTTTTTATTGATCCTTATAGATGTCAGTCCTATTATTATTTTTCAATTATGATCAGAAACACGATGATGTCAAATGGCATCACTGGGACTGAAGAAAGGGCTAAAAATATTTACAAAACCATCAATGTTACATTATTAGACATTTTCAAAGTTAAAACTTATTAGGGAAAAACCAATTTGACTTTCTACTTAAATTTTATTTCAATGAACAAAAAACACTATTAAACATCAAATACAGAAACACTGCACAAAGACTTTTCAAAGAATAAGATGGAAGATATGCAACTTCAGTTAAAGAGTTAGTTTAGAAATTATTATTTAAAGTCCCATGCTATTTGTTCCAAAGGTTGTAAAAGTTTCAATCTTAAAACATTTATCAATACCAAGTAACAATGCTTCATTCATTTTTTGAAGTGCTTTGTTATGTCTGTATCAAACTTAAAATGAAAGATAACAAACCTAATTTTCAACTTATCTCATACATAAATCAACATTTTATAAACAACTATTTACAGAACATAAAACCATATGAAATATGTAAGTATAAAATTTGTAAAGAATATTTCTTCTAAATTTGGATAATTTAGACTATTTGCAACGATTGATATAAAATGAATACTATATATACCTAAGAATTAAAACACAAACTGCAACTAAAGTATATGCTAACAGTGTACCAATAGACATCATGTTAGCTAGCTCCTCCACATTGAACATCATGGCCATTAAACCTGAAATACATCCATGCCACAAAATTATGCTAAATTAATTACAAAAGCAATAATGTACCATGTTAATAAAGATAATTAAACTTACCGGTGAATACTCCGGCAATAAAAGTAGCAATGAGTGGGGTCTTGTATTTAGGATGAGTTTTCGCCAGAAACCTAAATATTAAACCGTCGCTGGCCATTGCATACAGAATTCTTGGAAGTGGAAACATTCCCCCTAGAAGACTGAAGAAAGTTTTTTTAAGCGTTTTAATATGCTTAAAATTCAAAAAAAAATTAAGAAACAAGTGTGCAAATTTATAAAAGCTAAAATTTAAGTAACTATATATGAAGACTTACTAGTTAAGAAGATGGATATCAAAATTAGCAAACTTCTACAAGGATGGATTGAAAGATTAAACTTTGTGAATTGCAAAAATTTACACAATATAACCAGCTACATTGATCGTAGATATTTGTTAAAGGAAATATCACATAATATAACTGATATTATCAATATTTTTTTTAAGAACTAATTTACTCTTAAGCGGCAACGGGTGCAGAAGACTGGTCTCCAAACCGAAATCTCTGTTAATCGAACAGAAAAAATAATTTACGAAGGCAAATTATCCGTATTTGTATTGAATCTTTACTAACATTTTTATTGTATGATAGATATAGCTGGCTTACAGGGCTCTATTAATTCCACTTTTTGGAATTAGTTTAAATGCTTTTGTTGTAAAATTAGTTATTTAAAATTAAAAAATATTCATATCAATTTCAAAAATGGGATTATAGTCCTGTAAGCCAGTAACATATAAAAAAGTTTATAAAAAATTCAATTATTTTGGCTACAAAAATTATTTCTCTTTTGTTAAGTTATCACGCAATTTGTGCCGGCAGTGACGATACGTGACGTCACAATATTAGGATCGGCGTTTAAGCCATGACGTCACGGGCAGTCTCGGAGTTAACAACAGCTCCGCAGATGCCGGGTCACGTGACCACGTTGTTTTGAGTTCGTGGCGAGTGGGAGTTTCAACTCTCAGTCTCTCTTTTTGCTCTTCCGACCGCGGTGACCGGTATTTGAAGTTCACAATGAACTTTATTATTTATTTAAACTAAACTCACTCAATCTTAAACGTTCTTCATAGTTTTATTTCTTCAATTTAAGTAAGACTGTTTTTGTTTATTTCTATTTGTCTGCAGTATGTTTTAAAGAAGATTTTTAATTAAAGTTTTACTCAACTCAATCTGTCTATTATTTAAGTTATTCTTCATCCACTGTCATATTAGGAGCCACATGTTAGAAAGAGGCTATTAATGGGTTATGGGCCCAGTTGCCCTTAGAAGAATAACCCGATTTGAGTAGAATTTTAGCAGAGTTTTTGAAATGTAAACAGTGTGAAGATTTAATAGAAATTTGAAGTTAAGTTTATTTTTGGAAACTTAGTATTTTGAAAACGTTTTGAAGAATGTTATTTTGAAATTAAGTTATAATAGAAGAGAGTGTTTATGAATGAATAAATAGTCATAAAGAAGCTTTTTAAAAGCGTTTTGAGCGAGAATATTTGAAAAATTTAAGAATTTTAAAATCTTTTAAAGAATTTTTCGTTTGTTGTTTACTTAAACTTAAAAATGGCTGAAAATACGGGCAATAATATAATTGAGAAATTAAATCGTAATAACTATGGTACTTGGGTGGAAGATATTAAAGTTTTACTCATGGAGAAAAATGCGTATCGCATTGTTTCCGGTCAAGAACCCAAACCCGCCGCTGATGCTAAAGAAGCTAAAGACTTTCAATTGAGATCAGACCGTGCCTATACTATAATATATTTGAATATAGAACGTGAATATCGGATTTTGATAACGGGTAGTGATGAAGATCCTAAGAAAGCCTGGGACACTTTGGAAAAACACTTCCGTCCAGAATCTCGAGCGAGAGCCATGGGTCTGACTGACGAATTCTTTAGTTGTAGAATCAATGACGGTGAACCAATTGGGTTGTATGCCGCTAGGTTACGAAACACTATTATCCAACTAGCTGACGTGAACCTGAAACTTGATGAGTGGTTGAAAAGTTTTCAACTTATAAGATATCTTCCTGCTGAATACAATAGTATAGTCCAGACTATATATCGGTGGAAAGATGCCGATTTTGTGTTTGATAAAGTACTGGATGAATTGCTAGCTGAAGAGTCTAGATTAAAGCAAGCACATGGCGATCAGCAACTAGTTGCATTGCAGAGTACAAAAGAAGTTTTTAACCCTGCTGCACGTAAGCCAAATAAGTTTAACAAGAAGAATAAAAATTCAAAAATCACGTGTTTTAAGTGTGGAAAAATCGGTCATAAAGCCGCGGAATGCCGTACGAAGTTTCAGAAGAATTTTAATAAAGAGCAAAGTTTCGTTGTTGAAGCAAATTTTAATGAGAACGTTGACTCAAAGGCGTGGATAGTGGATACAGCTGCAAGTGCACATTTTTGTGGAAATAAAGAGTTATTTTCAGAACTGCATCCAGTAAGCAACGCAAATATGTTTGTGGCAGTAGAAGGCGTGTCTTGTCCTATCGAGGGTGTTGGAAAGATTAAGCTACAATTTAAAGATGAAGTAGTTAATCTGAATAATGTAATGTTTTCATCAAAGCTAAGGCGCAATTTGATGGCGGGCCCGTTGATAGACAAAGCAGGTGGACGTTTCGTCGGTGAAAAAGGAAGAATGAAAATCTTCGGTAAAGGAGGAAAACCAGTTTTCACCGCCAATAAGAAAAACGGCCTTTATTTCTGTTACCCCACGTATCCTGATAAATTGGAAGGATTTGCCACATCACAAAGATCAGAAAACTTAAAGCCAGCAGCAGCAGCAACAACGAAAGAAAATCTAATTGATTGGCATAAGAAATTCAGCCATATAAACACAAAGTATATCCTAAAGTCAAAGGAGAGCGTCGTAGGAATGCCCGAATTTAAAGACAACTTCATAAATTGCGAGTCTTGTAAATTAGGGAAGACAAGAAGAAAATCTTTCAAACCTATTGGAAAGATTAGATCGCAGAAGCCTTTGGAACTTTTGCACATGGATTTGTGTGGACCTCTTCAAACACAGTCAGTTGAAGGTCATCGATATTTTCTGTCTATTATCGACGATTTCTCCAGAAAAGTCACCGTCTATCCTCTTCGCGACAAAACCGAAGTTTTGAACTGTTTCATCAGATTCCAGAAGCGGGCTGAAAGATTTACGGGTCAGAAGATCTTAAACATCAGAACTGACAACGGACTCGAGTTCTGCAATGCCGAATTTAACATCCTCTTCGAAGATCAAGGGATCCGAGCAGAACGCACCAACACCTACAGTCCTGAGCAGAATGGAGTTGCAGAGAGATTCAATTACACTGCTGTTGAAGCTGTCAGAACCAACCTGAGGGACAGTGGTCTCGAAGACAAGTTTTGGTCTGAAGCACTTCTCTATTTCGCCTATTCGTGGAATCGACTTTGTCACGGGAACCAAGTGAAGACACCTTTTGAGCTGTTTGGAGGAAGAAAGCCCTCTGTCAGACATCTCAAGGTCTTCGGAACACCTGTATACGTCGGAATCCCGAAGCAGCTAAGGAAAAAGCTGAATATGAGAGCCAAACGTGGAACCATGGTAGGGTATGCCATGAAAACAAGGGGATACCGGATCTGGATTCCTGAGGAAAGAAAAATCATCGAAACAATAAATGTAACATTTGAAGAGAAAAACCGAAACGAATCGTCTCAGAAACCGGTCACTTTTATGAATCCGTATTATTCTGAAGAAGACGCAGAAAGTGAAGAGGAAGAAATCGAGGTCGTAAAAATAGAAGAAGCAAAGGCTGAAGTAACTCTACCAACTACTTCTACTATTCCTGAAACCACGAAATTAAAAGATGTAACGTGGATGAGAGAACCTGTCATGAGAAAGGACAAATCGCGGGTAGACATTTACTATAAAGTAAAAGAAGATGAAAAGGCAAGGTTACGATCTCACAATGAAGTTGAAAGATACTGCCAAGAAAACAATATAAAGTATCACCCCAAAATTTTCAATTTTAGCGGAAAGGATACATCTTCTGGCGTTGTGAGCATTGATTCAGAAGGACTGAATATCGACAATATCTGACTAGAAGACATCAGGATACCACAGGGATATGAATCCGCTTTGAAGACGCCACAATCGAATGAATGGCAAGAAGCAATGAAAGAAGAGATCAAAATTATGAAAGATCGAGATGTATTTGACCTTGTAGAGAAGCCTGATCACGATAAAATTTTAGGCAATCGTTGGGTATTTACTACTAAATGTAATGAAAATAATCAAGTAGTGCGTTTCAAAGCCCGACTCGTAGCGAAAGGTTTCGATCAGCTCAAGGGAATACACTACGATGAAGTCTTCAGCCCGGTGGTAAATTTCGCAGTCATAAGACTATTCTTTTCAATTTTAGTGTCTTTCTATGGTTGGAGTCATTGTCAACTTGATGTGAAGTGCGCCTACCTCTATGCCCCGATTTCGGAAACAATTTTTATGCGACAGCCTCAAGGATTTGAAGATAAAGAAAAACCAAATCACGTTTGCCGTCTAAACAAAGCCTTGTACGGACTCCACCAAAGTGGACGTGAGTGGTTTGGCGAGATCCATAAAACCTTAGAAGCATTCAATTTTAAGAAATTAGATTGGGCGAACTGTGTTTACATTTTTGAGGACAAATTACTCTTACTTTTGTATGTCGACGATATTGTGTTGTTTGGAAGAACACAAGAAGATATAAAAATTGCAATTTTAAAATTAGAAAGTAAATTTGATGTGAAAGTTTTGGGAAGAACAAAGAAATTGTTAGGAGTTGAATTCGAAGAAACTAACCAATCTTTATTTATGCATCAAAGATCGTACATACAGAAAGTGTGCAATATTTATAAAGAATATAATTTGCCAATTTGTTCTCTGCCAATAGCCCAAGGGACAGTTCTTTCGAAGTCTCAGTGTCCTCAGACTGACGATGAGCAGAAGGAGATGGCCAACTTGCCATACCGGAATGTCCTGGGATGCTTAGCGTTCATTGCCAGCCGAACGCGTCCGGACATAACTCACGCAGTCAACATCCTTTCGCAGTTCCAAAGCAATCCTGGAATACCTCATTGGAACGCTTTGATCAAGCTCCTTGGCTACGTTCAACAGAGCCAAGATCTGATGCTCGACCTATCTGGAGTGCAGAATCTCAACATCCAGTGCTATGCCGACGCGGATTTCGCCGCCAACAGAGATGATAGGATATCTCTGGGAGGCTACATCCTATTTGTCGACCGTGCTCCAATCCTGTGGCAGACTAGTAAACAGAAGAGTGTTGCCCTATCAACGATGGAATCGGAGTTCATGGCACTTACTGAAGCCAGTAAAGAGCTTGTCTGGATTATTCGTATTTTAAATGAGTGTTTAGATAGCAAAATTATTTGTAATGAATTCATACCTATTCTTTTCTGTGATAATGAATCTGCAATTAATTTTTCGAAATCATCGATCGAAAATCACAGAACGAAACACATTCATGTAAGATATCACTTTTTAAGAAATTTAGTTTTGGAAGAATTGTTTGATCTTAGGTATGTAAATACAAAGAATAATCCAGCCGATCTTTTTACAAAACCTCAAAGCAAAGAAAAATTGAAGAAATTTGTCAAGGACATTTTTTCATGAATTTTGGACTGACTATTTAAAGTCAAGTTTGTTTTGAGAACTTTTTAGATGTTTAAATGAAAATCAAGTTTTTCATACTTGAAATTGTTATTGTGCTTATATTTTTGCTAAATTTTTCAAAAGTAATGAAAATTAGGATTTAATGATATTTGAATTTTTCTATAAATTTTTGTACTTTTAGATTGAGTGAGAAATTTAACTTTAACTTAAATTTTTGGATTTGAAAAATTAAATTTTTGAGATTTGGCAAAATTGTGTGAGGCGGGCCAATTGTTAAGTTATCACGCAATTTGTGCCGGCAGTGACGATACGTGACGTCACAATATTAGGATCGGCGTTTAAGCCATGACGTCACGGGCAGTCTCGGAGTTAACAACAGCTCCGCAGATGCCGGGTCACGTGACCACGTTGTTTTGAGTTCGTGGCGAGTGGGAGTTTCAACTCTCAGTCTCTCTTTTTGCTCTTCCGACCGCGGTGACCGGTATTTGAAGTTCACAATGAACTTTATTATTTATTTAAACTAAACTCACTCAATCTTAAACGTTCTTCATAGTTTTATTTCTTCAATTTAAGTAAGACTGTTTTTGTTTATTTCTATTTGTCTGCAGTATGTTTTAAAGAAGATTTTTAATTAAAGTTTTACTCAACTCAATCTGTCTATTATTTAAGTTATTCTTCATCCACTGTCATATTAGGAGCCACATGTTAGAAAGAGGCTATTATCTTTGGATTAACACAGAGAGAAGACTTCCGTTTCGGGACCTGGCTAATGCACCCATTTCCCCCTTAAACATGTTAGTCACCATGTTTAATAGTAGATAGATAACAATCAACAGATAGCGCCAATATTTTCACAAATTTTGCAGTTATTAAAAACAAAATATATTGGATTTAAGTTATTGGATTGTTAACAAAATACTAGATAAAATGCTGAATCACAAAAAAATTTAACAGTAGATAGATCAGGATGACCCCTAATATTCTTTTAGCATTGAA
Organism: Hylyphantes graminicola; assembly: GCA_023701765.1. Taxonomy (NCBI): domain Eukaryota; kingdom Metazoa; phylum Arthropoda; class Arachnida; order Araneae; family Linyphiidae; genus Hylyphantes; species Hylyphantes graminicola. The sequence goes on from CM043116.1 coordinate 36,598,055, forward strand.
TTAAAACCTTTTTAAGTATTTTTAAAAAAAAATATCACTGCTTTAGGGAGCAGGGAGTTTGAAGAAACCTACCTAGTGGATAAGCCAGTTAATGCTCCTATGGTAATAATCCATTTAGCTACTCTGAAGCCAACCATTTGAAAGACAAAAGGCAGTGGAGCTGCAACATTTTGTGCATAGTATGGCCACATCATGGTTTGAATAGTGGATACACTAAAGTAGGCACAGAATACTATCACCAGGGAACTCACAATTGCTATTGGAATGGATCTTTGGGGATTCCTGGCTTCTTCACCTAAAAAATTCAAATCAAATGTTATCTGAAACAGAAAACATCCTATATTAAGCAAATAGAATTTCAATAATTTGAAAACACTAAGTTTTAAGATTTTACTTTATTTATACTATTACATATTTATTATCAATTTTGCAAGGTTCATATAATGTGAAGGTAAAAGTTATTTTTAATACGAGATTAAGTTAACATGTATTTTTATAAATTTAAACAATACTTTTATACTCAATGTTGTTAAAAAAAATTTTAAAAAATGTATATTATATACAAATAAAAATATAAATTAAAATGCATAACTTAGAGTCAAAAAAGGTACTGTAACTTTAAAATTGATTATTTATACTTATTTTACAGTTTCAGAACTAAAAATAAAATTCGCACCAGACTTCATAGTATTATAAATGTAGGATGAACCTGGTTTTGGTGTCAAACAGACAGTAGTTATGACTTGATAAAAAAAAGTGATACTAAAAATAATTTAAGATGGGACTGACAATAAGAAGCAGTTTCTGATCAAAGGCTGGCTCAAACTGATCTGCTCAATTTTCCTGCAAAAATGACCTATGCTTCAGGAAACTTATTGGCACCTATACAACTTTTATGGTTTATACAATTTTAGTTACAATTGAAGATATAAATCTTCTTTTTTTTATCTCGAACAAAAATAGAATTTGTTTACAGAAAAAGTTTCTTGTATTGCAAAGCTTTTACCTTAATCCTGATAACCAAGACTGATAGAAAAAAAGATTTAATAATTTGAAAGAATGAATTGGACCATCTAACCAAGGTTTTTCTGTATACCTTTTATCTCCAAGCTACAGAAATAAAATATATTCAAATGAATTACAAACCTGTAGTTGCGATGCAATCAAACCCAACATAACCATAGAAGCAGGTAGCGGCCCCCGTCATGACTCCCCGAAATCCATACGGGAAAAACCCACCGACTCCGTACTTGGAGTCCGGAATTTCTTCGGGGGTCAGCTCCCAATTGTGGATATTGGCTCTGAAGCAGCCCGTTATCACAGCATAAGTCACAACCAAGAGGTTGAGGACAGTGCAGACATTGTTGAATCCGGATGATTTCCGTACTCCCAATGAAAGCATGACTGGAAAGGGAATTAACATATGTTAGCAATATACGTTAGGTTTGAATTATCGTCGCACTAGAGCTACACGAGGGCTATTGGCGACAGGCGTCGTATTTTAGAACCAAGTCAGGTGAAGAGCCAACACCTGAATAGGCACCCAAAGCAACCGTTAAGGGCGACATCGTACGCAGCGTTAGGACTTTGAAGGATATTTAATGTGCATTCCCTTACAAGGGGTATTATTCGTCGGACATTTTTGGCTGCACAGCCCGTTTATAGGTCGGCAGCTATTTTGGCAATGCCCGGATCCGAACTTGGGACCTTCCGCATGCTAAGCGAGTGCTTAACCGACTGGGCACCCCAGCCCCTTAGCAATATACGGGTAGGAAAGATTTTACCATACATACTCATGTACAAGTCAAGTAATTTGGGACAATATTAGAACCATAAAAGTAAAGGTTGACTTATACACAAAACATCAAATTTTCAAAAAATCCCCTATCCTTAAACCAATATAACCAAATTTCAATGAAACCAAGGTTTGGATGATATCTATTAAAATAACAATATAAAAGCACTTAAATTCTAAGTATTAATTGAGATTGATATTAGTTCATAGAATCCACCAATGATTTTGTTTTTACAGCGATTTGCATAGTGTAGTTTTGATACAAGGCATATGGGCCAACCAGTCTTTTTTCAAGTGCACAAAGAAAACAATGATGCCCTGTGACTTTTGCACCGCGCTGTTGCATGGCCTTCACTGAACATGGCATGTACTGCACTTCGATAGTTCTCAAAATAATGATGAAGATGTCAAGGGCACTTAGCCGTTATCCTGCTAAGTTTTCTCTCTAACTTTCATTTAATGTTCTGCTTTATTTTTTGTCAATGTTGATATTTTGCTCTATTTAAGAACAATTATAGTTCTGGCATTAACCTGTGCCCTCTCATATTTTTGTCAGAAGGCTCTGGCGATGATGTTTTGTAACCCTATTTCCTACTGTTACAAATACATGGGTGTCCTATTTGATTGGGAAGGTTATTTGGTTTTAAAATGGGGCCTTTGACTTTTATATAAATAGGCTCATACATGAGTATATACGGCAATCAAATTTTTAATTCATAATTATAAAAAATTGCATGATTTATCAACAGTATTTTTAGTACTTTGTTTACATAAATAAAAAATCAAATGAAATCAAATTTTTTTATGAAAAATTTTTTTGCTAAAAAACAAATTGACTCAATAAATATTTCTTCAATGGTGAAAGGATTAAGAGTGTAAAATGATGAAAGCATACACATGGGACTATTTAAATATAGTTATGTACAACAGTTCAATAAGACTTAAATGTATTACTGGCTTTTTAAAAAAAACTTAATATTTTTGCTGATGGTAAGAAATGCATTCAAGGAAAAATATACAAGATAGATAAAGGTAACTTATAAAATTTGACTGACAATCAGAAATATAAATAAAACAATATTTTATAACACCGTGCATGAGATTTTTTTAAAAAATTAAATGAGTATTGTTATTGTTCTTGGCTGAGGTTCATACTTACTGGTCAATAGGATTGTGATACCAAAAGCTAAGAAATCAGGATATGATGAGAGAGAATTGACATGAATAGGCAGCGATTGATTCAAATGTCTTGCAATGGTTTCATTAAATAGCGAATCAATATACTGACTATAGCCTCTTGCTACAGATGCAGTTCCTACAAGGTAAAAAATAATAACCATTATTTATTAATGAAGATTTAAGATAATACTGTAAATTATTCAGAATTAGGCTACAAATTAATAAATCGAAGATACTTACAACCCTTTTTACAATATGATGAAAAATTTGTTTAGTGAAGGGTTGATAGGAAACTTACAAGTACTAAGTAATAACAATTTAAATTAGTAAATAAAAAATTTACAAGTTATTTGGCACTTATGTATTATCAAAAGGCATCTTTTTTTTTAAAAATCTTTTTATTGCTCACTAAGTAACAGTTTTGCTATCTAAATTTTTTTTAATTATTGAATAATAATTTAGTAATTTAATGAGCAATTTCTTATAATGGATTTTAAAGATGGTTAAACATAATCTGACTTCCTAGGAATACATGCATGGAACTTAATTAGTAGTTTAAATATATGAATCTCTGTCTGCACTAAAAACACCTTAATATAAAAAATAGTTCAATCTTACAAGTAGACACATATATTCTATTACCTATCACATATTCTAGAACCAGATTCCAACCAATGATAAAAGCCATGAACTCCCCAACTGTAACATAACTGTAAACATAGGCGGATCCAGTTTTGGGCACTCTGGCTCCAAATTCGGCATAACAAAGAGCTAAAAAAATTAAATGAGTTAATTTTAAAAGTTTGCTAACAACAAAAAATAACATCCTATTTTAAATATGCGTAATTAAGAATATTTAAAGTTATCTGAAGTTAAATAAAGTACAAGGGAATGGCATTAACTTGAAGTAATGGGAAACCAGGATGCGTCTATTAAACAAGAAGTTCTTAAAGAACTAAAATAGCCTACTTTCCTGTTACTTAAATACTTACTAAAATTCTTATCTTGAAAAAAACTAGGTTCGTAACAGTAAGTGACATCCACAACCGTTTTTCCACATTAAATTTAAAATAAATTTCACTAAACGCAGCATCTAACTAAACACAGCTTTATTTGAAGTTATAAATAAATATTTAATTTTTCGTAGAACAAAAACCAAAAAACTACTCCTCAATAAACATTTACTTGCTAAATTCGGCTAGTTTCATTTATTTTATTTCGAAAATTAAATAATTATAACTTAAATCGTTTGCAAAAATTTGTATTTCAAAGAATAAATATGTAATATTCCTCGCTTTTAAAATAGAATGAAAACAATGTATATCAACATACAAAGATCTCGTAGTGAAATAGATATTTGACGTCATCTTAAATTGATCGATGTCTCAAAAATAAATTTATTTTAATTTATTGTCTAAAAGAATTAAAGTTTCTCAAGCAATTGTTGCGATGGCAACGGTGATTTAATTCTAATAAAAATGGCTTCCTATGCTTCTTAAATGAGCATTAAATTTTGATGTTTTTTAAATAATTGAAGTACTTCGAATTCGAATTCTTTTCTGAAATTTTCAATGTATTCTAATTTCGATGCGCTGAATTTTTTGACGTATCTCACTTGTCCGTAGCATTTGTAGTTGAATTCAGCGATTTAAATGACTCGAAATTGAATTTCAATGCTAATTCAATGGGAAATTCATCGTCAAATAGTAGATTTATGTCCATCCTATCGTACAGACAGACGGACAAAAAGTATGAAAGTTGGGTGTCTGAGGTTATACCTTTCTAATAAAAAAAGAATTTTTAAGATCGGATTGCTAGAACTGATTTTGGAAGGGGGGTACGGACGGACGGACAGACGGACGGACATCGACCGCATGTCAATACCTACTTTTTCATTTTTTTTTAATTCTTCGAATTAAAAAAAAAAAGAAAAGTAGGCTAAAAATAGTAGTTTAAGCCACTTGGTTTTAAACATGGTTTAAAACTGAATGGTTTTTTAAAGAAAAAAGTATTTTGGATTTTCTGTAATTCCTAATATTTATTAAAATATTAAGAATTTCAGAAAATCCAAAATACTTTTTTCTTTAAAAATCTTCTGGTTTCATAAAATCTGAAAGGTTGTTATGATGCTCAATACTATAAATTCACATTCCACAGTACTACTAAACTAAGTACTCTAAATATATCTTGTTTATTTTTTTCTATTTAAAATTATCTAAAAGGTTTCTCATACAAAACTCGATAAAAAAAATACTTTGTCAGCTGTCACGCTTTAGAGCTGAAGAGATTCAACATAAAACTGAAACAAAATTTATTGTTCTCATCCCCTTGCAATTTACTCAATGCCATATTAATATTGTTGGTTACAGAGTGAGACAGAGGGAAAGGGTAAAAAATCTGAAGAAAAAAGTGGGAACAGCTTTGATAGAATGGAAAATCTTGGTTTGGCGTCACATTGCCAAGCACTAAAAAAGTTCGAATTTAATAGACATTCCACTTTATATATCATACAACTGGATAAGTATAGTAAACCTTATAAACCTATGTTAATTTTCCAACTTGCTAATGAGCAACCAGCCATTATATCCTGTGCAAAAAGTGTAATATTGTTTATGGACAGCTAAGAATAAATAAGATTGTTACCTGCAAAAACTGATGCGACAGCAGCAATGAAATATGAAATAGTGACAGCAGGTCCTGCTGTTGAACTTGCAATTTGACCGACTAAAATGTAAATACCTAAACCTAGAGTGCTTCCAACACCTGTGAATCAAACAATTTTGTACTTTAACCTTTAATATAATAATCGAATGGAATAAAACACATTTACAAATGAAATAATAGAGTCAATTTTAAAAGAAATTATGATTAATCGTTTCGAATAAGTTAGATTTTAAGTACTCACTAGTCACTTTTAAAAAACTATTACGGAATTTAAAAAAAAAAACAATGAAACAACAATAAATCAAAATAATTTATTTAATCATAACTTATGAAGTATTTATTTAAGTAATACTTTGAATTTTTATGACTTTGTCTCACCTAAAAATGTCAAGTCAAATGTGGATAAACAACGATCGAGTTCAGTCTTTGTCAACGCTTCATCAGGAATAAATTTTCTACGAACCAGTGCTTTATACATAGAATTCCAGAACGCCATTGTTCTAAAAATTAAAATTTTATATTTAAAAATAATACTTCATGCTGCTCAAGATAAAAAAAAAAGTAACGAATATGACAACAATACATATGGTAAGAATTGACAAGCAATTACATGAAATATGCAACAACTTCCAAACAGGACGCAGGAACTTCAAAAAAAGAATTCTCAAATTATTTAGTAGATTCAATATGCTTTTATTTTATTTCTCCAACTTTCTTTTAATTTCTGAAAAGAAAAACATCAAGAGACAGTTGAGGGAACAGAACAGAACCCTCCTTCTTGAAACTTGAAACAGACGAAATTTTTTATTTACGTCAACAAATGCTTGACTTCATTTCATTTTTCACTGAAAACCGACAGCTGATGTCTCCTGCTTTTAAGCATCTCTTACGTGACGTCAACCTTTCACTGCTTTTGCTTGTGCCATGGTTTCGGTATGTGGAATTAGTATGGAATAGTTTTTTTTTATCGTGAGTATTAAGTGCAAACTTAAAATGTATTTATTAATAGCTTCTTGATTTGCAAAACATGAGAAACACATTAATTGCAGGTTAATTCCTATTTACGTGATTCTCTCATATCCCAAAAAATGACTTTTTTTTTAATCTTACATTTTAATTTTAGCATATTTAAAACTGATTTTTGTGTGTGTGATGGTGATGCATCTTACGGGAACTAGGCTCCAAAGCACAATATTAAAAAATGAAAATTCTTTTTTTTTTTAAGGATTCAGTAAGTAAAAATAATTGGTAGTGTATATCACGCCGTTTTCACACAAAATTAATACAATATGTAAAAAGTAATACAGTTGTATTTTCTTTTGTACTGATAAAATTTTTGGTTTAATTAACAAAGCAACATAAAATCATCAAATTAACATCTAATTCACTCCATTAATTAATCATCTAATTAAATCCTGAATTATTAAGGGTGCATCCGTGCTAACGCTGGGCATATAAAGTTATGGCATTTTAGGTCATTAGAATTAAGTAAAAAGTGTTTTAGAAAGCACACATTTTTTTAAATATTTGGTTACCTTCAAATTATTGGTAATACATCTACAATTAAAGTAATAAATTCTGCCACAAATTTCTATTGTTCATCAAAAGTTTTTTTTTTTTTTTTAATCAGCAAGACGCTCACATATCAAACACATAGCTTTTCTAACAATGCATTACTGAAAAAATAGAATCACGAGGTAATAATCTAATATTTTCCTATTCATAACTAGCCGGTTAAATGACACTGACAAAAAAGTTTTCCCAGGTGTCGTCATAGATAAAAAAAAAATTAGAAAAATATAAGTGATTTAAATGTTTTTCATGAAAACATCTTGCAGGTCTTTTGTAGCGCAAATGTTTATTAGGATTTATTTAATTCTCTCTTCTCTTAATTTTTTTTTGTTTACCAAAATTTCTCACTCGGAACTTACTTTAGAAAGAAAAACGCGGGAGATATTCAGTCTCATCAGATCCTAAGAGTACGGCAATGTTTACATGCGTTCTAACGTCATCTTGGCGGAGTCTCGTGGTTAATTCGTTTAAAGAATAATCAGAATTTCGAAATAGTTTCGAGAAGTCTTGCGATTAGTAAGCAAACAATGTTGTAATGATGTCAGGCCACTTGAACAACGGACGTCACGTCATTCATTCATTAAACTGAGAGTAATACTTCGTGTTAAATTATACTTCTTAACCGGAAGTCATACTTCATAAAATTTTAATAATCTCTCCACTCCACTTAAAAAATTAGCCATACAAAGATAGTTATGACTTTTATGGGTAAATGCTAACTATTTCCTTTAATTTAAACTACTTTTAATTCTTCGATTAAACATGTGGCAAGTTAAATGTGAAAAAAGGTTTGTAGGCAAAAGCAAAATTTGATTAGGAATATTTTTTTAGTGTTCTCATAATTCGTTCAGATATATTTCGTGTTGATCATGCGTTAAAAACGTTATCCTGATGGATGAAAACTATCACTTTGTACCTATAATTGATTTTTACTTATTGCAAAAATAAAATTAAAATTTAGGGAATGGCCCTTAGTACAAAAACTGGTGTTGTACCTAGGGTCAATTAAAAAAAATGTCTTGTATTTTGCCATATTTATTATTTTAAGTAAATGTTAAAAAAATTCCAATAAGAAGTTATTGGTCTTATGATACCACTTAAAAAATACTAACTTTAAATCATCCCATATGTAGATTTAAAATTATTTGAAAAAAATAATAATTATCCGACCATAGGTACACACAGCGCTCTAAACATTGCACATACAATTTCAAAATAAATACTTAAAAAAAATAATCAGTTTATTTAAAATAGAAAACTTTGCTTTTTTATCAAACGGACTTGACCTTTCCAAACATAGTACAATGATTCACATGGAGATAACTAGGCTATACATATTTGTATACTTGACCTCGTAATACTTTCTCTGCCGGTTAATGAACAGTAAAGAGTATCCATAATCCATGATCCAAATAGTTTACTAATTTCAATCATGCACTTGTTTACAAAACTTTTTTTGTGCTCATATTTTAGAATACTTGGTAGATTTTCCGAATAATCTACATACTTTACTATTGAATTATAATTTAAATTTAAATTATACTATTTCAATTTTGAGTAGCATATTTTTATTGTACTTTAATTTTGATTTGCATTTTGAACATTTAGGCAATATATTAGTTTTTAAGTATTTTATTTTACTTGTAATTTAATTCTTTAACTAAAAATGCATTTTAATAAAAATTTTGAATTTATTAACTTTAAATTATTTGGTTAATTTTATTTTTCTAGTTAAATAATTGAAAAAATTTTATTATGCAATTAAAAAAAATATTTAGGATACGTACTGCATGAAAAGAATGACCGAAGAAATATAGAATAATACGAATTTAATTTCTGTGAAAATTATGTTTTTATTAATTCTACTTTTTTATATATATATATTTCTTTATTTTGCGAATTTATGTTTTCAAATTTTTCCCCTTCAAACATATAAAACAAAAATTTAGTAATATAGAAAAAAAAATAACACCTTGTTTTGATTGTCACATACTATTTAATTCCTATTTAGTTTTAAATTAACATTCATGGAATTATGTCAAAACCATTCTAGAGTTTCAGATTATAAAATAGTGAATTTCTCCAAATATCACGTACATGATTCCAAAAACAAAGCATTGAAGATAGTTAGTGATAATTATTTGACAATCATTGATATATCCTAATCTCATTTAATCTTTTAAGCAAATATTCCGGTTGGGTAATCTCTATTCTCTTTGCTGTACAATTTTCACGCAACGTTATCAAAACACGAAGGGTCTTCAAACCCGGCTTTTATCAATTTAGCGAGTTAATTTCTGTACTTGAGAAGCCAGGTGTTATACTTTTAATACCAGACTAATAAATAATTTAAGATAGAGTATGTACACTGAAGGTAAACTGTAAGACTTTTGGTGTCACTCTGTAAAAGAGGTGACAGCAAGTGCGGCCGCAGCAAGTGCAAATACGGAGTAACGTTACAGCGGTGTAAAGTTACACCAAATTTGAGTTACATTATTACACCACAAAAAAGGAAGTAAGGTTACGCCACAGAAACTGAATAAAAACACAGCAGCCTCAAAATGTAAACAGTGCAATTTAACTTAATCTGCTTTTACTATTGTACAATACATTATACATGCAAGTAATATTTGTTAGAGATATTTTATATGGGTTTTTTTATTACTGACTTACTGACAACCAACGCCGGCTTGATATAATATGGAATCCGCAATTTTTATCAAAATCCTCTTTATTCACAACATTTCTGATTGTGCATGTGATAGAAATTCGGTGTTTACACAATGTTTTTTGGAACGGTTTCTCTTTGACATTAGTAAGTTTACCCAAAATTGGTGTAATGTAAAAAGTTATAGTAACGCTGCACAGTTTTGTACAGTGTAGAATGACAGTGGAATGGTAATAGTACTAGTGTTAGTTATCAATCTGGAACCGGAATTCAGAGTAAAATGAAGAAATATTATGTTTTGCAATTATTATGTGGCTTATGTTATGTAATGTATACATTTTATTTTTAAAATGTAGAAATACATGTTATGTTGTTATGTAATTATTGCAAAATATTTGTTATCGTTAAAATTTTAAGTTTTGGTTTTACATGTAGTTTTTGGCGTTACTTAAAAAAACTTAATTAAAATCTCGATTTTTCAATTTACTTATAGCTTTTTTTAATGTTATACCCTATCCTATGAGGCCACTTGAAAGTATTTTAGAACATGTAATATATAAGATTTGGTATTTTACTTTGTTTTAAATATTCTTTAAAAAAATCTTACATGAAATAGAATGCATTTAAAAAAGAATCAAAATCTTCAATAAAACTATAGAGCAAAATATTGTCAGGATTGTAATTACCAATAGAAAAGGTTGGATTTGAACCTTTTTATCTAATTTGTATTGCATGAAATTTACAAATTTATCTACGAAAAATTTAAAAAAAAATCCTTTTAAAAATCTTTGTCTCTTTTTGCGTTTAAATGCAACACTACAACAAAACAATAGAAATTGCAAGCAGTAAAGAAATGTTTTTAATCATTAAGATCGAAATAATCAAGATTCGTTCCTCTTGTCTTTAAAAAGTGATAATTTTATCATACCGATACATACACTCTTATGTAATCGTTTAGAAACTATTTATACCAGTGATAAGTTACTGATTAATAAAACAGATAACGAAGTATTACACAGGTAAATTTAAAAAAAAATCTTCGAAAAGTCCAAAGTCATATATGATGTTGCTTTATGCCAAAATGCACGTAAAAAATTCTCGAATTATAACTTTGAATGATTATGATTAACATTTCCTCTAATATTAAAAAGATATATATGTTTCAAAATATGCTTCATGAAAAAAACCTGCAGGCTAAAAGGCACTTATTTGCTTATTTGACCTATCTTTTCAATATGATCATAATGTAGTACTTAGAATATTGCCATGTTGTTACAGATGTGTTCTATAAGAATTTTGTTTTTAAAAAAATAATTTTCAATTTTAATAGGGCTGTTAAAAAGTAAAACCCTATTTCAAACTACACACAAAACCGTTTTAAATAAAATAGACACACAAGTACACTACACATCAATGGAAAAGAATATTTCCTTATAATTTTATTGCTAATTTTCTTAAGAATATTTTTAACTGTTTAATTTTTTATTAGTTCACTGAATCCAACGGAATAACATGTTAAAAATATAAATTTTTGTTGAAAAATATAAAAAAAAAACCATTGTTGCTATATTTATAGCTTAAAAAATATGACGAAAATTTTCATTTGCAAAAGCAATTCCAATAGTAAACAAAAAAAAATCATTATAAAAAGAACATATCTTAAAAATTCAAATAAATTTAATACAATTTAAAGACACATCGATACAATTTATTGTTTAAAATCAAAAATAATATATTTTTAACGATATTAATAAAATTACTCACAACTAAACAGATGGTACTCCTTGTTAAAGAAAGTCGCAGACACAATATTCATTAATTTATGTTCGAAATTAATTCCCAAACACCGCCAAAGTCAATAATCTGTCATGACAATCATAAAAAGGTCCTTCTTACATAGCAGGCTTGTGTTAGAAGAAAGTAAACTGTTCAAAAAACGCCTCCGATAACAATGCGAGTACGAGAGTCCCCGCCGCGCATACTTCTACGCAAGCATGACTGGAAAAGTCTCGTGACATAGCGTCATAGTTAGGTCACAATGTCAGGCAGATGACAAAGACACCTTATTGAAACAGCCGGTAGCGAAGGAAGTCTCTTGACATTAGTTGATAACAATATTCTATGCTCTTTAACATCTAGGAATGTGGCTGTTTGCCTTACACTTATTAGGTTATTTTTCAATAGTTGTTCGTTTTTTTTATATTTATCAATATCTATATTGATCAATCTCTTTAGTAATATCTAATACAAAATATGAGGTAATGAAAGTATTGCCATCAGGTCGAAAATCCGAAATGGAGAGTTTTGTGTTACTACTCGTTTTGGAAGGTGCTGATTCCGAAAAAGTGTTTTTTGAATATTGGTCCGTCTGTCTGAAACTATTCACAACTACTCTCAAAATAAAAGAGCTACGCCGCGGACTTCAAATTTCGTACACGAGTTCCTGGAACCAGATGAACGTCATACTACATGTTTTTAGGGGTGATGTGATTAAGGCCCTAAGGAAGCCACTACGTATTTTTTGAAGACTATTTTTAAAAAAATCATTATACTTTATGCATATTATAAAGACTCATACATAACAAATATAACATGGAACTATGCTATTTTTTAAAGTATACCTCTGCACAGAAATTCAGAGCGGATACCTGTTAGTTAGCTTCAGTGCAGAGTAACGCACCAGGCAGAAAATAGAGTTTTACAGAACTTGTGACAAAGGCAATGACAAAAAATGCACATACTGTAGTTGAAAACGCTTATGGCTTTTGAAAAAATTTTAACAATAATCTTTTCAAAACTTTAGTTGTAAAAAAATAATCAATTTTTAAACATTTAAGAATGCAATCGTGAAGAATTTGGGGTCCATTTATCTCATAAAAATTATTGGGAGTGATTTTTTAACCATGTTTTTAAAATTTTCATTGAATTGAAACATACATTATTTAATTCTTCAAAAGACATGATTTTTCCATCTAACAATAAATAAGTGCGAGCTCAACTTAGTGAGAAAAAAACGCAAGCTGATGATTCCAAATGGAATAATTGGGGGTGAAAGGATTTAAACCATGTGCTCTTTTAATTGTTTAATTAAAGCAATGTAAAAAGCAAAGAGTAAAGAGGAAGTTAGGTGTTATACCAGTAGACGACGGAGATTTTTATTGTTGCCCAGTAAAAAAAGAATAAAAGCTGTATTATTCTTTAAGTTTTGTAAAATGGGAGACAGAAAAACAGTTTTTTCAATAAGTATCTTCAGTTTTAGAATACAGAAATACAATGTCGAAGCTAAAGCTTTGGTAAAAGAACATGATCTTATTTCTTTATGATCCGTAATACGCAGGGGAATTACGAGAATTTGAACGAAACTGGTTTAGTGGTTCAAGTTCACTTAATCTTTCAACGTCTAATATTCATGATTAGATGTATTTTTAAACACCGTTTTCTCCTTCAAGGTTATCGAGACAACTGTAACTACAGACCTGGACGAAGCGATTCCTTGACACACAGAAGATTAAAGAAAACGTAATCGAATGTTGTTATGAAAATAAAGAATGTAGAACCATGGATGTTTGTTTATGCGAAAGGAGTTATTTTATAAAATGGGTGGCACGTGCTTTAATTCATAAGACTTGGGTGTTTAGTTGCCTGTTAATAAGTTACTTTCATAGAAATAGGAAGCATTTTTTTTAAATAAAATTACTGAACAATATTTTTTTTTAATCTTTTTTGGAAGCAGTTTATTTAAGAATTTTTTTAATACTCTATATTAACGAAAATTCTTATTCCATAAACTTCATTAAACATTCAAACATTTTCAGAAGCTTATGAGTGAAAACAACTGATTTCGGGGGACTTATTTTATTCAATTATTAAATGTAAGTATAATAAAGTTTCGATTTAAAATTTCAACAGACTCCGAGACCCATATACTTGCTCCTCTTTTCTATCGTAAAGATATATAAATTGATATCATCATCTTATACGCTCGGTTCAAAGTAACACAAAAAATTTAGCACTGTGCAAAAAATAATACATTGTATTAAGATAAGTATTAACTCACGAGGCATTATATCTACACCAACCTATTAAATTATCTCTAGTGAAGCTCATCAAATTTTTGACGCTATCAATTTCTTATCAGAACTGCAGAAATAATATACAGATTTACCAAAGATTTTAAAGCACCGATTTTTTTTAATAGTTTTTTTGCTCAACGAGATACCACAACTCAAAGACGATATCACATTTATAAATTCACGAAAACCGCATAATTCGAAACTTTAATAACAAAACCATAGTCTAAATATATTTTAGGCATTTTGAAAAAATGAAACTTTGCAATTAAATCATTAAAAAGCCTTATTATAGTTTACTTCCCAACAAAAAGATGTCAATGATAATTTTTTTTTTTTAAATATAACTAGCGAGTAGGCATTTATCTGTAACAAACGTTGTATTCAGGCAAAACCGAAAATTATAAAATATTTTTTAACGGTTAAAAGTAGCTAAACAAATAAAAAGCAAGTCAGTATTTAACTTAACCAATAAACTGATCAAATTCGTTGTATTCAGACAAAAACGAAAATTTAAATAATTTTTGAAGGTGAAAAGTAGCTAAAGAAAAAAAAATAGGAGGGTGGATTAAATGGTATTAGAAGGGCACACAACCATTTCCTTGTTAAGTGTCATGACAAGTCGTGCAGAGTTTATCCTCACTTTTATATTTATAGCACTGAAAATGGTGACATTGAACAGACATATGCTTCCATTCTGAATTGTAAATATTGCCACTGATGTCACCTAAAACATGCCCATTGATGTTAATCAATTCTAGAAAGCATCAATTAAGAGCATTAACTTAACCCTGTCAATACCTGTACAAAAAAAAAATTAAAAAAACATGTTATAAATAAAAAAAAGTTATTATACATAAAACCTAGCAACCATAAATAATAAATATTTATATTAGCAGTCCATGAATACACAATTTGCTTGATCTTGCATTAAAAGTGAGAATTGGCCCAAATGTAGTACCCCCTTTTCACTAAAGAGGGTACTGAAACATGGCCCAAAGGTTGTACATTTGTCATGATTAGATTGTAGTGAAGTAAATAGTATTTTAAGTAAAATTTTATTTTTTTTAATTTACTTGTATTAAAAATAATTCTTCCAATAAACTATTTCCTGAACCTTATCTTCTTAAACCTACCTTTAAAAAAATCAATAGAAGTTTGTTATTAACTA
This sequence comes from Hylyphantes graminicola, assembly GCA_023701765.1. NCBI lineage: Eukaryota > Metazoa > Arthropoda > Arachnida > Araneae > Linyphiidae > Hylyphantes > Hylyphantes graminicola. The sequence goes on from CM043116.1 coordinate 36,613,174, forward strand.
AACATTCTCTCAATAAACCTAAATTTCAAAAAATCAATAGTAGTTTGTTATAAGCTAAACATAAGTTCTTAAGTTAAAAGTCTGAGCAAGATTTTCTATAAATTAAGGGGTCATAGGAGTCTTAAAAATGCGCAAAGAAGGTACTACAAAGCATAGTTTGATCGTTCATGTAATTTTTTAACTACTCAATATATAAGTATAATTTTTTATATGTAATTCTACAAAATTTATTTAATATAAAACAAATTTTAAAATTTATGAAACTTTAGCCAAAGCTAAAATAAATGACATTAAACATAATGCTATTTGAACACATTGTGATTAGGCTTGCACGGCGAATTTTGAGGTAAAAATTTAACACATGACCAAGAAAATGACTTTATATTGTACAAATATGTACAAACAAAGACTTATACCTAAATTCTCACCTCAATTTTTATTAGAAAATATTTTAAGAACTTTTTTCTAAAAAAATAAAAATTTCAAAATTTTGATTTTAAATTTTAAAAAAAATTCTAATTAAAATTGAGCTGAGAATTTAGGTATAAGTCTTTGTTTGTACATATTTGTACACCATAAAGTCATTTTCTTGGTCATGTCTTCAATTTTGACCTGAAAATTTGCTGCTCAAGCCTAATCCCAATGTGTTCAAATAGCTTTAGCCAAAACTAAAATGAATGATATTAAACATAAAGTTTCATAAATTTTAAAATTTGTTTTATATTAAATAAGTCTTGTAGAATTACATATAAAAAAATATACTTATATTTTGAGTACTTAAAAAATTACATGAAAGATTAAACTATGCTTTGTAGTACCTTCTTTGCACATTTTTAAGACTCCTATGACCCCTTTAGTACATTTAGATGAAAAACATTGAATGTGGCGCATATGAAAATCTTTAAATTCAGCAAAAATAATTCTCCCAATAAACTATTTCCTGAACCTCTTATCTTCAAAAAACTACATTTCACTTTTAAAAAAAAATTATTGGATATATTTTATACATTATTTATTTAATAATTCAAAACATTAAAAATATTTTGAAATAACAAAACGAAATTGTTCATAACAACATAGAATCACACCTGCATAAAACAAAATTAAAAATATCTTGTATATTATTTTATTCTGTGGCTTTAAGAGCAATGTTATTTTCCTCCTCACAAATTACAGAAGGATCTTGAGGTACATCAGCATTGTGCACATCCCTAACACCATTCTCATCTGTTTCAGATGGATCTGAAATAGAATTTTTCGTTACAAATCAAATGAATTACTTTTTATGACAATGTGCAAAAAAGTTCAAATTTTAATATCATATTCATTCATAAATCGTTGCGAAAATGACACTTTATGTGCTTATGTCACAGACAGTCCCGAAAGTGGGACTTTTGGCACTAGTGTGGTAAAGTAAATAAGAGTATCTGATTGGTAGAAAAACAAAATGATGTCACGAATATCTCCATGTAAACTAAATAGTCATGGAACTCACTTATTTCTATTGGTTCACTATTTTTGCATTTTCTAGTATCTCCATGAAAACTACAAGTACTACAAAAATTGCTAAAGGAAATTAAATAAGACAAAAGTAAGAACACAAATTTCGCGCTTTTGCACATTATTATAAAAAAATATTGTAATCAAGCACTGCCAAATAATACTTTATTAAGCTCTTGTCATTATTTCACTTGACCTACGATCGCGTGAAATAAAAGCCACTCGCTTAGTAAAGTTTTATTTTAGGCACTAGTTGCTTAAATAACTATTAATTGAATGGTTCTAAGACAGAGTACCCACTGAAAACTTGCACCAAAATTTATGTTTTGTTTTTAAGGCCAAGTACAAATTTTTAGGGCAGTGTTAAAAGAACAAAGTTAGAAAAAATCATAATTTATAATTGTCTTTTACATTTCACATGTGGGCTACATCCGGAAATCCAGTTTTAGGTGGAACGCGAGTAGTGTTTGACCTCTTTTATGAAAGAATTAAACATAAACAAAAAGTTGGACTTTTAGGGGAATAAGAAGAATTAAGATTTTTTTGGCAGTTTAGAAGACACTTAGGGGCTTTTCAAAGCCAAAGGCTCCTAAAACCATCATCAAATTTAGGGGTTAGGTTGGAATTATCGTCGCACTAGAGCTACACGAGGGCTATTGGCGACGGGCGTCGTAATTTAGAACTACAGTCAAATGACGAGCCGGCATCTGAATAGGCACCCTACGCAACCGTTAAGGGTGACATTGTACGCAGCGTTAGGACTTTGAAGGATATTTAAATTGCACTCCCTTACACGGGGTATTATTCGTTGGACATTTTTGGCTGCACGGGCCGTTTATAGGTCGACAGATTTTTTGCGATGCCCCAACCCGGGACCTTTCGCATGCTAGGCGAGTGCCTAACCGACTGGGCTCCCCAGTCCCTTCAAATTTAGGGGTATTTTAGGGTTTTTTGTTCAAAGTCAGTGGGAACTCTGTAAGGGCTAATGCTCTAGACTGGGAATTTTTAAAAGTAGCAAGTGGCTACCAGAATGAAAAAAATGATAGCCACATTTGGATTTATAGTAGCCAGTTTCAAATTTAAGTATATAAGACAAAAATAAACTGTGATTTTCCACAAAACAGAATTTTATTAAATTCATTTTTGATATGAAAAGATTGTCAGTAAAAAAAGGGATCATACAAAATATGTAAGTATTATGTGATTGGCCATTATTAAAAGAAGAAAATTAATTTATGTACTTATATACTATTAGTTTCGGAGAATTCGATTTGCAACGATAGTTCATGCAATTTTCTCATATCAGAATTGTTTAAAGGAATAGTTGAGATCTTAATCAGCTGTAAATCAATCACTTGTAAATTGACACATAAAGCAAGATTTAAAAATCAAATTTGACTTTAAGATTTTCGTTGCCCAGCTCCATTTATGTCACACAGAGGCCAACTCAGTGACATCCACAAAAAACACCGGCCAATGATGTGGGAAAAATTTCACTGATGAGCAACAACTGTCAGCAAGTCTTTCTTCCCGACAGAATCGAATCTGAGCGTTTTATTATTATTATTTTAGAAATGCAGCTTCAGTATTAATTATTTGTTGAACAAAAAAAAAATTATGATCGCCACTTTTAGCGCCTCGGGTTCAACTTTTAGGTAGCCACTTTTGATGTAATGGTCTCCAGTTGGCGACTGGCGACCGCTAATCTAGAGCTTTGGTAAGGGCATTGCATTTTTTCTCCTTACCAACTACAGAAGGATCTTGAGGTGCATCCCCATTCAGTTCGCGAGTAGCTGCGGTCTCAGGTCTCAAGATCTGGTCTATTGTCTTAAGTACATTCTTCCTCCAGTCCTTGTTTTGTGGCTGATTATCTTTCGATGTTTCCTCACCCGAGGAAGAGGAATCACCTGAGGATGCGGAATCATCAGCTGAAGAGGTGGAATCCTCTGTTGTTTCTTTGGATTCCTTGTCGTTCTCCTTAGCATCCGTGCCTGAGAGTTGCCACTGGGGAATGGAAATGTTGCTAGCCACTTTTGGAACAGCAGGAAACTGGTGCCTAAGAGGAATAAGTCGTCACTTAGTTTGTTGGCAAAGCAATGAAAAAAAGCAAAATACAAGGTGTCCATAAAAGAATGTCCGAGTTTTCAAATTGTAATAGAATCGGCTGTAATATTTTGACAGTTCTGTTTGAAGGTGACAATAAATAATAACTCCAACAGTTTCAGATTAGCACACTAGCTTGTACCGCTACATCGTTTCCACAGTTGCACAGGCTGTTGCTTCCATTACTCCGGATTTGCTACAGACAGTATGGGAAGAATTTCATCTTCATTTGGACATGTGCCATATAACCAAACGAGCACAAAATGAGAATAGGAAAAACTAGGTTAGTTTTCCATCAATTTCATGTGTGACTTGTTATATTTAGTGTAAAATAAACTCTTTTGTAATATACCATTAAAAATCGGACATTCATTCTAAAATACACCAGTACTACTTTTAATTTGAGTTAACAAGAACTTAAGCCTATTTCATAATTAAAAACTGTAGCTAAGTTTCCTTCATGGATGATTTAATGAAGCGCACATTTCAAATTAAGTTATACTTTATACTTTATAGAATGCAAAAATACATGATAGTGCACTAATGATAATGAACCAACAATGATTTTTTTTAATGTATAACTATTTTCATAAATAAACTCATCATTAAATACACAGGGATTTATTAATGATGACTTTAGCCATTTATTATAATTAGAAGAAAATGTTAATATCTTTACATTGTGTTTAAAAAAATTTGAATGAAATACCATGTGGGTTCGTAGATATCATTCTGTAGGTTATTTATTTATTTTTGTAAAATTATTTACAGATAAGATTTTCAGAAAACCCCTTCCTCACCAATTGACAAAGCCAAATACTTAGCAGTAATCTAGAATGCTTAAAGTAATTAGCCAGTTGTTTTGGAGAACATTTATTAACGCTTAAAACTTTAACATTCAATAGTTTCAAAGTGCAGAAATTTATACTATATTTACAAACAAGCATGGTTAGCAGGAACTAAAGGGGAGAGTAGAAACAGCTAAATTTAACTGAATTTCATGTCAACAGTTAAGAAAATGTGCATATATAATTGGAGAATACTCACAATAGATTTTTTACTTAATGAACTTGTTTAAATACTAGTACAATATATTATTTCTGTTCACTTAATAGAACAATAATAAAAAACAATAAATAATAGCAAATTATTATAAAAGGGTAAAAGCAATCAAAAAACAGATTTTATGATAGTTTTTACAAGCTTAACAGGGCTGGATAATGCTTTCAACTCATCTTATAGGAAATTTTAAAACTCTAATGCAAAAAAAAAATTCCCCCCGAAAATATATATATGTATCTGTAATGCTCCTATTATGGGAAAAATACTGAAAAAATTTAACTGCATTAGAATTTAAATAATTTCAATTTTTAACATTTTTTCCATAGGATAAAAACCAACTACAAAATTCCAATTTTAATAATAATGACTAGAAAACAACTAAATATATTTCAAAATAACCCTCTTTAACTATAATTAATTTTTCAAAGCAATTTATTTGTATTTAGTACTAATATTATTATACTTTGAATACACTTTTACTACTGTAATCTACGAGGATGATTAGTAACTAAAACTTACAAGTGGAATGTAATAGATAGAAAAAACACAAATTTGGCAAGAGGGAGTTCTACTTTATTACAATAAAGTGGATTATGTTACTTGTTGCCAAACGGCAACAGTATGCATTAGAGGGTTAAGTGAAGAGAGCAAATATAAATAAGGTTTGGTTATATATAAAATAATTTTTAAATAAAATGTAACAATAAAAAAATGCATACAATATAATTTGAAAACCCACCTGTTAATTAAAAGAGATTTGAGATTTCCTACTTCAGTTTTCAAATCTGCAACTGCCATTGGAATGGGCATATAAGAAGTGCCCTAAATTGAAAAAAATGATATTATAAACTAAGTATCCTTAATATCTGGTTATAGTTTTAGTTTGAATTATCCTCGCACTCTACACGAGGGCTATTGGCGACAGGGGCTGTATTTTAGAACCACAGTCAAGTGACAAGCCGACACCTGAGTAGGCACCCAGCGCAACCGTTAAGGGGGGCATCGTTAGGACTTTAAGGGATATTTAACATGTACTCCTGCCACATGGGGTATTATTCGTCGGAAATTTTTGGCTGCCGGGCCGTTTATAGGTAGGCAGTTATTTTGGCGATGCCCCGAACCCAAACCTGGGACCTTCCGCAATCAGGCCTATGCCTAACGTAACCGACTGGGCTCCGGAGCCCCTCCCTTAAAATCAGAAATGCCTATTTTTTTGCACATAACTTACAGAAATCTGTTGTTTATTTTGTTTTTTTAACAGACCAGACTTAGATTTTTAAGGTTAAGGGGGAATGGGAGTGGAAGCCGAGTTACCAAACCCAAGTCTTTTTTTGTAAGTTATTCCAATGGGAAAAAGAACTCCAAGCCAATTCTAATAGAATATTTTTACAACTGGTTTTCTGGAGGATCAATGAAGCTGGCTTACAGAACTCAAAAATACCACTTTTGAAATAGTTTCGAATACTAAAAGTATCAATTGAGAATTTTTAAACTATTTGTACCAATTTCAAAAAGTTACATAATTGAGCCCTTTAAGCAAACTAGATTTATTATATAAAAATGAATTAAAATATTCAATACAGCTTGAGTAATCTGGTTTTGAGACCACACCCATTTCCCCCTTAAGCAAACTTTAAATTTTTTGGTGTTCTACAGAACAAACCATTTAAAAAAAACTTCTATTTCTAAATTTCACAACTTTAAAAAAAATATTTACATTTCTTATTAAAATACTTATAAAATAATTATAAAATTTCTTATTGATATGCAAATAATTCAGTATTTAAAAGTGACAGTTAAAAAAAAAACCCGAGAATGCTACTTTTAAATACATTAAGAGTTATTAATTGCTTGCTTAAATTCTTTATATAACTGTATAATAATTACTAGCACATTTATTAAAACAACTGCACCATTACACCCTTTGATTAAATAAAGTTATGGTTGAATAAAAGTTTGAAGTGCAATATATTAAAGATGTTTAAAAAGACATTTCAGAATGAAAACCCACAACAATACTTGCATTGCATTAGTATAGCATTAGAAGTAAAGAAACACAGATTGCAATAAGTTTTCATTCAACACATTTCTTTATATGAGAAATAAGAAATTTATGAGTTGAAAATATAAAATAACATGTTATGTACAAATTAATTTAGCAGCAATTAAAAGAATTGTAAGCATTTTACTTAGGTGACACATAAAATCGAAACAGTTTTAGGTTTAGGCATAAAAAGCCTTCCTCCCCCAAAAAATTATTTGTAAAATATAAAAACCATTTTGATTGCTTTGTTATAATATTGAAAACAATAATTCAAATATAAAGATTATTACCTCAGAGAGAAAGACCCTGTCGATCTGATCTTTTTGTGAGTTAACAGTGACTTCTAGAGTTGACACTGAGTTTTTCAATTCTGCCACAGAACTGCTTAATTCTGTAACAAGTTCTTTTAATTCGTCACTTTTAGGCTTAGTTCCAAAAAGCCAAGGTTCTATATAGAGCTACAAACATGTAAAAATATTATATCCATAAATATCCTGTATAGACTTCCAGAAATAAAAGCATTTTAATTATTTTAAAATTTAATTATTATCAAAAAATAACTAAACACTTCAAAATAGACATAAAATCCTTTTCATTGCTATAGGTTTCAGTAATTTAGATATATTCCATAATAAATTATGGAATACTTTAAAAAAAAACTGCCTAATCAAGCAAGATTCAAAAATGAATACTCCTTAAGGATTTTTCCAAATAAAGAATAAGGTATCAAATTATAACATTGGAATTATATAATATAATTCCAATAAATGTCATTCAAAACTTGAAAATAGACTTTATAAATCAAGTTGATATTAATAAATAATTTTAAATAATCAAAAATAAGTAAAAGTTTTAATAATCAAAATAGTAATAAATAATAATACTTTATTTATACACATAGCCTGAAGTTCTGTAAATTACTACTAATAATATAAAATATTTCAGAAATACACATATTCTTTATGAAATATAAAAATTATTTTGTTGTATTAAAGAGGTAAATCTGAGAGTAAATCATTAATGCAAAGTTCAGCATTCCTTTTTGTCATATAATTTCTTCAATTCGATATTGTAATATAAGTGTAAATGTAATGGGTTTTATCAATTAAAAGACTTTGTACATTATCTTCAAATGATTTTTCATTAAAATTTTTTATGTAATTTATATGGTTAAACTTTATAGGACAGGAACCTAACAAAACTAGCATAAAGAGCAAAGTAATGATGATAAATATGTAAGTAAACTCATCTATATTAAATGACACTACACATAAATTATAAAAGAAATATTACCATGACGTGCGATTACAATTATTTACAACTTACGATTACAATGCAAGCTTGTTTTAACTATCCCCTCGTGTTGTTTTCTAGGAAACAGCATGAGGAGGGCTTTTTTAATTTTTTCCCCACCCTACTTAGGTTTGGAGAGCAGTTGAGATTAACCTCACAGCAGAGCCTCAAACAAGGTAGGTTTAGAACAGTTACATTCACATTGTTTCTTGGGAAAACACAAAGGTGTTGGGGAAGCCAAGCTTGCATTGTAATCAAAAGAACCATACATTTTCCATGCCACCCTAACTTTGGTAAAAACTAAGAGTATATAGGCAGAGGGAAAAGCACGGTTGGTTTTATAAGGTAATATTTAAAAACACAATTATCTGAATACAATTTAACCAAAATACACTTTTCATTCTGATAAAATTGCCCAATTTTCTCAATTAATATTCAAATCAGTTAGACCAAACGAAATTAATGTTTTAAACATGTTTTCTGGATAGATTCACAAATAATTTATGGAACTCTTTACATCCGCGGAAGGATCTTCACCATAGCATACTTCTATTTACCCAACTTAGGTTGGCAAGGAGTGTAGGCCCATACTTTGTGCAACAATATACAAATAAAACCTAAAGTATAGGGCAAAACAAAATATTTTTAAAAATATGATTGAATGAAAATTAATTTTACCTTATAAAACCTATGTAGTCCATAAAGAGCTACTGCTACGACTATCAGTGATGAGCTGACCGAACTTAGCCTAGCCCAAAACGAATATGGTCTGGGATAATAATCCTTTGAATGTGGCGTTAAGTTTTGTGCTTGAACTGGTTGCTGTATAACAGGTGAATGTTCAGGCTGAGAGTGAGCTCTTTGAAAAGCAACAGAAATTTCTTCATCTGTTAAACCTATTGAAGAAGTTTTAAAGCAATTTTTAAATATGAAGTACACTTTTTAATAATACTAAAGATATATAAAAAATTTCGACATTCTACATAAATATTTCTTTGCTACAATACAATCCTTGATAAAAAGTAATAAAAAATAAAGTACTATTTAACTTTTAAAGAGTGGTATATGGCATCATTGAATTTGAAAATGACAAACATGTATTTATTCATTTAAAATTATTCCAAATTGATGTTTAAATTTTACTCAATTGAATTAATTGAAATTGTTAAAAATAATTATTTACATAAATTTTAAATACAATGTTAGAATTACCAAATAGAAAATAGACCTTGGAGAAAAAACAAGGAAGTATGCAATTCAAGTCAATCAATCAATCAATTCAACAAATTTTGGCTACCTTCCATGTATACACAATATTTTTAGCATTCATATAAATATGAATGCTTTTCTTTTTATTATTAAATCTTTTTCATTTTATTTATTGCTTGTTTATGCAAATCTATTATTTTGTTTTATCAATTACAAATACTACTACAGCCAGCAGAGGAAATAAACATAAAAAAATAGTGTATACTAAAAATATAAAATCTCTTGCCTACATATATAAATATAAAACAAATATGATACAAGAGATTCATTTGAAACACGTAGAACTGATTGCATAGATAAAATAACATGTCACACAGACGATATACTTACCAACATGGGAAATATTTAAAAGTTGTCAGATCAAATTATAGCAAGTAACAAAACAATGGGCTCAACTACAAAAGGTATTTTCCCAATCAAATCAAGTTTTATAAATAACGTTATAACCCTAAAGTAAAATTCTTTAAAATCCTTAGCTATAAAGTTATCACTTAAAAAAAAAACTGTAAAAATATACAATACCCTTATTCTTTAGAAATGCAGTTTTCGTGTGGTCGGGTTTACCTTTCACACTGGGGTTTAAAAGAAAATTCACAGCTGTGTCCACCTGAAATTGAACATTTTAAACCTACATTTTAAAATATTAAATTTAAATTATTAGAGTTAACTAAACCTAGTTTCCTGATAAGTTCGCATAAATCAAAAATATCTATAAAATTTCATTGAAGAGATATATTTTAAAAAAGCATTTCAAACTTTTTTTAAACAAAAAATTTGTATCTATTTGTTTCGTGTATCATCCAGAGTTTTATTACAATGTGACTTCTATTTTTCAAATTTCGTATTTAATTATATTTTTTACATGATTATATATTATTGATATATAGATTTATTTAAAGATTGCTTGCCTTTTCCTTTACAATTTGTTAATTTCTAAAAACAATTTCTTCTTTTCAACCAATAACGTTTTTACAAATAAGTACAAGTATTTTGCACTGGAAAAGTGTTAAGCAACGCTCCCTGCAATCACTTGCCAACCTCCAGGAAACTGCTTGCACAGTTCCGTTTGGATACAATAAATTTTATTCTAAAGGAGAATGTCCTGCAATTTTTAACTAAATATGGTAACCCTGCCAAATTAGCATTATGGTAATCCTTGGCTACGAAAATCACAGATGATCGTATTTTTGACTGGGTGACATTTTTCAACTTGGCGCCCAATCAGGACAATGTCCTTTAGGCTAACCACCTTTAGAATCCTTTTTACATAAAATATTTACAAATTAATGCTTGTTATTTGGTAAAATATATCACTGCTTGACTAAGATCCATTTGCAACTAAATTGGAAACTGTTGTAGCTGTCAACGCTTAGAAAGTACAGTATAAAACAATTCGAGTTTTTCTTTTTTTATTAACAATAATGTTTGGTACATCCTAATATTAAGCATGTTTAAAGTTAACGTACTGATTCGATCCTAAAGTAGTTTTTTAAAACTAATAACAAATTACCTATTTTAGAACCAAAGTCAAATGACGAGCCGACAACTGAATAGGCACCCACCGCAACCGTTAAGGGCGACATTGTGCACAGCATTAGGAATTTCAAGGATATTTTAATCCGAATCGGCAACAGCTAACTTTTGTATTTTGTAAACCATTTCCTCCTTTATGAACAGACCTGGATACGCTACTGTCATTTTTAAATAATTAAGTAAATGTTAAAATTTTAGATGTCGCTAAGATTTTAATTTGTATACAAACCAAATTTTCACGTAATGGAATGTCAACATCACTTTTTGCGTCTCCAGGCATATTTATGCTTCTTTAATGTAACAATTTTATTTTAAAAGTTTATATCTTCATAACGCCAATCGAGATTGCTGAAAAAGTTCGGCCAGCAACCTAATTACTTAAACTTGTTACCATTATCTTAAACTTGTAAAAATTACAGGAAAATTCAAAGATAAGAGAACAAAAACAAGGAAGTAAACAAACATTCAAAATGGCAGTTGTAGTTATTGTTGTATGTAAGAGAAAAAAAGAACAGATGTCAAATATTTGTTGTTGTTTTTTGGCATTAGAAAATATTTAAATTTATTTTTCCGATTTATTTTGAAATTTTTCCTTATTGGGCTTATTTTAATATTAAAATAACTGATTTAGTTGGTAATTTTGTGAGCTTTTTAAAAATACAAAGTTTTGACAGACAACATAAATAAAGAAAATCACTGAAACAACTCAACTCCACTCTCAGCATTGCCGCTTTTTCGTTCTTTTGTTGTTCTGAGACTGAATTATTTGAACCCATCTCAAATAAAAGTTTAATTAGCCATAAGTTTGACAAATTATAATTCATAATCCCTATTAGTAATGTTTTCTCAAAAACCGAAGGAAGTTGGCGTGCCCGAGAAGCTACTGAAGGAGCATGTGAACAAGAAAGTGACCGTGGACACCAGCACCGGCGAAGTCTTTGCTGGCACGCTCGTCGACATTGAAGAAAATATGAACATGTCTCTCTCGGAGGTTAAGGCCACATTTCCGAGTGGCCACACCGTCGATATGAAATGCGTCTTCATCAAGGGAACGAAAATTCGGTGTATTTCGCTGCCGAGAGACGCCAGGCACTTGGTCCGGGATCTCGCAAGGAAGCATCAATCGTCCCAGAGAGGCGGAAGGGGTAGAGGCGGATTCCGCGGCAGAGGAGGCCGGGGTGGTGGAGGTGGCGGACGCGGCGGGTTCGACCGGCGTAGATATTGAACTTCCTGAACTTAAACCAAGAATTCCAATTCTGTCATTGAATTTTATAATTTCATATGTACATTGTTCCGCAACAGGGGCATTTCATTATTAAAATTTGTATAATCTCTTTCTTAAATGGTCTTTTCATTGCTGAGTATTTGTTGAATTAATTCTGTGTTATTTTTATCCTAGTAAAAGTGGAAAAGAGCTGTTTTTTACTTAGTTGTTTAGGTTTAGCTTCTATATCTGAACTTTATAAACCTCAGCACTATGAATGAGATAGTGTTACATCCTAGTTTAGCGTACCCCTTCTGCATGTTGACACTGAATTAATTTTTTGCCAACTGTTGCAAATGAATGCATGTTTTGCCTATTTTTTTTACGTCGCAAGTTTTCGTACTCATATTGAATTTTATCCTTTACAGGGTTCCCATGGGTCCTTGAAAGTCCTTGATTTTTATTTTCAATTTCAAGGACCCTTTAATACTCCTTGATTTTTAGCTAAACTGATTGAAAAGTCTTTGATTTTTGATTAAAAGTATCCCTTAGTACTCCCTGATTTCGACAAACAATTGTTGAAAAGGCCTTGATTTTTCTTAGTTCGGAACCTTCAAATTTCGAAAGTCATTTCTTACAACATGTAACATCGACTCTAAATGATGCAACATAGCGCTTCAGCATTCGGTACAAAACGTTGCTTATATATAGACACTTATATTTCTGCCAAATACTTCTGTGTTTCCTCTGTTACAGTGCCATAACACCTGGCGTCGGCTGGATTTATTTCGAACGCTATTTTATTTTAATGTTTGGTCAATTTAATAGGTATAGTAATCGACGCATTATGATTAAGGGTCCTTTAAAATTTTTATAGAAGTCCTTAAAAACTCCTTGATTTTTATTTTGAAGTAAGAGTAGGCACTTTGCTTTAAGTAAGATTTCACTGGGATGATACGCAACTTAGTATTGAAACTTACATTGGCTTTGTTTGATATTTTAGCCACTTCAGAACCTCTTGATTGCCTAGAAATCTTCTCGTATTCAGCTGTTTTGATCACAATTATAATCCCACTTGGTTTGAATCTTTAAAATTACGCAGAATATTCAAACCAATTTTAAAATGTATTATAGAGACCTGCAAGTAAGCTGCATTAAAATTGTTTGTAGAGACATTCAATACTGCTGAATCAAAGAATAGGAGATATGATTTTTTTCAAAGTAGAAGACAATTTTTCCTTATAATATTAGTCGTTTTTTTAATGGTTTTAATTTTTTTCTTTTAATAACTAAAAAAAAGTCAAATTCTGGATTTTTTGTTCGGGTTAAGCTGGATTTTGCAAAAAGCGATTTCATGTGAAGATATTTTTTAGCATTGCTTTCAGCTTATCTGAAGCGAAATTTCGTGTTAAGCTAGTTCGCATAAACGATTTTCGAATGTATTTTCAAATGTCCAAGCTATAGTATGTTAAATCAAACTAAATTTAATGTTTCCCTAAAACAAAATTATGGTCAGCTGGATAACTAGTCTAAACATTTTATATTTAAGTTCAGTAGCCTATTATATTTCTCAAAATGTATACAAACAAAAATAATTTCCTTAAAAGTTCTCGTGTTCCATGGTAATTTTTAAAAACCTATTTCATAATAATATTTTTATGAATTTTTTTTGCATTGATTTAGTTTACTTTAACAACTGAAAAAATTTAATGCACATGAATTATTTTCTTTATCAATGGGCTCGTTTCAACATTGGGTACATTCAAAAAACTGTGTGCTGTATAAGCAGGTATTCCAATGACCCTATAAAAAAAACGAATGCTTTGTTCTGATTATATAAAGTAAAGTATTGTTTGAAAAAAAAAAAGATGGAATACAACAAAAACGAAAATAAGTTTAAAGGGTTAACTTTTTTTTTCATTCCAAAATTGTGATTTGAGTTTACAGAAAAGCATTTTTTAATACTATTTTTAATGCAGTATTTTAAAATAATAAAATTCATCAATAAGTAAATATTCATACAATAAGTAAATATTTAAGGCTGACTAGTTTTTTTTAACAACAAATTTTCTATTCACTATCCTATCTAACTATGGTGTGTGTAACTCCTATGAACGGTTTACTGTAAATTTTCTTCCACTCCTTGATATCTAGTAAGAGCATTAGGACTGAAGTCTAATGAAGGAGCTATTGAAGGTTTATCTTATATGTGACAAGGATTTTAATGCTGAATTTAGGTTTCGTAATGTTTCTAACTATAGCTTCGTTTCGTTTTATAATTCTTTAAAAATATAAAAAATTTCACATCTAAGCTGTAAAGCCTAAGTCAATATTTTTATCGTACAAAGAAAGAATGACCTAAGTCCTAAACAATTAAAAAATCATTTGTTTACGTTTTAAAATCTGTTATTTTGTTCTGCCTGTTTCGGTTTAACAACTAAATAAATAACAAATCGGAAGAACTGATTTTTAAAAGGAACGCGAACATCTCTTTCGTGGCAGAACTCTATTGGTTGGCTGAAAAAGTTTCAGTTCGTTTTTATCAAGGACAGATTCCAGTTCAGATTTAGTTCCATGTGACTCGAACCATAGAGTAATTAATAGCTTCGCTAAGGAGAGGTTTCACCAACCGGTTTTGTAGAGACGATTGAAGCGCCATCACGGAAAACGGCATTGGAATGTGGGATCGACTCTCCCCCCTCTTACCGCTCTACCCGTCTTCGAAACGTCACGACAAGTAGGGGGGGGATTGCGAAGTGGGGAGGGTTGAGAAGAAACGGAAAGGGACTTCGAGTCGGAAGACACAAAAACGTGATGATTCGACAGTCAATTATTATGTGTTTGCAGTAAACGCGTGCATTATTATTTTTTTTATGTGTAGCATATTTGATTACTTTATATAATTATGATTTTGGTTAAAATAATAATAAAAAAGCTAATGCGATCATACAATTTAAACTTATTTAAAAACTGCAGTCGAAATATTTTTTATTAAAGTTGTTTAGGATATAAAATTAAAAATATAAAGAATGTAAAATTGTGGATAAGTTAAATACAATAGTTTGTTTTAAAAAATGTATGAAAAAGTATCGGAGCAGTTTTAAATATATTTAAGAGAAAATTGCAGTTTATAAAATATTTTATGAACAAAATGTTCATTTAACTTTTCTTTTAAAATACAAAAAATATTTTTTCTAAAAAAGGTATTAATTAAAATTTAACGAGTTATAATTATATTTTAATTAAACTATCAGTGAAAAAATATATTATGAAACATTGCAATAATTTTTAAAACGAAACTTTTTAAATGTTAGTAAAAGCCTTCTTATCTTCACAATTTTAAACGAAAATAGTTTTAAAAACCTGTAAAAGAACAAACCTAATTGAACAAAGTTTCGTTAGCTAACAATTTAAAATAACAATATTCATTTTTATGCATTAAGATAGGCGAATACCCAAAATTCCCATACTGATTTCAAATATAATGAATAATACTATTTAGGCATTTTTTTAATTTAAATATAATTTATTTATTTTAAACGGTGTTTTTCTACTAAAGAAGGAGGTTTACGATAACAAGTTTACCACATTGAATTTTCATCCTATAAACATTTCAGGTAAATTAATGTAAAACTTTTTTTACTAGAAGTGTTGGCGCAACCCCCTTTTTTAATGTGAAAAACACCGTTTCAAATAAATCAATTTTTTTAAAATAAAAAAAAAATGCCTAAAAAGCATTGCTCATTATATTTGAAATCACTGTGCCAAATTTGGAAAAGATTAAAGTAATAGTAAAAATTTTAGAATTTCGGGTATTAGCCTACCTTAACTATTGAAAAGCGGTTTATGTTAATAGATTCACATGAAGCCACTAAAATGTGCACCTCAATTTTTTTGTTTATTAATTAAATAATATTTCAGGAAATTATTATTAAGTTTTAGGTATTATCTCTTATTAAAAAATATGTAAAATTATTATCTATGAAACTCAAGCTTTTTTCTAGTTTATCGCTGTGTTTTATTAAGAACATTATATTTGTACAAAAAGTTAAGAAATTAAAAAATTATAACACTATAAGGTATCATGAAAATAAAAACGTCTTAATTTTATTCTAGATAAAATTCTATTGAGTTCAATTATGTATGCAAGAAAAATATTGCATTGTGTAAAAAAAATAAATGCAAGAATAAAATATTTTTTTTACTTATTTCAATCTTTTATTTTTCCATTTTAATTAATATAACAAATAAAGACGACATTCATAAGAATCGGTAGTTTGAAATGAAAAACCCAACTTGAACTTTAGATCGCGCCCCTCTGACAAGATTCCCTGGCTCAGTGGTAAAGCACGCGGCTCTTGTCCGACAGGTCGCCAGATCAAATCTTGCCATGCCCTCTATACCACTCTTTTTACCCTCTTTTGTCAGTAGTTTTGCAATAATTCACAAGATGGCGCCACTACTATCCTCTTTTCCTCCTCTTCATTTCCTCACCTCCACATTCCACTCGCGTTTTCCGTAGGGGCGCTAGTGTCTATGGGAAACTCCAATGTTAAGGCGATTGTATGGGGGTCCAATGAGAGAGAAGCCTCTTTACCCCCCTCCTTACTCTATGACTCGAACTTCGAATCGAAGCATTGAAATTGATGTATTGTATTGGTTTCGTATTTGTCGATATAATATTGAAATGAATTAGATAAGCTCTATCAAACAAAAGGTTTCAGTTTAGGTTTCGAATGTTTTATAAATGTTTGTCTGTTAAAATTTATAATTAGCTGACTACTAAATCAAATCAATGGTAAAACAACCAATTTGAATTATCTGCCCATTCGTATAATGTATATGGAAGATTCGTAAAGTAAGTAACTTTTTTTTATTAAATTTATTAGAAAACGAATTACAAACTTTATTTTTTCAATTATTGATTCAGGAGGATGTTGTTATAATATATTTAACTTTCTTAATTAATATATACTGTTCTTCTACTCAAATCACATGAATTCGAATTGGAGAATCTTGAAGTAATTGAGCGTTCGTTTAAAAAAATTTTTGTATATAAATATAGTAGGTTATATATCTGTTTTAAAAGTCACGGTAAATATCATTAATAATAGCTAAAAGAATAAAATGTAAGAACACATTTTATTACTTACGCCAAAGGCAGCGACTTTTTTCTCTCTCAAATTTAGGGAATCTCCCCGTCCTGGATTCATTCTATATTGGAATAATTGTTTATTTATTTTTATTTATCTGAAATAATTTGTAAAAAAAATAGTATTTTCTTGATTAAGTAAATATCCGACTAAATAGTAAGATAAAAAAAAACATGTATTTTAAGTTTTTCTGCAAATAGGTTTTTGAAATTTGTTTTTTTACCATTTGCAATGAATTATTTTATAAAAGTTTAAAATTTACTAATTTTTTTAAATGACCCATAATCAATATTTTAAAGCAGAAATGTAAGAATCCTGCCTCCAAAAAAGTTTATATTGTGCAAAATCCAAAAATAAATTATTAATA
Source organism: Hylyphantes graminicola (assembly GCA_023701765.1). NCBI lineage: Eukaryota > Metazoa > Arthropoda > Arachnida > Araneae > Linyphiidae > Hylyphantes > Hylyphantes graminicola. Next base: position 36,630,702 of record CM043116.1, read on the forward strand.
TTGCTTTTATATAAAAATTTGCAAACAGTTTTTATTTAAGTAAATTTAAAAGTACTTTTTTTTAAATTAAGCATTTCAGATTTATTAATATATTTTAAATTTAGTTTTGTGAGCATATCAAGATACTTAATTATTAAATTTTAGTGTACAAAATGAAACTTTTAAAACAAAGATATATAATTTGAAGGAAAAAAGCAGGGTCACCATAGTTAATTAGTACTAGCTTCAAAGAATAATAACCTTTCTGTCCTTTTTTAATAATTAAAAAACTAAATCTCTAAATTTTCCACATAATTTTTAAAAAACTTACATTTTTGGAATTCAAAGAAAGGTGAGTAATACAATTAGTTTCATTATATTCATATTTAATTACTCATTTGACGTGATGTGCACCAGGCCCGGACTGGCCCGTTGGCCGGCGGGCCGGTGCGCCCTTTTCAAAAAAAAAAAAAACTTCTGATTCATAGTTTTTGAACTCCAGATTCGTCTTCTCGTAGGTTGTTCGCACATTCATATGGTGCATAGGGAGTCATTTTGTAATGTCTTATTACTAATGGCTAAGTGATACTTAACAAGGCGCCTTCACTTCTATTCTAGGCGCTGACCAGTCGGATAAATAAACGATTACAATTCCATATACATGGAATTATTTGTGTAACTTACGTTTTCCGTTTAGGATATGGTTAGATGAAACAGAGCCTTCAAAGTTAACTTTCATGGCTTTACGCCTTAACACACGCGATATAATCAATTTTAACAATAAGTTTTAAATGGAACATTGACAAATATTAAAAACTTATTTTAATAAGGCGCCTTTTTCTTTTCATAGAAGCGCCATAATGGCTTTATGCACCTAGAAGTTGTTGTCAACATGAAAGTCCAACAGTGCCTTATATAATATCGAGGCGCTCCAATGAAACAAAAAACGTTTCTTCAAATATTCTGCACCAGGTATTGTTGTGAACCAGGAAGTCCAAAAGTGCCTTATGTAATGTCTTATAGGCCATAGACACTCCAATGAAACAACCTGGTCATTCACCTTTGTGCCTTTTGTACCGACGAATAATACCCTGTGTGGGGAGAGTGCATGTTAAATATGCTCAAAGTTCCAACGCTGCGTACGATGTCGCCCTTAACGGTTGCGTTGGGTGCCTACTCAGGTGTCGGCTCGTCACTTGACTGTGGCTCTAAAATACAACGCCATCGTCAATAGCCCTCGTGCAGCTCTATGATAATTCAAACCTCACCTAACTAAATAAAACTCATTTGGCTTCGTTAATGAAACACAGCGCAAGCGGGGCAATTAAGGCGCTACATTTGTCACTGATGATACCTTCAAAGGTTTTGTCCTCGCCTAAAACTGATGGTGCTGGGCAGAAAGCTAATCCCGCCTGTATATAAATCCCGCCGGAGGCGCATATATATGATTATATAAAGGATCTAAAAAAACAGCGCTAACTATCAGTATTAGGGCGCCTACGACCGTACAATATCACAAAAAACGCTTTATTTAGACTTTCTTGTTTAATTTTGACACTTGTTACAGAATAGTATTTCTGACGTATCATGTTGTCGGAATTTTTTTGTTTTTGAATAAGGGATCCAAAAGAAACATGCGTCAAGGAGTATTAGGGAGCCTTTAATTTTACATACCGCTGTTCGTCTTCCGTGTACATGTTTAAATTTTCAAACTAGCGCCTTGTGTAAGGGACTGGTGTACGCTAAAAATGCCGTGGTCTCTCGTTCCATTCACACCTATAAAAACCATACGCCAAGGAGCAATGGGGCGTCTACGATATCACTTAGCTGGATTAGGACTTTCTTGTTACAATTTTGATACTTGGTGCCAAGACGTGCTTCATGTCTTTCGTTCAAATACATATAATGTTGTCTGAATTGTTTTTTTAAATGAGGGAACAACTAAGGAAACACGTGTCAGAAGGAGTATTAGGGCGCCTTTAACTTCAAATTTATGCTTTTTTTTATAGCAGTTATGAGAGACTGGTTGATTTTGATTTGAACGTTTAACGAAATATTCATGCAGTAAATGGAATCAGCAAAGAAGCCACCAGACCTAAAATACGCCTTTTTTTGTTTAGCAACCGAAACTTTTTGTTTGGACGTTTGATACTCTACTCGAAAATCTTCAAAACACATAACAAATCGAAGTCCAACTCTAAACTTGAATAGTTCAATCCAAATAGCAGCTGAATCATCTAATGATGGTGAAAAAATACTTAAAAATCGCAAACAAAGCGCATTTTGGTCTACTCTTTCTTTGTGAAGTGTGAAAATACGTTGAACACGTGTCCTTGTGGGCCTGACTTGAAACTAATAAAGAGAACAGAAAGCGAACGCCAATCGAATATATATAATAACGGATCATTCTATATTTAACCTAAACTTTTTATTACACTTGACGGTTATATTTCAAATAACGATTTTTTTTTTTGGCGTCTGAATGGTGTTTTTACTGTTTTTCCTTCTGTCACTTCCGTTGCAAGATATCCCAGACATAGTTTTCTTGGCTATTTTTTCTGTCTACATATGTATTAGAATTATCTATATACCTTTAAACTTTAATTACTACTCGAAAGCGTAATAATAGTAGAGCAGTTTAAGAAAGTCGCCTATTTTTCTTTCAACTTCCAAATCCAGTGGGAATAGAGTGCATTGCATTCACAGCGGCCATGTTTGCTACTGAAAATGTGTTTTGGAACCTCAAAATTCTTTTAATTCGGGGAAAAGTGTGAAATGTTAGTGTTAATTATTTTTTCTTTGATAATTTAAACTGTGAATATTATTAGTTAACCGTGAATTTTATTATTAAGTAACGAACTGACACCAGAGAAGGCACACAACGCTAGGGTTAATAGCGACATCGTAACGTTACAACTGTGGAGAATATTTAATGTGCACTCCCTCTACACGGGGTATTCGTTAGACATTTTTCAGCAAAGTCTACTTCGCATGGGGGTGAATTCTGATAGCGTGATTCTCATACGTGGCTCCGTTTTTTTTTTTTCGTTTTTTAAAAGTTGCTATATTGTGCACTCACAAATCAGTAAAGGTCAAGATATTACACAATGTTAAAGAAAAGAAATATCAAAAGCCTCATCCTCAGATTTATTTTTAAACCAGAGGCAATTGTGACGCGACTAAGATTTTGGTTACATTTTTTTTATTATTATTCGATTTTTTTTATTATGTTAGATTAACTGATAGCCAAACAGATGCTATTAGGTAGGTGTTTTTGAGGGGAGAAGACTGGTGCCGATGTCTACTATATTTTCTACAGGAAGTATAAAAAAACATACAAATAAAATATTGACTGATTTATTTGAAATCGCTTTCAAGTAGTGCATTTTGTTAGTCAGACACATGATATCTTTGGATGTACGATTTTTGCTTTTTTCATTCTTTCTCTCTCTCTCTCTCTCTCACACACAACTTTATATTTTTTAAATAATTATTCTGCTTAAGATCAAGATTGGATGTCACGAGTACTTTGGGCATAATATTGGTAAATTTAAATTTCTACTGTAAACTATCCGAAGATATGAATTTGTTTGTTAACTTGGCCATTATTTTTCCTATCTATTTATTGTTTGTAATTGAAAAACAATTAGTAGCCATTTTGCGAAGTGCCCACTATGTTACGGCCAAAATGATATGTGCTCATTCAAGAATGCCCGGTTATTTTGTTTTATTAAAAAGTTAATTCGCTAACATCACCCCTTTTGTCCGACACCTGAGTAGGCACCCAACGACATCGTACGCAGCGTCGGGACTATGGAGCATATTTAAAGGTCTGCAATCATTTTAGCGATGCCCGGACCCGGTACCTTCCGTATTCAAGGCGAACGCGTTAACCGACTGGACTCTCCAGCCCCCAAATATAAGTTACAAAAAATAAAACTAATTAATGTTCAAAAAGAGTAATACTTTATGCTCAAAAACACTGCATTTACAACGGAAAATTAAATTAAAATTAAATTTTAATTGAAATATAGTATTCAAAAAGATATTAATTAGCAATAATTATAATTAAAAATATAATTAAAAATAATTGTAAGTTTAACGAATTTTCATTTTTAATGACAAATATTTTAAGTTGAAAAATAATATTAAAAATCCCCCCCCCACACACACACACAATTTTTTTGCGCCCTTTGCAACTGGAAGGGCCGGTAAAGCTGCGCCTTTGTTAGGGAGCCAGTCCGGCCCTGATGTGCACATACAAGATGCTACTTACATTTAACCCTTTCCTTACCGAAACGGGCCACGGCGGCCGAACGACTATGGATTCGATAATGTTATTCCTATCAAATATTATGAGGAAGCAAAAATCTTTCTTAAGGAAAAGGTTAAGAAAGTTTATTCTCTATCTTGTTCTTGTATTTAACTGAATGTGTTTAATGGGGAACTCAGATTAATTTGTACTGATTTTTTTTTAGGTTTTGAAAAAACCATGGAAGTCTTAAATTTTCGATTACTAAGCGTCCTCACTGAGAGTTTTACTACCAAAGAACAACTTGAAGCCTATATTAGGCAATATAAAGACAAATTGAAACAGCAAGTTGAGTTTTGTGGATTACAAGAAGTATCAGTCAATGTTTTGAAGGTTAAAAAAACAGAAGATGAAGATTATCCAGAAATAGAAGAATTGGTTTTTGATGTTCATGCCAAAATAAAATCTTTGAGGAACAGAAAATATCTTTATCAGGAATTTGTGAACAATTGGAAAGTTTCATGCACCAACACTCTACTCTATCCCATCCCAATTGTAATACTGCACGAAAGTGATAGCTTTGTTAAATATGAACGCCGTTCTGGCCACCATTCAAATTATTTCTCAAACATCTCTTTTGGTATATTACCCTATAATGGAGAGTTTCATGAGATTTTTAAGCCGCCTGGCTCTGGACATGTAGACTTTTATCATGATACTAGCTCTGTAAAAATTACAATTCCTCCATTTGGATTCAATTTTTCTCCATTGGATTTCACTTTTTCCTACAACAACATCAGAAATATTTTTATCAACATTGATTCTGAACCACGAGAAATATTTTTTGACCTCTGTAATCCACCTTTACTGTTTCGTGCGGAACAGAAAGTTAACCGATACCAAAGTTATGTAATAAATCACCGAACAACGTTGCCTGAAGATTCGAATGATAGGTTTGGAAGATCCAATGTAATTCGGTTACCTTTAACTAATGTGAAAATAGCAGATGAAATAATTAGCAGGATCCATTTTCGTTGTGGCAAAAAACCAATGCTTTACACTCGTATTACAACAATCCCAAAGGTGGATAAGCCTATCGATGTGCGATTGAATATTCCTCACTTTGGTTGCTTATACCTGTTGAATGCCATTTTCAAAAGGAACTTCACAATGGTCCTTCAGACTAAAGACATAGGTTCTGGTGTGCAGGAAATAATCAGGCTTTGTTCTAAGAATCCGGATGCATTGGAGAAAGCCCTTACTCTGGTGTTGGCTGCCGTGGATGCTGGTAAGATAGTCAATTATTGGCATGCAGTTCAGGAACAGTTTAAATATTATGAGGTCAATCGGGACGAGATCAACTTTGGACACTATGTGGTGCCTGAGAAATGTCGAGTGATTCGTCGAGTCACGTTGACACCGACCAGGCAGTTGTTTTGGGCCCCTGAGATTATGTTAAGTAATCGAGTCTTGAGGAATTACGACTCGGAGTATGCACTGCGGGTTTCCTTCAGGGATGACAATAATTCCAGACTGAGTTTCAATGCAGCCTATGCCAAAGAAGATGTATTCGAGTTTTCAATTCGAAGGCCCATGTCAACTGGACTCCAGGTTGGCCAAAGATGTTACAAATTCTTAGCATGGTCCAATTCCCAGATTCGTGATCACGGCATCTGGATGTATGCTCAAGACCAGCAAGGAAATACAGTTAGGTAAAATATTTTTTTTAAAATTTGGCTCTCCTATATAACTAATTCAATAATCTAATTTTATAAACTTTTTTTAAGCTACAGCCTTTTCTTGACAGAGTAGTCAATGCAAAAATAAAGTTAAACTTTCGACTTCATTGGACACAAATCCTGTGATGTTGATGACCACTTACTACCTTTGTAATTAAATGCTTAACTTTTGATTTTGCAGAAACATAAGGTCATGGATGGGCGATTTCTCACATATTCGCTCAGTGCCCAAGTATATGGCCAGAATGGGACAATGCTTTTCCCAGACAGAAGACGCTGTGTCTGTTCCACTTGGTGGAAATAGTGTCCGGACGGAGGAGGACATTAAGGGTGGATGTGATATAATGAACGGCAAGCCTTATTGCTTCTCGGATGGAGTTGGTAAAATTTCTGTGAAATTGGCCAAGCAAGTAAGTTGATTATTTTCAAAATATTCTTGATGGTATTTCGAGAAATTTGTCTTCGGTCATATTTTATCGCCACTAGCTATAGTAGGTCTATTTAGAATGTAAGCTTGGAAAGCATTTCCTCCCCCATCCACGAGTGCGGTTTTCTTGAAAACGGGGTGATTTATAATTGTTTGGGTTTTTTCCCCACCCTACATGGGGAAATACTAACTGTTTTAATTGTAAACCTCAAGCGCGCTAGGATTAGATAAGCGATATTCCCCCCTTTTCTTAGAAAACCCAGCGAAGGGATAGGGGAAGAGAGTCTTTTCGAAGCTTACATTCTGACTAGAAATGGTATAATTATGTGAACTAATAGAAATGCTAAAACTGCCAAAAAAATCATGGGGCTTCTTGCAAATGTTTATTTTATCAAAACTTTAGTTGTGAATAAGTTTATTTAACGAAAGCAGTCCCAATTGAATCTTGCATACCTACGCTATTTATACAAGGATTTCTAATTGCACTCGAAAGTGAAAACATATAGTGTCTCCCAAAAGTGATTGTACACCAACAAGAATCAATTGAAAACCTCACTATTGGTCATTATAAACTTTTATTTTGACACTAACTTTTTTTGGTAGCATATTTAAACAGTTCTTAACGCAGCAGTATAGAATTTTTTTGAATTACAATTTAAATTATTCTTTAAAATATAAAATGGCACAAAAAGACGACACGAAAGTGAAGTATAGCTTTAAAGTGAAAATTTTCGAGCCTCTAAACTGGTTTCTTTACAAACTAGCTTCATGTCTAAGAATGAAATATAGAATAAATAATTGAGAAATTAAATGCTAAAATCAAACGATTTTAGTGCATTTTTCAATTTGAATTTTAAAGTAAGCTGCAAAAGATATTTCCACAATGAATTTAAAGTAATAATGTTTTGGTGTACAAACACTTTTATGTGCTCATTTTAAGAAATTTTTTATTTATTTTTCTGAAAAATACTTGCTTTAAAAAAAAATATTGCTTGGTTTTATCAAGCACTATTTTAAAATATTCACCCGATAAAATTGTTTACTATGAATTATACAGCAAAATTTCTACACATTTCTTTGGTGTACGGATACTTTTGGGAGACAATGTATGTCAAAGGGTTGTGAATTTTTCTTCATTTGACATAAATCACAATATCCTTACTTGGACATCTGATGGAAAGAGAAAAAGGGGAAACCCAGACTAATCTGCCAGTGCCATCAGATGGTTATAAAAGAAAGAAGCAATCATGGGTGGCCAAGCTGGGGGAGCGCCAGGGATGCAGCATCATGGCCTCATACACCCCATTGAGCATTAAGAGACCTAATCACACAATTATATTCTTAAATATTATAGAATTAGTTGTGACAAATAATTTTTTTAATAATCTTTAGATCATTTTCAAGAATCTCTTTTTTTTTTATCTTTAGGTGCATGAAGCAATTGGACATGATAAAGTGTGTAGTGCATTCCAGATTCGTTATGGTGGTTTTAAGGGAATGCTGGTGACTGATCCCACCCTCAAAGATTATGACATCGTGTTTCGTGAAAGCATGAAAAAGTTTGATTCTCCTCAGAACATTAGACTGGAAATTGCAAAGACTAGTGCCCCAAGTAACAAATATTTATGCAGCTTAATCTTAGAATTTAATTTAAAATATGACTTTAAAAGCGTGTAGTAGAAAGATTTCCATTAAGGAATTATTTAAATTTTGCTGTTATGATTTTATCAGAAAATGGTATTGATAAAAAATTTTAAAATAATTTTGTAATAGATTATTTATTAAATTAATATCCTAACTAATTTATACTATTACACTTAACTTGTCAATATTGTTTGTTTGTATTAAGTAATATCTTATATAGTTTTTGATTATTTCAGTTAGTCTCCAGCTGAACAGACCTTTCATAACCATACTCAACGAAATGGGAGTTCGTCACAGGACTTTTCAGCAACTTCAGGAAGACATGCTCAAGAAGTTGACTGATATGCTTTTTGAAGAGGAGAAGGCAGCAGCATTTCTGGAATCCAAAACTCCTAACGATTTGTTTGCCTACAGGGAACTATCCAAATCAGGTGTCTACCTAACAACAGAGCCCTTTTTTAGGGCTTTGCTTCTGGCTCTCCATGGCCACTTTGTCGGTAAGAGGCACTAGTTTTAAGTATTTCATTTTTCGACAATGTTTTTCATCACAAAAATATTCTATTGAATTTAATAAAAATTATAGAATCCAATAGAATTTGAGCCTTTTTCTCTTTAAAACGCTGTCTATAGAGTCCTGTACCATTAGAAACTGTTATCATGAAAAGAACGACAATGTTTTTAATCACAAAAATATTCTATTGAATTTAATAAAAATTATAGAATCTATATTAAAGTTTTGTTTATCTATAATAGTGATTATTAAAGATTGAACATGATTGACATTGAAGCAAGACAGGAGTGTTTATTATTGTAGTTGTAGTTGGTTGGTAGGTATACATTGAATCATAAAGTTGTGCTGTAGCATTGCTGCTTATAATTACATAGAATAGTATTGGTTTGGTTTAGTTAAGTATAAGATACATTACATGCCCTTTTTTTTTTCTTTAAAATGACAAATTAATAATTGCTTTAAATAAATTACAAGTTAGAAAGAAGTCCTATATCTAGGTGGCTTGGTCACAGTTCGTCCACTACGAGTGGTAGAGGTTGAGGGTGCAGGAGGCGGTGCTGCAGGTACAACTGGAAGGGGTGCTGGGGGAATAGCCTGGGCAGGAGACGGCACTGGGACCACATCCTCGTAATAGTCCTCAACAGTTGTCAAAGACTTGTCCTCGCCAGCTACTTGAGCAGGTCCATTGTAGGGACGGAGGAAGAAACGATTCCGAACATAAATTCCTCCATTCTCCGCTTCCACTGTATATGTTCTAGGTTGTGGCCCTACTTTTATGATTTTGGCACGCAGCCAAGGATCTTCTGGCTTCAGACGGAACAACACAGGTTGCTGAAGATATAGATCAGGCAGAGTCTTCTTGCCTCGGTCAGCATATTCCTTTTGTCGTCTCTGGTTCTCTTTAAGCTGGATTTTCTCTTTCTGTATGTCAAAATGTGGTTGAAGAGCCTTGGTGTGACATGGGATGAAGGATCTTAGGCGTCTTCCCATGAGCAATTCTGCCGGTGACTTCAAACCGTTGGATGGAGTGACACGGTAATCCAGTAGAACTGTATGAAGATCCTTTCCTTCTTCCATGGCTTTTCGCATTCCACACTTGAACGTCTGGATCGCCCTCTCAACTTGGCCATTCGATCGATGAAAGTGAGGGGATGTCTTCGTGTGTAGTATGTTCCAGCTTTGCAGGAAATTTGAGAACCCGTCACCGTTGAAAGGAGGACCACCATCGCTGATGAACTCTTCGGGAATGCCATGGCGTGCAAATGCAGATTTCATTGCATTTATGACCGCAGGTGTGGCAGTTCCATGCATATGTTGAACTTCTATGTACTTGGAAAAGTAGTCAATCAACAGAAGATATGTCGTTCCTTTCAAAGTCAGGAAATCCCCTGCAACCATCTGCCATGGTCTTTGTGGCAGATCTCGTTCAACAAGAGGTTCTTGTGTGTTTGATCTTTGATGTTTCTGGCAGATGGAGCATCTTTCAATATAGGCTTCTATGTCCTGGTTCATTGATGGCCAGTACACATATTCTCGAGCCTTTGTTTTGCAGGCGACTATTCCTCGGTGAGCTGTGTGTAGCTGCTCAAGCGTTTCTTTCTTTGCCTCTTCAGGGATGACTAGGCGGTTGCCTCGGCATAGAACCTCTTCTTCTGACAGGTACAGCTCATCTCGGCAATGCCAAAAGGGTTTAGCTACAGGGTCTACTTTTGATCTCTCAGAAGGCCAGCCGGTCGTGACATATCTGGACACCACTTGTAGTACCTTGTCTTGCAAAGTCATCTCTGTGAGTTGTTTCCATCTTGGAGATGTTGCGATTGCTAGGACACTGGCGTGCACTGAAGGTGGACTTTGTCTCTCCTCGTCAAACACATATGGACAAGTTGCTCTGGAAAGTGTGTCTGCAACAATCAGTTGTTTACCTGGCACATAGTGGAGTTTGACATCATATCTATTGAGCCTGAGAAGCATTCTCTGAAGTCTAGGCGAGATTTCTTCATAGTGTCGCTTGCTGAGTCCTAGTAGGGGCTTGTGGTCTGTTTGTACATCGATTGGTCTTCCATAAGTGAAGTAGTGAAATTTCTCAAGTCCGAATGCAATGGCTAGGAGCTCTTTTTCAATTTGAGCATACCTCTTCTGAGTATCCGTCAATGTTGCAGAGGCATATGCAACTGGTCTGTTTTCCTGAATGAGTACAGCACCTAGACCATACTGGCTTGCATCAACAGAGAGGAGTACTGGCTTGGAGCTGTCAAAGAAACTCAGACAAGGAGCTTCGATGAGTGCTTTCTTGATGGTTTCAAAATCTCTCTGCATGTTGGCATCCCAGATAAAAGCACAGTCCTTTTTCAGCAGTTGACGGAGGGAATGAGTAAGATCAGATAGGTGGTTTGTAAACTTGGCTTGATACGTGACCATTCCCAGAAAGCGTTGAAGGGCTTCCTTGCTATCTGGGGTAGGGAACTCTTGAATACCTTGAACCTTGACAGGATCTGGTTTGATTCCTTCTTCAGAAATTATGTGTCCAAGGTAAGTAATCGAAGATTTGGCGATTTGCATTTTAGAAGGGTTGAACTTCAAGTTTTCTTTTCTTGCTATTGTAAGAGTTTTCCGAAGTAGGTTACAATGTTCTTGCAAGTTCTTACTGCTTATTGCAATATCGTCAAAGTAAGGTTGAATCTGTGGTTCAGCTTCAAATATTTCTTCCATTGCACGTTGGAATTCCTCGGGTGCGTTGTTTAGGCCAAAGGGTAGAACCAGGAATCTGTAGCGGCCCCATGGAGTTGTGAAGGTAGTGAGGTAGGAACTTGCTTCTTCAAGAGGCAGTTGCCAGAATCCATTTTTGGCATCTAGGAGACTGAAGACAGTGCATCCTTGAAGATTGGTGAAAAGTCTCTCAGAAGCTGGTATAGGATAGTGGGGTCTTCGGATGGCTTCATTGAGTGGTCTCGGATCAATACAAATCCTCAGCTTCTTTGGGCTATCCACAACAACCATGTTGCTTACCCATTCAGTAGGTTCTTCAACTCTTACAATAATTCCTTGCTCTTCCATATTTTCCAGTTCTTTCTTAACTCTGTCATGTAGTGCGAGAGGAATCTTTCTTGGTGCAGCTACATGTGGGATAGAGTCTGGTTTCAGGTTGATTTTGACAGTTCTGTTTAGTCGACCCATTCCAGAAAACACATCCTGGAATTCTTTTAACACTTGTTCTACTGTACAAGGTTGATCTGCTGGTGGGGTTTTGTTCAACTGGCACAATCTTTGGATGAGACCCAAACTCTGACAGGCTTGGAGTCCCAGGATTGGACTAGAGTTGAGGTCACAGATGACAAATTTCAGTTTCTGCTGGGCTTTGTCAGTTGCACAGTTCAAAATACATGTCCCAATGATGGGGATTGGATTTTTGTTGTAATCCAATACTGGAACATTGCACTTTTGGAGTTGGGGATGAAAATTTAGTCGTCTAAATATGTTGTTGGGCAGGACGTTGACCTGTGCACCGGTGTCGAGCTTGAAGTTGACACTTATTTTGTTGATGACGACTTCTTGTGACCATTCCTTGTCACCTGGGCTGCTCACACTGTTAACTATCAGTTCGCCAAGGAACATGTTTTCAGTTGGCTCAATGGAATGTACCTTGTTATTTCTTCGCTTGTTGTTGAACTGTCCTTTAAACTGCTTGCCTTCTTTTGATCTGCATTGATCGGCCCAGTGGTTCTTCTTGCCACAGTTCTTGCAGGTAGTTCCAAATGCAGGACACTTTCTGGGTTCATGCTGACGACCACAGTTTCTACAGGATGGAGGATGATTCTTCTTTGAGTGTGGCTCTTGTTTGGACTGGAAGACAGCGTTGACCTCTGGTCGTTCATTCATCGCAGCAGCTTGGGATCTTGACTGCTCTGCTGTCCGACAAACACTGATCACATCATCCAGGGACTTGGAGTTCTTGCTGGTTTCGCGCAGCAGCCTTTCTTGGAGGGGCTTGTCGTTCAGACCTTGCACGATCTTGTCTCGGAGCATACGATCGGGATCTGCATATTTACAGTCGGTGACTGCAAGTTTTAGCCTTGCTAAAAATTCTTGAAATTTTTCATTCGGTTTTTGCTTGATTTCTAGGAACACGAATGAGGCGAAAATTTCATGCTGTAACTCGCTGTACTGATCGTCGAATGCTCGTAGTATCTGATCCAATGTTATCTCTGTGGCTGGTGCTATGGGATTCATGGTCATCGTTCTGTAGATGCTTTTGAGCTCCGGCCCACAGACGTGGCGAAATATCGCGCATTTCTTGGCTTCAGACAATTCTGCATTTCCTGATGCTTCCATAAAGTCCTCGAAATCCTGCCTCCAGAACCTCCACGATTCTGCGGGATTACTACCAGCAACGAAAGATGGCATGTCCAAGTTGCTGGCCATATTTTATGTTTTGTTGATTTCTTCGAAAATAGAACTTTTAAGGGCTGAATTAGGTTTTCGTCAGTTATTCTGACACCATATATTAAAGTTTTGTTTATCTATAATAGTGATTATTAAAGATTGAACATGATTGACATTGAAGCAAGACAGGAGTGTTTATTATTGTAGTTGTAGTTGGTTGGTAGGTATACATTGAATCATAAAGTTGTGCTGTAGCATTGCTGCTTATAATTACATAGAATAGTATTGGTTTGGTTTAGTTAAGTATAAGATACATTACAGAATCCAATAGAATTTGAGCCTTTTTCTCTTTAAAACGCTGTCTATAGAGTCCTGTACCGTTAGAAACTTTAATAAATGAAAAGAAAACCTCTTTTGCACATCGCTATATATATTTCAGCTTTTTTTCCAGCTATTAAGCCATGCAGCTAATCAGAAATCAAGAATATTTTCATGAATATAGGCATTTTTAAGCTGTGTTAGTATTTACTAGATATAATAATGTTTAATGTTAATTTTTTTGCACTATATTTCTTAATCTAAAGTTATATTACACAATACAGTTTGAAGTCAAAACAGCCCAACTAACCGTCGCCTGATGGGTTTCCTCAATATATATTCTGGAAGAGGAATCTATTGGCTTGCTAAGGGGAGTGTAGGGGGGGGGGAAGGTATTTGTGGCCAAACATTAAACCGTCTTTTGAGCTTTTCAGGGTTCCCACGGGTCCTTGGAAGTCCTTGATTTTTATTTTTAACTTCAATGACCCTTTAATACTCCTTGATTTTTACCAAAATCATTGAAAATACCTTGATTTTCTTAGTGTGATTCTCCAAATTTTGAGATGTCATCTCTTAAAACATTGCTAAAGTCGTCTCTAAATGATGCTCAGAGCACTTCAACATTCGGTACAAAACGTTGCTTATATATAAACACTTATATTTTTGCCAAATAGTTCTGTGTTTTCCTCTGATATCGTTGCCATAACACCTGGCGCTGGCGGTAATTCGAACGCTATTTTATTTTAATGTTTGGTCGATTTAATACTAGGTATAGTAATCGACACATTATGATTAAGGGTCCTTTTTTAAGTGGAGGGGGGAAATTTGGGAGTCCTTGAAAAGTCCTTAAAAACTCATTGATTTTTATTTTGAAATAAGAGTGTGAACCCTGCTTCTATAGAAACCTAAAAAACTATTTTGTATCAAATTATTTATATAAAGATGTTTTTAGAATTCTATTGTTCTGAACTGAATATCATGTTTTCAGAAAAAATAAAAAGCAGGGCCAACATAGCTATTGATCCCAGTCAGGGTCGAAACATGCTTGGCGTTATCGATGAATACAGAGTTTTGAATGAAGGAGAAGTCTTTGTGCAATACACTAAAGATATTTCCCGTGGAGAAACTACAAGGGAAACTGAGATATTAAAGGGTAAGTATAGTAACTCTTCAAATGAAAATTTGAAGAAATTACAGTAGGTTATAAAGACAAAAGCAATAAGGCATAACATTATTGTCCTTAAAATTATGAATATTGAACAGATAAATAAAATTAAAACTCGTTAAATAACTGAGAATGTCACCATTTTTTATTTTCCAATTTTTAATTTTAAAATGCTTTTAAAAAAAAGTGCCTAAAAGGTATTGTTAAAAAGAACGAATTGTTAATATTTGCCCATCTGTTCCTATCTCCCATCTTTCAACTTCTGTTGAACCAATGCATGTTGTACCTCCATTCTTTAAATTGAATGCTACAGCATCAAATGTTCTTTTCTACTAATTGTGATTGTCTATCTTCTTATTTTTATACTTCTTGTCCATGTCTGTTCTTTTTGGAATGCAAAATGAGTTGGTAACAGTTTTAATATAGTAACAGAAAGGTAGGCTATTTTATTTTTTTTAAGCTTCTTGTTACATTAACAATTTAAATCTTTGGTTTGCCAAATTTCTGGCTCCTCGCTTATCTTTTTAACACCAGGGCTTACTATAGCTCATACACGGCGGCAAACAAAAATACAAATTGCTACCCATTGAAAACCTTATATTGCAAAAAATTCATTATAAAATTCTATTTATTATAAAATTCAAATTATTTTTACTTGTTAAACTTTATGTTATAAGATTATTTTTATAGAAGAACAATAATTTAAATAATAATAATGCAACTCTAAATAGGAATTTAATGTTACTTGCTTGTTAAATGCCATCCAGGACAAATGTCCGGCATAGATGCTAAATAGTTAGCCAAATAGCATATACAATTAGGATTTTGTTTCTATTTATAGGAAAAGTTCTAGTAACAAAAAATCCTTGCTTGCTGCCTGGAGATGTAAGGAAATTTAGGGCTGTGGATGTTCCTCAACTGCGACACATTGTAGACTGCATTGTTTTTCCGCAAAAGGGTAAAAGACCCCATCCAAATGAAATGGCTGGTAAGGTTTAACTTTATGCATTCACAAGAATCCATTAAGGTGGCCGATCACCTTTGACAGCAATTTTCTGAAAAATCTATTCCAACCATGAAGTTGAGGGATTTTATTATTAGTTATGGAATATAAAAATAGTTTTAAGAAAGTAAATCATAAAAATAAAATCAGTATTTGTGGAAAATTATAGTAAAATATGCTTAAAAAATCACGCTTACGCAAAACATGATATCTTAACAAATTTTTATTTTTTCCCCCATCGTTTCAATTTAAATATGCTTAACCAACATTAATATAGGTCGTGAACTAAAATCATTAAGATATCAGTTCCCAAATTTTTTTTATAGGTAAAAGTTTGTAACATTATATTGAAAACACATAGAAACAAGAGAGTAAAAATCATATAAATAGTTTTAAAATATCCAATTCTTAATAGTTTTACACGATTCTAATTCAAAACCTTCTTCATTCTGTTACAAAACTACTGTAAAAATTTGGAGGCAATTGATGATATAGAACTTCAGTTGTTATGTTTTGCATAATGTGTTTTAAGAAATATGCAAAAACAAGCAAAAAAGCTATAAAGGGCTATAACTTCGGTTCTATTATAAACTAGAAACTAAAATGAAACAGATTTAGAAAGCTGAACGTTTATTTTATATTAAAAGGCAAAAAACAAATGTTTTATCTGTATTCGATTTTTGCTGAGAAAAGGTGATCGGATACCTTGTTATAAATCATAATATTTGTTCATTTCTTTAGGATCGGATCTTGATGGTGACGAGTATGCAGTTCTCTGGAATGATGATTTGATATTTCACAGAGAAAATGCAGCTCCAGGTCATTTCCCGAGTGCTCCTGAAACCGTGAAACCCTATATAACTGTAGGTGCATTCGTAATTTTATGTAAAAAAAATTCTGTTATAGATACCTTTCAGTTTTCAAATAACACTTTTTTTCCCCACAGGAACGGGATATGATTGAATTCTTGGTGACCTATATCAAGAACGACCAAGTAGGCGCCATAGCCAATGCACATCTCGCTCATGCAGATGCAGATGGTATCTTCTCCACCAAATGCATAGAGATTGCTAATAAGTTTTCCTATGCTGTTGATTATGCCAAGACAGGCGTGAGCAAGAGCCTGGATCGATTAGAAAGGCCCGAGAAGTACCCTGACTTTATGGAGAAAACACACAAGGAAAGCTACTCTTCCAAAAAAGCATTGGGCAAAATCTATAGGTGTGCCAAAGATTATGAGTCGGAGAACCAACAAGCAGGTCTCTCATACCATGACATCAAGGTAAAGCAGAATTCTTTTATTTTTAATGGATGAGGGTGTGGTAAGGGTGTTATGCTGAATAAGAACAGGAAGAGAAAGTCGCTTATTTGTATAATATCTTTTTACTTCCAGCAACCAAAGTTCTTGGTGTTCAAACTGACCAGTACTCCCCCTAACCTGAAAAATGCTTAGTTATAAAAAAAAACGTAACATTTATGATAATTGATTTGAATAAATTCTTTGACTTAAAAGTAGTTAATTTCCACTTACTTTTCTACTAAGCCTTAGTTCTAAATGTTTAGCTTGTCTGCTTGTCCTAATGTTTTTAGACTATTTAACAACCTTATTCAGTCTACAATAGGCTTTGATACCTAAAATATATAAATTATGGGAAAGATTGTATTTTAACTATTTACTGATATCAGGTTACTAGTTACCAATTTTTACTAGGAATGACAACTTTATTGATACTAAATATTTATTTTTTAAGGTGGATGATGACTTGAAATATCCAGGTTGGGAGAAATACAAAGAAAGTGCCATTAAATCTAGAAATAAGTACAATACCCTTCTTAAAACTGTCCTTAGAAATTATGGCATCCAGCATGAAGCAGAAGTGTTTTCGAGTGCTTTCAACAACCTCCACTACAGGTTCCAGGAGAGAAAAGACAGAGACGAAATTGAAAAAGTGGTGGTGAAGTGCATCAAGCGACTGACCAAAAGCTTCAATGAAGAATTTCACGAGGAATTCAAGGAAAAAACAAGCATAAAGAACATTGATGTTACAGTGCTGCAGAAGGCTTCGGCCTGGTATGTCGTGACATATGACGACAAGGATGCAAAGTTTTTGAGTTTTCCTTGGACTGTGTCCAGATACTTGGCCCTGATTAAATGTAGTCAAAACAAGTCAGGACCTGCAACTGTCTCTCCCATTGTGGCCAAAATGGACCAGCGAATCGTAGAGTGCAACTCGGAGAAACTTCTTCCCAATCCACCTGAATATGACATTCCCAGAGGATATGAAATCACTTGTGGTGATCCTAACATAGTACAGCTGGCCCTTCGCGTTATGATTTTGTGGGCTCAAGAACAAGAGGTCATTCAAAAGCCAGGACATGATGCCAGTGGACTTCTGTTCACTAAGACTTTTATTAATCTATTCTACCATGTTGCAGAATTGGAAAAGTATGTAGTCAAAACTGGCAAGATATTTAATCCAGAAAAAGGTAGATATTATTCCCCAGCTTCCCTTTGCATCGACTTCTTTAGGTTCTGTCTTAAATTACGATTCCACACTAAATTGGAAGTTGCAAAGATTGTGCCATTTCCATTGTATAAGCACTCTAATCTATCAAAGAGGGCTGTTGTGTCTTTCCATGCATTTGCTGTTCTCGGAAAATTTCAGACCCTCTACTTCGATCCTGTTAGTAGCAGTGAGAATGAAATCGAAATGAAACCAATCCAGATAGAGAGCAAGATTTTCTTGAAACCAATCCAGATAGAGAGCAAGATTTTCTTGAAGCCCAATATCCCTCCAGAAACTCTCGAGAAGGCTCGCAATGCCCTCGAAAAGTATTCCCAAGCAGAAGTGTCACTAAGAGAGATTCTACAGACCAAGAAGATAGTTGTTGGTGCCAAAGGTTCCGAAATGGCCCTAAAAACTCTCAAGTGGCTCTTAAGAAAGAAGCATGTATATTTGAGGCAGTTGTTTACCACAGGAATTCTTCCAGAAGAATAACAATATATATTTTGTGCAATATATATTTTAGAAGTTCATATAAAGGTGCCTTAAAGTTCCTAACTAAAATTTTTATAAATTCAAAAAAACTATTTTACTGATATATATTTGCAATTAATATATTGCAGATTAATTTTATATATATATTTGCTATATACAGCAAGTTGAACATGGTATTAATTTTTCAAAACACGCTCAATTTTATACTTTCAAATTTTTTTCATCACTTTTTTTCTTTCTTTTCTTAGATAGCTAAATTTGTACCAAAGAATATCATTATTTCACCTTTCTAAACGCATAATTTAGCATCAATGCATAATTTATTGCAAAGATTTTTCTTTTTATATTAGTTATTTGTATCGTAAATTCATATTAAACATTGTTATTTGTCGGGCGTAAAGATATTACATGAAACTGTATTTTTAAGTAAAAATATCAAAACGAAACTCATTTATATTGCTTAAATGATTCTACCCATTTCTTTGTAATATCTACATTTGAAAAATGCTTAACATTTGTAATACTTAAAATATTACAACACATGTTAAACTTTTTGTGAATAAAAATATTTTCTGCTTGATTGCCACATGTTTTGTCTGAAGTTAATTTAGAATTTTTTCGTTTTTATGCATTAATCTTGGTTTGAAATGTATATTATATACTCATTTCCAAGAAAAGTGACTTTTTTTTTGCAAGAAGCTTTCAGTCTTTCAGAAATTCCCACTTTTCTATTTCATTATGGTTCAAATATTACTACCAAAGAACTTAATCACTACAAAGTAAAGTTTATTTTTAAGGTAATGAATATGCATTATAAAATATTATACACCAAAATTGCAGGTTAAAGAAAAAAATAACAAGTTTTAAAGATTTCAAGCTTTGGTCTTCAATAGTTGTCTATGGCAATTGATATTTTAATAAAATATTTTGAAATGAAGTTTAACTTTATTGGATGTTTGCACAATCGTTAATCAAGATTTTCTTGAAGACTTACTAAAATGTTGAAGGAATGTTTAGCGAGAAATTATCTGATGGACTTGATCCCATTTACATTTTGACGTTCCAAGGAATAACTAATTTATGAGTGTTAGTGTGTGAATTATCATTGCACTAGAAACACATGGCTATTGGCGCGCAATTAAGAACCACTCTAATATTTGAAGAGTTCGGAATGCAAGGGAATTAGGTCCACATTGTCATTTTAAAGTTAGCAATTCGATTACATACACTAAGTATGGAGAAATTGTGCTAATGAAAAAAGTCGTAGGGTAGGCAAACCAGTGAATGAACGCTTAAGCACAATTTGTTTTAAGAAAATTCATACATTTTATGAAAATATAGCTTGTTGGTTTATGACAATGTGAACACATCTGTCATTAAATGTAAATTCTACAAAAAAAAAAAAGAGGACTTTATATTGCATTGCTTTGGGTCTTTTGGGGGTCCGAATAAAAAGTGGTACAAAACCCAAGTGAATGAACAGTACTTTTACCAGTGAATGAACACAAAAATGTACGGTCAAAAAACAGGTTAGATTGGAATTTAATTAATGACCAGGACAACCAATCAGATGTCAGATAGCTTCCTACAAGATGATAGGAAGTCAGTGTTGCCAATCCATCCAGTGGAATGATTTTTAATCCTTACTCTTTAAATGTATTTCACAACTGTTCATTCACTGCAGCCAGTCTACCCTAGTTTGGAAAATATCCACTAGGCAGCTAATTTTATTTTTAATTTAGGTAAAGCTTTAATTTTAAACCCCTGGAGCACAAAGAAATCTTTTCATAGACTTGGTTCACTTGCATTTTGGGCATATAAGTTGCAGCCTGATCATTGACCAATTCTTCCAATAGAATTTATCAATATTAAAAGTTGCCATTGAACGGACCATATCCTATAATCTTGGTTGTGAATTCAAGATTATAGGAAATGGTATGTTCATTAACAGAATGTAAACTTTTCAACACCCTTCACTGTAAACAAATTTAAAATAAGATCCGTACAAGGTTGGGTCTTTTTAATAAAACATAAATTTATTTAATTCTACAATTTGCATTTATGTATAAATTAATGAAAGTGTTATATGTGCAACATGTCAGCTTTAAAATAAGACTACACATTTAAAATAGACTGAAAATTGTTATTCACTATACAGTTAATCAGTCTCAACGATATACATTTTATACAACACTTTATATCATGAAACTCATTTTAAGTCCAACAAAAACTTATCGCAAGGCAATTAGTCAATTTTATAACAAATAAACTTAACTCAATTTACTTGGATTTTCCTAGAAGTTACTACTTTGCACTATTTGCAGAAATTTCTCTCTTAATAGAATTTGAGTTACCTGCTAAAATAATAAATATAAAAGATTTCAATTAAGCTTTACTCCACTATTTTAAAAGATTATATCAACTTTAACTTCCAAGAGAAAGGGACACTTAAAATTTTTATCTCTTGCACAATTGAAAGAAAATTTAATATTTGCAGTTTCAATTAAAAAATCGATACTCTATATCCATGGCATACAGTCTAACAAGTTCAACTTTAAATCTTGGAAATATACTGCATTTCTCAAGTTTGCACCCCCAAAAAATCACTCAATAATTCAAATGAGCTCTTTACATACATAATTCTCTGCCAAAGGAATTAATATTAATAGCATTTCTCTTTTCACCATAGGTCTCTGAACAGCTTACTAAACCTCAAGTGTCTATTACCACAGCAACAAATTACATTCACTTAACTTAGGTGAACGGTCATGCGTAAATGATAAATGTATATTTATAGATGAATTTAAAAATAACATTTATAAGTAGCTTATGTAGTCAATGATTCCGGACACTGAATCTCCGCAACACGCTGATACTTTGTTGACCTGTACTTCTCACAAATCGCCTGCTGTGGATAGGAATTTATGCCCCTGTACTTCACATAAAGACACTCCACGATGCTCCAGACTTGCGGTACCTCTATGTTAGTCGTTCTGCCTAGTTCCTCGGGCCACAGAATTGCGTGTCCTAAGGTGTAGTTGGCCAAGATAATGCCAGCCGCTGCTATCTGGCTCGGGAGGAAACCCAGGAAGGGGTCTGCTTCGAGGAGGGAGATTTCGCAGATGTACTGGGCCAAGAAGAGATCCCTTTCGGGGATGGACGCGATGGTACCAAAAAGCTGCAAGAAGATGCACGACGTCGGCGACGACAGGTCAAAATTGAGGATCTGAAGAATGAGGGTCTCCATTCGGATGATCTGTTTCTTGGTGTAGGTGTCGTCCGTGATGTAGACAAAGTCTTTCAGTTCGGGAGGGTAAATCTCTTCATATTTGGACGCGATGAAGAGGCAGGCGGTGCCAACCAGTTGCAGTTTCGCCCGAAGCACAGACATCTGGGACAGGAACCGGTCGACATAGGACACAGCCAGGTGGACGGTCTCGGACAGCAGTTTGTACTCTTCGCCAACTTCGATGAGCCAGTCGACCAGGACGCTTCTCATGTTCACTGTGATATCGGGCTGCTTTTTCATGTAGTTGGGTCGAGGACGGAATCTTTGTTCTTGCTCTGTAAGGTACTGGTAAATGTCGCTCTGGTAAGGGCAGGTCCAGTTCAACTCGTCTTTTCGCTTCTGTTCCGCCGCTGGGTCAACCGGAAATTCCCAGTAGGGAGAATCGTTTTCTTTGTGGGAATCACGGTGGTCGTTCAGAGTGATGAGGCGAGTGACACAGGCGGGGAGCGTAGGCGTCTTGGCCATAGAGGTGTTAGCCTCCATGGAAACATCTTGAAATATTTGAAAGCCCACACTCGAGGTCTTGCTTTGGTCGGTAGAATCTTCATTCTTGAGCCACTGCGAGCTTTTCCCTCCTTTAGGCTGCAACCGTTGGTTGTGGTTCAGAACTGATAAGGCAGGTCTTTTCTGGCCGTCATTGATGATTTTATTTGGTGGAATAACTGAAGAATTGTCCGAGTAAGAAACGTACTGAGCCATAACGATTTTTTTTCTTTCCAATTCTTAAAAGACTGAAGCAATTGAATAAATATGAAAGCCTTTTGTTTATGTTTCCAGAAGACTGCGAAGTCGGGAAAATAGGTCGTTACAAAGCAGCAGTTTATTTCTGTTAATAACTTTCAAAAACGTTGGAAATTAAAAATGCCTCGCTTTTCTCCTTCTTCTCTCGTCTTCCTTCCCCCCTCAACGTTTACAAATTAATCGTTGCCAGTTGAAAAAACTAATATACTAAATTCGAACGGTAAGTACAAAAATTTAAATATTGAACGATAATAAATCTGCCGAAGTATCAAAACTTTTACATTTGTTGATTGTTATGAAAAAACTTCTAAAATGTCTCAATAATTGCTCTGGTATAAAGAGATTTTTTATATGTTCCTGCACATTTTCCTAGTTGAAATATTTAAAATAGAAACGATTTTTAATTTGGCAACATACTTTAAACGCATGGAAACATTTATGTTCATGACTGGCTGGATATTTCAATTGGTCGGATTGAAGGTTACTATATTTTCGGACGAGATATTTTGGAAGCCAAGTTTATTTTCACGTTTTTAAAACAAGAGTTGTGAATTTCTTTCCATTTTCGATTTATCTCTCCCTATTACGCCAGGCCAGTAAGATATTCAAAAATCAAAATATATTAGTTCTACGAATAAATCAACTAAATAATATTTTACTTGTATTTTGCATTAATTAAATTAATCATTTTAATTGTATTAATTGCACTAATAATATCGTTTAATTGAATTAGTTACGTCAACAATGTTCACCCCTTCCCCATAAAAAAAATGCGCAGCTGGATTATAAAATCATATTAGTCAAGAAATTCCGAAATTTTCGAATTGAAGGCGCCAAATTAGTGAATTTCAGCTTAATCTGGTAGCAATGTTTGGTAGTAACTTTTAGTTTGAACTTCTGTCAATTTTCTCCAATAGAAAGTTTCGATCGGTAAAGTCTTTAGACTCTCGCCAAATTATACAAGTTCTTTTTTGATAACAGATTATTTGGATTTGACACTGTCAATATTGTCATGCCATAACAGAAACAGACGTTTTTTGTTTCCGTATTCGTTTTATTGCAATTTATAAGCATTTTAATAAAATCCAGTTTAAAATAAGGTAATTAAATTTATCTATTTTTAATGTATGAAAACGACAGCATCTATTAAGTTATGGCAGATTCTGATAGAAATATGGGAGGCATGTTAGAGGCGAAAGAAGTTTTTGGTCTCTTGCAAGAGATGGCAAGATTGATGAACACTGGATTAGATGATGAAACTTTGGCAATATGCGTGAGACTATGTGAGGATGGGGCGAATCCTGAAGCATTGGCATCAGTCATAATGGATCTACGTCGCGAATCTACAGCTTTTAAAACTGACAAGTGAAATGGAAATGAGGTAAATATCCTTTGGCAAGAATAGAACTTCAATGGGATTTTACTCATTCGATAACTTGGTCACCGAGTATAACTTGTCTAGCCAAAATGTGAGTTTCGAATAGACTTTCTTCCCCCATCCCCGCCTGTGGTTTTCTTCGAAACAGAATGAGTTTGTTTTTTCCCCACTCTACTTGTGTTTGAACTGTACGGATTGTTAACCCCACAACAGAACCTCAAACGTGTTAGTTTTAGAAAAGTGAGGCTTCCTCCGTTTCCTAGAAAACCAAGGGAAGGGATAGGAGAAGAAAGTCTTTTCGAAGCTCACACTCTGGCTAGACAAGGAGTATTTAGTATCAACGTTGCGAATAACGTATGACAAGGTGATACTGCCTTGTAGGATCCTACCTACTGGGTTTCCTTGGAATTCTTTTACCGCCTTAACCGATTTTGGATTATTGGTGCGTATCACCAGTTTCTTCGCCCTGGTTATTTCGAATCTTTCGTCTTTAGGAGTAATGCTAGCGTAAATTTCTTGGATTTTCTTTGGGGAAGTTAAAGGGCATCCACCTGATTCTGTGTCAAGGATAATTTCGATAATTTTGACTCCAAAGTGGAGGGCGAGCTTGTTTTTTTTCGCTGGTTGACCATTCCTTGGTAGCTATAAGGGATTGTCTTAGTGTTTTGTGTGGGCATTGATATCCAATCCGTTCAGCATCGTTATGAGCAGGGTCGGTATGATTTTACCCAACCCGAAGAAACCCGGGTGGGTTTTTTCAAAAGAACCCACTTGAAAAAACCCTTGAAAAAGCCCAAGTGGGCAATTGAACTTAAATCCCCTTTATTGAAACTTTTTTTAAAAGTTCAAATTTTTTATGCGAACAAAAAATATATTTCATATCATTTTTAATTAATACTTTAGTATTATTCTAATATCTTTTGTTCCTTAAATTTTTTAAATATGTTTAGAAATTTAAATGTATACTAATTATGTAACAAATAATTACAATTAATACTTTTTTTTTATTCAAATTGAAATTTCTACAGTTACTATATTCTGGCAGTTACGTAATTTTACACATATACGCAAGCAATATTTGGTTCGTTTCTAGGTAATCATTTATAAATTTAAATTGCAACATTCCTGATTATAATCAGTGCAAACCAGTTTCTTTGTTCTTTAACAACGTCTAACAATCTTTTTTAATTCCTTTCGATTTAAACGACCTGGCCAATTTTTTTTTGCTTGCTCTGTTAGTTCTTACATTTTTGTACAAATAATTAAAACTTCTCTAAATAAACCACAAAACCCAGACAAAAATATCCAAAATACATGAAAAAACCCTAAAACCCTGAAAAAAATCCAAAAATCCCTGAAAAAAACCCAAAAACCCAAGTGGGTTGGTTTTTTTTTTAAAAAACCCGGGTTTTTGACAACCCTGGTTATGAGCCCCCTTGAACATGGGTAAAGTTAATTCCAAAGAGCTCTGCCAGTGATTGCCTCTCGGGCCAGCCACGTCAGCCTTTTGGACGGCAGAAAATGATGAAATTTTTAAAAAAAAAGTATTAATATACGAACAGCTCGTCCATACATGAAAAATACTTGACCGACTTTGTCAATATGCAGCACGAAGCAAAACAAAAATGGAAAACTAATTTCACAGAAAATAAAAATAAATTTTGCTACGTCAGCTTTCTGCCTCCTATTAACTATTAGTAGCAACAGTAATGAAAAACGAATATTAAAATCAAAAATAAAACAATTTTTACAAAATGCCAAAGGTAATAAATATTATTTTTCTTTTTGTTACTTTTGCTTGTGATCACTTTGTGTGTCAAAGTTTTTTCAATACGTATATAATGTTTGTTAAATAAGTTTTTTTTATTTGCATTTGAAATGTAGATTCTATTGATTTAATTAGCTTGATTTATAATCAACTAGTTTTTCTTTAGCATTTTTTACAGCTTTCTTCTACATTTTAGCATTTTTGTTACAGCATTTTTTTACCCATGTTGATCCCTGCTTGGCAAGCAACAAATAAATTAGATAGCTTGCAAATGTTGGCAAAACAGTATACATATAAAATGTGTTTGGCAGTGAACTGGCAACGCTTTATCACTGAAGCAATATCAACTTATCTCAAATGGATTATAATGCACTCATGCGCTTTTTCTCAAGATAGCCAAGAAATGTATAACTGCCCTGCTAAACAGCATATTTCAAAATAACAACCCTTAATTGAGAATACTGTTGTCCTTCACAGGGTTCGTACGCCTCCTGAAATTCCTGAAAAACACCTGAATTTTATTTTTTAAAGGGCCCTTATAACTCCTGAAATTTGTGTATTATCTCCTGTTTGTTATTTTCCCCCCTCTCCTGAAAAAATTTCTCTCGTACTTTATCAGGATTTCTATCGGTCAAAAAAGTTTTAAAATTTAAACACAGGTCACGAAAATTTAAAAAAATCACCAAAAAAGGTAATTTCCCCCCCCCCCCAAAAAAAGGGGGGTGACTTTTACACCGAAACCTAAAATTTTCCACAACATTTGCACCCCTTGTTTCCTTCATTCTCTGTCTAAGTTACTAGACCAATACAATAATAAAATGAACTCACATATTCAAATTTATCTTACGATACCTCTTGAATTTTCAACACTGCACTCCTGAAAAACTCCTGAACTTTGCTATCATAAATAGAGTACGAACCCTGCCTTTAACAATGTATACAGTATACTGTATTTTGTCACCAAAAAATTCTGTTTGTTGTTAAAGATTTCATTTGGTGAGATTTGCGCCTGCAAAATGGAAAAGTATCTGCACTTTAGTATTGCATAATTTTAAATTTAAACTTTTTCATTTGGATGCTTTACAATACAATGTATATAAATGTACTGCATAATTTTTCTTCTTTACACCACCCCACGCATTCTTGAAGGCATTTCTTTGACTTTTAAAACCTACAAATAAATGTATTGACCAAATCAAATTTGCTTGTACTGCTATTTGTGAATCCATGGGCCCTTATGATTTTTTTTTATTTCAGTGAAAGACCTCTAGGGAACAGATTTAAAAGCTTTGTGTAGAGTTTAGAAGCTTCTCTGTAAAGGAATTCAAGTCATCAAAGCAAGTACAAGTGTGAATTACTTGCTGCTTGCCAAACTGTATCATCTGTAAAAGGCATTTTGATTTTCATATTTTAATTAGTGTTGACTTTTTCAAAAAGGTTTTTTTGTGTGTTTATATTTCATATTTACTTTGTGAAATGCAAAGAGCAGCATAGTCGGCGAACACATATCGCATGATATATACTTCTACTACGAAATGAAAAGCTTAGTAGAAGAATGTGAATGGACAATGTTATACTTTATTTTAAAGATAGGGTAGACTAACCAGTGAATAAACGCTTAAAATGCTGTGTTTGCCAGTGAATGAACACCAGTATATAATTACCAGGACAACCAACCATATGTCAGATAGCTTCCTACTACATGGGAGGAAGTCAGTGTTGCCCATCCATCTGGTGGAATGATTTTCAATCCTTATTTTTTGAATTATATTTACCAAATGTTCAGTCACTGTGGCCTGTTCACTCACTGGTCAGTCTACCCTATC
Organism: Hylyphantes graminicola; assembly: GCA_023701765.1. NCBI lineage: Eukaryota > Metazoa > Arthropoda > Arachnida > Araneae > Linyphiidae > Hylyphantes > Hylyphantes graminicola. The sequence goes on from CM043116.1 coordinate 36,658,121, forward strand.
ATATTCAACCATTTTATAAACTTTAAGTTAAGTATATTTCTTGCCATTTGCAAAATCCATTTTTTTGACGAATATAAGTTCAAAATAAAAACCTCCAAAATCATTTTCTTTTTTTATCCTTTTTATCAAAAAACATGTTTTTCCTTTAAGCTCTTCAATTGTCATAAAAGACTAGGGCTAGAGACGCACTGTCTTTAATTTTATTATTATGTTTGATGTAGTCTTGCTTGATAATAACGGAACTAAAGCACAGTGTTCTGTATTGAAAGCAGGAGTATGTTGCAAAGGATTGTTGTTATTATTGTCAAGGGGCTGAACTTTTAATAAATGTTTCCAGTCAGTAAATAAGCAGTCATAAAAAAAAATAAGGCAAAGAAGCACAATTTGTCAAATTACAAGCTACTATTCCATTACAATACTGTACACTGTGAACGAGGATTCAGTGCTCTAAATGTAATGAAATTTAGAATAAGAAACTGACTTTTACTAAATAATGTTAATGAAACACCTAATGATTAACATTGAAGGTCCTGAAAGAGGTCAGTTTGATTTCCAGCAGTCATTTGAATATTGAGCCAATGTGAAACAAAGAAGAGTTTCCTAAATTTAAAAATACCATAACCTCAAAGCACATGTATCTGATTTATTGTTAATAAATAATTTTCTTTTTGTCATGTGTTGCCGTCAGTAAATCATAAAAATTATAAGTCAAAGAAGCACAATTTGTCTAATTACTAAATTCTGTAAAAGCACTTTGTAAGCATAGTGGGCAGTCGAGCACCTCACAATTATCACTGCAGTAGCGTTGGTCCTTAAAATATTTGTATCTAGTATGGGTTCTAAACTTACCAGAGAAAATCTACTTAAAAAGTTCATATAGGGTTGATTCCACGAAAATACGCCATGGACATTTTTCAAATTTCAACTTTTTTATTTGAAGCAAAATCTACTCGGCAAAAATTCTTGACGCTTTATTTTCTCTTTTTATACTTCAAAATAAACAGTTCATAAAAAAAATTCGAACATTAAATTAAAAATTTGAGTTAAATATAGAACATCATAAAACTTTGTCCTGTCTGTCATGTCATAAATATTTTATAATATTTTACTATTTATAAATTTCTTAATTTTTTTCTTTCTGGTTAGCGCTTATATTGATTCAAAAAAAATTCTAGACTTGAAATGCATACCAGTTAAGAGGAAATGGTAATAATATATGGTCACTCAAAATCTGTGTCTCAATTTTGTTATGTCAGTCACGGCATGTTTTAACCCAATTAATTTTAAGTATTTTCTCTTGAATGAAAATTTCAGCGTTTTTTATAATCAAGACCTTTATTTGCATCACCCCATGGTAATTTTTTAACAGTCAATTAACATTTAGTACTTTTTAAGAGCCAAGAAAGTTGTCTTGTGTCATGTCTGTCACGAAAGGAATTAGCCATAGATCGGATTTAACATCTGATTAGACCCTGATTTTTTAGAAAAATCTTCTAAAGTTTATTTTTTCCATTGTATTACGTTAAAAAAAATAAGGACCCGCTATTCCAACTATTCTACCAATCAATTTAAGATTTGCTCTATTTGCTGTATAATTAATTAAAGTTTGCATTGTTTTTACATTTACGACTCAAAAAGTAATTTATCTGATCAGTCATGCTCAGTGTGATATAGTCGGCTTGAGGTGTCAGCATACATGCTTAGCTTCAAGAAAATTTGTAATAACAAAATAACTGTGACTTGTATAAGATTCTAATTGCTAGCCTATTAACAAGGACGAAATTAAAAGAGTTATACAGTTTTTTTTTTATAAAACTTAAAATTGCCAAATTGTGGCCTCTTCAAATGTTGCCGCTTTAGGTTACAACTTATTTAGCAGAAGAAATGCTGTGAATAAAAATAAATGCTTTTTCGAGTCTTGTTTGTTAAAGGTGTAACATTTGAAGATAGTATGTAAGGAAGCGTAGGAATGAAAGCTGGAAGGAAAATGTCAACTGAAACAATCCAATTGAAAGTGATCAGTCCATTATCTTCCAAAATTCTATGTGAGTTGTTAATGGATGTTTGATTTTTTTGTATTTTAAATTTAATAAAGGATATTCTTTTTTAAGTTTGTATTTTTAATTGTATTTATACCTCAGAGAGAGTCTAATGCAAGGTCGTTTTTTAAATGTACGGGTTTCTATGAGAACTGTAATTAAATATTTTAGAATTGTAAATTATATATTTTCTTAATTGGAGTACCACTGTTTTTTTATTTTATAAGCTTAATGATATACTTTATTGTTCGTTTTTTAATGCGATTTTTTGTTTTAAAGAGTCAAAACATCACATTTAAAATGTCATCTCTCTAATTCAAGAACTCAAAGTTAATCCCTGACTTAAGGATAAATGAGCAGATGCCGGGTTAATTCTTTGTAGGATGTAATTTTAATTCAATAAATACTAAAAAAAAAAAAGGGGGGGGGGGTAATGAGCATCGCAATATTATTAAATAATATTTAATGTATTTCTTCATAACAAAAGTTAAATAAAAGTTAACTACGGAAAGTAAATACAATGCCAGTCTATTCCTAAAAATGAGTTGTTTAACCAAGACAAATTTTACTTTTTATTTCTTTCCAAATTAATTTTAAAAAAATACAATATGAAACTATATATATATTTTTTTAATTTCCGAAACAAAGGAAATTTATCCATCGAATTTAATGACAAGAGACTGAAAATCTGTGCAATAGCCAAAGAAAAACATTAAAAAATAAATAAAACAATAAATGAATTGTTATTTAATTCACAAAATACGAATATGTTCAAATTCTTTGCAAGATAAGCTGTGAAATCACATTTCCCAGGTTTTGTGATGCTGCCATCTAGTAGGTATGATTTAAACAATAAATGACTCCGCACTTTTTGCTATTTCTAATGCTGCCATCTACTTGTGTTCAATGCAAACGATTAAAAATAATTATGTTTTCGAAGCTTTGGTATAAAAATTCGTGCTAACTATTGTATAGTGTATCAAAAACTGAGTTATGGAGTCCTTTAACACCTTGGGGACCGGTTTGACTTTATTTATATTGAGTTTCTCAATACAAAAATGGTCCGGATTATTGTATTGAATGGCTCCCCATAATTGTATAAAAGTAACATACAAAATAAACACGAAAGGGCAAGTGGGATTTTACCCATGCGAAAATAAGTTATTTAAAACATACAGCATGCAATAGGAGTTTTATAGTAAATTTCTAGAGGAGGTTGGTACTTGGTGTTATTTTCAATTGAAAATAAGTACTGACAAATTACAACGTTAGGGTTTTAAAATAGTTATTTATGCAAAAAGTGTGAAAAGTTATACTTTTTAAAACTAGTGGATTTTATTTCACGAGCGAGTGAAATAATGACACGTGTTTTAAAAAGTTTACTTTTCGCACGCGTTTCATATACTATTTTTTATAATTGCGTGAAAAAAAATCAAATCTTATTGGTTAAAAATAATTCACGTGCTAATTTGACTAAAATGAATTTTGAGCTTCCAGAAGAGGCGTCGAAGAAAACAACCAATGATATCGCAGTTCGGAGCGCGTGATGCAATAAAAAACCAATAAGCGTGTTTCAACATTTTGTCAAAGAAAACAACCAATGAACTTGCAGTTCAAAGAGCGTGACTTAAGAAATATTCTCATCGCGTGAAAAAATTTTCATTGATTCAAAAATAATTCACGCGCATAATATTTTTAAATAAAGCGATCGATAAATCTTTGGATTTTTTGAGAACTATCAAATCGAAATGTTACTGGAAATGTTGGCATCTTATGAAAAGAGTGTCACAAAGTACTTTTTTTCACTGCTTTTGGGTGAAAAAAAAGTACTTTGTGTCACTGTTTCAATAAGTTATATTTTTTGCACGCGTTTGATATTGCAATTATAATGTAAAAGTCGGATTTTTTTCACGCAGTTATAAAAAAAATATTTCAACTCTCCCAGGAAACAAGCTTATCTTTAGCTACTATTTAAAAACCTATATAGTTTTGATAATTTAAGTGTCTGATTTACTTGGTTTGCTACTATTTTTACGAGAATCACGAAGAAAATATTACGTTGTAGTAATATAAAAATTATTTAGGATTAGTGAAAAACTTACAACTTAAGGTGCCTTGGGCACACGCAAATTTGGGGTCCCCCAAATATACCTCATACATCTATGAAATATTCGTGTGTATTTTTCTATATTTCAGCGCTCACCAAAAAATAGACGAAGTAATTTGCTTGGAAAGCATGCTTAATCCTTCCAAAATAAGCATTTTTTTTAAAAAAATTATTAGATCTAAGTTTAAATACAGTTTCATAGTCAGCTTTTGTTCATTATTATTATTATTTTTTGGCAGACTTCATATTAAAAAGTTAAGTTTGATCCAGTTTTATTGAGCATCATGAAGAAATTTGGGGGCACCCTAAGAGTGGGGGGCCTTGGACACGTGCCCCGTTTGCCCTGCCAGAAATCAGCAAAGTGGTTTCAGACAGGAGCCATCGAATCCATGGTTTGAAGAGCAAACTCAGCAATTTTTCCCTCTTGGGGTTTTCTCATATGTAGACAGAACCGGAATTGCAGGGTTCATTGGTGGTTTCGCTAACCCTCTGATGAATTAGGGTTTGATGTTTCATTCCATGGATACCGCATTTTGGGTACGTCATTTTAAACAAGCCAATATTAGGAAAATAATCAATAAAAAATATTTTGGTATGGTTAGTGAATCTGGCAAACGGAAGTAAGAAATGGAACATGTGCTCGGAAACCGGAAACTTAAACTCAAACCTAAACATTATCAAGTGCAGTGCATGTTAATTCTTGCCCCGTATTTTTCTTTTAATTAAATAAGAAAAAAGGGGAAGTACCGTCAATCTCATAAAAACAACGCTATATTACTGACTTTATATTAATGGATTAGCTTTCTCTAGATAGCTTTTGGATTGTCAGTGAGTAAAATATTAATAATTTGCTTCTCGAAAATGAGTAGTATTTGAAAGTTGGGTTGAAGTTAGAAAGTGAGTTTCCTTGATTTATCAATTTTTTCTTCAAAATTTTTAATTTACATATTTATGTAAGTTTTATTATAGACCTTATCGTCGATTATCTTTATTTTCTCGTTTTTACAGTGTTTTATTATTTCGATTTTCGATGCATATAACTTTGAATTTATGTAGAGAAGTTTTCATCATCTTGCAACATCATTAAAAAATGGTAGAATTTGCCAAATTAGAGAGGATAAGAATTTACTTTTGCTTAACAAATGCTCTAGTAAGAAAAAAAACATTTTTGGATATACTTGAGTTAGTTGGTTTGCTAATAACAACAAAAATACAGCTATCAGCTATGCTTATAAAAGCTTTTCCATGGTAACTCAGGTTGTATTTTACATGTATGTTGTCTGATATTAACTTCTATTATTTTACTTTTAATGAAGTTCTAAAGTAAAGATGCTAGTTTCTGGTTCTTAGACTTTTTGAGCTTGCTGGTGCTGTTCTTGCAATATTATTGGGCAGACCTAAAACTCAGCGCAGCCTAAAACTGTTCTTGATTACATTCTGGATGTTTGCAAAGTTTGTTTAAAATCATCTTATTTTAATTTGCGTGCGTGGTTGACAAAAAATGTATATATCAATCTTTCAAAACTTGCCAAATTTTGTAATCTGTTGCCGGGAGGGGGGGGGGGGGGACTAGGATCTTTCCAGGTGCATATTTTTAAACCATTAACTTAATGTAGAATTTTTAAAACTTGTTATAATTATAATAGTTCAATAAAAATTCTTTTGGTAACTCTTGTCACACACGCAAAAATGGATATTGAATACTATTCAGTTCTTTAATAACTTAAAACTTTGCTCTTATTGAAATTTTCAATAAGTGTTGTATGTAAATCTATAGGTTCCATGCTTCACTTAATTTATTTACATAAAGAATAATTTTTTAAAATGGAAAAATTTACTTGGTTACCAAGCTGAGGTTACATGCGATATAATTTAGCAATGTTTGAATGTTAATTTCAATATTACCTTGCGAAATTTGTTTTTATGAATCTATAGTAGATCTATCCAGAATGCTAGCCTCGAAACCAATTTCATCTCCCATCCCCACATGTGGTTTTCTTCGAAAAGGTGTGAGCATGTTTTCCCCCACCCTACTTGGGTTTGAACTGTTCAGATTGTTAACCTCACAGCAGAACCTCAAACACATTAGGTTTTTAAAAGCGATGCTCCCTTTGTTTCATAGAAAATCAAGCGAAGGGGATGGGGGGAAGAGAGTCTTTGAGGCTCGCATAGTAAATACAGACTATAATTACTGTAGTTATCAGTAAAATTGGTACAGCTGTGATGTAAAGGCCAGTCTTTTTATTGTAGACTTTTGGTGAGTTTGAAAAGTTTAGCCTCGTGTTGTTATACTCATTGAGTTAGCGTGAATTATGAAGTTCAGGGTCATTCCATGAAAAGTGGGAACAAATGATTAAAAAGTGAATCTTCTTATCATATACTAATATTCATATTATTTGACAGTTAAGGTATCAAATTGACTGAATTTGAAGTATTTTCATAAATAATAATTTTTTTTGAGTGGCAACAGGAAGTCAAAAATTGCTGTTCTGAATAGACCGCTCATGTCCATGTGGAGCTACTTTTTAAGCCGGCATTTTGAACTATTAAACTACATTTTGATCAATTAATTAATTGCACAAAGAAAAAGTAAGTATTTGTTTTCATTTTTCCCTTCCTTTTTTCTAATTTACAATCTATTTATTTTAGAAATAAATCATTTATTTTACCGAAAACTAATGTCCCACACGTGACAGAAAAGATGCTATTTTTTCCATATTAATTTAATGAATTGTTATTATGCCTTCAAATTTTATTTTTAAACATTAATTTATCATTATTTTAAGAATAACTCATTGCACTTAAGTAGCATTCATTAGAATTCGAAATTTTTAAGATTTTCTTTTGTCCCACACGTGACATCTCAAATCAGAAGTTTTATAAAACGTTTAAAAATGAGGGTTTTTTTGTTTAATTTATAGTAAAAATTAATAACTTTGAATATAAATATTAGTTGTAACTCAGTTTCTAACTAATTTGAACCAGGATATAAATTCTGAATTTCAAGAAATTATATTTTGGATATTTTTTTTTGTATTAATGACTGACGATTTAAAGAAAATGTTTTATGTTTCTGTGTTTCTGATTCAAAATTATTGTATTCTGTATTCTTAATTTATTCAATGTATTTTAGGCTAGATAGAATGAATATGTCAAAGACAGAAAAAAAAGTATGAGTGCTGAAGAAATGAAAAGGGAGAAAGAAAGAAATTCAGATTTCCAAAATGAAGAAAACAAAAGATTTCATTATTTAAGGCTGAAGAAAAAGAAACAGATGAGTGAAATAGAAAAGAATGAACTTAAGGAAGTATAGAAATTTTTTAGAAATGAGGATTATGTTCCTAAAAAGGAAGTAATATACAGCGATGGATCTTCGTCAGAGCTGCGAATTTATGGTCAAGTTAACTGGATTATTAACAGAAAAATACAACAAAACTTTTATATGGAAATATTTTGCAACCTCTCGTGGCAAAGGCGTCGTGGATGGGGTAGGTGGCAATGCAAAATGCTTAGTTCGACAGAAAATGATGTCACAAAGTGGGATTGTCGTTCAGTCGGCAAAAGACTTTGCTGAATTGGCGCCTTCACTTTTAACAAAGACTAAGGTATTTTTCATAGATGAAGAACAGATAAAAGAAGAAAAAGAAAAATGCAAGTCTTGGGATGGCGTATGAACTGTTACTGGGATAAAACAATATCATGTAATATGGTGGGAAAATAACCAAATCCATTGCAAATTAAATGCCCTCGCCAAAGAAGTCATCATTCCAAAAGAAAAACACTATGAACTGTTAAATCTCTGATAAGGGGACTGGGTAATTGTAATGTATAATAATAAAACTTATCCTAGTGAGATAAAGGGTATTAAACCAACACATCCAAGTATCTGTAATGCACGAGACAAAAGGAACATCAGGGATGTTTAAATGACCAGTTCCTCCAAACTGTATCTTGTATAATAGCCAATAAATTGAACAAAAATACCCTCCTTTAGTTGTAAACAACCATGGGCAATTTAAATTCAATGAAGTCATTTAAATTGTAAATCTTTATAACTTTTTGTATTTTCCTTGTATTTCATTAAAAAGGTTTTTTTTTACAAATTAATTTAACTCATTTGTGTTGTCAATTTTATTTTATTGTCATACAATAACTTTAATATGTTGTAAGACTAACTATTCAAGGTCTAAAACGGATTAAAAGCAAGTCAAGTGGCTTTTTTATATGATGTCACGTGTGGGACATCATACAAATTCATAAGGTGTCCCACACGTGACAGTCTAATTCCAACTTAAAAAATTAATTACAACAAGAATTAAATGTACAATATTACAAAAACTGCTGGAAACCATCTATAAAGGTTCACTTTGTTTGATAAAAAATACATTTCTTTAAAAAATTCTTAAAATTAGCTTAATTCTGCACTTTATTTCAAAAAGTATATTTTTGTTATTTCAGATCTGTCCCACACGTGACGCATGTTTTAATTAGTATAAATAGTGTAATTTAATACTTTAGAACATCCAATAAGTATCAAAATGTGAAGAATTATATGCATTTTATAAAAAATAACAACTGATAGTTATATTTTTCAATGCTAAATGTATTATAGAACAATTTATAAGTGAAATAAGTGTACAAATGTCCCACACGTGACCGTGGAATGGCCCTTCAATGTTTATCAGAAGTCTTTTCCGTTGCTTATCAATGTAATGCAAATCACCAGATCATGACCCGCCATTATATCACAGCTGTTCCAACAAAATTTTGAATATTTTAACACCCAAATAAAAAAGTAACCAAATCAAGGATTTTAAAAAAAATATTTTTAGTTTACTTTTCATGGAATGACGAATGACCCAAAGGAGTTTTTCTATGTATTGAGTTCTGTACAGTTTTTATAATTGAATGCAATGTTTATTTAGAGTATGAATTGTATATTTTCAAATAAGGTTGTTTTTACTAACTGGAATTTTTTTTAAAAATAGGAAGTATGGAGCAACCTGTATTCAAGAATGTAAAGTGCTTGAATTTCCAATGCTATTCTTCAGAAGAAATCAAACGTTTGAGTGCATTGGAGATAACCAACCTTGAAATTTTAGATACGCTTGGGAATGCAGCCCCTAATGGATTATATGACTTACGAATGGGTGAGTTATTTGATGAAAAAATTGTATTGGATTTCGAAAAGATGGCAGTTTTCTGGAAATGCAAAATATATCTAGCATAATAAGTATAGTTTCTACGTTAAATATTACACCAGATGCAGTGGAGGATCCATCAGGGGGTAAATGGGGTAATTACCACTAAGATTTTTTTTTAAATTAACCGAAAAAGAGTACTCCAGCACAATTTTTCTTTTTTAAACAAATTGGAACACAGGATACTCGACCTTTAAAAATAACAGATGGGTCATAATTGTAGTCATGGCTCGATTATTTAATTAAATTTATGAATTATTAAAAATGATTTATTAAATATTCAGAATTATTAAAAATTATACAGGAAGTCTGGATTTGCGCCTGATCAGAGTTAAAAACAGTTTTTTAGACAGTACATGATGCCTAAGTGTTAACTGTTATCAGTAATATTTGTAGTAACAATAACATAATCTAGTTTAGACCAAACTACAGAATAACTTTTTTTAAACATATATTTTAGAGGAATTATATTTTATGTAAGAAGAGTAAGTGTTAGACTTTAATTTCCTTATGCAACTGCTGAATATAGGTGCTAGCCTTAATGTTATTGTGCATGTATAGTAGCCAGAATTTTAAAACCAAATATCAAGATGGCCTTTCCCTAATACCCCCTCAGCCAATTTTTCATGTAGTTCATATCCTTCTCTCAAATTTGAATAATGACATTATTAATATATGTAAGACTAATAATAAGCAAATAACTAGTAAATAGTTTGCATTATCCTGAGAATCAAACATAAATTAAAGAGCAAATGATATTTATTTTAATCGGTTTAATATTTTGAACGAATACTAGTCATTTTTTTTTTTTTTTTTTGTAAAATCTACATTTTATTTATAATTTTCATGTTTCGATTGACTGTAACAGAAAGGCAGGATGTTTTAGCGAGACAGTGAGACAAATAAAGCTGGACTGTCTGGCTAAAGACAAAACATGTGGTCACATTATGCCTCAGTGGCTTAAGTAGCAGCTCTTGTTCAGCCACATAGTCATGTCTACAGTCGAATTCTAGATTGGGCAAGGTTCACTAAATCTATCTTTCACCTTTTAAGTAGATCAATAAAATTGGGACCAGCATGCTCGGAATTTTACTGGGTTACTACTGTGTGAGGTTGACGACTAGACTGGGATAAATGCTTTTACCCCACAGGCTCAATAGATATAGCTAAAATAGGCACAGCAAGTCTTATTCTACTATAGGCTGCTGTCATACAGAGTTTATTTTAATTTTATTGTGCTCGTATTTAGATAATATATTTCAGGTAGGAAATATAAAAAAAATTCATATTTACACTTCTTATCTGGATAGGTAATTTATTTTATAAAATTCTTTGTACTTATATTTAAGCAAGGCCTATGTAACAAGTATTTATCGTACACTGTTTTACTAAACCAGTTGCTAGCAAAATTTTCATCATGTAAGTTTTAAAGATGCATCTCACTCGCATCAACTGTAGATTGTGAATAAAGCTATCTAGTAAAGTAATTGTTAAAATTATTTTTAATTTACTAGGGGGCAAAGCCCCCTGCTCGTTACCGCTTGCCAACCCTCGAGAATTGCCACGCAATTCCTCTTTGCAAACAAACATGCACGACTAAGATATTTTAGTTAAAAGGTCCCGACCAGCGGAAAGAGTGCGCAAGACGAAAAAGCAAAGATGCATCTTCTTCTATGGCTTGGCCTTTTTTTACGATGTGTGACTGGAAACTCAAGACCGATGCCAACAGTTGAGAAATAAGCTAGTTTCCATGGGACTGCTACAGGGAATCACGTAGCTCTAGCGCTAAGCAACGATCTCTACCAAAGCCACGGGATGTAACCTGAAGCAGCCCCGGCACAAAGCAAGCACACTTTCATCATTTCGTATGTTTCTGATTTGCTGAAGCCGCGTAAGTCATGTGGCTTTCAAGCGTCCGACAATTACAATTTTATATTATATAGAGAAAAGCATTATGGTATGTTATAAACACCATGTCATGACTAATTTACTTCGTCTTTAATCAAAGCTGCTAAAAAAAATTTATGTAGGCATAACAGTATTTTCTCTTTAGGTCCAAATGATAGGGATGATGTCTGTGGAACATGTTTCCTAGGCACTTTTACTTGTCCTGGGCATCCAGGGCACATAGCCTTACCAGTTCCTGTATACAATCCGGTATTTTTTCTGGATCTTTACAAGGTACACACTTTCAATTGTTGATCAAGTGATATTTAATAATTTGATAGAACACAGTGAAAATAATTTAGTAATAATTGTTTCATAGCATATTTAATCAATGTAATTCAGCCCCTTAAAACATTACGCAATTAACATTTACCCTGAATACTATGCACACATCGAGCATTTTAGTGGGGTTTTTTTTCAACATGATCTTCTGAAGAAAAAAAGATATTGCTGCTAATATAGTCCAAGAACGGTGTAGCTGTAGATTATGGCTGCAAAACTGTGCCATTATGTGTTATGACAAGTTGTTGTAACACTCCTTTTACCTAGGTACCTTGTTCATGTTTAATTAAATGTTCTTTAGCCCAAACCCTGGCATTTTCCTTATGTGACAGAAGTGACACCCAAAGCTTATCAGTCGCATTCACAAATTAACACCTTTTATCCCTTTGATGCATACTGTTGCCGTTTGGCAACAAGTAACATAATCCACTTTATTCTATTAAATTAGAGCTCCCTCTCGACAAATTTGTGTTCTTTTTCATCTATTACATTCCATTTTGAAGTTTTAGTTATTAATAATCCTCATAGATGACAGTAGTAAAAGTGTATTCAAACTTAAAGAGTGAGGTTATTAACTTTTGTGAAATTATATCTTTGGCAGTATTCAAAGTATAATAATATTAGTACTAAATACAAATAAATTTGTTTTGAAAAATGAAATATAGTTAAAAGGGTTATTTTAAAATATATTTAGTAGTTTTCTAGTCATTGTTATCATAATTGGAAATTTGTAGTTTGTTTTTGTCGTATGGAAAATTTTTAAAAATTGAAATTTAAATTCTAATGCAGTTGAAAATTTTCAGTATTTTCCCCATAATGTATGAGTATTAAAGATACATACATATATTTTTTTTGGATGAAAATAAAAATTCATTCATTAGAGGGTTAAACATTTCCAGGTCTGTGTTCTTCTGTCATTTCTTCAGGATTGCAAACTATTGCCACTTAGTGGTTTTAGTGTACCATGAATCTGATAAACTATTTTTTAAAAAAAAATCTGTTTTTCTGAACAGCTCCTGCGTGGTTCTTGTTTCTCTTGTCATCATTTGATAGCACCACCCGTTGCTCAGCAACTGGTGCTCTTTCAATTAAAAGCCCTGGACTATGGCCTTGTGAGCACAGTACAAGATTTGGCAGAGATTGTCACAGATCCTTCTGTAGAGGCAGATTCCACGGAATCTTTCCTTCACGTAGTGAGATCGAAACTCGAAGCCAAATTTGAAGAAGCTGTTAAAGGTAGTTTTTTGTTGTATTAGCATAAATCAAATGTTTTTAAACATACTTTTGTTTTGTAATTGGTTACAATGTTTAGAATAATATATTTACTTAAAAATAATACTAGTACAGTTTCATTGTTCATATACTAATGTATAGTTATGGTATTAATGTACTTTTGTTACTTATGCACAGGTATATTGATGTATCAATTTGAATGTTTGCTTCTGTAAGTTACATTTTTAGAATCTTTGCACCGATTTTGGTTTTGCTTGTTCTTTTGTTCAGTGTACTTTTTGAAAAATCAGATTTCCTCGTATCGTTCTACTTGCGATGACAACTAGTTTTTTTAGTTCATTTATAGTAACATAATATCTTGTTTGAAGGCATCTTTTCATTCTTGTTATATTGCAGACTGCTACTGCTATTCTTGATATACAAAAGCATGTTTTTAGTGTTTTCTGGGGTCAGACTTGTTTAAAATATATTGTTTAATCTTCTAAAAGTAAAATCTTAAACAAAAGAATGGGCTGAGAATTTTAATGATTCATATTCCATAATCGATATGATGTTCACATGAGAAAAAATTGTTTATAGATCTTTAAAACATTTTCTAATCAAATAAATTTATCTCGTCCTTTCTTTGCATTTTGCAGTTAAATGTTATGTAAGTCTTGATGATAATTCAGTCTGTCTGATCTTGGCAATATTACACTATACATGTCATCTTAATGAGTATGGCTAAGGTTATACTAGTAATAAGTCTTACAATTCAATCCGTAGATGCGAAAGCAGATGAACGGCCATGTCCCGTAAAAAGTGTGGTGGAGTGCCGGAGAAACGTCCTTAAAAATTTCACCAAGAACCACATGATGAAGTCTGCCGCAAAATGTCCTCATTGCCGCCAGTCTGGGCGGAAGTTAACAAAGTACAACTTGCGCTTGGTTTACAAGGATGTTAGAACTGTGGGGTGAGTATTTTTTATATTTTTTGAAGAATGCTGCAAGATGTGTTACTTACAAGATCTGTGTCTTACAAGATGTGTGAAACAAAAGTTAGATCAAACTATTAATCACCAAAAACTGCCAAAGCTTGTTTATTCACAGGACACTTAAAAATGTGTATTTTTACCGCTCAAATTCTACTCAATTGGCATGTCCTTCAGCAAGCATTAAACGCTAGTTTTTGCAAAATTACTTGCAAAACATACTTCAAAGTAAATAATTGTTTGGAAAATATTCCACTATATAAAGAAAAAATGCTTAGGATTTTTCTCAAGAATAAAGAAGTTTAATCATTATTTGAATGTCATTATTTTTTAAATTTTCCTTTTACAGCTCTGATAGCCTTACAAGCGAGATCGGCAACAAGGAACTAACTCCCGATGAGGCCATGAAACACCTGCAAATGCTATGGGAGAATGACAAGACCTTAATGCAGAATCTGTACAAGACAATGTACAGAAAGGAGCCAACCGATACTGCTCCTGTGCACATGTTCTTTATGAACCTACTTCTTGTACCCCCTTCCAGGTTTCGCAGGGTAATAATTTTTGTACATTTTATTTTAATTCTGTTAAAATTACAGATTTGTTTGCTGATTTGGGTAAGTGAACTGTGGTATTTACAAAAATGACTTTGAAGGTCTTTATTCTAAAATACTTTGTTTTTATTACTTTTACTCATTATACACACTCATTTTTCTATTATAGTAATTTAGTATTTTATAGCCCTCAGTAATTAAAAAATATGTATTAATGATTAATGCAGATTAGTATTATTTTAACTGCTTGAAAAATGCCATGCCTAAAAATAAGATACATTTTGTGCTAATATTTTTTTTAATGTATTGGGATTTTATTGTTTTGTTCAATTCAAAGTTAACTATGTTTTCCAACTATTGTTAAATTTAAAGATTTTTATTTAAAAGTACCTATATTTGTATAAATTGGTTTATTTTTTTAAATCTCGCATTACCAATCTTAAAAGTAAAATATTTTTGTTACATACAGTAAAATTTTTTTGAAAAACTAAACAATCCTGTCTTTCTTATCACTAATGTATTATATATATTTTATATTTTAACTGAAACCTAAATGCATCACATAAATACAACCTTCCCATTTACTTTTTTTTGTGTTAATAAAAAAAATTGAAAGGTTATTTGAAAACTTGCGTTAACTAGATCAGAGGTTCCCAACCGGTGGTACGCAATAAAATTTCTGGTGGTACGTGTGAGTAATGTGAGCAACATCATGTTATTAATAGACTCTGTAGGCATGAGCAAAGAGCAAGCGAATACATAGACTATGAAAGTATATTTTGTATGATGAATATATTTTGGATGAGTTTGTATATTTCTCCTTTATTACAAGCATGCTATAAATAAGCAAATATCTAACCATTAAATATGAAGTTTTCTCAGGAATTTAATTAAAAAGCCTTTGAACACTTTTAGAAGATTAAATATTATACCTTTATTAAAATATTTAAGTGGTTGTATGCCAAAATTCCTTAAAAAGTCAAGTGGTACGCAGGTCTAAAAGGGTTGGGGATCTCTCATCTAGATTATAAGCTGGATATTGGGTCTGATGCGTTCATTCTTCATTGGCCACTTTTGACAAATTCAATTATACAAAGTTGCCAATAAAAGGGCAGATTCCTGCATATTATATTTTGGAGAATGTGATTTTTTCAAGCAGACCTTTTGTGTGTATTTTCAGATGAATTTCCTGCATGGCAGAAAATATGCTGATGCACAGACTATCTTGTACAGTGATGTTATGAAAGATTGCAACAACTTAAAAATGATGATGAGAAAGATTGCAAACCTGGATATCAGTGATGCTGACAAGGTAGGTACTACATAATTTTAATAAAAGAAAAAAAATTGTGAAACTGTTTTAAATGGAATGTTTTTTTTTTAAACATTAGCAAACTATGTGAAAGATAATTTCTGGTGACAGTTTGAAAAAGAAAATGTTTTATTTGCAAGGTCTATAGTTTCATGAGAAATGGGTGTTTCTTGAAAAATGGTAAACTGTTAAGGAAAGGGTGGATATTATTATGTAATAAAATTTCCCTGACTATAAATATTAAGCATACTTATATTTAGCCACATATATTCTTTAACGAATCTATGTCTTGTAGGGCTGGGGAGTCCAGTCGGTTAGGCACTCGCCTAGCATGCCAAAGGTCCCAGGTTCGGGTCCGGGCATCACCAAAATAACTGCTGACCTATAAACGGCCAATGCAGCCCAAAAATGTCCGACGAATAATACCCCGTGTAGGGGAGTGCACGTTAAATATGCTCCAAAGTCATAACGCTGCGTACGATGTCGCCCTTAACAGTTGCGTTGGGTGCCTCTTCAGGTGTCGGCTCATCACTTGACTGTGGTTCTAAAATACGACACCCGTCGCCAATAGCCCTCGTGTAGCTCTAGTGCGACGATAATTCAAACCTACCTACCTTGCGTCTTGTATTTATATTTATTATTAGTCATTATTCCACTTTTTATTCTAAAGTAATTTTAGTATATTGTATAATGTATATTAAATTCTTCATACTATTTTCTCTTTTTTTGTAGTCTATGATACAAAAGATTCCAGGGAAAACTGATGGTGATAAGTGTAGCAACCTGTATCAGCAATTGCAAAGACATATTACTGAAATCTATGATAGTGACATCAATAAAGATAAAAACAAAATTTCCAAGGGAATTAAACAGGTTACTATCTTTTTGCATCTAATAAAGAGCCTGTTTTAATTTTCTCTGCTTGGTTAGTTTACCATGTATTAACATTTTGATTATGATCCTGTGTCATGTGTATGAACTTTCATTGAAATGCATAATTAACATTTCATAAAATGCTTGATAAATGTATGAAGAAATTAAGCTTTAAACTTAATGAGTGTTATCAAAAACAGATTTGATCTCAAAACCTTGTCTAGCCAGAATGGGAGCTTCGAAAGGCCTTTCTTCCTCCATCCCTGCCTGTGGTTTTCTTCCGTTGTGAGCGTATTCCCCCCCCCCCCCCTACTTGGGTTTGAACTGTACACACCGGAACTCAACCCCACAACCGAAACTCAAACACATTAGGTTTAGAATGTGATGCTCCCCCTGTTTCCTAGAAAACCGAGCAAAGGGATGGGGGAAGAAAGTCTTTTCGAAGCTCGCATTCTGGCTAGACAAGGTATAGTGGTTGGAAAGAAAGTACATCAATGCTTTTGTTCCTTTTTCTAAAAGAAGGTGATGTGATTGTTATTTATTAAACTTGAGTAATTTGTAATTTCATATAAATTTTTGTATTCTTTTTGTAAATTCTTTTTCATCCAGTTTATATTCTTCTCATTTTCAGATTTTGGAAAAGAAAGAAGGCATGTTCCGCATGAACATGATGGGAAAGCGTGTCAATTCTGCTGCTCGTTCCGTCATTTCGCCTGACCCTTACATTATGGTCAATGAAATCGGCATCCCTATGGTGTTTGCAAAGAAATTGACTTTCCCTGAACCTGTGAATTATGCCAATTTCCAAAACTTGTACAAGGCAGTTATGAATGGGCCAAATGTACATCCAGGGTAAATAACCAGTCTTTAAAAAATATTCTATTCACCAATAAATATTTAATTTTATACATTGCAAAACCTAATGTATATTTCTGGAGGAGATTTAAAGTTACCTTCCATTATCAGTGGACTTAAACCTTATTATAAAAGGTTGAGCTGGGGGTAAAAGATCCATGCCTCGCCACTTGCGTTCACAGTTTGTTGACTATGGATATTTTTTAATGCTAATCCAACAATAATAAGCTGGGAAGCACAGTTGATAAGAGGTTCTAGGTTCGGGCCTGGTCATCTTCAAAATAACTACTGACCTATGAACACTCTGAGCAAAAAACTTTCCATGGAGAGGAGTACAGCTTAAAGATTCTCCTAAGGTTCAATGCTGCTTACAAAGTCGCTCTTAAAAAATGTATTTTGTGCTTACTCGGGTGTTGGCTCATCAATTGACATTGGCTCTTAATTACGTTGCCAATAGCCCTCGTGTAGCTCTAGTGCAAGGCTAATTCAACCCAACAATAGCAAACAACTAAGAGAGTTATCTTATTAATCTTTCCCTTTTCCACAACAGTGCTTCCTGGGTAGAGATGGAAGATGGTCGTCGCGTGAAACTGACTGCTGAAGACCATGTGAACCGCCAGGCCATTGCAAAGACCCTTCTGACTCCTCAGACATCAAGCACTAGCGAACTTGGTCGTGTGAAGATAGTCCACAGGCACCTTAAGAATGGAGACATGTTGCTGCTCAATCGACAGCCCACACTGCATAAACCCAGTATCATGGCTCATAAGGTATATTTAGATTAAATATTCTATTTTTAAAACTTTAACGTAAAGGATAATCTATCAATGTTTATTGTTCTACTTTTTGACTTTTGAACAATCTGTAAAAGCTCGTTTTATGAAAATGATTGAATTCTAGTCGTGAGGTGTTGTTCTCAAGCATATAAAGATTAATTTTTTATTCTGTTTGAAAGGTTTGGCTTAGTTATTACTGTTTTTCAAACCAAATTATAATTCTGTTCTTGTGTCGTTTTCATCAAGTACTTTCTATAAGTTTAATGCGACATTGTTCCTGTATTTGTCACATTGTCTCGGTAGTTTTTTTTTTGCTACACCTGTACGAAATAAACTCAATACAGTCCAAGTTCCAAATCTTAAAACATTTGCCTTTTCTGGGAGCCATTTTCATTATCCTTTTTGACAGACCGACTTTTTTTTTTGTTAGAGTTTTCTTAACAATGCTTTTTAATTTTTACTCCGGTTGTTAGCCAACCGCCCAACCCGCAATCTGGAGGACCAGTCCCCAGGCTGTCCCCTTCCCCTGAGGACTAATATAATCCTCATGGGCAGGGTACTCGGCTATACACCCCACACTGGGTGCCCATTTCAGTCGCCTTTTACGACACACACAGGCTACGTTGAGACTAGATTCTTATCCTCGGTCACCACATGGGGCATCATAAAATATGAACATACATAACATAACAAAAAAGTGCACCCAATGAGGGAAGAGTGTAGGCTATATAGCAATTTACTCAATGCACATAGGATGACAAAAATATGTTAGTGAACCATTTACTCAACAAAATAGGTGGGGAAAGGTAATGATGATCCTAAAATATTAATTATCCTAAAAAAATATTGTAGAAGTGTCTAAACGTCTTCACTCTCTTTCCTATCTGTAGTATATCGCAGGGAATCCTGTTCAGGTTACTCCAATTTCCTAACTCTTAAATTGCCTTATTGTTACTCTTAATTTACATAGTATCTTTAATTTTCTGACTGAGAACTTCATCTGTTCCAAGATAACCCTCGCATAGCTCTAGTGTGACAATAATTCATTCTAAACTAAACTTATCTGTTCCAGGCCCGTGTTCTGCCTGGCGAAAAGACCCTCCGCCTCCACTACTCCAACTGCAAGTCTTACAACGCCGATTTTGACGGAGATGAGATGAACTGCCACTTCCCCCAGTCCTACCAGGGTCAGGCAGAAGCTAGGCACATTGTAGGAGTAAACCACCAATATCTGGTTCCAAAGGATGGCACTCCCCTCGGAGGTCTGATTCAAGATCACATCATTGCTGCAGTGCTGTTGACCATGAGGGGGCGATTCTTTAGCAGGTAAGTTTGGCGTGTTTTACAATACAATATCAGTGAATAGTTTTCCGGATTACTGTTGCAAATTTAAATTCTAATTTTTGTTTTTGCTCATTTTGTGCGGAGCTACGATTTCTGCGGCGATGCTTTGATTTTATTTTTATTTTGATGTTTGTGCCGAGTAGGGTCGTCTTCATTTTTACTGTTGCATGATCAAGCTTGGTACGTAATTTTTTTCCACTTTGTTTGGCTTCGGAGGCGTCGGGGTCTGTGGACTGCCGTTTCTGCTAACAGCGGGCAGTCCATTTCAGAAACGCCTCCATAGATCTTGGCTGGCTAGACCACCTGATGAGAAGATCAGTCGGGATCTCCATTCTTCACTTTTTCTTTTCTTTTTTTTATTTATATTTGGCATGTTTTGTTAATTTGCAGTTGTTTTTGCATTGTCATCAAAAAAGTTTTAAAATGTGGTATGAGAATAGAGATGTTATGATATTTTTTGCTTATATTTCTTTGGTATCAATTTTAATGAATATTTATTCTTTGAATTGCAAATTAATTTAGCCAAAGATAAAAATAAAAAGTGAAATTTGTGAAAAAAAGCTAATGTAAAAGAGGAAATATGACAAATAAAAATTTGTTTATCAAAAAAAAGAAAAGGCTATACTTTTTTGCATTAAATTCTGTTTATTTTTAGTTAAAAAAACAATTTAAAATTAAAAGCTATTCTTAGTAACAGTTACTTTCACAAAAACCTACTTGTTTTTTAATGAGTGAAATTTGTTTTAATGTCCTTTTTTATAACGACTGTCATTTGTTGGTCCTGAGAGGGATTCGTTATATCATCAAGGTTCCACTGCATTAGTTAAAAGTTTAAATTTTGTAATTTCAATTTGTTTATTAAAATATATTTTGTAAGTGGTTATAGCTTTAGGTGGTTAGAAGCCAATCTTATATAACTTTCTAGAACTATTATAACTTTCTAGATTTATCTACTTCAAAGCATTGCTCAGGCATTTAGTCTTACATTAATACATAAAATAATTGAATTTGTTAAGTGATTAGTGAATAATCATGAAATAGTTAAGTTGTGCTTCTAAGCATTCTCTTACAATATTTAAATGCTTAGATAAGTAGCTTGCTTGGAGTCAAATAGGTATTTTTCTCCATTCGGGTGACATTCTTCTTTGAAGCATCTCTGTTTGAAAATACCAAGAAAATGTAGCAATTTTATTTGGGGAAATAAAGTTTCTATAAATGATGCAAAATTAATTTCTTGGCTATCACAATCAGCTTCACCTAACTTTGTAAATAACCCATTAATTGCAATTGACAAAAAAAAAAATCAAACCCTGTTAAATAAAAATACAAAAATATAGTAAGAATTGGCAGAATGTGTATTAAATTTCGATTTTTGTGCCAAAGTATAATTGTCAAAATTAAAATGAAAAGATCATGTGACCAACCATATTTAAGTTTAACAAACAGTTCAACAAATAACTTAAGGTTCTAAAATATGCACATCTTGCCAATTTATAGTATTTTTTTAAATTTATATTGTGGTAACTTTTCAGTTTAGGGTTTGTTTATTTTGTTGCCTTATTTTTAAGTAATATTTAGTAGAATATTTATTCATTGCTTACATTGCAGGGAAGATTATCAAAAGTTGATTTACAGTGCAATGGCATTTCATAATAAGAGGCTGATTCTTTTACCACCTACGATACTGAAACCAGAAATGTTGTGGTCAGGTAAACAGGTGAGAAAATTCGACAATAAATCTTCACTTTTTCTAAGTTTAGTTAGTACTTATGGTTATTGGTTATTTTAGTTATCTAGTTATTTTAAAAGTTTTAAATTGTTCTTCTAATAGTTCTTATTTTAAAAAAAAATTATTTTGCAGATTGTCTCTACTCTTATTATTAATCTCATACCAGAAGGAAAACAACCACCAACACTTGAAGGGAAGGCTAAAGTTTCTTCAAAGGTATATTAATGGTGTACTTGTTAAGGGAAGTCAGATGGTTCTATCTCGCCCATGTTAATTTTACTAACGTTAGAAACATTTTTCTCAGAAACTGTATGAGATATCAGTATGAATTTTTTTTATAGTTTGTTCCTTACATTATCTCTTTAATTTAAACTGAGGATATTTCACAGTATGAAAAAAATCAGATTTAAAGTTATGTAATTTTTTTTTTAGCAGAGATATTTAAAATTCATCACAAAGAGCTATTAGTGGAAAAGAAATAATAAAACAAAACATGTTGATATCTTTTATAGTTCTTGAGAAAAAATTTCCTAATTGTTGCAAAACCTTATATTTCAGGAAACGCATAAGAACATTAAGGCGTAGGTAAGATTGGTAGGTCTTAAATTAAAGCTATTGATATACAGATTAAAAATAAAAGGAAAACAGAAAATTGAAATTTTCGACCCTCATGTCCATCTGACTCCCTTTAAAGAACTGTTATTGCTGTGATGTATGTTTTAAATTTCTTTACTGATAAATTCGTCCTGGGAGCAATTTTTTTAAAAAAAATTTTGTTAAGAATCAGGAAATTATGGACACAGCAAATACATACAAGTCTTTTATGTCTGGCTTGGGGCTGGGGAGCCCAGTCGGTTAGGCATTTGCCTTGCACGTGGAAGGTCCCAGGTTCGCGTCCGGGCAAATACTGTCGCCAAAATACTGCCGATCTATAAATGGCATGTGCAGTCAAAAAATGTCCGGTGAATTATACCCCGTGTAGGGGAATGCACGTTAAATATGCTCCAAAGTCCCAAAGCTGTGTACGATTTCGCCCTTAACTGTTGCGTTGGATGCCTACTTAGGTGTCGGCTTGTCACTTGACTGTGGTTCTAAAATACGATGCCCCTCGCTAATAGCCTTCATCTAGCTCGGGTGCGACAATAATTCAAAGTAAACCAAACTACAATGTCTGGCGTGAGAAAACTAATGTTAATTAAGTAGGTTTTGCTACTTTTTATAAGCAATAATTCTGTAAAAGTATTTCTATTTTCTAGAATTGGAAGAATGCTCCAACTCGGGAATGGATGGCCGGTGGAACACCCTTGAAGGGGGACAGTATGACTGAATCTGAAGTGATTATTCGCCATGGGGAGCTGCTGTGTGGAGTCATAGACAAAGCACAGATCGGGCCCACACCTTACAGTTTGATACATGTTTGTTTTGAGGTAGGTTGGGTTGTACATGTTTCTTAATTTTGTGTGTTGATGTTTGCTTTGTATGAAAATTGTCAAAAAATGTCCTGCTTTTGAACCAAATTTTTTTTGTTGTCATACTAAGAATTTTTATATATTTTGTATTAAACAGTATGTAGGCAAGAAAACAGCTTCAAGGGATTTGGTTAAGGAAACTAACATGTTTTGACACATACAATATGACAAATATTCAGTTTTATTTTTAAATGTGTGAATCTTTATCATGCATTGAAATATAGTAAGTACTGTGAAGTAGTCTGTTTTAAGCTTTAAAATACACTTGTAAAATATAACGGTTTGAATATTAATATATGATTCAAAATATATATTACATTGTTACATTATCAAGATATTTCTTTTTGTTTTAGCTCTATGGTGGGGAATGTTCAAGCACCATTTTGACTGCACTAGCCCGACTATTTACGCATCACTTACAATACTTTGCAGGATTTTCATTGGGCATTGAAGATATTGTTGTAAATACAAAGGTAGGTAATCCATTCAAAATAATAATTAAAAAAACAGTATCTTGAATTTTCAGAAACACCTGTGATTGATTATTAATTTCCAATGCATAAGGCTCCTAAAACATAATACTCTTTTTCATAAGCCTTAATATCCCTTAAATTATAAAACAGTTTTTGGTACCTTTGAAAAGCTACTATTTTAAAAAGTTATTAAATAATTTTTAGGTACTAATAGGTTTAATTTAGGCTGAATAAAATTCAATTTTTTTAAAAATTAATGCATCTGAAATAGTTGTACCTAGAATATTTGTTAAAAGTTTTTCATTAACCATAGTTCGTACGGTGCTTAAAAACCTTAGAAAGTACTTATTTTTTACATACGTTTATAAAGCCCTTAAAAAGTGCTTAAAAAGTACTTATTTTTTTACTTTATTCTTATTTTTAATTTTTAAACCAAAGTCCTTAATAAGTGCTTATTTTTTCCTCGAAACTTTAGAATTTTCGTCAAATATTTCGTAATTAATTTTTTCATGCGGCTTAGTAATTCGCTTGTAGCTCTGATGCTCTGCTGCGTAAACTAACTAAACCAAACCACCTTCTCTTCAAGCAACTCATGGCGAAACAACTCAACTCTACCTCTTCTGTTTACAAACAAAGAACGTTCACAATCGAAAGGCAAAAATGTGGACGCCTTTCGTATCTTAAAAATTCGGCGTTTCGTGATCATTCTTAGGAAAGTGTGAAATTATCAAAATAAAATTACGCTTTTTAAGCGAGGGGAAGTGAATATCTTTAAAAGTTGTATGAGAAGGATGATTTTTGTTTTTATTTGTCATTTCTCGTTACTGCTTACAGCAGGGTTCGCAATTTGCCGACTTTCGGTTCGCCGGAGTTTCGCGATTTTAGGATTGCCGTTGTTTCGCGATTTTAGGATTGCCGTTGTTTCGGGTCGCCGGAGTATCGCTCCTTTCGGATCACCGGAGTATCGCTCCTTTCGGATCGCTGGAGTTTTGCTACTTCCGGATCGCTGGAGTTTTGCGACTTCCGGATCGCTGGAGTTTTGCGACTTCCGGATCGCTGGAGTTTTGCGACTTCCGGATCGCTGGAGTTTTGCGTTTTTCGGATCGCCGGAGACATTATTTTTTTTCGTATTTTCTCGAATTTTTTTGCATTATCTTAACTGCACAGGAAATTTAAGCTTCCGATTGCTCTAAAACTTTTTTAATGAGGTCCTTAAAAAGTACTTATTTTTTTTTATAAAATTGGAGTATGAACCATGTTAACACCACTAATACTTGACTTGTGAAAATGCCTCTGAAAAGTTAATTTGTTGGGGGATTGCAAATGTTAATTTTAGCTTCATTAAAAACACTTTTTCAATGAGAATTGGTTGCTATTTTACTTTTTTTAATTATTTACGTATTATCCAAGAAGGCAGAGCAAGTGATTTTGGATGGATTTTTTAATTACTAAATGGTTACTTTAAAACACATATATAAGTTTATTTGGAAGTTAGAGCTCTTATTCGTTTTCTAAATGAATTTCTAAAAATTACCGTGAAATTTAGGTGTTGTATGTTCGAATATACAGTCCTTGAAAATGGAGAAATCTATCCTTGAAAAGCCCTTAAATAGTCCTTGATTTTCTTTTACCAAAAAGTGTGTCAACCCTGGACTAATCATTTTTGACTTATTTTAACAGCCTAATAAGAAAAGGAAGCGTATACTGCAGCGTGCAAGTGACGAAGGTAGGTCAGCGACTGCAAAAGCAATTGATGTTGATAACCCAGAAAATCCTGATGAAGATGAATTGCTTACCAAGTACAGACAAGTTCATTTCAACCGAGATGATATCGGCTTGAAAATGCTTGACATGGAGATGAAAAAAGTCACCCATTCACTAAATAATGATATTAACCAGTAAGAAATGTAACTTTTATTGTTTTATTTTCTGTAGTTTAATGCTGCTCTTTGAACAATTTTTTTATAGTTTCGTATTACTCTAATTTTTCAGCATAAAGTATTAAAAAAAACTAATTTAGTTAATATGGAACTTATATAACTTTTTGAAATTTAAGAATGATTTATTAAGGTTTTCAACAATTTTTATTTGTTTAGTTTTTGCTACTTTTAAACTAGTTCACTATACCTAATCTGTACTGTTTGTCTGGTTATTTAATTAATTAGGGTATATTTTTTCCGTTTAATTTTTGTAAAAGAAAAAGTTGCGTTTTGCTGCATAATCCATATATATTTTTACTTTTGTTTAAATTCATTTAATAAGTTTTCAAAAAGTATATTAAATTGTGGTACATTAATAGTTTAAATTAAATATTAAATACTATTTTATAAACATTAAATATTGAATACTATTTTCTTAAAATAATAAAATGTATTACAAGTTTGTCCTCTTTCTATGTTAACTTTAAATGTGTGTTAACTTATCTGAAGTTAATGAATGATTTGTGCAGGGTTTGTATACCGGGTGGTCTCAGAAAGAAGTTCCCTAAAAACAATCTTCAGTTGATGGTAGAGTCTGGAGCAAAGGGCTCAACTGTAAGTTTTTTTTAATTTTTAAAAATTAATAATGTGGAAATATTGATTACCTATTATCTTTATACTTTAACTATTTGAGTTAATATATCATATTATTTGTTATAGGTATCAGGTATAATTTCAGCATGTACCTTTAGTCAAGCTAATGTTTTCTAACTTAACTGCATAGCTTAAAAATTGCAATTAAATCTTCTGCCCATCAAAGCATATTTTTAAAGTAAATTAAAATTAGATACTGTAATTCTCTCTTTGGTGGACACAAAATCCATTTGGATGTTCTAAAATTGCAACTCGAAAGACACTGGAAAACTAATGTTATACTAACTGTGAGTTACTAATGAACAATCAATAATTTTGAAAATACTGAATTATACAAAGCCTGATTTACCCTGTTTATAAGGTATTGTCCTTCAGTGTCCAATGCATTGACTGATGCATGTTAATTCTTTTGTGATTAAAAAGATTAAAGCCAATATCATTGTGGCTGCAATGTTGTGTTTGGTTCATGCTCAGGTTTCTGCCTCATCACTTGACTTTTATGCAATATTACAAGGCTAATAGCTCTTATTCTACCAAAGCTAATGAGACCTAAACTGCTATGGAAGATAACTGTCGTATTAAAAAATGTAAGGACCATTTCGTTGCTTGAAAATAACCTTTTGTACACTTTCTTATTGGTTGTAAATTGTTGTATTGTTCCTATCTAAAAACGTAACCATCTTGTAACAAAATCTTAGCAAGTCTTCTCTTACTAGGTGAATGCCATGCAAATCTCATGCTTGCTGGGTCAAATTGAGCTTGAGGGTCGTCGTATGCCACTCATGCGTAGTGGCAGCACTCTCCCCTCCTTCCTCCCCTATGATACATCTCCAGGAGCGGGTGGATTTGTTGGAGGCCGGTTCTTGACCGGAATCAATCCACAAGAGTATTTCTTTCATTGTATGGCTGGAAGAGAAGTAAGATGTTTTGAGATTTAAATCCAAATCTTTAAACCGGGGATGGGAAAGTGACTAATTAGTTATTTTTAGAAATTTCAAGCTATAAGAAAATTAGAAATTAAACCATTTCTCAAAGAGAATCAAAATTCAAAAATTAATATCAGAAAAAGTTTGAATGCAAATTCAACATCTATTGTGAATAGTTAAATTTTAAATAATTACTTTAGGCCATACAAACTGCCGAAAATATGTGCGAAAACTGTCGTGAGAAGTAACAGAAAAAACATGTTTCCTTACTAACTTTGTTATGTTTAAGGCTGCTCATCACCCCCATTCCCCGTCCTATTTCGATCGGACTTGCTAATGGTAAGTCTATGAGGAAAAAGTGGTTTTTATTCCAAATAAAGCAAAGAAGTTACAGGAATATTTTATGCGTTTTTTTTAAAATTCATAAGACTTCAATAAAGTTGTGCTTTTAGAGGTTATTTTTTAAAAACGTTATTTACTTTTTTTAATCGAAAAGAAATTAGATTAAAAAAAGTAAATAACGTTTTTAAAAAAATAACCTCTAAAAGTACAACTTTATTGGAGTCTTAAGAATTTAAAAAAAACCATCAAAATATTCCTATAATTTCTTTGCTTTTTTTGGAATGAAAACCACTTTTTCCCAAAAGGCTTACCATTAGCAAGCCCGATCGAAGGTGGATGGGGAATGGGGGTGATGAGCAGCCTTAAAAGAAACTAAGTTACAGTTACTTTATGAAAATCTTACATCATAACCTAAAGAAAAACTAATGGCATTACCTAACTGCTACAACTAATGGGGTAACAAGTAATGGATTATTCCAATCCCTGTTTTAAACCAAAAAAGTTTATTGAATCGTAGACTTGTTAAATTGTTTTAAGGTCCTCTTAATTGTTTTTTAACCTATTCTTATTCCTGAAATATGCATTATTCGACCCTGAAGGGAATTTACTTTCATGGTAGACTGTAGATTTAATGTTTTGGGTGCTTTAAGAAACCTTAAAAGTCCTATTCTTATAAACTGTTCTAAAGGTTTCCTCAAAAGTCTTTTTGTATTAAGCCCTAAAAATGATTTAAGTTGATTTGGCTCTTGAATCATTAATAAATTATTCCAAAGTTGATTCCAGTTAAAAATTTTATGGTTTATAAGTTACTTATTCTTTTTTAGTTAATATACTTATTCTTTTAGGCTTGTTAAAAATTATTAATTAATATTTTCTGGTTTTTTTGCAAAAATAGAAGCAATGAAGGAGTATTTGTATATTGAGGAAAGTTTTATTTCTGTTGAGCACAAACTATAAAATAAACAATATACATAACCTTCCTTGAAGGTTATATCCTTTTGGTAATCATCATTTCATTTTGCATTAAAAAATGTAATGAAATTATGTGTTTTGATAATTGTAAATTTTAGTTCTGTTGTGTTAGGGGTAATTAAAATTTAAATTAAAAAATTACTTCACTTTTTCTTTTCTCATTATAAAAATTAAATTTTCGTACATTTACTAAACATCATTTATAATTAACTTGTCTTTATGCTGTATGTTGTTCAAAATAATATTTACAATTTCAATTTGTTATCTGTAGGGCCTTATCGATACAGCTGTAAAAACCAGTCGCAGTGGTTACTTGCAACGATGTCTCATCAAACATCTGGAGGGTATAAAGGTTGATTATGACCTCACAGTCAGAGACAGTGATGGAACAGTCATACAGGTATCTATATTATTGAATTTTTTTATTCAAGTGCTTGAGTTTATTTACAGTTGCCCCTCCGGGTTGGCAGGGTTTTTACCACCTCCGGTAAACACCATGGTAAAAACAGGTATCTACCATCCTGGCTCGGTTTAAGATTCCTGTAATATGCAAATTATAATTTTTTTAAAGCATATACAACGACAACAGACAAGACAAGCAAAACAGAACTTTTTATTATGTTAATGTAGTAAGTTGTAACATAAGTTTCAAGTTATGTTTTTACAAATCCGATTTCCCACATTAAATTGGTAGATTTTTAGATCTGCCAACTGTGTCTCTAGTGGAAGTTGAATACAACAAGCCTGCCAACTCTTCCAACTTAATTATTCTTTATAATCATTTTCTGGATTACAGGCGGTTAGAGAAAGTTAAATGGTTTCCTTTTAAAAATTTGTTGATTGGTACATATGATATGGAAATTCAGTAAATGATTAAAAATTGTGTGTGTATTTCCATGTTAAATCTCGAGAGTTGGGAAGTCTGGCTTCAAGACAAGCAAAACAGAACTTTTTATTATGTTAATGTAGTAAGTTGTAACATAAGTTTCAAGTTATGTTTTTACAAATCCGATTTCCCACATTAAATTGGTAGATTTTTAGATCTGCCAACTGTGTCTCTAGTGGAAGTTGAATACAACAAGCCTGCCAACTCTTCCAACTTAATTATTCTTTATAATCATTTTCTGGATTACAGGCGGTTAGAGAAAGTTAAATGGTTTCCTTTTAAAAATTTGTTGATTGGTACATATGATATGGAAATTCAGTAAATGATTAAAAATTGTGTGTGTATTTCCATGTTAAATCTCGAGAGTTGGGAAGTCTGGCTTCATTTCTTTCAATTAAATTTAAGAGGGTCCCATAGAGGGTTTCAGTCCCATAGAGCTAATGCATTAGTTTTGGAATCATAATTTCCACAGATGTATTGCTTTGCCATGTTAGCCCTTTTTCCCCAGTTATTTGAATCAACATAACATCGAAATGAAACAAATGAATTTAAAATGTTATCTAGTTGTTAATTTATATACTTTTGAAGTTTTAAAATACCAAAAATGTACCTCAGATGGAGGACACTATTTTCAAACTTTATCAATTAATAATTAAATAACTGTATGATGTTATTTTCTTTTCAATTTTATTTAAATGAAATGATGATTCACAAACCTGGTGAAAATAGGATCACATGACAAAGCAATTCTTTTGCAAAAAGTTGTGATTTCAAAACTAATGCATTAGCTCTATGCGTCTTACAGTCCCTCTTAATCAATATGAAATAAACAGTAACAATTTATGTGGTACTAGCAGTATGGTCCTGCCTTACTGGGAACCGGTTAACTTCTCAATGCTTCCTTTTAGAGGCATGCTTACTTGTGAAAATACTCTCAAAATTAAATTCGTGTTGGCGCATGCACACTTAAAAAAGCAAACACTAATAATAGAGGATGAAGCAGCCTTAGGGCGAGCGCATATCTCAACCAAACTCAATTAATCAAACTAATGGAGGATGGCGTTAAGCCCCCGTTTCGGCCGGGTCCATGTATTTTCAAGCCCTGTTATGGTCCTGCAATCCCACGTGGATGACGTTTGTTTGAAACTAATAATATTAATTAAGAATCACAATGAAATATGAAAAAACTAAGCCTCAGGTGCACACGTAGGTATTAAAAGGAATCTATATTAAAAATTTCGAATTTTTCAGGTCAGTCTAAGTAGGTCTTTTGCGATCCACAGACATACACACAGACTCTTTATTTTATTATTATAGATTCAGAATCGTTATATTTTATATCAACCTTTTGTAGTTTCTGTATGGAGAGGATGGTATGGATCCGCTGAAAGTCCAAATGCTGAAGAAGAACAGACTCCACCTATTGGGGGCCAATTACAAGGCAGCCATTAGCAGGAGTCATGTCAAAATGCTGAAAGAAATGCAGGAGGGTGGTATTGAAAAGGAAAAGAAAAAGGTGTGAATATTAAGGGAATGCGAATTGTTTTACCATTTAAATATGCGTAACACATAAATTTTTACATTTCCACTTTTCAAAAAGTTTTGATGCAATTCTAAAAACATCATTAATGCAAAATGAAAAGGAGTGCTGAAAAATTTCATGTTAACCTTCACGAAAACTTAGACTTTGTTAATGATTGCTTAAAATAATACTGAGAAATTTTAAAATTAAAGTTAAATTTATACTACTTTGCTAAATCAAAAAATAAACAGGAATAATTATCAAAAACACTGTTATAAAACTGTAATATAAAAAATGTGAAAGCAGTTCTTTATTTTTAAGTTTTCATCACTTATTTCATTATATTTTTCAAAAAATATTTATAAACAAGAAAACCACCTAATTTTTAGTTGATGCATTTCATATAAAGTGATTTCATGATGTGAAATTTTCCTGTATTAATAAAATAAATTAACAAGCTGGAAAAAAGCTTTCATATCATTGTAACTAAGTTTTCAATAAGCTGTGTAAGTGAAGGTATAAATGCATCTTAACAAGTAATATACTAACTTGTCTCATTCAAAACAAATTTCACATAAGTCATAGAAATATTGTTGAATGGCTGTATGGGGGACGTTTTCTTAATTTTAAATGTTGTAATTAAAATCCTTCAAACAAATGTAATAAAGCCTCATATTTGCATGGAGTGTCGGTGTGATATATATATTTTTAAAATAGATAAGCAGATGGAAAGAGAAGCATTCAGGTGCCAACCAAAAGCGAGAGTCTTTAATTCCTGAGGTTGATTATAAACCTGGAACTTCTACTGACATCAAAGAACGTGTGAGACAAATCACATCATACACTAGTTACCTGGAAGAAAGCTATAAGAAAGAGTATGTTTATATTCATTACATTTTAATATTCACATTATTTATATACTTTATATATTCAAAGTAAAATTTAAACTCATTACTGCAACACTCCGTTAGTGGGGCAAGACCTGTTGTAACCATTTCAGCTTACTTGACCAAGGGCTCTAGGCATGAGTCTTGGTTAAGTGGTCAGCCTCTTACGGAGCCCCCAGTGTTCAGTTTAGTTCCCAAGCATGCTTGGTCCATAACTAATCGACCCGCCTAAGGGATTAAAGGATGAGACAGGAGACACCTCACCCAATCTGGTACTGGATCCACGGACCTGTGGCAAGGAAATGCAATGCACTGCCGCTAAACCACTAGGTCTAATTTATATATTAACTTGCATAATTTTTTTTAAAAATTAAATTTCTTTAAGTAATGACTATTATTTTCATGATGTAATTAAATTTCTTTTAACCATACTAATTGATTATAATGCATTTTTATGTGTTTCAGAAAACATTGTTCGATTTTGAATTGACTTGGCTGATCCAAGTCAATTTAAAATCGAACAATGTTTTCTGTTTGCTTCTATCTCAGGAATTTTTTTCATTTAGCCCAAAAAATGCTGCATTTTTTGTGCTAAATGCTTAATCTTTTTAAATGCTAGTATTTTTCATTATACAAAATGCTAAGTATTTGGCACAGCCAAGAGGCTGAGGCTTGTACTGGGCAGTATGTATGAATTAATCCATTGTTGATTATTAGGGTGATAATACTTAAAATTAAGAAAATTATCACTAGCAAGTAGTGTAAATAAGTTTGTTTGACTTAATATTAAAATTGTTTTATTTTGTTTTTCAGTTATTATCGTAGTATGAAAAAATGTCCCGATCCAGTGAACTCCAAACATCGACCTGATCTTGCTTTTGCATCTGTGTGTGAAAACTTGGACTCTATTATCTCAGATTATATTTCTGAGAACCCCCATGGAATGATTTTAAAAGATGGTGAACGCAAGAAGAAGAATTGTTTGAAAACTGAAAATTTCAAAGATTTGTGCTACTTCCGTTCAATGAGGTCTTTGGCAGAACCAGGGGAAACTGTGGGACTTTTAGCTGCTCAGGTAAACTGTTAAATTGACTTTGGCCGGAGTTAGTAACGTTCTTACTATTTGTATAAATTTCTAATTTTTGTATTTAAATATATTCAGCTTGTAGTTTAGATTTATGAAAACTCTCAATCGGTCAAGAGAGCTGGCATGAAACAGTAAGACTTTGCTCATTAGGCTACTGCCTCAATGCATTTAGTTTAGAAAGTCTAATTTTTTTTAACTAAAAGTATGGAAGTTATTATTTAACATCTCCAACATGTAAACAAACATGATTAAAAGAAAAGTTAACTAATACTTGTGTTGCTCAAACTGTTAATAACTGAAATGCTTTCAATTTCATACATCTAACCAGATCTAAGTAATGATAGTGGAAGTTCAAGAATCTACCTCTTCCATTTTTGGAGAGTTATGCTACTGAGGTTACCTACACAGATGCCCTCACTCTTGCATCATATAAATGAATCATTAGGACTCGGGAGTAATCAATCAGAAAGAGGAAAAAATAATAAATATAATTGTCTGTGAGTCTGGTGCATGCTAAATCTATAACATCATCTTGAGGTTGTGTGAGTATCAGCTAAGGTGTCTACCTATACTTGCTGGGGCTCACAATCAATACCCCTTAACTGGTCTAGAATCAGCCCTGGGCATCTCCTGTGAGAGTTTAAGAGGTACTGTCTATTATATTCTGAGGGGCAAACAGTGCAACGATTAGTTCTACTCGACTGATCTACGACAGGTAAGAGAGCTTAATTCAGACTGTCCCAGCTCTCGTCACAAGGAGCTTCTTGGGCCTAATCGTAATGGTATTCGTAAAGCTATTGGTCTTCTTACTGGCCATTGTACCAGATGTCAGAAGGCATCTATCCATTATAAGGG
The DNA here is from genome assembly GCA_023701765.1 of Hylyphantes graminicola. NCBI lineage: Eukaryota > Metazoa > Arthropoda > Arachnida > Araneae > Linyphiidae > Hylyphantes > Hylyphantes graminicola. The sequence goes on from CM043116.1 coordinate 36,691,335, forward strand.
TTTGTGATGATCCTTTATGCAGGGGCTGTAGTTTCAGGGAAGAAACTGCAGCTCATATCCTTTGCAAGTGTAAAACCTTTTTTGCTTTTAGATTTGAACTCCTTGGTCTTCATTTACTTGAACCCTGAGAGCTTCAAGACATTTCAATTCGGTCCTTGCTGGATTTTGCTTGAGATGCTAGCCTCTTTTCATAAAGAGGCAGGGATTAATTCTTATTTCCAGGGGACAGTGCAATAGACCTCTGGTCGCAGTGCTAGGCTAACTTAGCCTCCCTACAAATGTCATAAGTGGCTCACAATTGAAGAGCTTAGTGGAAGTACTTGGTAAAAACACAAAAAAGTGAAAACGAGAGAATGAGCTCTAAAGTTTTTGGTTTGCACTCGGATATGTTAAAAGCGGCGCACTTTGAAAAGGTAAAAAATATACTTAACAAGATTTCCCCTTTTAGTTAACTTTTAGTTATCTTTATATAATATATAAAATAAGAAATAACTTGTTTATTGACGCAAAAATCTATTTTTTAAAAAAAGTCACTTTGCATGTTCTTCCACTAAGCTCTTCAATTATGAGGTCCATTACCAATTGCCCTCATGTAGTTCTAGTGCGAAGTTATTTCAACATAACCTAACCGCATGTTCCTTTCTAGTCTATTGGTGAACCCTCTACACAGATGACACTGAACACTTTCCACTTTGCTGGCAAAGGTGAAATGAACGTCACACTGGGTATCCCCCGTATCCGAGAGATTCTGATGACAGCATCGCCAAACATTGCTACACCTACCATGGACCTTCCTCTACGACCCAACATCAAAAACAGGCTGCAGAAAGCAGAGAAACTGAAGCTCAAGCTTTCTCCTGCATCGCTCAAAGATGTGAGTGTATTTAAGTATTTGCATTTGAAGAGACTGGGGGAAGAACCCATTGATTGCACTGGAATCTTCCTGTAATCAGATCTGCTTGGCAACAGGAAACCAGTTTCTCTTGCTTCTCTACTCTCATGGTATAAGCATGGAACTCTAGCGTGGATCACGGTTGCCACGAAAAAAACCCCAAGAAACTGGTTTCCTTATACAAGTTTAGGAATGACTTCCTATCGTCGCCAAAGTGGCCTGATTCAGACAGATTTCTATGCAATATTGGTTTTTTTTCCTTCTGTACTCTTTTTTTAATTTAGCCTGTAGGTAATTTATTCAAAGTTGCTATCTGTATTATAGTATTGAAGATTACATCACAAGCTAGGTTTCCCCCACCTCCTCATGTGGTTTCCAGGAAAGGGGCTGTGCACATATAACATCATTTTAGGGGGGGGAGGGGGTAAACCAAATGATATCGTAGGATATCGAGAGGGGGAGGGGTGGTTTTAAGTTTGATAACGTTATCATTTTTTTCATTTTTCGTACATTGTGCAATATTTGCGAGTGTATTTCTAAATTTAATTGTGTGAAATAATTTTCAAAGGAAATTTAAGGCACAAAACACATACAATATAATTGATTTTTTACTGATCATTGATGATTACTGATCATATATTACTGATAATTATGGTATTGATATTGACTGTACACCAATAATTTTATGAAGGAATGGGTGTGATATAGAATTAAAAACTTAAATTTCCTTTTTGCACCCGATAACAGTATCATAGAGTGGGGGGGGGGGTGTAATGATAACGTTTGGTATCGTAGGGGTGGGAGTGGGTCAAAAATATGTGTAAAATTGATAAGGTTATATGTGCACAGCCCCAAACGATGGTGAGCATCCCTGTTCCGAACCTACCTTGTTTGAGACTCTGATGTGAAGTTAATCGAAATTGCTTTCTAAACCCTAGTAGGGTGTGGAAAAAACAAAGAATGCCCCTCGCGCTGTTTCCTGGAAAACCACATGGAGGGGGAAGTGGAAGCTATGTTTGCGTATTTTAACAAAAAATATTTAAAAAAAATTAAAAATGTCTGATTTGCTATTTATCAACTATTAATAGATATTTTATTCATCTACTGAATCCCAAAACAAATCATGTCAAGAGATATACTTGAACATTTAATTTTCAATACAAAATTAAAAGTTTAGACTTGAATTCTTAAAAAATTAGCATGCAAATCTTAAAATTTTGAGGAATTTTATAATCAAATTTCTGTAGCCAGCATGCATTAAATTTTAAAAAAATATTTTATTAGATACCCTTAATAGTTTTAAAGTCGACCCTCACTATAGTGAATTCTCTATTGAACCAATATTTGGTTCACTATATCGCATGGTATGGTTCACTATAGCCAATTTTGCAGATTTTTTTTTATACGACACAAGTAACAAGGCTTTTAAAGGAAAATTAAAATAATGGTTTTGCATATCTGGAATATACTAAATAAAATAAATCGTTAAGAAATTATTAAATATTTAAAAAAATTTGATTAATTTTCTAAATTATCTCAAAATAATAAAATGCATAGCCGAATTGCAAGTTTTCCATGTGTTGAAAACTGTGTACTTGGAATAAAGGATAAATCTTTACATATCCTTGATTGACTGGCTCCATCTTCAATTGTGAAAGCTTTTCTCTTTACAGAAGTCCATTATTTTAAAGACTGTTTTATCCAATTCAAAATATCTTTAAAATCTTTCATAGGAAATGAAAGAGTGATTGAAAAGTACAGGTTAAATGACGGGGTAGTGGACCCTTCCATTTGTGTCCAGTTTTCAAGGGGTATTAGTAAAAATAGGTACAGTTAAGTGGGGTGGGGACTGTGAGATCAATGGCTTAATTGAACTGCGGAGGGGAAAAGGGTAGGTCGCAACTGGAGTATTGCCGTTTCACCAGGCACTCCTTCTAGAAATCGTAAAGTGTGGTTAACCCTTTCCTTACTGAAGCGTCCCAAAACCTCTACCTCTAAACAACTAAGGATTCGATAATGTTATTCCTATCAAATATTACCAGGAAGCAAAAATCCTTTGTAACAAAAGGGTTAAGGGGAAGGGGGGTTGATTGAAAAGGTTTGGTTCTTGGAGCTTGGTGAAGAAGCATGTTTCTAGTTCGAGTGAAATTCATCCATTCTTAGAGATTGTTTTCTTGCTTGCTGCTTATATATCTTAAAGGAAGAAAAAAATATTACCGAGGGGAAATTTGAGTTCACTACAAGCAAACTCTCATTTTCTAAGCGGTTCACTATATGCATATAAATCCAAAATTGAAAAATATCTACATATATATAATTTAAAGATATTTTTTTAAAGATGTAAATCTAACTTTTAATCATTAGAAAAGTGTAAGCAATGTGTCACTAATATTGTTTATTGATTTTAGGTTCTAGATGGTGTAAAGATTGTTGAACGCCGATCAGTTCCTAAAGCCGAGTACTTTATTCATGGGGAGTATGTAGAAATTAATTTAATTTAGATTTATATGATTTAATAGAACTTAGAATATTTTCTAATACTGATTTTTTTATAGGAGTCGAACAAGGGTTTACACCATGCGAATGACCTTCCTTAAGCATTCTGAGTACAAAGAGCACAAAAATACAACTCCTAAAAAAATACTGGAATACGTTGAGAAGCATTTCATCAAAAGGTTAATAGAAGCCTTAAAAAAGAAAATGAAAATATCCTCAACTTCAAAGTGAGTATTTCCTGCTGTTCTGTCTATAATTGTGTTTGACTGGCTTATTGCACAATTTAATTAAATTTTTTAAAGTAAATAATAGCATAGGAAGTACAATTATAAAATAATAACTTACTAAATTTTTACAAATAAGATAATAATTTGTTATCTTTTTTTTATAAACGTTTGAACTTATTCAGAATCTTTTATCTTACATATCTGAAAATCAAATTTTTTTTTACCATATCTGTGTGTAAGGTTGTACTGATGTATCAATGTATTACTTACTTTTAATTTTCTAACGAGTGAACAAAGATCTTAAATAGTTAATATCAATATATACTCTCGTGTTTATATATTGCTTGAATATTTTATCTATGATAATTAATATATTAACTTGCCTGCAATTTTTCTATCATTTTATTTACATCTTGATTTTGTGTTTTTTAATGCTGTCTTAATCAAGGAAGCAAGTATTTTATTTTGCTTTTTAATTATTTTACTCTATATTTGTAATTGAGACTATCATTAAAAAAAAAACTAATGCATGGTATTATATATAACAGTGCATCCAATTTATGTAAGATAGTGTCTTTTATGTATTGAATTAAAATCGGAAAAACAAACTTGGAACTCACAAATTGAAAACAAACTTTAATAAACAACATGCATACATTCATATATATTTTATTCCAAGTTGTAAGTTCAATTGTAAAAAGTCAACATAAAAAGTCAAATTTTTTCAGAACCAAAAATTATCTTAATTTCTTGTATCGGTCTTCAGTTCTGAGGTCCCTTGACTTGAAAATGAAAATTTTACCTTTTGATGTTTTAAAATATTTTCTGTTTCAATATACCATTAACACATTTTTAATCGACCAATTTTATTTCCTGATATTGGTATTTATAAAAAAAAACATTCCTACCCTCTTCCACCAGGCTAGTTGACATCCTCAAAGAAAACGCTTCTGGGATGTTCTTTTGTGTTCTTTAGCTGGCTTTAAACATTTTACATTTCAATAAACAATTAAAAACTTGTATAATATACAAATTATTTCCTGATATTAGTACTTATAAAAACATTCAAACTATCTTCCATCAGGCTAGTTGACATCATCAATAGAGCTCTTACGCAATGTTCCGTTGAGTTCTTTAGACATCTATAATTCAAACATTTTATTTCAAACCATTAACACATTTTCAATAGATCAATTTTATATCCTAATATTTTACTTATAAAAAATATTCCAACCCTCTTCCTCCAGGCTAGTTGACATTCGTGAAGAGAGCTCTTCTGCAGTGTTCCGTTGAGTTCAATACTTTTTGTTTCAATAAACTATTGACACATCTATAATCGACCAATTTTATTTCCGGATATTGGAACTTACAAAAACGTTCAAACCATCTTCCACTAGGGCAATTGATGTTCTCATTCGAACACTCATGGAATGTTTTGTTGCATATTTTAGAATTATCTTTCAATACTTTTCTTTTCAATAAACCATTTACACATTTATAATACATAGATCAATTTTATTTCCACTTATTCCTTATTTCATACTTACAAAATCATTCAAACTCTCTTCCACCAGGCTAGTCGACATTCTCAAAGAGAGCTCTTCTGGAATGTTCCGTTCCGAGCAATCTGGGGCAGGGGGTGACGAAGATGACCCTGCTCCAGCCCCTACCAATAAGGCATCAAAGGAGGGTGATGGGGGTGAATCTTCAGAGGAGAGTGAGGGGGAAGGAGATACAACTTCGGCAAAGTCGAAGAATCGCCACAATCAAGATCAAGAGTATGAAGATCCGGAAGATGAGGAGATGATTCCGGAATCAGGTGAGTGATTATAAATTGATTAGTTAAGTAATACTGTACTTTGGTAGCCTTATATAAGATGGTGATAGCCTGATTTGTAGTGTTGGACTGGTATTCTTTGGTAGAGCCCTACTGGCCGAAGACCCTGTTTATTCTATTGGTGACTTGTGCACGTTACAGTCAGTTGTGCTCACATAGTCCTCCAAATTCCAATACTAGATCAATTACTCTGGGATGGCAAGCCAATTCTGGGAACATCTGCTTGTCCTCTGTCTCTAAAAATAGAAGGATCCTCTTACGGTTGGTAGGGTTACCTTCTATTGGATTACTCTTCAATGAGGAATCCTGAGCAGTTGACCCAACACAGACAGGTGGTAGTATTGCTGCTCTCTGCTCTTTAACAGGGAACTTGGGTGGTTGACTTGGATGAAGGAAAAGTGCCGAGTAGACTCAAACAAGGAACTCTGGTTGTAGATTGGGGCTTGGTAGTAGACTCTTGGCTCGGTGGTGGTGGCTCCTGTCCCCCTTAATTTCTGGGATTTGGGATTAGTACAATATCCTTGATAAGCAGAGGTGCCTTATCCACCATAATAACCTCACAACAGACCAGACAAAGAATTATATAATTTATTCCTAGATTGAATTGCCTGTGCATCATGAGCAATGCTCAATTGTTCATATTGTAACCATAGAGATAGAAAATCAGTGCATTATTGCCTACTATCTAGAGGAGAAACATAATGTAATGGTGAAACCAGAGATAATTTTGTGCTGAAGCATCACCTAAACCTGGTGGTCAGTTGCATAGAAAACAACAGTACTAAAATTACGTTTTTTTAGAATCATGATCGTTGAGTTGATTCTTGTTGAAAACTGAAATATTTCAAATTTCCTTTTGTGAGTGTCAAAAATAATATAATTAAGTATCCGAAAATTTGCATAGTTTATTGATAATTTGGAATTATTATTTTTATATTAATCGTTAAGCCAAACCAATCATAAAATGACATTCAAAATTGAGTCTGACATTAAAATTATTTCACTGAATAGAAATAGAACTACCCCAAAAAATTATCCTGGTTCATGCATCGTAAAATCACAATCCACGTCAACAAAAAATTTCTAAGAGCCACCAGCTCCAAGATAGCAGCTTCTAAAAAGCGCAATTTTAGAAATGTAATTCTTTACGGAACTGGCCGCATTGTTTAGGTGTGCAAAGGAATCAGATTTTGACCTCGGTTTCCCTTCTAGATAGTGTGCCATATCACAAGGTTTTTCTAACTATGATTGTAATATATCCATATAATTATAGATATGTTACAATTATATAATAATATAATAAGTCTTCACTTACAAATTGTATTTGCAATTATACCCTATGTAATTAACCTACTTGTATTTATATGCAGATGCAGAAGAAAGTGACAGTGAAAAAGCAGAAGTGTCTGTGAATGTGAAAGAGGAGCCAATGAGTGAAGACGAGGCGAAAGAAGGACCCAGTGCAACGCCAGAAGATAAGGAACGCTACAAAAAGAGGGAAATCCCGCAAGATAAAGTAGATGAAAGAGTCAGGGTAAGAAATCATAGTTTCAAGTTTATAGCGGCTGAGAGGTTAAACGTGTCCGCCTCATAAGCCCAAGATCGTGGGTTTGAGCCCCGGCCGGGTCGTCGGATTTTCTGGATGGGAAACTCCTGGGCATGCATGTCATATGATTATGTGGCATGTAAAATATCCCTGGAGGGCCCTTTTGGCTCGGGTTCTTTCGGCAAAATCAAATCTTGGCATACTTTAACATCCACTGAGAGCTCAGATTCATTGTAATCTTTGGGTCAAAATTGGTAGCGAGAGTCACCTAGATGGTGCCACAAAAAATGGCTCTCAGTTCTGGAGAATATGCCGAGTTTGGAAAGGCTTGACTGCCAATGTTGCAGCCCCTTTAGAGAATTTTTTTTAATTTATAAAATTTTTAAGTTAGTGAGCATTTATTAATAAAATTCTATGGAACCAATTGTACTTGTTTGTCTTTTTTGAGTTAGCAATGCAATTGCATGCACTATGTAGAATTTCAGAGCTAAGACTGTTTTCATTATTTAATGAAAACAGTCTTAGTTCAGGCAATATCAGCTAGGCACCAGCAATTAAAAACAAAACAAGGAGTGATTCTGTTATTAAGCCTTAATTTTAAACCACTGCAGCACAAAAAAGCTTTTTATGGACTTGGTCTTGACTTAATTTTTGTATTAACAAAATTTTGGAGGCGTATTGTGAAGTGTAGAAATTAAAAACAGTAGTCATAAAAACTTAGTATTATAGTTAGTTTCAATGAAAAAAAAGTAGTTTTTATATGTGTTTGCATATTATTTAATACTTGATTTTTTTTGTTAAATAATTTTAGTTTTTTGTTTTAAAGTTCTTGCAAAGCTTTTAAATTTTGGAGGGAAAATATAAGCTGGCAAAAATTTATTGTTCAAAGGAGCCTTTTAAATATATACTCTTGTTGAGAAAACATTGTAAACAAATTAAAACCATAGACGTCAATTTTTTACATTTAATAAATAATAGTTTTTTCACAATGGAAATTTTTATTTAAATTTTATTTTATAATCTCTGTTGCAAAAAGCCACAACATGTGTTAGAATAACTAATGGTACCTGTTAATTTTCTGCTTTGAGTAATTAAAACTTGTTTGGTTTGTATGCGTATATGTATTTGTATGTGTATATATGATATAAATAAAATCTCTACTCATGAATAATTATTTAAGTTTTATAATATTTTTTTATAAAATAGTCCAGTTATAAATATTTCTATAAATTTATCACTTTATATTATTATTTGTTTATTTAGTATGTGCTGACTATCCACAATTGGGTTACTGGCTACAAATTTGACACTATTGCTGAAAGGTGGTGCGAGATTGAACTGAAAGTAAGCAAATTCCAATGCTAATATAATTTTTGTTATTAAATTTTACTCAAACTTAACCTAGAAAAATTGTTAATCAAATTAATAAAATTCTTAGGATTTTCAGTACGTTAGAATGAGATACATTTTTTAATAAAAAAAAACCATTATCGGTTTCCTTTAGATAAAAATATCCTGACACAGTATAGATTATTGTTTTAGTATCAAATTTTAGTATTGAATTTACTTTCATTTTAATAGTCTATGCTTGATAAATAATTATTTTCTGCTCATTCCACATAGACTATTCTGATCAAAAGCAATATATATGAATAAAATAAAACTAATGCAAAATTAAAAGCAATTTTGTTTTTGAGGAAAGTATTACATTGTGGTCAAAAGCCACACAAATGTCATATCAGGTAAACAATTTAGGTTTTTCATAGAAGCAAAAATAAATTTTAAAAATCAAATGATTTTCTTAATATGTATACACTTACTGTTTACAACTTATCTGTGCAATGTGTTTGTCTGTTTTTAATGTGTTTTCTTGTTTGTTTTATTTCCTAATTGTTTGTTCAATGTGCATTGTAATTAGATTTTATATCTGTAATGTGCATTTTAAACTAAATTAATAAATAAATATGTAATCTTTAAGTAATATAATGTAAAGTAAAAATGCATAAATGATTCCTATCTTACTTGGAGAAAAACTGATTTTTTTTAAAACTCCCATTTGGGAGTTACTAGGTTTACTAGGAACGGGTACTAGGTTTTACATCCGATCCAGAAGTAAAGATTTCTTTTTAAAATAATGTTAATGTTTGAAATGAGGAGCTATATGTTTCAGGGCTTATTGTTCATGCGTACAGAACCTATTTACAGCATCGTGTTGCTTGGATCACTCACACATACCACCTCAAATTTTTCTGCCTACCACCAGTGGTAGGCGTACTACCGGTTGGGAACCTCTGCTCTATACCTTACAAGCTTTTGTGTTCTAAACCTAGATGCTTTATTTTGCCTTTTTTTTAATCAATAGATAGACCTGAATACAATCTCTGTGGATATGAAGTCCCTTCTTGAGGAAGAGATTGCAAAGGCCAATATCCACTCTGTGCAGGGTATCAAAGATGCCATTCTAGTCAAAAATGAAGATGCCAAAAATGGTGCCCCCGATTTAATGATTAAGACGGATGGAGTCAATTTCTTGGTATGGACTGACCAAATTCTTTGAAATACTTCCTTATTCTTAATGCCCAAGTTAAGGTTTAATTTTTATTTGTTGGTCTTTTTTATTAATTATGATGGCCAGTGATAATTAATGAAATAAATGTGCCCTTTGTTTATTCCTACTTGTAGAATTATAAAACTGAATATGACAATCAAAATATATCATTGTTTTCTTCCAGTAGTTTAGAATGTAAAACTGCCTTATAAAGATAAAGCTTAAAGTTTAAAATCCTAAATCAATGATTACTTAATTTTATGGTATTTTTTAGACTTGTCAAATTGAAACCGCTTAAAACTTCCTAGTTTGTGGTATTAATATTATAAATCCTTTTCTACTGAGCTGCAATTATGCAAAATAATCCATAAACAGTACTCATAACCCTATAGTACTGATCCCCAATAATTTAAAAATAATGCTTGGTTATTAAATCTTGCATCTCTTTGTAAAACATATAATATAAAGGAATTTTTAACCAAATGAGTTTTTTTTGGTAACAAGTTTTATTTTTATTGATGTTTTAGTAAGTTTAATTGTATTTTATTTATGCAGGAAATATTTGGACATGTAGATATTTTAGACATCAATAAAGTTTACAGCAATAACATACAAGAAATTGCTAAAATATATGGAATAGAAGCTGCAGCAAAAGCCATTAGAAAGGTAAAAATGATTTTTAAAATTCTGATATTGTTTGTTTTTTTCATCAGTGTATGGATATTATATTTAGATATTTTAAGATAAATTTAAACCGCTTGATAGCTGATATCAGTCATTTGCTCATAAAATTGACACAAATTACGGATCCCACCTCTCTGTTGATTATATTAAAAAAGTTTAACTTCTTAAGACCAAGCGAAAAATTATTTTTAAAGATTTTCTATCTTTTTTTACTGTACTCGTAATGTATGTTATTAAAAGACAAAAACACAAATTTACATTTATTTTTTTATTAATTATGCTTATTATCTTGTTAACCGATGGGACACATTGGGTTTTTAAAATCAGAAAGCGTGCTAACTGTCATATGCCTAATTGGTTACTTTTGTTTGTTACAATTAGAAAGCTTGTTATACCAGACTATGTAGAGACATTTATAGTGCCTTCTATAAGGAATAATTTAAAATACTTTTACAAAATGGATGCCAATGTTTTCAGAGCTAATTTATATAAAACTTGTTTCTAGGGAGGTTTTTTAAAAAAAGTCCACAAATGCGTTCTCCTGGTTGTCAGAGAAGGATTTCATGTTATCCTTTCTTTTCATAGGGCATTGCCAAAATAACTGCTGACCTATAAACATCTTATTTTTCCAAAAAATTTAATGAATAAAGCCCCATGTAGAAGGAAAGCATATTAAATATGCTCCAAAGTCCCGACAACAGTGTACAATGTTGCCCTTAAAAAAGTTCTGTGGGTGTCCACTTAGATGTCAGCTCGTCACTTGATTGAGGTTCTAGCCGGCCCGCTGGCGCATTGGTTAGTGTTCTAGTCTTTGGAGCTGCTGGGCTCGGGTTCGAATCCCGGTAAAGGCAGCGATGTTTGTGCTTGTCCATAAATGTTGTTATTTGTCTGTGTTTGTGTCGTCTTTCTTTGTGTGTCTCTTGTGACTGTCTCTTCTGGCAAGCTGGGTAATGGGCTAAAAAGCCTACGCTCTCCCTTCTAGAGGGCACAATCACTGTCATGTGTCATGATTGAGGTTCTAAAGTATGTCGCAAACAGCCCTCGTTTAGCTCTAGCTTGATAATCCAACCTAACCCTGTCCTTTCTCTTCACAGGAGACAGTTGGAGTGTTTGCTGCTTACGGCATCGAAGTGGATCCTCGCCACTTGTCCTTGATTTCCGACTACATGACCTGCAGTGGCTTCTACCGTCCATGCAACCGGCTGGGCATGGAGGGAAACGCATCCCCACTCCAGCAAATGACCTTTGAAACTTCAAAGAACTTCATGGTGGATGCCATGTTCATGGGTAGGTATAGAAGCAGAAAAAAAGCTGACACTCTTTGTTAATGATGTTTTAGATAAGGGGTTCCCAACCTTTTTGGAAACCTATTTGCATGTTTAACCCTATTTTGTTTTTCTTAAATTCTGGCTCTTTTATTCATTATATGTAATATTTTTTTAATGAATTTCAGGAACTGGGGATACACTCAAGTCTCCTTCTGCTAATATTATTGTTGGACAAATGTACCGTGGTGGTACTGGGAGCTTTGATATATTCAACAGATGTGGAGAAAAAGAGTGATATATATTGTAAAAAATAAAGAAATTTATTTTTGGAAAATATTTGTGTTCAGTGAAGTTTGTAAATTGATTAATTGTGAATAAAAAAGCACAACATTTCCTTATTTATAATAACTCTATTATTGTGTCTGTTTAAGGACAAGGCTTGTACCCATTAAAAATAATAGGCAATCAGTAAAAGACCATAGTTAAATATGCTGAAAAGTTCCATTTTTTAACGCTGGCACCTGCAATCCACAGTTATGTCAGGCCTTTTAGATTTTAAAAAAAGCCTGATAAGGGGGGGGGGGAGGGGATTTTTCAAATAGAGCCTTTGAATAACTTAAAGTTATTAATTGTGCAAGGGTCCAGACGGCAAGGTGGTTGCTTTGGTACTTTTCCTGGAGCCTCTCCTTGCAGTATGACGACTCAACCTTGAAATGCTCTTTTAACCATTAACCATGCACGCTGGGTATTTTGGACTGAAAAAGGCAAAAATATGTCCCAATTCTTAGGTCTTTGATTTTTTTTCAAAGCTGTCTCAATTGTAATCTTGATCAACTTAAAAACCTATATTTGTTTATGGTCATTGCTACCCGTAAGTTGATAAAATATTCAGTGTTAAAATCTATTGTCAATAGGTACCATCCTCCCTTGTTAAAGCAATTAGAAAGTTTCCAAAATTACTGGTCCTATCTTTGATGAGCTAATGACTGAAGTGGACCTGAGCTAATGACTGAAGTGAAGTGAAGTCATTCCTCCAATAGTTACTGGAGACTAGATTTTTCTCTATCAGCTTACCTTAAATGCTATTTAAAAAACCCTATTCTGTTTTCTTTTTGTGAAAGCTATCTCCACAGCAGATGCCTTACTCCCAGTTTCATAGCAGTTTGGAATATGAACAAGCAAGTCTTCTCAATGCTTCATCTTTAAACAAAGTCTTAAGGTAAGCACATGTATTTGTACACAATTTCAAAATTGTTTAAGTAGTAAAATTTCAAATTTATATATTTTAAATTATAATTGTGGTAATACATGAAAATTAACGAGAATTCGTTAAATTGAAAAGTTCGTTTTTTATAAGAAACTTGAGGAGCACCTTAATTGGGCGCCCCCTTAATTTTTATCTGATTTTTCGCAACCACAGCTGTAAGTAAGGTTTGGTCATCTGCGTATTTTGATAAACTACACTGCTCAAAACAATGAATTACAAGCTTTCAAAAGACAATATCTTTGACTTAAGCTACTATTGTTTATATTCTTAGAGAAGTTAAGTAAATCCTGTGTGTTGATGATTTAGTCAGTGCAAAGGTGGCTTCAAAATCGGAGATATTGTGTTTTGAATGTTTGCTCCTCTAATTGTGGTTGTAGTGTCTGGGGAATGACAAATTTCTTCGCAAATGAATAGCGAATTAAATCCATATGTCGTTTGATACATTTTTACAATATTAACGAATATGCGCCTCCAATTTCCTCAGCAAAAACTCTCGGAAAAACCCTTAAATAAGCAATTATGATTAATGAAACAAAATTTCATCTAGACTTGACATCTTTTTACAATTAACCAACTCAAAGGGCCACAAAAAAAAAAAAGCGTTAGGAAAACACATTATGAGCGTATCAGAATAAATTGTATTAAGCACACTGAAGCTTTTGTATTTAATTTTATTTATAGTACAAAGTGTTTCTAAAGTTCTTTCAAACCAGGGTGGATCAAAAGTATTTATCTTCCGTACGATATTTTTTTATGAATGAATGAATGGTTGGTGCATTAATCACAAGTCTCAAAAATCGATATTCCATTGAGAAAATTTAAATAGGTTATTGAAAGTTTAGAAGAGGAATAATCGTTCTTGGGGGGTGTTATTTGTGAAAGCTTCAAGTTTTCTCAAACGGAGGATTTTGTAACCGATTGGAGTTACCTCGAGTATGGTAAACCTTTCATGGATTCCCCAGTCGGTTAGACAATCGCCTAGCATGCGGAAGGTACCAGGTCCGGGCATCGCCAAAATAACTGCCGAGTGCCGACCTATAAACGGCTCGTGCATCCAAAAATGATACCCTGTGTAGAGGATGTGCACGTTAAATACTCTCCAAAGTACCAACGGTGCTTACGATATTGCCTTTAACTATTGCGTTGGGTCGCTACTCATGTGTCGGCTAGTAACTTGACTGGTTCTAAATTACGACGCCCGTCGCCAATAGGTGTAGCTCTAGTGCGACGATATTCAAACCTACCTACCATTTCATAGATTAACGTGCACCACCACCAGTGTCCTATATATACGTCTTCGTGTAACTTTTGAAAAACAATTTAAGTTTTGTGAAAAATATAACTAGTAACTGATGCAAGAGGTCAGATCAAAAGAAAATTGGATATACTTATTTCTACTTGTTTTAAAACTGTTAAATGTAATTGGGGGAATTGTATAAATTTTATTGATTGTACCTAAACTTATGCTTTATATACTTAAACTTTTTAATATTTTAACTGTGATCTTTCACTAAAGCGAGAAAAAAATTCTAACAACTTTTCTTATATCGTTTCATTGCCGCTCATATTTTATGATGCGAGTTAATAACCGTCAACGAAATTTTAATGAGCTCTTAAGACTAGTACAAACCTTTTGGTAATCTATTTCACTAACACTTCAAATTAAGTTCAAGCCTAAATATGTAAAGCATATAAGTAGGTGCTTCACATGACGCTTTTGTAAAGCAATAACGGTTCAAGTGCAATTCTTATATGGCTACTTTAATTAAAGAAGCAAAAACCACTAAATGGTCTAATTACACAAGACATTGTAGAATTTTTTTTTCCAGAAAAAAAGGCCTGGTCAGAAACGGACCTGTATGGATCTTTGTTTTTCTGATAAACATCTATATCCCTCTCTCTTCTACTGTAGCTTCTTTCTTGCAAGAAAGGCGATTGCCACCTTCGATGGCAATATTGCGACTTCATTTTTTTTATGTCCTCACAATATTTTCTGTTGTGTTTTGGTCCGAATGACGTCACCTGACGTCACGTAGTGTTTGCACCTGGAGTGTTGAACGTGAACCTGAGTGTGGCATTTCCCCTTGCAAGACGACTTAAGGATTTTTTTTTGTGTTATTATTTTTTTATCTTAATTTTTATGTTGGAGATGTCCCACATAAAAAAGATAAGGTAGAAGATTAGGTTTCAGTTTCTGTTTGACGGTCCACCGATTTTGTTCTTGTGTCTCCCCAGCATCAATATTTTTTTTAGTTATTTGGAATTGAGTTTTAATTAACCGAATGGCGTTTTTGAACCATGAATATTGATTTACTCTTATTTGAAAAAAGAAAATAATATTAAGAATTGCGCGATAGAACTACTACATTAAGTTAGTATGAACACCGGCACTAATTTCGTCACTATAAAAATTTGTTTACTTCGCAACTGAGTAATTTATGAAGCAAGTGGTTTCAGTTTTTGTCATTTCATGATCACGTTTGGATGGAGAATGGCATTTTTATTATTTTGAACTTTAAAAGATAATTCATAGATTCACAAGTGAAAAGTGACAAGCACATGACAAGGTACGTAACTTTTATCTATTTTTTCTTTGCAAAATGAGTTTAAAAAAATAGATGATTTATGATATTCAATAAATGTCTTTTAGATATTCACTGCTCAAAACAATTAGGGGAACTCGTGGTTGAAACCCTTTCACCCTCAATGATTCCATTTGGTATCACCAGCTTCCGATTTTTTTCTCACTAAGATCGCATTCATTTATCGTTGTGTGGGAAAATAATGCCTATTGGCGAATTAAATAATGTTTGTTTAAATTAAATGAAAATTGGGGTAAAATAAAATTCAAAATTTTTTTATGAAATAAATTTTCCTCAAAAACTTCACGCTTGCATTCTTAGTTGTTTAAAAATTGATTTTACCCTTTTTTTACAAATTAAGTTTCGAAAGAAAAAAAAATATAATTTATTCAAAAGTTATGATTCCAATATTTCCCTCCTTAAATTTTAGTTAAAAAATTAAGATCCCCCCCCCCCTGTTTTTTACCATTTCCTTCTGGATGCATATTGAGTCTATTTCACAAATTTTAATTTTTTGTAATGAAAAATACGAAGTTGAAACTGAAAGGGTAAAAAAAAAAGTACGCAAAGTGCTCCCCTAATTGTTTTGAGTAGTGTATAAATAATTGCAAGAAAGAAGTATATCTTTTTTTATATGTTATAAACTCAACGTTTTAAAAGTGATGCTTATTTAAGTGACGTCAGCCGTTTATGCGAGGCCTTTACAAAATCGCCCACCTGAAATGTAACTTAATTTCGATATTATCGTTATATTTTTTAAGACTTGCGCTAAACAAGTATTTGTTGAACATCAAATTTTTATGAACTCACTTTGTGAAAATTAAAAAAAAAAAATCATTTCTTTATCTCATGAGGGGTTAAGATATCTATATTTAGATTGACTGAAGCAGATTTTGGGACCCGTAGGAAAGTCATAGGGAAATTTCGGGCTTTTCGTGCCTATTCGATTGCCAGACTTTGTGCTTATTGCAAAAAGAACTAATTAAATAATTGATAAAATAAAGTTATTTTTGTAGCTCTAATTAAGGAAATAGTTGTTTTAAAAACGATGAACATTGTCAAAAGATTTAATTCATTCAATTGTTTTGTAAGGCTAAGTTATCTTTTGATTAAAGTTCTAGAGGTTTTCTCGATCTTCATATTCTGTTAGTTTTTGGTATATGTTTGAATAGTAAAAAAAGTCTAAGAGAACGCTTCGTCTTTTGTAACATACTTAAACTATTTTCTATATTTATTACAAAGAGATTAATTTCGTGACCTTCAAAGATTTTTTACTCCTTCAGGTTGACAAAATGTTTTGCACAGCCGTTTTTCCTTTTCATTGTTTCAACATTTAGTCGTTTGTCGGGTAAAACCCAGAGCTAATATTCCATTCTCTATAATGAAAAACAAAAAAGACCTCAAAAAAGAACTACCTCAGTGGAGAGACTTCAACTGTGTTTGGAAATAAAATGTAAAAATTTTCCTTTTTATTTTGTGTGCATTCGAAAGTGTATAGGTAAGGCCTCTTTTTTTTAAAAAAGCTATGTGTATAAAACTTTTTTTAATTGGGGACAGAAATATATGAAGCTTTTCAAATGTATTGAGTATGCATATTTTTTACAACGAGATACCTGTTGATAGAGGCTCTAAAACCCTTAACTCTTTCAATTCTAACTTTTAATTTGTATTTTAAAAATTGTGAAATCGACTTATTATGGATCCAGAATTAAATGGTAAGAAGTAGAGATAACAAAATCTTGAATTTTAACCAAAATATTATGGATCCAGAATTAAATTGTAAGAAGTAGAGATGACAAAATCTTGAATTTTAACCAAAATATTATGGATCCAGAATTAAATTGTAAGAAGTAGAGGTAACAAAATCTTGAATTTCCACCAAAATTTAAGGCAAAAAAAAATTTGGAATCGTAACTTTTGAATAAATAATAATTTTTCCGAAATTTTATTTGTTAAAATTAGTTAAAATTCAATGTTGAAGCATTTAAAAATGCGAGCATGAAGAATTTGGACAAATTTATTTAATAAAATTGTTTCAGAACGAATTGTATTTTACCTTGTTTTTCGAATTTTATTTTACCTTGTTTTTCATATTTTCATTCCAAAACAAGCATTTTTTTTTCATTCTTTAAAAGACATGATTCTTCCATCTACCGATACAAAAAGAAAATAAAATTTTATGGATTAATATATTGGGAATTTAATAAATTTATTTGAAATAAGTGGGAGTTCAGCTTAGTGAGAAAAATAATCGCAAGCTTATGATTCCAAATGTAATCATTGGAAGTGAAAGGATAAATTAAGTTCAAAATGAAATGAATGAGACAATATATCTTCTTTCAAATGGCTTCTTTCCTAAAATACTTGAATTTACTTTTGTTTCTGGCCCTTAACGCTATATTTAAACATTACCTTTTAGTTTATTTCCTGTATTGCAACGAAATCACATATAATAAAAATAGGAAAGAGCAACTTGAATTACTGCTCCCAAACTTTATTGTTCATTTCCTGTCATAGATGCAACTTACCTGTATCTGGAGTGGTGACAACCTAAAAATATTTTAAGATGTGTCATTTATCGATGATGGCTGAATCAGGATATGATACGTGAAATAGGTTACGAGTTGTTTACTTTTATCTTACAATTCCTACTGACCGCCTGTAATTAAATGACCTAACCTTTTGTCCTATACCTTAGTTTTATCTAACAAATAAGAGAAATCATTGGCGTTTTGATATTGTTTTCAAAAATATCCAATTTTACTAGTTTATAAAATAAATTAAATTGTATCTTTTAAATTGATCGCTAAATTGCCTCACCTTGAAAATGTACTACTTCTAGGCTGCAGCCTACATGGTTTATTTAGAAATACGACTCATGTTATGCGACCGATTTAAGGAAATTAAGAGTTTATGTAAAATGTTTAAAAAGGGATTTAAAATTTTATTATGACAGAAGTTGTTTGTTTACAAACAAGTCGGAGACTAAGAAGACCCAAACACTGTGCTGACTGTCATATTTTTTACTGTGTTGTATAATAGTTTTTCTGTACTTTTGCAATTCAAATTAATTGCTCTTTTAAATTGCGTATCCTTTGTTTGAGTCTAAAATCTATCGAATTAAAATCAATCAAAGACAGCGAAGCGAAGCTCTTTTAACTGTTAGTAATTTACAATTAGTTTATCCTTTGAAAACCGTATTAACATATCAAAGGACCGACAGGAACCTTTTATTTTCCTACCAATAATTTTTAAGGTAATGAATTGGTGATTGAAATATTCACTCAGTGGTAGAAGTGGAGAACAATAAGAGAGGGAACATCACATCAATAATTTGTCTGCAAGTATATCGCCCCACCCCTTTAAAAATTGCTATTTATTCTTTTTTTTTTTTTTTTGGATAAGAGTACTATTTGTAGTGCATTTCCTGCATCTTTTTTACTTGGAGGTATGAGATTAAAAAAAATCAATGTTTTGAAAAATAAAGTACTATTATATTACTTCATTATGTAATTAGTGGTAATTTAGTTAAAGGAGATTTAAAGAGCTGTTGCGGATCTAGCTAGAACTCTGTTACTCTGCCAGCCTGTTTAAATGAGAATAAAGAAAAACTAAAACGATAAATAATAGGTTTAAATAATTTTTGTTTTATTGTAAAGCAGCTATAAAATATTTTTTAAAAAGTAAAGGGGGGGGGGGGACATGGACTGAAATAGAAATATAGTACTAGAAGTAAGATGACGTTAGTTCATTTTCACAAGAATTATGGGGACTCAGCGTCACCCGCACTTCTAGCACTGTAACTCAATAGAAATTGAGAAATTAGAAATCACTTCCTTCAAAATTCTTTTTTTTTCCCTCACCCGTCTTACTTTTAACTTTTGTGTTTTCAGGATCACCATGCGCTACCACGCACTGACAGCTATCCTCTGCACTCTCGTCCTTCTAAGGGAAACAAAATGTCGCGTCCATCGCCGTCACCATCACCGTGACGAGGTCCATGCCTCCAATGAAGAACAACAACCTCCAGAAAGCCAACCTACACACAGAGACAATCTTCATTTGAAAACTATCGACGAAGACCAATTGCAAAGCCAAGTGGAAGCTCGCCAACGCCATGACGAGCTGCTTGCCCTCGAGCACAGCGATCGAGTGACTGAATCCGGTACATGCGAGCTCCCGAGACCACAAGTGGTACATGTATCGGATCACTATCCCGGGCGTTACTTCCTGCCTCATTGTACAGTGCTGCACCGTTGCGGTCGCCACTCTGGATGCTGCGGGTCAGACCACCTCAAGTGTGTTTCTGTGGAGCACCAGAAAGTGGTGCTGCCTTTCTTCTCGGTGCTGATGGAGGAGGTGCGACCTGGAGGAAAAGCGGCGCGGAGGGTGGAGAAGTTGGAGTTCACCAACCACACCAGGTGCGGGTGCGCGCTGGATCACGAAGCAGTGACCAGATATGACCTATAGAGATCCCTTTTACCAAAGCAGTGGCCAGATTTGACCAAATTACGTTTTTGAACTGAATGTTAATTTGCTCTCATTTGCAGACGATAATACAGCTCCTTTGCTAAACTAAGTGAAGAAGTTTCTTGACTCTTAGTTGACTGACTACTTACTCAGAAGATTGTAGTTTGCCGGATACCAGATGAGATTGTACAAGATTATTCATGTTGTTGCTTTGGTGCGTTGGTAGTTGAACCAAACCTAATTTCTTTCTCGTTTGATTTTAAAATATTTCTGGTTCCAAAATAATATTCTCGGTCTTGATGGAGGAGGTGCGACCTGGCGGGAAAGCGGTGCGGAGTGTGGAGAAGTTGGAGTTCACCAACCACACCAGGTGCGGGCTCGCGCTGGATCACAAAGCAGTGACCAGATATGACCTATAAAGATCCATTTATCAAAGCAGTGACCAGAATTGACCAAATTACTTTTTTGAACTGAATGTTATATATAATTTGCTCTCATTTGCAGACGATAATATAGCTCCTTTGATAAACTATGCGGAGAAGTTTCTTGACACTAAGTTGACTGACTACTTACTCAGAAGATTGTAGTTTGCCGGATACCAGATGAGATTGCACAAGATTATTCATGTTGTTGCTTTGGTGCGTTGTATAGTAGAACCAAACCTAATTTCTTTCTTGTTTGATTCTTATAAAACATGTCTGGTTCTAAAATAATATTCTCGGTGTTGATGGAGGAGGTGCGACCTGGAGGAAAAGCTGTGCGGAGGGTGGAGAAGTTGGAGTTCACCAACCACACCAGGTGCGGGTGCGCGCTGGATCACAAAGCAGTGACCAGATATGACCCATAAAGATCCCTTTACCAAAGCAGTGACCAGATTTGACCAAATTACGTTTTTGAACTGAATGTTAATTTGCTCTCATTTGCAAACGATAATATAGCTCCTTTGATAAACTATGTGGAGAAGTTTCTTGACACTTAGTTGACTGACTACTTACTCTGAAGATTGCAGTTTGCTGGATGCCAGATGAGAAAAACAATCGGTTTAAAACTCCTTTGATGAACCGTAACCATTTAGTTGTATGCTGGGCTTACCACTAACCACTGTTCTCAGTTCAACCAATGATGTTATAGGAGTTTACCTGCGTACATGTTTGAATTGCATTTCTCTTAACGGGATAGTTTTAAAAGGATAGAATATTTAATGAATAAAAAAACGAAGAAGTTTTTCTCGGACGTATTGCTTTCAAATATAATTATGAAACTGTTGTATAACTGTTTAAATCGACAGACAGTTTTTTTTTTTTTTTGGATAGATTCACATATAATTTATGGAACTCTTTACATGCGCGGAAGGATCTTCTCCATAGCATATTTTTATTTACCCAACTTTGGTCGGGAAGGAATGTAGCTCGTTTGGTTAACCATTAAACCATATGTATGTTAAAGCTTGTATTTGTCTAACCTTGCGTGTTTTATGTTATGATTTACTTCATTATATTTCAATAATTACTCTTATTTTAAATGTAAGTACATTTATTTATAAAAGCATAACGCATTAGGTGTATCCGATTTCCGTGTTTAATGTCGGTCACACATCTCTAGTAAGAAAAAGTCGCGTCAGTTTAAGTAGATCATTGAGTTAAAGTGGGCGTATTCAAGCGTCATAGGTGTAAGAATATTTCACATCGAATATGAAACATAAATGTATTAATTGTAGAAAGAAACTAGTTATTAAAGTGATATATAAAGGGCTCCGAATACAAGTGAACCAAGTCCCTTAAAATAGCTTCTTTGTGCTGCAGAGTTTGAAGTTAAAGCTTTATAACAAAATTGCCTCTTAAGGTGTACGTACACACTTGAAC
Organism: Hylyphantes graminicola; assembly: GCA_023701765.1. Lineage (NCBI taxonomy): Eukaryota > Metazoa > Arthropoda > Arachnida > Araneae > Linyphiidae > Hylyphantes > Hylyphantes graminicola. The sequence continues at coordinate 36,713,014 of CM043116.1, forward strand.
TTTTTTTCTTAATATTTCACTTAAAAATCCTATTTTTTTAAAATTTGATATAAATCATAGGTGTATGCATAGGGTGCGCGCAAAAATATTTGAAAAAAATTAAAATGTTAACTAATTAGCATTTTATGCATTAATTAGCATGTTTTTTAAACACTCATAACTCAAGAACTAATTAACTTAGACCTATAAAATTGCCATGCAATTTAATCACCAATTCCTTCTGAAGTGCATGAACCTCAAATCAAGTTTGTGGCCCTTTTAGTTTTTTAATTATAATTTTTTATAATAAGAAACGTTAAAAAAATCCATTTTTTTTAGAAAAAAATAACTTTGTCAAGCTATAAAAAATTTATTTAAAAACCAAATCTTTTTTTGGATATTTGTTGACTAGAATTTATTATCTGAAATATGACTTTTTTTATTATAGCACTAAAATTCTACACACAGTAGTTACAGCACTACATTGTAGTTAGCGCATGCAATTGTGCTACAAACTCGAAAATAATAAAAATGGATTTGGTTCACTTGTATTCTGAATCATCCATACATTTTCATTGAACATTATAGTTAGGCCATTCCCCCATCTAAAGAATAACTTGCATATACTACTACAAACATTGCATTTTTTCTAGTTTGTTTAAAAATTAAATAAAAAAATTGCATATAAACCATATTAAAAAAAATATTTTATCGTAATCAAATCTTTTCTCTTACTCAAATAGTTAAACTCAATTGAATTTGTATTTTAGTTATGGTTGAATTAATGTCGCACTAGAGCTGTACGAGGTCTGTTGAGCAAGGGTACCTTAATTTAGAAAGGCAAATTTCATAAGCTTTAAACGCTTTTCCCTTACGTCTCCTTTGTTTTCTAGATAATTTAGATAGCATTAAATGCTTCCGTACGTTTTAAATTCAAAATGAAATTTATTAAAATTGGACGACTTGCAATTATGTTTCATTATTTTCATTATAGATGCAAAAACTCAACATATTTTCCCAATAAAATTGTTGAATTAAAACTAAAGACGATTAAGCTTCCATTTACCGTGAAACTTGTTATGTCAATTTACAAAAACTTACGAAAAAATTATTGCGATGCATTAATTATTATATATCTGAATGAAATCAAAACAGATTGAAGCGCGAAAAACTAGAGCAACACTTAACCTTATTGCTTGCACTTTTCCACTTAATGCATTGTCTTAAAACAGCATTAGCACTCTAATTACAAGAACACGTTTAATTCCGAATCTTAAATCATTTTGGGAAATCTTTGGATCTTGAAACTTTACCTCTCTTATAATTGCGACAGTTTTCTGATTTTAATCTTTTCCTCCAGTGATTAAGAGGGACTGTCAGTCCCATAGAAATAATTGCATTTGTTTTTAAATCACAACTTTTGAAAAATAATTGCTTTGCCATGTTATCCCATATTCACCAGGTATGGGAATCATCAAAACATCCATTTGAAACAAAACTGAAAAGAAAATAACATCTTGGTTATTTTATTATTAATTGATAAAGTTTTAAAATGATGTCGCCATCTGTTATATATTTTTGGCATTTTAAAATTTCAAAAATACATAATTAAATAACTAGTAACATTTTCGTTTCAAATTTGTTTCTTGAGATGTTTTGCTGATTCCCCTACCTGGGAAAAAAGGGCTAGCATGGCAAAGCAATACTTCTGCGCGGAAGTTGTGATTCCAAAACTAATGCATTAGCTCTATGTGAATACCTCTAAAAATCGAAGAGTAAATAAATCATTTTTAATTTTAACCCATACTGTACCACAGCAACGTATTTTTTGAGTTTCAGGAAAATTTACGCAGGATTCGTGACGTAGAACCGCGGTCAAGTGACGAGGCTTGTTTACGGGGGCTTTGAGAGTTTGATTGAACCAAAAGAGGAAATGGTAGTGATAGGTTCGCCTCGTCACAATTTGAGAGACTTTTTTTGGTAATAAATGCAGATTTCAGTTTTTGCCCCAACCATTGCTTAAAATTTTTTAGACGAAATTTAAAGAAAAAAGCTGTTCTTTGAAACAAACTCATATTTAATATGCCTGCGAAATTAAAAGTGTGATTTTCTTTTGACTGTAATCGGTATAGAGAGTAACTTAATGTGTAATCGTGTCAGGTAAGGTCGCATTAAAAAAATGAAACCGCCCTGACCTATACATAAAAAGCAGAGGTCAATATATACATAGTTTTTAATTGAATATCTCTCTTCAATATTCTTTCTCCATTTAATGTTGAAATCATTAAACATTTGTCGGTCTTTTCTCTTTCGATATCTTTTGTAGTACAAAAAAGGCTGATGTCCCTTACATTCAAAAAGTTGAAATCGTTCCTTTTTATACTAAGGTCCATTTACTTAATCACACTAATTATTTTTCGAGAAGTAATAGTTACGAAATACAATCACTTATGTTAGTTAGTGTTTAAACAATGCAAAACAATCAGCGCTTATTTTTATGATCATATTTATTTACCTACTATAGTAAGTAATAAGTGCAATTAAAATAATAATTAGACCTTGACTCTTTAGTGATGCTTAGAGTAATAATTAAGTTCTTAATAGAAGGAGTTTCCTGTATTCAGACATGAATGTCTAGAAATTGGTAGTATTAAGATTATCTCCTTGAACTTCGCAAACGATAGCATGATCTTGACCTATATACTTTACTTCGTAACTGGTATAATGATTAAGTAAAAAATATACAAAAGAAAATTTCATAGTGGTTATTATGCCAGTAAAATTCCATGTGTATCTGATTCTTTTAATCCTCTTCACTTCTGAAAAATTCTACGCCTATGGTGTTAGGCCTAGTCGCCTAGTTAAGTGGAAGAACGTGCTAAGTGACAAAAAAGGTGAAAAGCGAGAAAATGAGCTTTAAAGTTTTTTTTAGTGAGCACTTAAATCCATTAAAAAACGGTACTTGCAAACGGTAAAAGATATACGAAACTTTCAGTTTAGGAAAAAAGGGATATTTGTTATCTCTTAAGAATGAAATAGTATGCTCATTGACACAAAAATCTAATTTTTTTCTAAAATGTCACTTTAGCACGTTTTTCCACTAAGCTATTCAATTATGTATTTCGAAGTTATGTTTTACAAGTAATTTTGAAAAAAAAATTAGTGTTTTGTATTTGCTGAGAGGTCACGTCAAAACTTAGTATGAAATTTGAGCTATTGAGAATTAAAAATACAAAATTTTGGTGTGCTATGAATAAACAAGCTGAGACAGTTTCTTGAGATTAATTGATCATTTTAACTTTTGCTCTTATCCAAAAAATCCAATAAATTAACCGCTGAAAAATCTTCTGAAACCTGATTGATCCTGTTCATGCGTCATTTTTCAATACAAGTAATAAATCTGCTGCTTCTGTTTGGGTTTGGTTTGAATAATTGTTGCACTAGAGCTACACGAGGGCTATTGGCGTCGTATTTTAGAACCACAGTCAAGTGACAAGCCGACATATATTCACCCCGTTGAGGGCGACATCGCGTGCGCAGCGTTAGGACTTTAAAGGATATCTAACGTGCACTCCCTTAGGGTACGCTCTCAGTGAGACTGGTTTCCTGGTTTCTGAAAACCTGCTCCAATCTGAAGCAGCGCGAAGAAATTTTCTGAACTGGTTTCTTGCGCTTACCCGCTCTTGTTGAAGCAGATTTTCAACTCGAGCCAGCTGATCCGAAAAGAGCTGAGTTGCCTCCGATCTGAGCGCCATCTACTTAATCAAACTCGCTGTTTATTGTGTTCTATTTACCATAATTTTCATTCTCCGATTTCTAATTTTCCTGAATTTTATATACACCACTCAAAACAATTAGGGGATTTTCGTTTCATTCAAAATGATTAAATTTGGAATGATTAGTTTGCTTTTTTTTTCCTCACTAAAGTAAGCTCGCACTTATTTCAAATAAAATTTATCAAATTCTCCATACAGTTTTCTATAAAGTTATATTTTCTTTTTTATAGTTGGATGGAAGAATCGTGTTTTTTTAAAGAGTTAAATAATGCTTGTTTTAATTAAATAAAATATGAAAAACCATAGTAAAATAAAAATTACACTGAAACAATTTTTATTAAATAACTCAACCCTTTATTTTGTCATGCTTGCCATTATAAATGTTTAAAAAATTAGTTTTAACTATTTATAACAAATAAAGTTTTGAAAACATTGCTATAATTTATTCAAAAGTTATGATTCCATTTCTTTCCTTAAATTTTAGTTTTAGAAAAATACTTTTTTGTTTTTTTACCATTTCATTCTGGATGCGCACAATGAATCTATTTCACAACTTAAAGAATAAAAAATAAAAAAGTTATGACTGGAAGGTAACAAAAGTAAGCAATAAAGTAATCATCAAATTGTTTTGACCACTGTATTTGTTCCATGGTTTTATACGAAGATGAATAGTTAATTTTGATTTTATCTTTAGAAAACCTACAGCCAAAAATAAAACCAGAAAGAAAGCAGGCTGTTCATCCCATAATTAAATGTCGATCTAAACTTGGCAAATATTACCATTTGCTTCCGGAATTGAAAGAAGATCCGTCAAAATTTTAAGAATATTTTCGGATGGAACCCTCTACCGTCAATTACATTTTGAAAATGATTGAAGGCAAATTAATCAAAGATTAGTGCAACTTTCGCAAAACCACATTCTCCGTATCCATTGCAGCCAAATGAAAATAACATCAGAATTGCCGCACCACGTGACCAAAATAAGCGCGGAAATCCGAAAACCGGAATGAATATTTCATTCCTGAGAAAACCAGACGCAGATTTTCTGATCGCTAGGTCGGCGCATGCGCACTCACTAGAAAGTAGAAATCTGGTTAGAGCAGGTTTTCGGATTTCAGAAAACCAGTCCCACTGAGAGCGTACCCTTACACAGGGTATATTATTCGTCGGACATTTTTGGCTGCACGGGCCGTTTATAGGCCGGCAGTTATTTTGGCGATACCCGGACCCAAACCTGGGACCTTTCGCATGCTAGGCGAGTTGAGTGCCTAACCGAATGGGCTCCTCTTCCCTCTGCTGCTTATGTATCGGTATTTTCTGAAAGCAAGTTTGAACATTGTAGCTTATAATAAAAAAGTTGATATTAAGAATTTTTTGAAACCGAAATTGTGAAGGAAATTCGGCAAATATGAGTGCCTCTGGAGCTAAGAGGTTATTGTAGTGTCAAGAAAATGTTTTTTAAAAATATGTAAATTTATGAAGGATGACGCAGTATTCATAAAACGTGATTCTGTCTTGAATGGAAGGCATTTGAAGAGTTTCTTATACTTTTTAAAGATTGGGCTTCTATAGTAAGAAAAAAATTATTTCCCCTTTAAAGAATCGAAAGTGTTGAATTACGCATAATTTTCTCAGAACTTCAATTTGAATGGACATCACGCAAAGATGCTACGTATGATAAGCTAATATAAACCATCCTCTGTGAGGTTTGGCTAATCATTGCATGCACATATTTAACACCATCTCTTCAGACTATATTAATTCAAATACAGGTGCAGGTGTTTTCTTAGCCACAATAATGAAGAACCCCACCCTCGAGTCAAGGTTAGACGTGGGTAAGATGGATTTTTTTAAATATTGTCTTGTAAGAAGCGTCTTCACATAATGAGGAAGATGTTCTTTCTAGAGTAAAGCTGCAATGTGTTCTCGTACGTTTTTAAATGTTTTTTTTTCTCTAATGGGGTTGCAACATCAAGCCTTTGCACACTTGGCATAATCCCCAAGAGCTGAGAGCCATTTTTTTGTGGCACCATCTAGGCGACTCTTACTGCCAATTTTGACGCGCAGATTACAATGAATTTGAGCTCTCTGTGATGTTAAAGTATGCCGAGATTTAATTTTGCAGGGAGAACCCAAGCCAAATGGGCCCTGCCGATCTTTTACATGCCACATAATCATATGACATGCATTCCCAAGATTTTCCCATACAGAAAATCTAACGACTCAGCCGGGGCTCGAACCCGCGATCTTGAGCTTACGACGCGAACACGTTTATAAATGTTCTTTAAAACAAATTCCTTATTGTAGAGTGTTCTTTAAACTATGAAAAAACAAAACAGTACAGCTAATATTAAATTAAACTAAAATTTGTATTTTTATAACAAGCATAAAAATTGTTGTTAGCAGGACAACTTCATGCACTAACTTGGCACAATTTCTGTGCCATAATGAAAAAAAAAAGTCATAGTTCAGATAACATCCTCTAGGCAGGGCTGGGAAGCCGAGTCGGTTAGGCACTCGCCTAGCATGCGAAAGGTCCCAGGTTCGGGTCCGGGCGTCGCCAAAATAACTGCGGACCTTATAAACGGCTAGTGCAGCCAAAAATATCCGACGAATAATAACCCGTGTAAGGGAGTGCTCGCGTTAAATATCCTTCAAACTCCTAACGCTGCTTGTGATGTCACCCTTAACAGTTGCGTGGGGTGCCTATTCAGGTGTCGGCTCGTCACTTGACTGTGGTTCTAAAATACGACGCCCGTCGCTCTAGTGCGACGATATCAAAAACCAAAACAAACCGTATGCTAATGCTAGGCAGTAGCAATTAGAAAAATGCTAAAAGGTAATTTTGTTACAAAGCTTTACTTTTAAACCTCAGTAGCATAAAGAATATTTTTATGTATTCTAAGCCATCCATACAATACTATGACAGCAACACAAACCTGTTATTTTTCAAAATGAATTTTCTAAAAATTTTAGTTGTTGTAAAATTTCAGTTTAGTTGTGAAAATAAATCCCTTTTTTGACAGTCTAGTGTATTTCTAAAACTATGTCCACTATATAATTAAATAAGAAGTAATATTGATATTGAATTATATTGGGTTACTAATAATAGTTTTAATAGTTTATTAATAATAGTTTTTTTTATAAAAATTTTCATTCGAGAAACTGAGTACATATTGGACTTAATATTGTACAAAGAAGTGTTTAATAATGTCAGAAAAGCATCTTTTGTTAAATTAGTTCGAGCATTTACCGGTGTTTTGGTTATACCGTCATGATAAGTTCATTTTCATTGGATGCCCTTCCTCCAAATAGCAAATTATAATCCAATGGTTTAACTTTTTTTGAAAACAAATAAATTATTATAAGACTCACTGAATAATACTCGTAATTTAGGTAAAATTATTTTCATTTTCGGCTTAAATCTTTAATGAAGTTCTAAAATGACTTAATTGTTTTGAAAGTAAAAAAAAATTGGAGAATAATTAGAAAATAAGTCTTTAAATAAAATTCATTCGGAAAATAAGTCTTTGAATAAAATTCATTCGACTAATTTTTTAAAAGACATGCTATTGTTGTGGTTGTCGTGTGCCTCCAGACCATAGTCTGGAAAGCAAGGGGGTTGCAGTAGCATCCGTTGGCACAAGGCTTAGAGTACCCATGAGAGGGTGGATGTCTGACTTCTACTCCGAGATGACGCCACCTCCTCAATTTAGGCATGTCTCTGGAGGGGAGGGGCAATTTTCTCCAGACGACCTACACCCATGACTTTCGGAGCAACAGATTTAACGAGCACGTTCTCCGCATGTACTCAGGACAACACAAATATCCATGCCTTACCCGGGATTCGAACCCGGGACCACTTGCTTGACATGCTGTTGTTGTTCCGCTAAATAAACAAGTGCAAAAAACATATGTATCGTAATTGTTTTTTTTTTAACATCCTGCCCATCTCATCATTAGAATGTTGTGGGCCTTGAAATTATTACAAGACCTAATGAGACGATGCTAATGCACAGAGGCTATTGGTTATTTTTTATACACATAAAAAGTATGGGGTTATAATTATATAGGTAGATTCATCTTACGGAAATGCCTGTTTTGTTGATGCCATTTTTTAGTCAGTATTCCTAGAATTATCGATTAGAGAATCCTGATTGGTATTTTTATTTATATTTTGTAGACTAGGGTATTATACATATTTTTTGTGTCATTATATTATTTCTCTTTTAAACTTAATATAGCTTGATTTCAGCCTTTGACTTTTTGCTTCTTAATGAAATATTCTGTTTGCGGTTTTCACTGCCCAGATTGAAATTAATAAAAGTTTTGTTAATTATCGGAATGATCAGATTTTACGAATAAAAAGTTGAATTATTTCGTGCAACTTTTTAGCAAATTAGCCCATACATTTTAAAATAAAGTCTGTGACATTCTAAGGCTACTAAAATGTATTAAGATTTTTTTTAAAAAAAATCTGCAAGTTGCTAAGGAATTCCACATTTTACGAGTTAAGATGGGTACAGATATGACTTTATTTTTCGCGATTAGCACTTGACCCCTAACTGACATAACTTTTTTTTAACTAATTTTCATGGTATATTATTTGTAAAAATATGTACATTTCAGGCAAAAAGAAATAAGCAGAATATGCAGTAGGTTTTGAGAAACTTAAAAAGTACCTAAGTTTTCCAGACTTGTGACTCCCCCAGAAAGTGTAATGACCATTTGAATGTGTAGAAATAGTCTTTGGCAATGAAATGTGTTGAAAAGTTGTACCCCTTTGACTTGTGGCTCTTAATTGGTAATATTTAACTGTCCGTGACAAATCCTTTATGGCAAGTTAAGTTCAATGCCAAGTAAACGGTCAATCGTTTATTTACTCATTAGGTTAATCCATCACCCAGTTTTACATTTGAATCCAATAGTGTCTCTATCGTTTCGACATTTAATTCTTTTGTCAAAAATTAATATTGAGTAGGTCAAATATCAGCCGACTAACTTAATTCTCCGGTAGGCTTTCTGCTTGGAATCATTTTGGATAGCATTCCATGTTTAAATAATTTAAATCATAGAGAAATATACACATGAAAAATTCTTTGAACTGGCCCTGATATGCTTACCATTTTCGTAGTAACAGTCTCCACAGAGGAACACTTGAAAAAGAGGCAAAGCATTGTCATAAACACCTATTAAATCTTTTGAGTCTGTGTAAATGTTATGTCTTTTAAAGAAATTCGGTGCAGTTAGGTTTTGTAGATGACAAATTGTTTTAACGTTGTTGTGTGTTGGTATAAAATGTTTTACGTGTACTTTAGAGAGAGGAATATAACGTATTTATTCTTCGAACTACAAAGAAATTTTGCAAGCGATGTGGTGTACGAATAATTATTGAATTTCCTAAAGAAAATAAATAGAAGCAGACAAATTTAACTTAGAATGTTTAGTGTAGAATTAAATACGGTTTTTGACGCTTTTTTCTCTATTGAGTACAATTGTAGCATGTAAGCGGTCTAAGTGACAGATTCTGTTACAAACCTACTTGTGTAAACTAATGTTACGGCCACGATGCAGCTTTAAACTGTTTTTAATCCGAAAGAACACACATTCATGGTTCGAAGTAATCTAAATTCAGTTTAAGGCTAAGCGAAAGTGAACCCATACCTACTCTACGTATAATTATGATTAGAATACAGAAGAAAACGATTTCTTGCTCATCGAAACGCTTCCTCAACTACAAAATGCTCATCTAGTCGTTATCAGAGCGTATCGAATAATAGATGGTGAGTGTAGGAAAGTGTGTACTTTCTTCATCTCATTCAAAAAGTGACCTGCTATTAGTCTATAAGATGTGAGCAATTGTGCAATAGGCTTCAATTAGTCAGTCTATGAACGGATCGCGCTGGACAAAAAAAATCCAACTAATATTAGTTATGTGTACATGAGACAGGATTCGTACGCCTCCTGAAATTCCTGAAAAACTCCTGAATTTCATTTTTATTTTTTAAAGGCCCTTATAATTCCTGAAATTTGTGTATCACGTTTTCTGATATTCCCCCCCCCCCCCCCCCAACTAAAATGACGTATCTCAACTTTTCTCACTATTTTATCTCACGTTCTCTCCATTCTCAGTCGTTTTTCTCCCGTACTTTATCAAGATGTCTACCGGTCGAAAAAGTCATGAAATTAGAGCAAAGGTCACGAAAATGTAAAAAATCGACAAAAAAGAAAGGCAATCCCCTCCAAAAAAGGGGCTTAAGGGGGTTCAATACCCTCGAATCGGTGAAAAAAATCAAAATTGGCTTAAAATACTATTACAACCTTTATTAATAATGTCTCCAAGTATCAAGACGATTGGAAAACTATTTTTGACACTAAAAGCCATTTTATGTCATGGCTTCGTAAGGAAATGGGTTAACAATAAAAACTTTAAACGCGTTTTTCTCAGAACTTGATTTTTTGAACTTCGATGTACCTTTTCTAAAAAACTATGCTATGTTTTCTCGCAAACTTTTTTATATATGATGTAATACATAGTATTGATTAATCTGAGGTTATGAATTTTAATAAAACTAAAGTGAAAAAAAATGGTATGGGGCAAAAAAGTGAGAAATTTCATGATTTTTTGGGTACGTTAAAACTTATTTTATTTACAAAAATCTAACAGTTATTCAAAAAAAACTTTTAACCTCAGATTAATATATAAGGTTCGTATAATACACACAGAAATTTTTAAGATGATCTGATCAGTAGTTATTGTGAAAAGGTACATTGAAATTGGCCAATTTAACATTACCGATATACAACATACTGAACCCCCTTAAAAAGGCTTTTACACCGAAGACTCGAATTTTCCCTCAACACTTACACTCCTTGTTTCCTCCATTCTCGTCGTATGTTAATACGTTAAATCACTTTAAGACTAATACCAATAATAAACAAACATATTCAAATTTATTTCGCGCTATACCTCCTAAATTTACATATCTGCGCTCCTGAAAAACTACTTAGAAACTCCTGAATTTCCCTTTAGATAGAGTACGAACCCTAATGAAAATGCTGTACAAGCCGAGTACCAGATCAGGTGTCAGCCTCCTCACTTGACCGTGGTTCTAAATAAGGGATTCGCTTCTTACAGCCCTTGTGTACCTCTAGTCTGACGTTATTTAGACCGATTACATGTACCGTTTAAGAAAGAAATGGAACTTTTTGGACATGAGTTAATTGGTTTTTTTCGTTTTAAATGCTGGTGAGCAGATGTGATATAGCCAGTTAAAAATCAAGTATTATTCGTCGTCAAAATATCAGTACCGAACAGAATGACACGGTTAATTATGGAAGTGAATTCTGTTGTCAGTCACTTTCTCCTGGATTTGCTGAATGATATAGTCCGACCACGCTAAGTTGGCAATCAAAATATTTACATTGTGGACGATTCCACTTTGAATTGAGGTTTTTAAGCAGAAGAAAAAAGGGTTGCCAGCTCAAGGCGTTTGGCGAGAAGAGGAGATTGTTGGTCTAGTTCAATCTATCACACTAGAGCTGCACATCAGTTATCGGCGATAGAGGATTGTTGTTGATTGCTAGTAGCGGTTAACGATTACACGTGAAAATACACGTGTGAAATACAGGGTGGTTATAAAATACCGCTCGCTATTCGGAGTGGTCTGTAGGTTGAATGAATAATCCGTATGCAACAAACTTTGATATACTTACTAATTAAGAAGAAAAGAATGAAATCATAAAAAACAAACTCGTCTCTTGACCAGGGTTCTAAATTACGAGGCGTAATTGGCTGTGTTGGCAGTAATTGGCTACGCCTTGTAATTTAGATCTTGGTCAAAAGCCAAGTTTCTTATTAATGATTACATTATTTTTCGAAAAAAAAAACCTCGTCTCTTGACCAGGGCTCTAAATTACGAGGCGTAATTAGCTATGTTGGTCGTAACTTGCCATAATTGACCATGCCTCGTAATTTAGAACCCTGGTCAAGCGCCGAGTTTATTTTTTTTATGATTATTCTTTTTTATGATTCCATTCTTTTTCCCCCTTCTTGATTAGTAACTCTATGTTTGAAGCATTTGGATTATTCATTCAATCTACAGACCACTCCGAATAGTGAGCGTTATTTTTACACCACCCTGTACAAGAGTGAACCCGATGCAAGTACGATCTACCACCCTTCAATTAATAATCTGTTTCTTAACCTTAAAGAAACTTGCGCCCAAAAGCAATGAATCGCCAAACATAGTAACTCTTGCCCAAAACCTTCCTTACCTTTTTTCGAAGTGGACTGGTCCACAATGTAAATATTTTGATTGCCAACTTAGCGTGGTCGGACTATACTTTCACTTTCTAATTTGTTGTCTTTTCTTAAGTAGAGCATTTAATTTCTTTAAAACTAATATTTAAAACTGTTAAAATTTTTCTTAAGGGGACGTGGTACACAAAAATTTAAATCCAGTATTTTTATTGCTAGCGTTCAAATTAAACTAATTTTACAAAGAACTAATATTCATTAAACATATAAAAAAAAGTAAGTACAAAAGTAAGTATATTCATGAGCTATAAAAAATTTAAATTAAAAAATAAACAGAAAACTTCAATTTTTTAAACTACCATATTATTTTCAATACACCTCTATCATTATAAAGGATTCCTTCTTTTTTGCAATATCCTTTTATCACAGAGTTCGAGCATGTTAATTATTTTCTGGGCGCCCTAAATTTTGGGTACCGCTTCCCTTAAACTTTTATTTTCTTTCTACCTCTAATTAGATAGCTTTTTTAGGATTTTGTTGCACCTTGGATTCGAGCAATTTTGTATTAAATCTATCGATAAGTTATTTTTTAGGAAAAATATTCTATATCATTGAAAAAGAAAATAAATGCATTTAAAGAATATGCAAGTACATTAAATTGTATAAAAAAAGCTAATAAAATTATAAAATGTATGAGGTAAGCATTGCTTGTTAGAGGAATAGTAAGATATGTGCTATACGTTAAAAGAATGTTTTTTGTTTAAAACAAATAATAATAAGATCAATCGTTAACAGAAAATTTTCCCATGTGGTCAGCAATAATTACTTTCATATATTATTTTAAAAAAATATGAAATATAAAAAATTATAACGCTATTATTATAAATGTTAGTCTTGCTAGTATTGGACTAACTTTCACTTAACATAAGTAAAAAAAAAATTCAAAAATATTTTTATAACACCAATTTGCAATAAATGAAAAATGTAATGCTGAGAAAAATAAATGTTTTGTTATGTAAATATTTCAAATTTTAGAGTGCAAGTTATCGATTTCAGAAATTAAACCACATGTTATTCCTTCAAAACAAGGGGGCTGGAGAGCCCAGTCTGTTAGGCATTCGCCAAGCATGCAGAAGGTTCCAGGTTCGGGTTGTGGCATCGCCAAAATTACTACCGACCTATAAACGGCCCGTGCAGCCAAAAACGTCCGACGAATAATGCCCCGTGTAGAATTAGTGCACGTTAAATACGCTCCATAGGCCCAACGCTGCGTACGATGTCGCCCTTTTAACTGTTGCGTTGGGTGCTTACTCAGGTGTCAGCTTGCCACTTGACTGTGGTTCTAAATGATGACTCCCGTCGCTAGTAGCCCTCGTGTAGCTCTAGCGCGACGATAAATCAAACCAACCTACCGTAAAAAAAAACTAAATTAATTTAAAGACGATTTTAAAGCTAAACCCATTTATTTTTGTTCCACAACCTTCGATAAAGCTAAATATAAATGATGACAATTTGTATACCCTAGGGACGGTAGTAATAGCTATTTAATTTCATTATTTAAATAATACATAATAGCAGCATTATATTACAACCTTTCAATTATACTACGCACAAACATTACATAATTTTTATTAAAAAATGACAGAATAATGACCAGAAGCCGTTAATTTCTTTCGTCCTTCGCTTACTATTCTTAGTGTTTGTTTTGATGTTCCTGCATAATTGGGCATCCAAGGTGTGGCAAGGACGCATCCCTTCAGATATTATATAAATGAAGAATTTCTGAGAATATTGAAGGACTCTCTACAGAGACACTCACAGAGAATATCATCATGAATAAAGCGGTGAGTTGATAATTTTATTTTAAACCTTAAAATGCTCTTGGGTTCTTTCGGCAAAATTAAAACTCCGCATTCTTTAACATCCACAGAGAGCTCAGATTCATAGTAATCTGCGAGCCAAAATTATAGTAGCGAGAGTCGCCTACTGTAGATGGTGCCACAAAAAAAAATGGCTCTCAGTTCTGGGGAATGTGCTTAGTCTGCAAAGGCATAACCGCCATTTTTGCAGCCTTATTTGAGAGACCTTAAAATGCAACATGTTTCACAGACTTACAGCAAGTACAATAGCGTTTTTAGTAATTAACTTTTTTTTAAGGCATCATCATTTTTTAGCTTTATGAGATATTAGCTTCAAACCAAGTTGCAGCATGTTTCACAGACTTAAGCAAGTAAAATCGCGTTTTTAGTAATTAAGTTTTTTTAAGGCATCATTATTTTTTTTTAGCTTTATGAGATATTAGCTTCAAACCAAGTTGCAACATGTTTCACAGACTTACAGCAAGTCAAATGGCGTTTTTAGTAATTAAGTTTTTTTTAAGGCATCGTCATTTTTTAGCTTTATGAGATATTAGCTTCAAACCAAGTTGTAACATGTTTCACAGTCCTACAGCAAGTAAAATGGCATTTTTAGTAATTAGTTTTTTTAAGGCATCATTATTTTTAGCTTAATGAGATATTAGCTTCAAACCAAATTATAGTAGATTCAATCTTTGACCCAACCATTACTTACAGATAGGATAGTAAGCGTGTGTGTCTAATTCGACTAACATGGTGAAACGGCAGTTGATCGAAATGTAATACTAAACTACTTTGTGCATAGATAACAATCTAGTACACACACATTACTGAAAATTATTTATTAAATGTTATTAAAACGATGCGTATAGTAAGTATCATATGGACTTAAATTTCCATTGATATTTTTCATTTACAAATTCTATTATAATGAGAGAAAAGAATAGAACTTCTTTTGCACAGAGAGGCCTTAACTACGAAAAATCTTTTTAGAAATTATTCGTAATATTCATGCAAGAATGATTAAACACTTTTCCTCACTTTCTTGATGTTAGAAAAGATAAAGTCAATTTGATCTTTTAGGTTTTTGAATATTTAACCTACATTTTAATAATATTTTTAAGACGTGTGTGTAAAAAAAGGGAAATTTTTTCGTTAGGCTTGATATTTTGAACTGAGATAGTACAGAGTGTGACAAAAGCTCTCAACCGATAGTAAAAAATATTTTATCACGAAGTGCGCTACTATTGAAACAGTAACGGATGAAACAAGAAGACCCACATAAACATAATTCCAATAGATATTTGCATGTACAATTAGTTATATGAATAATTATAATGATTTTAAATAATTGAAATGAATAATAAATGATCATAATTAATTATAATAGCTAATAAATAGACCGCCCCCTAAAAACACCTTAGTTTCATGGTTTTCATATCTGCCCCTGCTTTATGACTCCTCTAAAGCTGCCCATACACGGAGGGACTGGATCATTAAGCAGAATCCGCTAACTGTTGCCAAATATCACTCCTTTTCGTCAAAAAATTAACCGAAAGCATTTTCACTTGTCAGTGAATATGGTTTTGCGTAGCAAATTGATTTGCCAAACCAATCATGATATCGCTTTCAGATACGTCGAGAAAGATAGGCGATTTTTGGTGAAAGGTTCACATGTCCTGTTGTCCCTCCGTGTATGTCTAGCTTAAGTTAGGTTATCATTGAAACGTTTACGGCTGTCTATTTATACCCTCCAAGGAGCTTTAACACAGCCGAATTCTCCTCTTAACTTAGAACCCTATTCAAGTAACTATCAACTTTAACATGCAATGTTTTCTACAGGCTCTCTTGATCGTTCTCTTGGGCCTGGTCTGCTTGAGCAGAGGCCAAGTGCTGCTCTACGGACCTCAACACGGGGGCGTGAAGGACGTGGCCGGGAACTACTACGACTTCGAGACAGGACAGGTTGCCAGCTCCTCTGACGGCAAAGTCTACAACACCCATCGTCTGCTGCTGCCCCTTCCTTACGTGCATCACCCTCTGCTCATACACTAGAGGTAACTACTATAAACTGAATAGTTCATTATTAGCTCTTTGACTGCTAATGACCAACGATTTATACAGGGTGAGGCAAACAAAAGTGGCCCCGGTCTAGAGATAGGAATACGTTAAATGCTTGGCAAGAAAAACTCTTGAAGCCACCTGAAACCTGTTTTTGCATTGGTTGGATCGGATTAGCTTCACATTAGAGCTACTCATAGACTAGTGGCTTGGTCAGATCTTAGTTCGTATTGTATGAATTTGTCCCATAATGCAAATTTTGTGTCTTGCAATCAATTTAGAATGTTTTGTATTACCAAAAACAAAAAGAGGTTCGATTCTCTAGGATAAATAACGACCGAAACAATCAAATAATCACTAGTGGGAACTTTTCTTCTTGATCAGCTCTACAAACCTTGTTTTTATTTCATTTCAACTAGCTTCTAAAACCTTAGCTTAGTACGCCGGCAAATAAGTCGCCAAGCGTTTGTTTGGGCTTAATATTGAATCGATCAACAGCTTCAGTTAGCAAACCTGTTTTGTATTGGTTTTAGACTTGGCAACATTTCTGTCGTATTTTCATCTCTAGACCGGGGCCACTTTTGTTTGCCTCACCCTGTAATACATAATGGATGACTTGATCAGTGTTAAGAAAACAAGACCTATACCATATACCTGGAAAAACTATTTGGATTCTTCAATTTTGGCACCACGCTGCGTGCGATGTCGGATTAAAATGTTGCGTTGGGTGCCTACACTGTTACTGGCTCGTCACTTTACTGTGGTTCTAAATTACGATGCTCGTCACCATTTTGCCCTCCTGTAGCTCTAGTTCAAAGATAATTTAAACCAGCCCTAACCCAATTTGTCATCTTTTAACGATTCATCAACGAACGGTCACTACCATTATAATTTAGCGATAATGTTCTAAATGAGTTGATAAATGGCGTAATTTTTTACTACTGTGCATGCGCGTCCGCCATTTGCCTGGAGTCAACTGGTCGCACAAATTGAGATTCGTAGCTTAACTGGAGAGATATTTCCAGTTATATTTACTTCTGTTGACTCAGTGAAGTCAGCATTCCGTATTTGGTGAAATTTCCGCCTGTTTATTAATGATTTCTTTTAAGATATTTAACAAAGAAATCATACTAATATGTTAAGCTACGATAAAGCAATGTGTTCAATATCAGTAATTCTTTTTATATTGAATGTGAACTATGTGCTGGAAAATAACTATTTCGTAAGAAAACACTCGCATTATTGGTAAGACTTGAAATTTAAAGATAAAAACCCATATTCCCAATTTTTCATCATATTGTGTTTCTATAATCATGGATTCATTTTTAATTTCAGGTGGATATCTGCCAAGAAGAACTAGTAAGGGAAAATAGTCATACAAAAAACCTTGTAAGCTGTTATACATATTAGTACATCAGAAAAGCACATTTTCGAATCCATTGGTGATAAATATATGTAATAAAAAATGTTTCAAAGCTAAGTGCATCATGTTTTGTATTAGCAATAAAATAAGAATATTACAAGTGAAAAGCTTTCAATGTTTCTTTTAAAATATCGTAACATTTGAATTAGGAACTGATGGGAGTTCTGGCTCAGAGAATTCTGTCGATAAGCATAAGATAAAATTTACATAATAGACAAGTGGCCGTTGTTAAAGGTACACCTGTGCAACGCCGGATTTATAAAGCTAGTTTCTCATTGATTTTTAAAAACTAACTAAAGCATTGAATTTCTAAATATGGCTAATAAGAAGTAATTAATGAGGAATAAATGCTTTCGAAGGTTGAATCCGTTGCACTTTAAAATTCTGGAATTGCGCGTTGCATGGAATTTCAATAATATTCAAAGCAGAAGATTTTCCTTTTAATTGATCAATAATTATGGAATGCTCGTATGTTTTCCCCTTGCTGGCAAGGCTATTAAATGCATGTAAAAACACCCAAAATACAAATATGTTTAATCCTAAACTTTATCTGAAATCAAAACACATCAAAAACCACGACGCAGGAAATATTAGTACAAGAATTCGCTTATCTGTACTTGTCAGTCATCAAAAATTAGTTTTTGTCAAATAGGTTGATATTGAAACATTAAATGTCATAAATGACCTCGCTTAATTAGGATGCAATTCACAAAATGTTTCGTATTGACATAAAAACTTCCATGGCCATTCTTTATTTAATCAATTTTCCTGTAACATGTATTTTTGAATTTATGTTTTGGTGTTGCTCTCTTAATTTCATCGCAGGCCGGGCTCAATTGATTAAGGCGTTCGCCTTGCATTCGGAAGGTCACTGGTTCGAGTCCTGGTATAGCCTAAAGGATTAACTGCAGACCTATGAACGGCCCGTGCAGCCAAAAAAAGTTCGACAAATAATACCCCGTGTAGAGGGAGTGCACGTTAACATATACTCCAAACTCCCAACCCTGCGTACGATGTCGTTGGTGCCTACTCAGGTGTCGGCTCGTCACTTGACTGTGGTTCTAAAATATAATGCCCATCTCCAATAGCCCTCGTGTAGCTCTAGTGCGACGATAATTCAAGCTAACCTAACCATCACAAGCACTTTTAGAAGTATCAGTATGAAAAACGTCGTAATGGATCTACACGAAGGGCTAAGGTTTAGTTTGAATTATCGTCGATCTAGAATAGCTACACGAAGGCCATTGGTGCAGAGCACCGTATTTTCGAACCTTGGTCAAGTGATGAAATCGACACCACAGTTGGCACCCTCGCACTATTGTATCTACATAACATGCGGTAAAAGGATTTTGGATAACACGGAATTAATGTGAACCAGCTCCACATGCATTTTTTATTGTTGGATGTTTATAGTCTTGTACGATGAGCTCATAGGGTGGATGGAGTGAATACAAAACCTGCAATGGTAACCTGATGGTTTGAATTCTTTAACCACAGGGTGAAAGTAGCCCTCATTTTTACTATACATGCAGTTTACACTCTTAAAACGAACGAGCGATTTTAACTCAGTCTGATTAATTTTCACTCCTCCAGTCTCGAAAATGCACTTCTCCTTTTGGAGTGGATCCTTTGTGTGTTAAACCTCCGACAGGATCACTCCAAACGAGTGATTCTAACTCAGTCTGAGTTAATATTCATTCCTTTCCAGTGTCGAAAATGCACTTCTCCAACTGGAGTGGATTTCACTCTTTTGTTTTAAGAGTGTACATAAATAATACTCCTTAAAAATTTCTTCTGTATTTTGATATTGCTATGTCCGCACTACGACAATAAAAACTGACAAGAAATGCGCGCGCATGGAAATGCATATTCAATTTGTACATGTACACTGTACAGGCATGCGAGCGCACTTACCTCGAATGTTACAAATTGTATATGCATTTCCATGCCCGCGCATTTCTTGTCAGTTTTTATTGTCGTAGTGTGGACATAGCATATGAAATACTTTGTTCCTTTTAAAGTGTGAAAAACATCACAAATTTATTCTTCAAAATACAAATACATTTATCAAACGATAATAGCTGCTGAATTTTCAATGAAAATGATTTAATTTTGACATCTAAAGTTTAACTTAGGACCAAATGCTGTGTTTGGCGCGTTTTTAGACCCATGGAATTTTGTGTAGAAGCAGTTCTAAGTGACAGTTTCTGTTACAAACCCACCAGTTACCATTAAAAACATAGAGTAGAAGCTAAAAGATAAATTATCGCCCTACTTAACTAGAGTTTCAAAATGAATAGAGATATGATTTTAAATAATTCCATCGACCAATACATTTAATTTATTCTCTTCAATATGGCATTAATTACTTTCAAATAAGGGAATATTTCAATCGTAACTGGTGTTTCCTTGTAGGTGAATAAAAATTAAAATGTTTTAATTAATTCATTTTCGGATTCGCACGTTTCCCACGCTGAATATTAATGAATTCACACGAATGTAGATGAGTCATCGGAGTTACCTCATTATGTGTTATGGGGTAACCTTATTGTTCTCATGAACTTGTTTTCTTATAACAGCAACAATGATAATAACAATGGTATGGTATGGTATGATACATATATATATTCCAGCTTGAGTGCTTGTTCAGAGAACCGCTTATAAGCTTTCGTCAAGTGGGACAGACACAGAAAGAATTTTTACAGTCACAAAGAAATGAATAACACACAGACAAATAACAACATTTATTGACTATCACAAACATCCATGCCTGACCGGGATTCGAACTTGACCCCAGCAGCTCCAAAGGCTTGAGTCCTAACGATTGTGCCACCGGGTTGGCATTAATAACAATGTATTGTTATTTGCGCTGTTATTATTATTGTTTTTACACTCATGTCCAAAATTGTTTTTGAAATATTAAATTTGGCCAGATTTATATTATTTTTAAAAATTATGTATTTAAAAAAAAAACACTTATTGGAAACTGCTGTAGCTTTTTGTGAAGACTTGCAACATATTTGAACATGCAAGATGTTTGCAATTTGACAAATGGGATGAGTCAGTGTAAAATAAATACCAATTAAATAATTATTAAATTATAATAAATAAAGAATTAAAGCTAATAGAGCATTAACAATATATCATAGAAGGACTTACAACCTGACTTTTACATATATGATGTTTTTTAGAATACATATGCTTAGCGAAGTTGATTCCTATGGCATCATAGCACCGCTAATCTCTGCAGGAATAATATATTTGAGTGAACTTCAAAGTTCTTTTGAGATAAATTGTGCGATTGGAGTACATGTTAATCAATTTTTTATTAAAAAAATTGTTATTTTATATATTATATCTATAGTAATTCTGTTCTTCTTCTATTTTATAATATTTAACAGTATGACAGTTGTTACTTAACTTCGTAATATTTAACAGTTAGTATTTTTGTGGCGAAAAAAAATATTCTGTGAATTTTAAATATGAGAGGGTTATTTTTTTACAAATTATTGACCTTGTGTTGTTAATATTACAAGTTAAACTTACATATAATTTCCTAAATATAAAACTTAATATAATTTCCTAAACCTTGCTGTGCACTATGACACTAAACTGTCCAATTTAAAGAAAAGAAAAGGCAGTTTATGTTTGATTAATTATTCGATCTTTCTCGATCGCGTTCGATTTCACTTTCTCTCCTGACACGACGTTCGAATGAAATTAATAAGCAAACGATTTGAAGAAAAAAGGGGGGTGTCGGCCACTCTCTCCAGGCCATGGTTCACGTAACACACCCATGCCCCACATTCGAAACCTTATAAAAGCTTATGCCTAAGTCGGTCACGGGTTTTGTAAAAGTGAACGACTCCTCCAGTCAAACATGATCAGAATATTGGTAAGAGGAATATTGTTCATATTGGTGTCTCTCGTTTTATTTTCATGATATAGTAGACTCTCTTTTTTAAGTGGACTCTGTTTAACCCTCTAATGCATACTGTTGCCGTTTGGCAACAAGTAACATAATCCACTTTATTTAATTAAAGTAGAGCTCCCTATCTACAAATTTGTGTTTTTTTTATCTATTGCATTCCATGGTTGAAGTTTTAGTTACTAATAATCCTCATACAGAGATGACAGTAGTAAAATGTATTCAAAATTAAAGAGTGAGGTTATTAACTGTTGCGAAATTACGTTTGTGGCAGTATTCAAAGTATAATATATATTAGTACTATAAATACAAATAAATTGTTTTGAAACATTAGTTATAGTTAAAGAGGATTATTTTGAAGTATATTTAGTAGTTTTCTAGTCACTATTATCAAAATTGGAGTTTTGTAGCTGGTTTTTGTCATATGGAAAAAATTAAAAAATTTGAAATTATTTTTAAAAAATTTAAAATTGAAATTATTTAAATTCTAATGCAGTTAATTTTTTTTCAATATTTTCCCCACAATATGTGATTATTAAAGAAACATATAAATTTTTTGGGATAAAAATAAAAATTCATGTATTTGAGGGTTAATCGTATCTCCGCTTTTAACGGTAGAATTTTTTATCCTTAAAATGTAAAAAAAATTATTAAATGTGACTTGCTTCGGAATTGATCCCCCCACTGATAATACAAAATAATGGTGAAATTAGGGGGCAAGTTTTCAATTGTCTGGTCTTCAACGAAAAGTAATTATTTTTTTTAATGGGATGCAACTTTTCATGATTGAATACATTTAATAAAGTAGCGTATTACATTAATTGTGTATTTATTTATAAGGCCAATATTATAGAAGATTTTTTTTAGTTAATTCTTATAATAAAATCTCTATATCTTCACAGATATAGATATTTTAAAATATACATAAACATGTTTACAGTAATATCTGTTTATTAAAAAATATTTCTGATTTTTTTTAATGATCCTTTGACAGTTTATAAAATACTAGAAATACGCATATTAAATTGCATTTTACTAAAATTGTGCAATTTTTCTCCTTTTGAATTCTCCTTTTCAATTTTCTAGACTTCAACAAAAAATAATGGATTTTTTAATGGGATGCAACTTTTAATGATTGAATACATGGAATAAAACAGCGTATTACTTTAATTGTGTATTTATTTATAAGGCCAATATCATCAATAAATAAGTGTGCAATTAAATGTACTTTCAAACCTTAATTAAATTCACACTTTATTTTATCCAGATTTTCGCTTAACCGGCATGCCCTCAAACCCTATGAAGCCGATTAAGATTAAGAGAGTGTCTACTGTATTTGCGTGTATAAAGAATCTTAATCTAATCAACCCTATAATTAAGCGCAGATTATATGTACATTCACCTGTATATCTGAGTTACAACTACACTATTTTTAGCCCTTTAATGCATGATTTTTTTTCACCCCGAAAAAATATCTTTGCATCTTCAATACTCATACGTTATGGGAAATAAAACTAACTAAATATATTTTAAAATAACCCTCTTGAACCATAATTTTTTTCAATACAATTTATTTGTATTTAGTACTAATATTATTATACTTGTGTGCTTGTTCAGGTCACGTTAGGTTTGAATTATCGTTACACTAGAGCTACACGAGGGCTATTGGCGACGGGCGTCGTATTTTAGAACCACAGTCAGGTGACGAGCCAACACCTGAATAGGCACCCAACGCAACCATTAATGTGCTTGTTCAGAGGAACGCTTATAAGCTTTCGTAAAGTGGGACAGACACAGAAAGAATTTTTACAGTCACAAAGAAATGAATAACACCGGAGCTGCCATACGGAGCTGCCATCAGCAGCCATGGCTCCATACGGAGCCCGAATAGAGTGGCAAAAGCGCTAGTTCACTTACAATTTTGATACTGAGAAAGGAACTCAGGTGTCGGCTCGTCTCTTGACTGTAGTTCTGAATTATGATGCCCGTCAACAATAGCCCTCGTGTAGCTCTAGTGCGACGATGTTCTAAACTACCCACCTACTATACTGAGAAAGGAAGTATATACTCAGGGCAAAGGCGGGGCAGCGCGTGGACTGCTAGCGTTATGGCCTGCGATCCAAACCACTCGGCCATCAGGCCCCACGTGCCACCCACCCTATACTGTCTCGGTGTTGGTCTATGGTGCAGTTGGTAGGTTCAGTCTCTACCTTAGTATCGAATTCTTTGTGGGAGATCCTTCTATCCCCTTTCCCCCTAAGGTTGCGTTGGTTGCAGCACTTCAGGTACTGACCTCAGAAATTCTTAATTACGAGGACCGTCAACAAAAGCAATCGTGTGTCTCAGTACATCGTAAGACCACTTACCCAAATTATTCCAAGAGAATCAAATCGTAATAATTTCCCTTATCCCCCCAGAGCCTCCTCGTGCTAGTCGCCCTGGCTTCATGTCAGGACCACCACCACCTCAAGATGGCCGAGAAGCTGGCCATCCCCCACCACATCCGACACGCCTACGACTACCCCTACATCAACCTGCAGCGCCCTTCAGCCCCCGCAGCCCCAGCTCAGCCCCAGAGGCCACTTCGGGGCTTCAGCCAGCCAGACCCAACACAGTTCTCCAGGCCCGAAGTGTCTGAGTTCGTGAGGCAGCCTGCAGCCCCTTCGTCTTTTGCAAGGCAGCAAGGAAGTCAGCCGGCGAGACAGACGAGGTTCTTCAACCTGTACACGCCGGGAAGCGGACCGAATTTCAGTCTGGAGAGGAGACAGTCTTCGTAAGGAATTGAGGTGAGTGGGTGTTTTTGTGACAGACACCTACTGAATAAATCGTATAAAATCAAAAATAAAATAAGTAAACTAGGTATGTGAAACACTACACAGCTTTCAATTGCTATTCAATAAATTTAATTACCCTTAAAACTAAAAAAAAGCTATATGACAGGCCAGCATTTGCACCCGCATGATTTTCTCGAAAACTATAATATTATGACTTCCGACAGGTAAGAAATCCGTCCTGTATCTCCATTAGTTTTTCAGAAATACCTTTAAAAATAAACTAGTTCTTGTTTGGTGCTGTAAGTGGAGGTAGTTCAATTCTCTGGCAACAAAACAAAAGAGAAACAGAACCAGCCACATCTAATAAGGAAGTTATCGTTTCACTTAATTATGTTTCTTTACTAAACTTTTAACGCGTTGCATTTTAATTGTTTGCAAAGCTGTCGTAGGTCTCATCCCTCCCACGTTTCTATAGAAGCTAATATCCGATTTTCTCGAAAACCAGATACCCTTGCCCTTCGACAGGGTCGGATTAAATAGTGTAGGGGCCTGTAGGCAGTTGATTTTAAGTGGGCTCGATTGGCCAAAAATGAGAAAAAAAAACCATAATTTACTTTGATTTAAGTCAAATGTGGAATTTACCTAAACTGCAAGAAGAAAGGGGAATGTTTGAAGATTTACCTTTATAAATTAAACTTTTTTTAAGACTTTGATAAAAAAAATATGCTCAAAAAATAAACTGGGAAGTTTAAATATTTAAAAAGTTGGTTGTGAAAGGAGCCCCTTGAAAGCTGCGGGGCCCTTGAAATGGACGGGGCCTGTAGGCGAGTGCCTCCTTTGCTTAATGAGTAATCCGGCTATGCCCTTCGACAAGTACTTGGAACTCGTATTCCACATTTTAAGTACGTAGCTCTTTTAGCTCAAGCTGTAGAGTGGTACTAGACAGACAAATCAATGTTCAAAAACCACTTTTTCAGAATTAGCACTCGCCAAAATGTGTAGAAACACAAAATCTTTAATTCGATTAGGTGCAATATCAGAGTTGAATACATTTTTAAAAGTGGTTTCTTTATTTACTCTATTGGTCAATAACCTAAGTATACCTAATATCAATATTTTAGTCCATGAAATTTTTTTTACATACTACTAAATTAACCCAGTGAAAATATTAATTAATAAACATTTTTGTTTAATATTTAATTTTCAAACTACTAACAACTCATTTAAAAAAATGTTTCACATACGTTTTTTGTGCATTTTATGAACTAACTCATGATAAACGAAGAAAATTCTTTTTGAAATGTATTGATATATTTATAAGTATATTCATTATGTCGTTATTTCTTTTAGGAAAACATGCAAACTCCAACATCTGTAATTTTGCATCAGTAATTTCCATTCCTTTTCAACCGTGTGGACTTTTCCAGATGCTGAAAACGTTTAATTTATTTTGTTGAAACTAGAAAACTTTGAGTTCATGTACTTAGTAACAAAAAAGAACATTGTATTTATGTGCATTCGAACAACGTGAAAAGTATCAACTTTTCTTTGTCAAGAGCTTAATAAAAGAAGTATTTTTATTTATAAAATAGGAGTGTTTTTATTTGTGAATAATGAATCCAATTAATTGTCGTAAGACACAGTTTAGTTTTCTGGGACATTTAATGTCTTATTACTTCCCTAAAAACAACTTCCTGTGTCAATAGCCTACTGTCGAATTGCAATACCCCACTGATCTAAATGGGAAGAGTTTCCTGTTATGCAGTGCTTTTCAACGAAAGAATGTAATTAAAACTGCTATTGTGCTGCCATCTAGCAATTTTTTCTCGCACTATAAGCATACCCTACTGATATAGGGGGCTGGGGAGCCCAGTCGGTTAGACATTCGTCTAGCATGCTGAAGGTCCTAGGTTCGGGCCTCGTCAAAATACTGCCGACCTATAAACGGCCCGTGCAGCCGAAAATGTCAGACGAATAATACCCCGTGTAGGGGAGGGAGTGGACGTTAAATATGCTCCTAACTCCCAATGCTGCGTACGATGTCGCACATAACTGTTGCGTTGGGTGCCTACTCAGGTGCCGGCTCGTCACTTGACTGTGGTTCTAACATACGAAGCCCGTCGCCAATAGCCCTAGTGTAGCTCTAGTGTGACGATAATTCAAACCTAACCTAACCAATAAAAATGCTATAGAGACTACTATAGACGAGCGAGTGCTTCATTTTATGATATAATTGACACTAGTAAGCATAAAGGGAATAGTAGTTTCCTGTTATGCTTTTCAATAAAAGATAAAATTGAAACTATAGTCGTGCTGCCATCTAGCGATTTTTTTCTCTCACTATAAGCATACCCTACTGATTTAAGGTAAAGTCAGTGATCCAATATAGGGTAAGGTGGGGTAAGTGGGCCATTGGGGCAAGTGGGCTACCCCCCCTGGCATTTCCCGAATTATGGACGTAAAAAAAATCTGTTACAATATTTTTACGCATTTACCCCAATAGATGCAGGAAACATTATGGCATCATTTTCATTCAAGTATGTAACAAGTTACAATCCTTTTTGTGAATTTTTTTAAAATTGCATCTTTTCGTAATTCACGCCATCATACTATTTTTTTATTTATTTCCAAACGGTTCATGATACAAAACAAAATGTTATATATTTTGAAAGTGTATAAAACACAGTATCTTTTTGTAGTGTCATGTACTTGTGATGTTGATATGGTTAAAAGAAAATTGGGGTGGCCCAGTTGCCCCGCGTTTGGGGTAAGTGGGCCACCACATTGGCGGGGTAAGTGGGCCATGGGTGGCCCGCTTGCCCCAACTCTTTAATATACTTAAAAAAAGTCATATTTACTGATTCATAGGGTTAGCCATATTCGCTATTCATAGTTCTATTCATTGACATAGGCCAGTTAAAAATCTGTAGCCCTAACATTTTTTTAACACTACATGCAAAAATGACAAGATGAAAATTAACGTATTTTTTCTTGTAGTAAGCTTGCATGCCAGAAAAAGTTGCTTTGGGGGAACTGTTAAAGATACATCATTACTTTTTTTTTCCAAACACTCAAAATATCATGTAGATTATCCCACTTACCCCACCATATCTCTAATATTTATGTGTAAAAATATATATTAGGGGGGTGGCCCACTTACCCCACCTTGTGAGGCAAGTGGGCCACTCGGATGACCAAAAAGAAAAACGCATTTTTTAAATTTATTATTTGCCAATTTGTTTTAAGATTGCCATGGGTACAGTAATAACATACGAGAGAATGGACCACAAAAAAAATAAGTTGTTTGGCCGATTATATCCAGTGGTATGAGGGTCTAAAGTCGAATTATGCCAAAAAGGTGGCCCACTTACCCCACCTTACCCTATAATTTTTCATACTTAATTTTTATAGTAGATTATTTCTTTTTCTCATCAAATATCAATAATATTTTAAATTACATAATACATAAACCTGTTTATAGTCATATCTGTTTATTAAAAATATATTTATGCTTTTTTATGATCCTTTAACAGTTTATAAAATACTAGAAATAACTTAAATTGCATTTAACTAGAATTATACACTATAATTGTGCATTTTTTTCTCCTTTTGAAACTGCATCAAATTTGCAGAAAATGTAAAAAAATTAACTTAGGGTCAATAAATCTAGTTTTACAGATCATACGCAATAGTATTTGTTTTTATTTCTTTGGCTGGTTAGGTTGGTTTGAATCATCGTTGCACTAGAGCTACGCATAAGCAATTGGTTGTATAGGTTAGGTTTAAATTATTATCGTATTAGTTATATTAGGGCTATTCGCGAAGGGCATCGCAATTTAGATAAACAGTAGTCAAGCGAACAAGCGGATTTTATGAATCCGAGAGTTGGGTATAGAAAAATGAAACATATTATCAGCACCACTAAATTTTCGATAAGTGTTTCAAAAACCAATACTAAAGTCAAGGAAAAGTTTAAAAATCGAGATATGTGGAAATTATTAAAAATTTCAAATTATTTAGTAAAATACTAATAAACGTGTTGTGTGCTACAGGGTGTTCCATAATTGACCGGAATAGTATAGGACGCAATTCCTAAATATTTACCCGGCCCCCGCCAATGAAAAACGGCTAACTAATTGGCCGCCCTTTCGGTCGTGCATGAAATCTTGCACTGGAGCTACACAAGAATGTAGTACTTTTAGTTTGGTTTGTTTGAATTTACATCTGATAAAAATTACAGGTTCAACTAGTTTTCAAAAAAAAAAATTAGGATGCTGTTCATTTTGATAGGTTGTTGCATTATTGTTAAAAAAAACTTGATGTTGACCATCAGTTTAAACATAACAATTATTGTATTTTTCATATTTATGCTGGGTAGGTATGTACATATATATTCCGGCTTGTGTGCATGATCAGAGACCCGCTTATTGGTTGGTTGGTTGGTGGACATATATTTTCAGGCTTGTGTGCTTGGTCGCAAGGACCCGCTTATAAACCATCGTCAAGTAGGACAGCACAAGACACACACAAACACTTATGACAGATGTTGCCATCTGTCGCCACCTCCGCAATTTAGACATGTCCCTGAAGGGTAGGGAAATTTTCTCCATTGACCTGTACCCATGGTGAACTGCGCAATGACCGCCCACAGGACTTTCGGACCCAACAGATTTTACGAGCACGTACTCCGCATATACTCGACAAACACAAACATCCATGCCTGAACAGGATTCGAACCCGGACCCAGCAGCTCCAGAGGCACCCGCTTATAAGATTTCGTCAAGTAAGACAACCACAGAAGGACTTATTACTGACAGAGAAAGGAAGTACACCCAGGGCGAAGGCGGGAATCGCACCCGTTACAGCGCGCAGACTGCTAGCGTAATTGTCTGCGATCCAAACCATTACAACATCCGGGCACCTGCTTATTTATATTAATAAAAGGAAAAAAATAGTAAACAGCACAAAGAAGGAGGGTTTGTATGGCTTAACGGTGCATGTATGTGTAGTGGTTCTGCTATTGTTTTTTATGGGTCGATCCTAAAAAAGAATCGACCCTTCAAAAATTTGTTCATGTGTTTGCAAATAAAGTTGAAAACAAACGAAAATATAGGGTGGGTGAAATTATGTGTTTACTCATACTACGATATTTTCTACATATCCGCCATTAGCAGCAATAACGTGACGCAGTCTTATAGCAAAATTACCGGCCGCCTGTTTGAAAATTTCTGGTGGGATGGCGTCACATGCAGCAGAGATGTATTGCTTTAGTTCCTCAATTGTTTCGGGATTGCGACGGTACACTTGATCTTTTAAATATCCCCACAGAAAGAAATCACAGGGGGTCAAGTCTGGTGAAAGAGGAGGCCAATCCATACCACTTCCTGTATGTGTGGGATAGTCCAATGCAATCACACGGTTATTGAAATGTTCGCTCAAGAAATTAAACACGTCGGCCGTGCGATGGGGTCGGGCACCGTCTTGCATGAACCACGAAGTGCTTTCAGCGTCATCTAAGGCATTTTGAATCGCCACAAATTCACGAAGAATCTCTAGGTAGCGGAGGGCAGTAATAGTTCCGGTTCTGAAAAAGGGGCCAATGAGTCCTTTGGACGAAATGGCGGCCCAAACCATTACTTTTGGTGGATGCAGAGATGATGGAACTGCAACATGGGGGTTTTCTGTTCCCCATATGCGCCAGTTCTGTTTATTAACGTAGCCATCCAGCTGAAAGTAGGCTTCATCCGAAAACCAAATGTTGTCTACATTTATATCACCAACATCAATCATTTGCACCATATCGTTAGCGAATGTCTCCCGTGAATTAATTGAAGCAGCGGTGAGAGGTTGCCGAGTTTGAATTCTGTATGGAAACATGTGCAAGCCCTGCCGCATGAGACGATACGTCGACGTTGGCTTGATTTGAACCGTAGTTGCAACACGGCGGACGGATACACAAGGCTGCTTTCGTATTACTGTTTCCACCAGCTGAGCATTAGCAGTGGTTGTTTGCGAAAATCTTCTCCCGACAAATCCAGCTCTCTCATCATTCACGTTCCCAGTTCGTTGAAATTTTTCAAACAGCATCCTTATTGTGTCGAATTTTGGTCCTTTGGTAACATTAAACTTCTTTTTGAAACTCCGTTTTGTTGCATTAACATTGTGTTCTAGGCGGTGAAATTCCAACACCAAAAAAATCCTCTCCTCTAAAGAATAAACCATATCTTCACAGCAAGCTGGAGATTAATGAAAAGCACACGCTTTCAGCAGAAAGGCGATTTAAATATTCCCCAACTCCTCGCGACACTTTTCCCATCAGCCAATCAGGTGAATCTGGTGACTGTTCGCTACACTGACGTCATGGTTCTGTTTTGTTGAAGCCAAATGTTCATGTCATATTGAGCCAAGTTGCCAAGCTGTAGTTTATTTATTTTACAAGCACGACATTTTGATTTTCAATCAGAAGTATAATTAGTATTTGACAAAAAGTGGAAATAGAAATATTTTTTTGACATTTGTTCTTATTTTTTCGATAAAAAATGTGGAA
The DNA here is from genome assembly GCA_023701765.1 of Hylyphantes graminicola. Classification (NCBI taxonomy): domain Eukaryota; kingdom Metazoa; phylum Arthropoda; class Arachnida; order Araneae; family Linyphiidae; genus Hylyphantes; species Hylyphantes graminicola. The sequence goes on from CM043116.1 coordinate 36,743,618, forward strand.
AAGTCGTTTTTTTACAAAAAATTGTTACTTAGAGCCCATTTTCCACACAAGATTTATTTATATATCTTAGACAAAAATCATTTAGCACAGCTTTTAGTTCAATTTTAAGTGTTATAAATAAGCAATTTTTATGGATTTTCTTTCTTAAATTCAATTTATATACATAAAAGGCAAAGTCCTAACTCACTGATTGACTCACTCAACGCCTAGCCAAAATTACTGAAGGTACAGCTACCAAATTTTATTAAAATATTCTTTTTATGTCGTAGGTGTCACTTGAATAGCGATTATAATTTACCGATGGAGTACTGGCCAGTGGGGAAGGGATCAATTGGTATAAAATAATTGTTTACATAAAAAAAATATCCGTTATTAAGGGTACACCCGTGCAACGCCGGGTTTATAAAGCTAGTACTTTTATATATCATTTGCAATAAGTAAAGTAGATGGGTAAAATTGCCTCTTTTGTTCTAAATGTGAAAGCTAAACTTTATATCACCCTTTAATTTAATTTTGAAAAAAAAATTGGGTAGTACCCTTTACAGCGCGCGGACTGCTAGCGATATGGCCTGCGATCCAAACCCCTCGGCCATCGATCCCCACATGACACCCTAAATTGTCTCCGTGTTGGTAGATGGTGCGATTGGTAGGTTCAGTCTCTACCCTACTATGGAACTAATTGGTCCCAACACATGCACATTTCGACAAACTGTACACTTCTATCGCAAAACGTTTAGCTCCTTCCAATTTTCAAACATCCAGCTCGAATTTGAAACACACCAAATTATTTAAATCGAAATCCAAACACAAAAATTCCATTTTCGTAGTTATTAATCATTTTTAGCTGTTTTAGGAACTGTGATGTAACAGAATCTGCAAATTGTAAAATTACTAGGCAATATGTCGATTCAACCAAACCGAACTCAAAACAAATGCATCCCTTCGTCAACACATTCTCGTGCTGCCCTAGTTCAAGTATGCAACCACGACCAAAACCCGTGATCAATTGGCTTTTTACTATTTTTCGGAGGGGCCGGCTCAATATTTCGGAATTGCATCAATTCCTATTCCGGTCAATTATGAAACACCCTGTATTAAAAGAATCTATAATAATAAAAATGAAGTTTTGTATGTGTGTATGCCATTCAGCAGATGAAATTAAAATAAACTTTTTCAAAAATAGTTAAAATGTAAAAAAGAAAATACTTTATTCTTAAAATCTTACAAAGATATTATAATTTTCATTTTAAAGATTTAGTTACTATCATTTTAAGTAGTAAACTTTATAATTTTATATCATTCTTTAATCTGTATCAATGCAATATTTTATTTTTAACTCGATATTTTAATAAATAATTATCATGGACGTCTATATAAACAGGAAGGTTTCATCCAACGACAGCGGATCTCAAAAAGCGCTACCATTTTTTGTAATTCCTAACGTTGTTGTTGGTTTTTATAAACTTGATCGCCAAGGTCACATAAGCTAAACATTTTATATTTTTATCATTTACGATTAAGCTATAAATTGATATTTAATTAATTTTTATTTGAAGAATCATTGCCGGCAATTTTACGCCAACCCTGACAAATTGGTATTATAGCAACCAAGATTGATCGCCAAGGTCATAAGCTAAACATTTTATATTTTCATCATTTACGATTAAGCTATAAATTGATTTTTAATTTATTTTTATTTGAAGAATCGTTGCCGGCAATTTTACGCCAACCCTGACAAATTGGTATTATAGCAACCTTTGGCGAAAATTGCCAATTGCATTGGCAATTTCTAAAGGTTGATCTATTTAAATCTTAAATGCATATAATTTATTCTGAAGTTTGCTAATACTAATCTTTTAATAATTATATTCCAAATGATTTTAAATAATTATAAGGATTTTAAATAAAACTCTTTAGAAAACAATTGAAATTGGAAATGTTTAATTTGTTCATTGCTTTCAGAAACTAAATTAATAATTTCAAAAAATTATTGATATCATTCACGTGACGTAATCCTACCGGTCTCCATTCTATTATTTTATTGTGAATATAGGATTTTAATTATGAATTTTTCAAAAGCATAGTTAAGCTTATACTGAACTATGATTTTTTTAAGGCCACCGCATTGGAGATGCATATTTTTGTTTTATGTCTTTCTTTTTTCGCCAAATACTTTGATAAACTCGCCAAGTTATTACAAAAACGATCCAAATGACCTTTTTTCTTTATTAGCTGGTTGGTTGTGCGCAGAGACATAACATAGAGTGGACTGCGCATTAATAGTAAAGCAGCTTAGGGATGGAAAACCAAAACCGGTTTTCAAAAAACCGGTGGTCCCGGTTTTGACTGAAAACCGGTTTTTTTGTATGAGGCCCTTTGGAACCAAAAACCGGTTTTTTAGGAAAAAACCGATGGAAAATGGAAAACCGGTTTTTTCTGGAAAACCGCCATCCCTTGCAGATTAGCATTATGTCCTAAACATCATAAATCGCCAAGAGGGGAAAGGTTGCTACATATGGCAACTTAACGCTACCGTTTCGTTACGAACTATTCCAAATTGTCACCAGACCTGAATATCAGCTAGCAAACCGAAGTGGAGACTACCATCAATACCCAAGTCACGTGGGTTTCTACCAATCACGGCAGCTTGAATTTTTTTTAATGTTTTTGCAGACGATTTTTTGAGCATTGTTGGTATTTTTCTCTTTTGGCTTTTATAATACATATTTAATTACATTCTTTTAATCTCTGAGCATGAATCGTGAATGTTGTACTCTTAATTCAGTAACGTTTTGTGCAAGATGCCAAATGCTTGTGAATTCCTAATTGTAAAGAGGGGTATAAAAAAGGATTAGTCACTCTTCACGGGTAAAATTTATTTAGTTCTGCATACTTTTAGCAATTGTGTGTTCCTCATAAACTATAATTTCTATCGAGGGAATTTATTCTAAAAGCTCTTTTATACTGAAGAATCATATCCATGATTAAATCAACGCTGTTAGAACTCTAATTATAATAAATATTTTGGGCCAAGTCAATTAAATTAATGGTCTGAGCATTAGACAGCTTAGAAGTAGAATATTTTTTTACAATTGGTCAAAACGAAACCTGTTTTTGCAATCGTGTTTGAGTTATTTATATTTAAAAAGTAGAACATTTGCTGAATTTGGAATATATTGATGTGTTTCAGAAAGTTGATTTATTCCAGGTGAAATAAAGGAAGAAGCAATATTTCAAAAAAATTGATTTTTTTTTAAATCGGACCGTTAGAACGAAAGTTATAGATAGACGGCAGAAAATGTTCACCATGTCAATTACCAACTTATATTACAGCAGCACTCTACATAAACCTACTAATGTTCTTTTAAATTAATTTTTAATAAAGAGTCCACATTCAATTGTTCAAGTAATCTTAAATAGACTCACAAAATCAAAGAAATAATCTGATATCTATTAAGAGGATCTTAAAATACTAGCGATTCATCCTTGCTCCTTTCCAAGCTTCTTTATCATAACATTAGATTGTCGGCCTCTGTGTTCAGGTCGTTGTGGAAAAACTCGCCAAATGGTAAACTCGCCATAGATGCGAGCCAAACGCGACACAGTCATGTGACTGTGTAAGTTAGATGTTTAGGACACTTTAGGTTTGCCAATGCGCAGTCCACTCTATGTTATGTCTCTGGTTGTGCGATGGTCACTGCGCCAAAGCTGAATGGATGTATTAATGGTAGCTATATATTTTCCTCGCCAAATTTTTCAAACATGCCAAATGAGCTAAAATGTTTTTATTCGGGAAATTACTATGACATTATCCGTTAATTTTATAGCATTTTTTAAAATTTTGAATTTTTATGGTCAAAAAGTAACGGGATTCTGTACTTTACAACGAACGGGAAAAGTAACATAAGTTTATTATCCGATAACAGTATAAATGGTAGTATGGTACAAATTACTTGGATCGATTTAGCATTTATTTTTTCCAACCCGTGCAACACCGGGTAGTTCAGCTAGTAATTCATATTTCCGACACCATGACGACGTAAATATTTTAAAATGTTAAAAGGAATTTTTATCACCAATTCTTTCTAGTATCTTGAATTAGCTGCTATTTTGGCATGTATTAATCAATTCCAGATTTTATAATAGTACCATTAAAATAAATGTCGGTCAATACTCCATATATTTTTTTAGAAATATATGACTTCACAGACCTATTTCTTGAACTTTTTGCAAATGCTCTTCCACATCGCCATATCAATCCGTCAAATTTAAAATTTCGATAAAATTTAAACGTCCGATTTTGACTTTTTTTTTAAATTAGAAAGCAGTTGATTAGCATATTTATTATTTTTAACGCTTCTCCAATTGAAAGTGTAATTGTTAAGTTTCTGTCAGATTTAAAACATGCAAACACACATAAATATATTAAACCACCATTAAAAAAATCAATTCTGGAATAAGAATTTTATTTTTAGTAGAAAAAAAATGTATACAATAAATGTACAATAAAATGAGCTTCAAACTTGGCATCTCGTACATAACACTTAGAAAAAGCAGATTTGAAAGTTACAACAGGATGTAAATAAAGAAGAGCAAAAATCAGCACATGTAGAGAATGGGAAGCTCACATAGAACATTTACGAGCTTGAAACAGAAAATGGAGGGAAAAATTCCTCCTTTAAATTTATATTCTGCATTATTTACACAGGGTCGAAGACACATTGCACTGTGATGTGTTCAGTAAATATAAATGCACAATATTACTTTTAATGTTATGCAAGTGACAATTTACAATGAACACACAAAATTTTCAAATAAAGGTCTCTAAATATATTCAAACCTGAACAGGAAATAGAAAGTCTTATATACAGTTTATTGGAAATGCAGAAACTTAAAGAGGCCATGTCACGCGTCGAATTTTGAACAAAAAATGAATAACAAAATGGGTTCTTCCATATTAACGACAAACAAAAAAGTCTTCTGTAGGAAACACTGATATACATTAATTTTTTTTGTTCATACATGGAATCTAGAGTCTATCATGGAACAAAAAAAAAGTTTCAAAATTAAGTCTGACACAGTTATCAATTCACATTCTTCAGGAAGATAGTTCAAAGTGACCCGTTCTTTTTGCATTTACCCCAATTTCCCGTAAAGTTTCACACAAAGGACTCCTCCTCCGAGCGAGCACTTAGGCTCCGTGAGCGAGTGTGCTGCTGCCTGGCATGCTCCACGAAGGCGGCGTCCCTCTGGAAATTACACTTTGCCCGAGCACTGAACATTTCCCTCAGCTCAGCCACGCTCCAGTTGATCTCTTTTCGGAGCTCCTCCGGGAGAACTTCACGGGTGTGTCTTGGGCGCACATGAAAGTTCCTCACCCGGTGCAACTGGGCGTCCGTCACATGGACGGGAGGGAGATGACGCAAGCGGGGGTGGTCTTGGGGGCGAGGGGAGGTCTGGGCCGGGACGGCCCGGTGGGTTTCCTCTGCAGCGGGGGAAACTGCTTGCTGGGAGTACATTTTTACAGAGTTCTCGTAAAGTTCCCTGGCTCGGGCGCTCAGGGATGTCTGCTCAGCTCTCATCTCCTCGGTGACTTGCTTGGGGAGGCTCTTGAGCAGCGTCTGGCGGTTGATGGTGTCCACATAGCTGGGGGGCTGAGCGGGGGAGCCGACTGAGCTGCCTGATCGGTTGGAGTGGTGCGAGCCACCCGAGCGCTGGGACTGGTGAGATTGCTGGCTTCCATCGGAAGTGGAACTGCACACACTGTTCACTCTTGGGGGGCTGTAGTAGATGGCGTAGATGTCCCCATGAGACTTGGAAGGAGTGAGCTCCTGCACACGGCTGTTGCTTCTTGAGACCTGGGGTGTGCTGTCCTCGCTGGACACCAGAGACAGGGTGCTGGAGTCATGTGCCCCATCTATTTCGTCGATCTTAGACGTGGACTGGCTCCTTTTCCAATCAGTCCTTCGAGAGTGTGTGGCGAACCAAACCGCATGTCGGTCCGGAGTTCGATTGACAGAGCATCCAGAGTTGAGATTGTTCATGGGGCGGGAATCAGTCTTTTGGACACTGCATGGGGCAGACATGGTGGCTTTTGGATGAGGTGGTGAAGGAGCCCGGCGTTTCCTCTGGTTGAGCATTCTTTTGGATGCAGAAGTGCTCACATAGTTCTGCATGAGGCTCTCTTCTGAAGCACTTCTCCTCAGAGTTCCCTCCACGTAATTGTCCATGGGCTGCACAGCAGAGACAACTGGCCTCTGTGTGGTAGACCTACCCCTGACGTCCCTCCTCCTAACAGGGTTGTGGTAGTTGCGCACAAAATTGTCGTAACTCCTGTCCATCAAGTCCTGTTGCATACTGTAGCTATAGGATTGCGAGAGCTGCAGGGGCAGATGCGGACTGTCCCCATAGTAATAGTCCTGATGATTATAGGAGGAGTTGCATGCTGCCAAGGACTTTGTCCTATGGGCCTCCATACGTCTCTTCCTCACCACATCATGGCATGAGCCATCTATGCTGATGCCAGCGTTTTTGCCATACGAGGCTGTGTTGCAGTCTATGCCAGCTGTGTCTAGGTGGGGCACGCTCTTAGTGAGGGCCACCGTTGAGTGGCCGCCTCGTCGGCTGTCAGCGCTGGAGCCTTCGCTTTCGACTTCCTCTTCAGGAGTGTAGAGTTGTGTGTCGCTCAGAGTCAGGCCGGAATCACGGCTGAGGTTGGTGAGAGACATCTTACTCTTGCATGGCAGTTTGGGACTAGGTTCAATCTCATCAAGGAAGTCTCGGTCCAGACTATCAATGGAGGAATCGTCTCGCCTGTACTGATCTGTAACAAATAATACGAAAACTTAAAACACATGTAACATTTAATAAAAGCCTCAGCTTGTACCGAAATAAATTACTAAATATTTCTGAGAAACATCTTTACACCTGCCAACTCCATTTTACCTAGTAATGCTGAATGTTCACCAATTTCTATAGTTAACAGGAAAAATTTCTGTATTACGAGGTAACTATTGATATTAGGCAGGGGAAACATTAACCTTTCGGGAGAGCAGGTAAATGGTTGTCATGGAGAACCATTGCTGGACAGTTGGCTCTTATATTAAAGATAGATAAAACCATGAGGCTTTGTTGAAAAAGTACTTACTCGCAAGATCATGCAGGCTGTGTAGACTGTCAGATTCTTCAGCACCAGAGTCCTGTCTGGAGGTGTCTCTTTCAGGAAATACTCCCAGAAGTTGAAGCACTTGGTCACCAAATAGTTCTGCACAGTGATCAATCAAGAACGCAACAGTCTTTGGAACTCTCTCAGCAACATCCTAACATGAAAAGTGAAGATGTTTGATTTCAATGCATTGAAATACAGTTTATTTTAGATAGATGTAGTTCTTGTGCAAAAAAACTAAACAATATGTGACTAAACATTTTTTTAGGGCAAGTTAGACCACTGATAGAACAAACTCTTCAATTACAATTATGTTGCAGTATTTTTTTTTTAATCAATAATTTACATATAATAATCAAGCACTGTATGTTAAATTTTAAAGGAATATGAAACATTTTGCAGTTTCCCTGCAACCATGAATCCTAATTTACATAATACTTATTATTTCATGCAACAAATCAACTAAGTAATCTGGATTTATAAGTAGCCTGCCAGCTACTGCAGCGTATCTGTATGGTGATCGCCTTATCTCAAAATAAATATATCATGTTATTGACAGCTGTGTAGCTTCATCCTTGACCAAACACCGCACATTTCTAGTTTGATTCATTTTATTTGAATTAACTTTTCACTGAATCTATGCCCAGGCTATTGAAAACAAACATACCAATTTCGAACCGTTATTAAAAGACAACATTTCAAGTTTGAAATACAAGGGTTTGTTCATTTACCTCCTGAATTAAAGCAGGAGACTGTGTCTTTCCAGGATTGAGCAAGGTGGGCCCTATGCAGACTGCCAGGTTCATCGATGACATCTTGTTCTCCGAAGAATGTTGGGCCACATGCCACAGCATGCACAGAAGGTATTGCAAGAGGCGAATGTTGGCGGGAGGGAGCTGGGATAACAGGCTACGGAGGAATAATAATAATTATTATTATTGTTTTAAAGATGATAGTGTAAATTCAAGGGTATGTAATAACAACTAAGAAAGTATTTTGTTGTTAGTTATTTGTGATTGCAAAATAAGTATACAGAAACCAATTATCTAGTAATCATTAATTTATTCAATTGCAACAGATTTAATAAAAAGATATATTTTTACTATAAAAAATTCGTTTAAGAGCAATTATATTTAAAAGTAAGGCATATTATCAAAATAAAATATAGTTATGTATGTTTTCATCCTATGTGACTTCATTTCAATGAGATTTCTTTGAATAAGGCAGGGTGAATTCCAGTGCGAGATAATTAAGAAGTAACTTAAATAATCTACCATTTCATTAAACATTAATTACATTCATAAAAATAAAATTTTAGGAGCATGCATTATTGAATCAATTTATGATAGGTCAAGTAAAACATAAATTCAAAAATCAAGAAAAATATAGGTGCTAAAGATTAATTTAAAACCAAAAAATACCTTAAAACTCTCTTCTTGCACTCCCAATCAGATTCAAAGGAAACTGCTTGTAGCCAATGTTTGTACAGATCGGACTGCAGAAGGCAATCAGGAAGGCTCCTCAGAAACTCCTAAAGAAAAGAAGAGCTATTTAGCAACAAAGAAAAAATAAATTTTCAAAGAGCATTTTCTATTCCATGCAAGATTTCAACATTAGTTGGAATTGAATACTATCAAATCAGGAATCCGATTGAGACATATAATTTTTTCTCACTTAATACTGACATCAACAGTGGATTAAGGGTGAATATAATATCCTGATGAAGTACTAAGATGCGGGGATGGAAAATGATTGGCGTAAAAATAGAAGTTTAAAATTTACATACAAAATCTCCATCTTTAAGTGTACACCAGGGCTCGAAAATTCCCCAACGACAACGAATTTTTCAAATCCACCGTCCATGTTGAAGGCCATTTTCCCATTACCCCATGGCCATTTCCCCATGTTCTTAATACGTTTTTAATTTTTTTTTATCTTGTAAGAGTCTATCGCCTCACTTCTAAAATGACCCTGTAATCTAGAGATCCCATTAATTTCCTTTAGGCCAAATGCTCTTAAAAGACATATTAGGTTATTATTAGTAAACCTAGTAATTACTTTTTCAATGTGAAATTTGTATAAACGCTTGTAATAAATGCTAGAAAATTATATATTTAGAAGCTTTACATCTAATTAGAGTTTGACGGGCTAATTTCAAAGGGGGACGGGTACATTGCTGGATGCAACACCTGGTCCATAAAGCTAGTTAAACATACTTCTAAACCAAGGTTTTGTATATAATCTAGTGAAAGTTACAAGCATATTTTTTACTTAGTAGTCAGTGGTTATTTGAGTTAAAAGCGACTTACTTTGAAGACGGAAGACAGTACAATAATGGAAACGTTACTAATGTCACACTCTGGATCGGCTTCCAGCTTTTCTTTCAGCTCCCTACAAGCTCGAGCATTGGCGGATTTACGGAAGATGCCCACAGTGTAAGGGCCTTGCAGGAAGAGTTGACTCAGCATAGACTGCAAGGAATGCAATTAGTTAAGAAAACAATCTTTTGACATTTCATTGAAGATGAAATATATAATTTTTTGAAAAGTATTATTTTTATTATTAGAGCTATATAAAATCTTTTTTGAATATTTTTTTATTTCAAAGAATTTTGTAGAAATATGATGGAGAACTTTGCAATAAAATGAAAAATGAAATAAGACTTTTATACAATACAATGCAAACTACACTTAAGATTATCTACAAATATGTATATGTAGCATGTATGCAATAATTAGTGCAACAGTTTAAAAAAAAAAAAATAAGTGCTACCTTAACTGAAAAGTTTGTATAGTAGTTTTAATGGGATTAAACTAAATGAATAAATATTAGCCAGGTTATTTATTCCTGTACTATATACAAATCATTTTAGTTTCTTTAATTTTATGAAAAACACCAAATCCAAAATTCTTATAAATTAGGATCCATCTAACACAATACTTAAATAAAGACTTATTTTATTTTAAGGCCTTTAGGTAAAGTTAGCCACACTATAAATACCAATTCTAACTAGACATGTTAAGATTTCCAAGCCAAACTATCAGAGGAAAAATAATAGTACTCAGATAAAAACGCAATTACAGGAAATCCAAAACTCACCATAACAGGCTTAGGGATAGCATTGTCTGGACAGAGTTTCCATAGGGGGAGACCAAACAAGTTATGTGGTGGCGGGCTACTGTTGCCACTGTCCACAGAATCGTGTTTGGAAGCAGGTTTGCGAAACAGCCAGTTGATTTTGGGATGGGGGCGACGGTGCTTCTTTCTTTTCTTCTGAAGTCGAGGATCTGTGGAAATTTGAAAAAATTGGCATAAAGTGTGTTTTAATCTGATTTTAAATGAAACTTGTAATGAATTTTATTTTAATATTTATTGATAATTGCATCTATTTAATGAAATTTCTAATTTTGGAAAAGGGCTAAATTGTCTGAATTTAGAAAAATTGCCACATGAAAATGAGCTTTCTGATGAACTAAATAAACACAATACAAGAAAACAAAGACCATAGCACTGAACAATTTATGTAAGATAATTTCAGTTACATAAAAAACAAATAAAAAAACCCCTTAAATTTAATGTTTTTAGTTGGAAATACTATAGACATTATCGGTAATGAAGTCATCCTTAATGAGTTAAAAAACATTTATCACTAAGACTGTTTTCCAGTTAAAGAATCCATCTGATGGTTTTAACTTTTGAGTTTTAGTTCTTAAAAACTATTCTAGTAGAAACTTACCGGCACGAGTAGAGTTATTGAAGCTGTTTTTACGCAAAATGAAATAGCATTTGCTGTCAGTACTAATATTATTGAGATTCCTTAAATCCAAATCAGATCTCCTCAACAGTTCCCGAATGAAGTTCATCTTAATGCTAAATGGATATTCATGACCTGAAACATGGATTTAAAAATAATTGAAAGAGTGTTCAAACACAATAACTATCTTCATTTTTTGTAATTCCCCTTAAAACTGTTGGACAAACTTAGGGGCTGGTAATAAAATTAAAAATTTAGATAGATATAATTCTAATAATGATAAGTTAACTATAATTTATAATTTAGTTTCCACAAATGCTTTGGTTTTATGTTCAAAAGTTTTACTGTTAAAAACAATGTTGATATAATATAATTTAAGAAAAATTAATTAAAGACTTATATAAAATTTTAAATCTACTTAGACCAACATTTATACATAATGAAGGAAAATAATCAAAGTATCTTTTCTTTAAGCTCAAAAACCTCAGCTGCTCTTCAAGAATAAGCACAAAATTAAGGGTTTTAGCCCCACTAAAAGAGTTTGGAATTTAGGCCTTTGATAACTTGTATTTCCAACAAAAGGATATTTAAAATAACTAATTATGTACACAAATTCGGTTTAATTATGTTGTACTGTTTAAAACATTTTGTAATTACCTATGAGAGGGTATGGTGCTTCATCTTTGCCTGTTTTTACCCACAATTTATAGTCTTTTATTCCATTTTCCTGAAAGATTATGATAATAAAGAATTAGTTACATGAAATATTATGAGTTAATTTTAATGTAGATGTAAAAAGAGAAAAATACTGAAATAGGATGAGCTTTTGCTATTATAGAAATAATTTACTTACAAAATAGCCTAGTTGTTGAAGACAAAGTTTTATACAATCCTGGACAGTGAGTCTGTTGTTAACTTTAAGGGTTTTGCACTGAAAAAGAAATACAATTAGAATATCTTTAAAAATTACAATAAATTCAACAAATTATTTTTTCAAAACATGTAGTAAAAGATTTTGAAGGAAATTTAAAACAAATGATCACTTACAATTTCTTCTCCCGTATCTGGCTTTCGAAAGGAAATTTGAATGGATGTTTGAGACTTGCCTTCCTTTTCTTTAGATTCTTCAATCAGTCTAAAATAAAATTTTAAATTTTAATTGTTTCAAAAGAAAGCAAATCAGGATATTTCTTAAATATTAACTTTCTGGGCAGATATACTATTTAAAAGTCATTTTTACCACTTAGTGATATGTACCCGTTTATCACTTAGTGATACAGGTGCATTTATAACATACAATGTATCATTAAAAAAAAGTTTAAAGTATACTAAATAATTTATTTGGCAAGATCTCTGGTCTAAAAACAACTCAATAATTTTAATAGTAGGATCTGCTTAGAGTTAATTCCAAGTCCTTTAAAAGGTTTTTTTTCACAAAGTTTTGAGTGTGAGGAAAGGACCCTTTAAAAATTGACAAAAGTTATATTTTAAATATTTATGTACAAATACACCTATTAAAGCTGTTTATTACAAATCTTTTTGAGAATATTCTCATTAAGTTAAATTGAGAGTTAAACATACTTTGTCTAATTAGGTGATGAACAAAAATAAATTTTTCATAGGTTGCACTTAATTTTCAAATAATAATAAATAACTGTATAATATTTTTTACTAAATTACTTTTAGAATTCACAAAAATAGGGCAATGCAAAAGTTATGTGGTAAAATAGTTGACTTACCACGTATTTAAATGTACCAACAACTAAAAAAATATTCAAACACAAGGTTTCACACAGAAAGCAATTTTAGATATTATGTTCCATCTTAAAATAACCAATGAAAATACAATGTTGTTTTTTAAATAAGAGTTTCCTTTTGAATTGTCAGTTAAATCAAAAGTTTGAGGGTTCCCTTGACATCGAATCAGTTTAAAAATCCTTTGCGCTTTTTAAAGTCTGTTCTTTCGGAATTCGGTGGATTAGCCTCAGGTTCATCAGTAAACAAATTACTAGTTGACTTTTGTGGAAAATGCCGACGTTGTGGGCGCTTGAAATGGTTCGTTTCGACACCAGCCGGGGACTGGAAACCTTCTGGAACACTTTTAACACCTGTTACAGATTTGTCCGATTCCATTTTACTTGTCTCTTCTGAATTGTCCATCTTTCTTACAATTTTACAATACGAACAGGAATAAAATGTCAGCGGCAATAACTTCGAACGTAAAAATCGTAAATCATCGGCGAATTCCGCATATTAAAAACACGGTCACAAATGTTCTTTTAACTAAGAATTTTTTTTAAAAAACACCAAAATAATTATTCGCGCTTTGAATTTTGATAAAACAATAATTCCGAAACTTTAAAATTCTAAACTGACTTAGTGATGCCAACAATTTTGTATAAACTTAAATTTTGAAAATCATCAACGATATTTAAATCGTTTTACTTTTCGGAAAAAGAATTCGGAAAACGAATTTAATTCATAAAAATATTTTACATATCAAACAAAGTAAAAAATTAAATAATGGCAGTTAAAAAAAATTGCAATTTGCAAATACAAAAAGCGGATTACGCGCAGAAAAAAAAATACTTACTGTAAAAGCTTTTGTTGCCATAAATCTTTTGTCTTTAGGGAACTGAAAGAGAAATTTACATTTTAGTTCACACTGAAATTAAAAATGCAAACACGGAAAAAATTGGTATTAAGTGAAACAAAAACCTAGGTGTCAAATGTTTAATTTTTGCTTCACGAGTCTTCCATTGAATTCAGAAGCTTTTTAAAATTAAAACATAGAACACTCATGTTTAGAAATTTGTCATTAAGACAACAAGAAATAATCTCCTACATTTACACGATGAAACATCGGCGCCAGTCAACAGAAGTGTAAAACTTATCTCAAGGATTTATTTCTTATCCCAAGTACAGCAGAGCTGCTGGAAATACTACTATAACCTTATCTTTTACGACATCGTAAAATTGGGTTCGATATTCTTATATACAGAGTAAAACCTTGCACGAAAATATAAACTATACATTAACACAACACACAATAGTCCATGAAAAATACTATGATAACGTGCACATAAAAAAAGAGTGAAATAGTAAATTTTCTCTAGTGATTTTTGAGAAAGTTAAAGGTATTTTTATTATAAAAAAAATTGTTATATGCATTAAAACATTCAATCATAGAAAGAACTTTTTGTATCTGTAGTATTTACTAATAATCTTAAACATACCGTTTGATATTTCCTAAGTGACTATTACATAACAATATGCCAGAATTAAACTCGATAAATTTATTGACTGTATCAAGAACAACGACATTAGTTTAGTAAAAGAATTAATGGCACGAAATTATTTAACTGTGCGTCACTAGTCCGAAAATGATTAATTATTATTTTTAATTTTTACTACATTTTTAAGTTGAATCAAAGTTAGAATATAATACAGAGTTCTTAAAATTTCGTTTATTTAGAAAACAGCTTTTAGACAGTCTCCAATTCTTGAAATATCAATGTAAAAATGAAAATAGTCTTATAAAAAGTTACTCATTTTCAAAATAAATCAAAGAGTGAAATTCCATGTTTAGATTATATATACAATTATCATACGTAAAAATTTGAAGATCGAAAACTTATTATAATAGAAAAAAGAACCCATTTCGAATTCTAAATGTTAGCACATTTAAAAAATGTAAATAAATAAACTTTATCGTTAGCCTAATGGCTTGAGCTAATTTCGAACACTTTGATCATTGAGAAGTTCCTTCAAGCGATTTAAAAGTAAACAGAACTCAAATCACTCGTTTGGAGTGATCCTGTCGGAGGTTTTACACACAAAGGATCCACTCCAAAAGGAGAAGTGCATTTTCCAGCCTGGAGGAGTGAAATCCACTCAGACTGAGTTAAATTAGGAGTGTTTGTTTTAAGAGTGTACACGCAAAATTGACCTCACCTTGCATCACCACATCCACAATATCCAAAACAGGAGAAGAACAACGAATTGAACTCCGGAGTCACCCCGACACTCGCAGAACACGGAAGATGCATCAACAACAAACTTTCTTCTGATACTTTTTATTCCACGAAGAACAACGGACCGTCTGAACTACAGAGCTCGAAGTTCCACAACCTACTCGCACACCACACCACCATAGAATGTTGTTACAGGTGTAGAGAGGGCTTATCTATCCAACATTCCCCTCCCCCCCTACAAAGGTCACGGGGGTTGTCCCCCGAAGCTGACCCCCGAAGAGGATTTGGAGTGACGAGGAAGCCAATACTGAATGAGGGCCTTGTCATTTTTTGGGGGTATGATTCGAAGATGACTGAAATTAGCATCGGACAGGTTTAGTCTGATTCGGCCACCCAAAGTTGATTTTATTTGAAGTGCAGTTCAGTAGTGAAAACTGTAATTTTGGGGTTGGTTTGAGAGGGCGACGTCTGTTTTCTGTCATTTTTTTTAAAAAATCACTTGAGTTGGAATTAGATCGGGGCCTATGTAGCTTGAAGCTGATTTTTGTAATTTAGGAGAAATATGTGCTAATTGACATCTAGTAGGACAAATAATTCTCACTTATTTTCCAATATAGCATTTCAAATAACAAGTTTCGTTTTCGTTATTTTCTAGGAAATGTAATTATGCCTTAATAACGAGTTCGTCATTTAAAATTAAAATTAGAATCACAATGGTGTTAGAAGCGCCGGGTTCGTACTAATATTATGGATTGAAAATTATATGAACAACAGCATTTTTTCGTATATATAATATTTATATGTACTACCTAAGTAAGAATTATAGAAATATTAGAAAGTTTCAAAATATCAATTACAAACTCATTCAGAATTACATACAAATGAAAGAGTTTAATTACAAAAAAAGACGACTTTTCTTAATGCGTTTGTCCTTTCCACGTAATTTGGAATCAGCAATAAAAATCTACCGTTTCCAAATTTAGATAATTTAAAATTTCTCACGCTTAGATTAAGCTTTCAATCAGTTTATCTCTGAAACAATGATCTAACAATCGAACCCTTAATGCCCGTTCCTTGATAAACTGTAATTCTATTCTGAGGAATGTGCTATGGAAACTTTGAACTCTAAAATAAACTATTTTATAAACTTTATCGTTGAGCCGGGAGAACGGAGTTTCTTTGCAAAGCACCCAATGTAATAAAGAAAACTACTGATCCATCCAATATTTAAAAAATTATTGATGGATTGACGGAAAAAGTGGTTATAGTTAGGCTCGTAGTCGGTGAGTAGACCCTTCACAGCCTTCAGAACAAGCAGAATATATAATGCTAAAAGCACGATTAGTTCGTTTCGAAGAACGAAATGTACTCTTGTTAAACCCTTGTTAATTTGAATTTCATTTTCACATAATATATTGATGTAGAGTAGACTGTCTAAGGGACATTAAAAAAAAAAGTGCAGAGGAATAAGCCTTGAATAAAGATATTCTCAAGTACAAGTTCGTTATGGTTCAGCATCGCGTACAGTGATTTACATTACGAACAAGGCGAGAATAATTTTGACATCAGACATCGGGCAGACCACTTATACCTCACCAAAGTATGCAGAATAGAAATGTTCTACGGGAAAAAGGGTAAATAGTTCTCATTTCCGAGTGCGAGAATCGAATAAAAAAAGGTTTTTCACATTTAATAAATCACTTTATTCGTTATGTCAAGACATATGTTTGTTATTTTTATTTGTTTTTGCTTCAGTTAGAGTGTAATATTAATTATTTTCCCCTGCGATTTTGACGTAACAGGGCGAATGAATATCAGGGCGGGACGTATCGTGTAGGAGCGACCAATCAGAGAGGCAAAATTCCGTTCATTTACGCGCGATTCCTCCGCATAGAACATTTCAATGCTGCAAACTTAAGGTGTGTTTTGGTGTAGATGCTTTGCCTACCTGAACGAGACGACTACGTTTGTAGTGGGCCATCCTATGACAAAAGAGGTGGCAGGAGCCTTGATGGACTCGCACACGTCCCCTAGGCACTGTGACAGCCACATCTCGCTCATGCGGATCTTGTCCTTCAGCTTGTAGGTACCGCCGGACCTGTGGGCAATGGGAAACACAATGCTATGGAATAATTGGTTAGGTTAGGTTTGAATTATAGTCGCACTAGAGCAACACAAGGGCTATTGGCGACGGACGTCGTATTTTAGAACCACAGTCAGGTGACGAGCCAACGCAACCGTTAAGGGCGACATCGTACGCAGCGTTAGGACTTTGAAGGATATTTAACGTGCACTCCCTTACACGAGGTATTATTCGTCTGGGACCTTCCGCATGCTAAGCGAGTGCTGAACCGACTGGGCTCCCCAGCCCCATTGAATAATTGAATGAGATATAAACATTGGATTGGATTGCTGTTGGCAATTTATAAAGTGAAATAAGTGTGTCGACTATGTTGTAATGGGCTTTTTTTGAAATATGCAATAGAAGTGTATACACTCTTAAAACAAAAGAGTGAAATCCACTCCAGTAGGAGAAGTGCATTTTCGACACTGGAAAGGAGTGAATATTAACTCAGACTGAGTTAAAATCACTCGTTTGGAGTGATCCTGTCTGAGGTTTAACACACAAAGGATCCACTCCTATAGGGTAAGTGCATTTTCGACACTGGAGGGGTGAAAATTAACTCAGACTGAGTTAAAATCGCTCGTTCGTTTTAAGATTATATGTTACGGGCAATATGAGTAACTGGCCACTATTCATAACAACCAGGCAATTTTACAAAAGCCTAAAAAGGGATGTGAAAAAGTGACAGAACATGAAATAGAATAACATCTACTTCACAGGAGAGCATACTTAATCTTAATAGTTAACTTCAGAAATGAAGGCAGTGTGGACGTTCAGTGATGATTTTATTGTTCCATATCAAATATTTTAAGTATTAAAATGCAAGCTATGACGGCTTTTTAGAGAGAGGGCCAAGAAAGGCCACCAAAGCACATACAACCTCACACCTCGAGGTCTTATTAAAAAGTGTCAATTTTTAATGGTTGTGAGAAGAGTGGATCAGAAGTCAAAACAAATTCTGCTGCGTCTGCAATTTCTCTGGGAAAGACTGCATTGACGCCTAATTGAACGAGGGAACCGTTCGATGGTTTAATAAAATTAATTTATTTCATAAAATCATGCAAAATCGAGCAGTAAGCCTTTTAAAATAAAATTAAAATAAATGTTACAGTTGACATTCAATTTTCCATTATGGATGAACATGAAACTCACCTTGATTTGGCAACTAGTAATAGGTCATTGAAGAGGAATAAATGGCGATCCTGCTTCTGCACACCCTGAAAAACATCAAATACGAAATTTAAAAAAAAGTTCTATGTTTTTTAAAAGCTTAAAGTTATTATACTAAGCTAGAAATTATTGACGACATTTTTTCAAATATCGCACTTACCATGGTAAAATGAACGGGACTCTCCATAATGAACACACGGCAGTTGTCATCGCCCCAGAGGTGTTGTTTCTTCTGGAAGGCCTCGGGTCGACTCGGGCTGCATGGCCTGTAAATAAAGGATTTCAAACGATTAATATAACGAAATCCCGCATTGAAGATTAAAAGTATTTATTTATTGGAAAGTATCAATCATGTGAACATTTAATGTTGTGATCGTTGATATTTTTTAGTTTAAATATTCAAATGTGGCTTTTATTTCAAGTTTAAAAAAGACATTTTTTACCATGTTGATATTAATAAATATTATACAAACTAAATGTTCAGAATGTGGTTTTACTAATCAGAAATATTCGAGCGTAGATAGGACCTGGAATTTTATCATTAGTTATGTTGCTTTTGCGAAAAATAAAGTGCCTCAATATGCAAAACATAATTCACTAGTATACAAAGTGATATATTAGAAAAAAAATTTACTCAAAAGGGGCATTTAAAAGAAGACATTGACTCATATCAAAAAGGAGCGAAAATCAAATAGCAAGGCTCGTTTAGTTGAACTCCTCCCAACCACTTATCCTAAAACAAACACTATGACAGGCGCCGCTAACACACTATCTCCCCCATGCAACACCAACAGCATTAATCACAGATCGAAATAAGTTAATTTTTTAATCAACAAGAACCACCCCAAAGGCTGAGAATTGAGTTAAAAACAACGAAATCTCCTAGAAGGGGGTCGAACAGACAGGTAAGGGGGTGGAAATCCAAGAAAAAAACTCACTACCTGGAAACACCTATTGGGGTTGGAGAAGACAGGCTTGATTCCTCGCAAGATACCACGCCGAGACGATCTCCCCCCCACAGGTAAATACTCCCCCCGGTGTTTTGGCACGTGTATAACAAGCCATTTGTATCCATCAAATATTTGAGAAGGGATTTGAGGAGGGGATTTCGTCCCCAGAAAAGGGAAAAGATGGAAATGTGTCACCAGTGAGATTATTTTTCTTGTTGGGTTAGGTTTGAATTATCGACGCACTAGAGCTACACGAGGGCTATTGGCGACGGGCGTCGTGTTTTAGAACCACAGTTGAGTGACGAGCCGACACCTGAATAGGCACCCAACGCAACCATTAAGGGCAACATCGTACGCAGCGTTAGGACTTTGAAGGATATTTGACGTGCACTCCCTTACACGGGCTATTATTCGTTGGACATTTTTGGCTGCACGGGCCGTTTATAGGTCGGCAGTTATTTTGACGATGCCCGAGCCTGGGACCTTTCGCATGCTAGGCGAGTGCTTAACCGGCTGGGCTCTCTAATTTTTCTTCTATAAAAATTATGTGGTAATGTTGCAAGCCAATTCGATTCGTTGCAAATTTTAATCCAAAAGCCCACCTTTAAAAATTTTAAATATTGTTGTACTAAAAAACCATGCTTGTAAGTTACTATAGTGAATCCGCCTTATTCTCCGCTAACAATCTACCGAATCCACCCACAAAATTGAAACGCGGTCTTTAAATGTTTCTTCCGAAATTCAGCTATAATAAGTTTATAAAAGATGTGAAACTCGTTATCGATTCGATTCCATCGAACTCTATATTTAATTAATGGGAATAATTGAATAAACCAATCGTTATTGGTCTTAGTTCAAGTTAGGCGGCAATGTTGAATTTGGAGCAACATTATAGACAGATATTGTCATATATATGGGTAGACATTATATTGTCTATTGATTTGACTAGGACACAACATTTGTTCCTTCTTCACTTGTAATATTCATTAATCTATAGCTCCATTGTTTTCAGCTAATACAAATTGTTAACACAGATTGCATTCACATCTCTATCTTCTCAACAAAATTTCATAATTTTCTAATTAAACTTTTTTTTTTGTAAGTAAACTTGGCAATGGAGAACTCATACTATTGCGGATACCTGTTAGGAGTTTTTTTTTCTCCATTTCTCGGAAAGTTTTCGAAAAAAAAATAGCTACATTGAAACAAACCCACCCTGGAAAGGCTTATTTAAACTTGGAAATGGAGAACTCATACTATTGTGGATACCTGTTGGGAACTTTCCGCATTTCTCAGAAAGTTTTCGAAAAAATAGCAACATTGAAACAAACCCGTCCCAGGAATGGCTTATTTTATCTATTGTTGCTATCGCTAATACGCTAATCCTTCCAGTCCCTATAGGGGCGTCGAGGGATTTCAAGTGGTCGGACGGACGGACAGACTTCGATTTCGGCGCAGATTATCTGGGCTGGGCCTAGGAGATGGTGCCACTCGGGTCGGAAATTGTTTGGATTAGATTGCATGTGGAGAGAATCTTAAGTGGACAAGACATTCGAAAGGTATTTGAATTGCACTGGAATGTGTAAAACAATCATCGCGTGCATAATTAATTGTTTAGTATTTAAGTTACCAGTTTAGTTAAATTTGGGGCATTAGTGAGATAAGAATAGTGTGTGAATCTTTTCATCTTTGCGCTTCGGAGATAGTTTGATGGATTAGTAAAGTCTAGTTCATTTGGATTTGATAGAACTGGAGCCCGTCTGTATATTGCCGAAACCCAGATTAAAGTAGAAAACGGTGTTTAAATACTCCTATAGCTTAATACTTAGTTTTAAATGAAAATTATCACTTCACGTCTTTTCAGAAGCAATTATAGCAAAGACATTTTAAAAGCGACTATAACAAATGCAATTTAAATATGATTAAATAATAATGGACTCAGCGTAAATCATTTAGCACATACTATATAATTTACATTTACATTACAGTTATCAATTAATTCCTAATGAAACGAGGCCTGTCTCAGTGGCTTGAGGTGTCAAGCTCGGAGGTTATAAACGCAGGTTTGGTGCTCGTCTAAGCCATCATATGAACGTATCCAGCTGGACAAAAAAAATAATAAATAAAAAAATAACAATAAATAAAAAAATACTAATAAATACTGACGCGTATATAGGACTGGCGCACGTTAAATGTATCGTAAATGATTAATATTGAGGAAAAATTTGTCCAAAATTAGTTCCCATACATAAAAATACCGATAAATATAATACAATCGAACAATTAATATTTCAAAAGCTCGCCACTAAAATTATAACACTTGTTATTTTTATAAATTGATGCCCTGTGGATGAAAAAAATATGTATGCATTTTAAATACATCATATGATATTATATGTTTCTGATAAGTTTTTTTCTATGTATTAAAAAATTAAATAGTTATGTAAAATATGCAATGCTTACGATGATTGTTAAAGGTTATTTATTAGTGCACATTTAAAATGAAAAAAAAAAAAAAGAAGTCACGTTCATAGGTACATTAATACATATTGCAGCGGCCTACCCAAACTTGTTTGTGCCCTGGCTCTCAAACTTTGTTAGTCAGACCCTGCTAATAAACCAAAGCTTTTACATTTAGTTTAAATATCTTCGCACTAGTTGAAATATCTCCGTACTAGAGCTACACGAGGGCTATTGGCGACGGGCGACGTTTTTTTAGTGCCACAACTCAGCTTTCATGCCTAGTATTTAATTTTAACGATGCCAGCACCCAGACCCAAATATTTCGGCACAAGTAGGTATTTCCTCCGCGCATTTCAGCAGCGGGGCGCCCGTCTTTATCCCATTGCATCTCCGAGAAGTCACCACAGGGCCCGTTAATTGGTGTCGGGGACTGGTTGAGTGGTTGACGATGGGCTATTGGCGACGGGGCAGCCCGGCGTCGCTCAGGTAAGGCGACACTAAACCAGTTGCGAAAATCCGCTGTTGGACTCGGATGACCAGGTAAGCTTTGTTCTACACGGCAGAAAGAAGGCGACCCGTCCCCAAGAGCTTATTGCATGGCAGAGGCTAGGAAATGTGTAATACCTGATCGATGGCATTACACATTCCTGGGAGCGGCTCAGTGGCAGAGAGGTTAAACGTGTCCGCCTTGTAAGCCCAAGATCGCGGGTTCGAGCCCCGGCTGAATCGTCGGATTTTCTGGATGGGAAAATTCTGGGCACGCATGTCATATGATTATGTGGCATGTAAAAGATCCCTGGAGGGCCCGTTTGGCCTGGGTTCTCTCAGCAAAATTAAATCTCGGCGTACTTTAACATCCACAGAGAGCTCAGATTCATAGTAATCTGTGCGTCAAAATTGGTAGCGAGAGTCGCAGATGGTGCCACAAAAAATGGCTCTCAGTTCTGGGGAATGTGCCGAGTCTGCAAAGGCTTGACCGCCAATGTTGCAGCCCCATTAGAGAAAAAAAAACATTCCTGGGGGTGTAAGAGGAGCTAAGATTAAAATTAAAATAGTTATAGTTAAAATAATTATTGGAATGGGTGGGAAGGGAAATGTTTGGTACTAGGAGAAGTGTTTAACCATTTATTGTTGTTATTTTTGAATTTAAGTTTGATTTTTGTAACTTCCATTGCTTTTGTAGCATATAAAAATCATATAATGTTTTACCTAACCAGAATTTTTTACAATTAGAAATAAGAATCAGGATCCTTTATTTCTTAAAATATTGCTATTTTTAATTATTAAAGTGATAGATATCATATTTGAAAATTATTACCAATTGCAAAAAAGTCATTGAAATTAAATTTAAATTATAAGGAATTATTAAAAGTCATGGAAATCTAATAAACATATCTTAGCATTGTCCGGAAAACAACAGGTGAGCAATTGCTACCTTCTGGATCAAAAGCGTAAAGAATTCCATTTCAAAATCTTATAATGGGGCAAGATTTTAACACTTTACCTCCGGGCGTCGACTGACCCATAGACTAAGAACACTCTAAGTTTCAAACTCTCATTGGAGAATTTCTACATTGAAATTGACATAGAAACTAGCGCGCCCCCTTTGTGTCTAAGGGAACTAATGTAATGGTTTCTGACTGCCTATTTGCAGTCACCTTTAGGAGATTTAACAGAGCCAATGACATCTCGTAATTTGGAACCCTTATCAAGTGACGATAGGGATCTATTTTTTACTACAACTTATTTTCGACTTTATTTTTGAATATATACAGCTACTCATTGACTTTTATATCCCTCGTAGGCCCATCCTCAAGATATTTGACCTTGTGCTTCTTTTTCTCCATTAATAAACCTACAGACTGACTACGCTTGTCATTTTAGACATGGTCCCCCAAAGATCCATAAGTGATTCGATTGAATAACTCGTCAAATATTCATCCAAATGTAACAAAAACTTAGATTTAGGGGTTTTCGAGGGTTTTTCACATTTCTAAGTAATTAAAATTGGGTGTTGCTATTGAAAATTTTAAAGTTCGTAACATTTTTAATATTAAGACGGACCCTTATGCAAATTTTGTGTCATGCAATTAACTCAAAATGTTATTTGTTCACATAGTCAAAAAGGTCCGATGTAAAAGGATGACTAACGGTTGAAATAATCACTAGTGGGTAACTTTTTTTTAACAGAGAACATTACGAAGAAACAGTAGCCTTACAATTGAAAGTACAATTATACCAATCAACAAATCAACCTTTAATAGTGTTTTAGTTGCATTCGACACGTTAGAAGAGCTAGGCATTAGATTAAGTTGCTGGTCTAGAAGATTTTTAGTCTACGGGTCAGTCGACGCCCGGAGGTAAAGTGTTAAGATGGTCAACAAATAAAGTGCCCGAACACTAAACAGTTAACTTCTACCAACCGCAAATGCATATTTTCCATCTTTCATACCGCAAAACCATAATCATGACTTATCCTTCGTGACAATTGGCCAAATTTCGTTCCCACGGGGCTAGGAATGTAAACGCTTCTAATTTGTCTTGGTATAACAGCATTTCATCCCAGTGTCAATCATATAGGTCAGCTAGATGACTAATATACACTGTACAAATTGAAGTATCAAGGACACAACACTGAGTAGGTAAAGTGCAGTGACCACACTAATGAATTGGACTAGTTTTGACCTGAAATAGTTATTTAGCATACTTGCTTGTATGTTATAGTTATTGTAAGTTCTTACAATAGTTGTTCAAGTTATAGTTTATGGATACTGCTGATGTAAAAGCCCAAACGCTACTTTCCACTTTCATAAAAAAAATTCCGATTTTGACGTTTTAGTTACAGTACAGCCCATCCTTTGTAACAAAACCACACCACAGATGTTTATTATTTAAAAAATCTGTATAAGTACTTATGAAATGTTTTATTCAGACAAATTTAAGTATTGTACCTATGTTGAACCATAAATAAACCCCACATTATTTTTTGACAAAAATTGACAATTGGACAGCACTTTTTTACCCTTAATCTTTTAAACACTAACATCGTATTTTTAATCATTGTATTTTTCTAGTTAGCAGTAGCACCGCAATTGCATGCACTAACAACGTAGCAGTTCAGTGCAATAATGAAAAAAGTCCCAGTTAAAAACCTTCAAAATTCAGTTAACTTTAAGAACGCCTTAAGCTTATTATGGACATGGTGCGCTTGCATTCTTAGCTCTCCAAATAATAGTTGACATTTTGACAAAGTTAAAAGTCATTTATTAGTTTTACAAGATGATCCTAGAGGAATGAAGTATAATTTAACTCCTTAAATCTTTTAAAAGTATATCATATTTACTTGTCGATTTAGAATTACTTTCCCACGAAACTCAAAACGTCGCGTACTACGTACGGCGGCATTTCATACGTAAGAACGTCAGGTATCTACCAATTAGAGGATTAGTATGTGAGTCAGCCCTTTCGGGGGAGTACCGGAGGAATAGTTACGATTAGTTATGGTTAATAATTCGTCAATCCGTTTATAGGATTAGCTTGGAATGCGAAGAAATGACTCAGAAACCGTTGGTAGGTACACCACACAAGTAGTAAGCAAAGAGTAATTCAAATTTTGAACAACGGTGTTTTAAATACTTAATAAGTGTCTTAAAACGTATGTGTCTTAAAAAATAATTTGTTAATTAAGTTAATGTGTGATAAATCATAATGACTTTACTTAAATAATTGGGATAAATTTTTTGGACAAATAGAAATAAAAGGTATGAGTAAAGTTTAAATGTTTGGATTGGAAAGGCTGTAAGCACGTAAATAAAGTTTAGAAGAATCAAATTTAAAAACTAAATAAGAAAGAGAAAGCTAAATTATTTTGGAAATGCATCAATGTATGAAGAGGTCAAGTAAATAAGACAATTTTTTACTATGCTTGTTTTCTCCCAACTTTTTAGTGAAAGGTTTAGTTTAAATTATCATCGCACTAGAGCTGCGTGACTTTTTAGTGAAAGACCCTATTACAGATATTGGTGTGGAATTCAAACATATGAACACCTTTTAGATTAATATTACAGCCCATTGGGAGCTGTACTTAAAAACAAATCTGAAAAGAAATAAGTTTAGTAAGATTCATAATATTTATTCGACCCAATTGCCTCAACTTAACCTAAATTGTACGAAAGTCAATAAATTGCAGAAATATTCCTTTCCGTGCACGGGAAGCCCTGCCAAGTTTCGGTCAACTTTCCTCATTTTCCACTTCATGCCAATCAAAGATTTCAGGAATGTTATTCAACTGGATTTTTTCTATTACGCCACATAAATTTTTCTCACAATCCTACTTAACAATTATGCCTTCGCTGTATTTTAATGTTTTACACACTTTTATTTTTTCACAATTAACAAATTAAAGATTGAAGATTTTAAATTTTCAAGGTGCAATGTCAGGGAG
This sequence comes from Hylyphantes graminicola, assembly GCA_023701765.1. Taxonomy (NCBI): domain Eukaryota; kingdom Metazoa; phylum Arthropoda; class Arachnida; order Araneae; family Linyphiidae; genus Hylyphantes; species Hylyphantes graminicola. The sequence continues at coordinate 36,769,663 of CM043116.1, forward strand.
AGAGAAGAACAGGAATACCTATAAAAAGATGGTTAGATGATGTAGAAAGAGATCTAAAGGTCATGAAAATTAAGAACTGGAAAGCGAAGACCAGAGACAGGCGGTAATGGAGTTGCCTTGTAAGAGAAGCCACGGACTGTAGTGCAGGGGAGTAAATTAATAAATTGAAGTGTTTTATAAAATATTATTTAATATACTTAATAATTAATAAAAATATACAACTTCAACGGTTTACAAATTTTGCTTATTTTGCATTATCTAAAATAATTAACATGTTTGGCTATAACTCTTCGGTTGGATTATAGGTTTAAAAAAATCACTTTATACGCTCTTAAAACAAAAGAGTGAAATTCACTCCTATAGGAGAAGACAATTAACTCCTAATCGCTCGTAATCGCCCTAAATCACTCCTATTCGCCTTAAAATCGCTCGTTTGTTGTTAAGATTGTTGGAGGTTTAACAAAACAAAAGAGTGAAATCCATTCCTATAGGGAAAGTGCATTTTCGACACCGAAAGGAGTGAAAATTAACTCAGACTGAGTTAAAATCGCTCGTTTGTTTTAAGAGTGTAGAGCTGTGCCAGGGGACTTTGTAGAACTCACCTGGGAGAAGACCCCAGAGCAAAACATTATCATTTTTCAAATAAAAATGGCTAAACCAAATTTAATGTTAACAAAAATAATGAAAAAAGTGTTAATTAAAATATTTAAAGAAGCGATTGGAGGGGAAAATGAAAAGATTAAAAGATACAGAACTCTAATCGAAGACCACTACTTTACTCTCTCTGAAACATTCGAGAATTTTGAAGTTTTCAAAACTTCGGAATGTTAGAACCCTATTTATATTGTCACCAATTAAAGTTTTTCTTCGAAAACTTCGGCACTTAGAACGATTATCCACTTAACCCTTCAACTGCTAAAACAAGCCTTTGCCGAAATATCATCCTCGTTCATCAGAAATAGACACCTTTTTCTTCCCACTTGACTCCTTCAGGCACCAACATCCTAATATTTTTTAATAGAACAGTTAATCTTTGGTTCTATTATTTTATTTGAGGGAAAATTGCTGTAAAACTCACATCTTCCTAGGTACAGGTGTGAAGCAACCTAGGGTCGATTTTTTTAAAAATATTTTTTTAATATTGGCCAGCAACGAAAATATTGGATTTAGTAAACGTTCAATTTTAATTTCAATACAATGCAATAGGTAAAGCAACCTATCTTTTTTATTGCCAAAAGCCGATCACTCATCCTATAACAGCCTCACAACAATAGATTTAAATTTTAAATACATTATACGGCTTGTTCTTAAATTATTACGCCAAAGTAGAAGATAATTAAAAACCCTGTCACTTTTTTGTCGACATTATTTATTGATTTAAAGTATGCATATGTGAATAGGATCTAATATCAACACAGTGACCAATAAATATATAGCATCAATAAACGGAATTGGGAAGAAAAAAAATGTTCATTGCATTTCAGAGCTAAAATTTTTCGAAAAAACTTAAAGTTTACACAGTAATTTTTTAAGGTTTGGAAATTAGCCACCAGCGTAAATGTTTCGACCCCCATTTTATTTTGTTTTGTATTTAGAAGCTGACAAAAAATGCAAAGAATTTTAAAGCCATTTTTTTCTAGTAATGTTTCGTTAAAGTATTTCTGGGATTGAGATTGATTTATAAAAAGAAATTCATTTAGCTCATTACCTAAAATTAATTTTGATTATTGAGACCATTTAATTTCAGTGGGAATTATGTTTCTCATCGCCCGCTGGGAGCTATTCAAACGTATCGTCCATAGGAATCCTGCATTAGTAATTTTGTTTGTGTTTTCTGAAGTTATCATTAGAGATGGCAGCACTAATCAAAATTAATGAAGTTGCTGGGAAGTATACTTCACACAGCCTTATAAAGTGTTAGATAAATTCAACATGACAACTTATTTCCCCAAGAATTTTCCAGTCAAACTCTCATTTTAATTACTTAAGGGGGTATGGGACACTTTCAACTTTTTTCTTTAATATTGTAGATATCAATATAATTTTTTTTCCATAAATGTATACTAAATATACTTACACTTTTAGATAGTCAGAGGTTTTAAATAATCATTATTTATTTTTAAAAAAAATAAAATGTGTCAAAAAGTGATGTCTCTTATTTTTGTTATAAGTCAAAAACTTATTTATTGGCAAACAAATATTTAGCATTTTTATAAACAGAAAAATGTATTTAACAAACTGTCTTTACCGATTTTTCATATTTGCCATAGTTTTTTTTTAAAAAAATTATTGAAGTTTTTTTTAATAATTTCACAGGTTCACTTTCTTTATTAAAATTAATAAATAAAAAAATAAACTATTTACAACTAATCCCTAAAGACAAATTAAAGATATATGTTTGAAAAATATGAGTAAAAAATTTTGACACTCTATGGGCAGTAGATTTTGAGTTATATCAATTTAAAGTCAAAAAATCATCGAAAACACGATCAAGGAGAAAAACAGCTTTGAAGTTTATCACTTTCCTTACTGAAGCACTCCAAACCGACCGACCAACTAAGGATTCGATAACGTTATTCCTATCTAATATTACGAGGAAGCCAAGATTATAAACGTGGTTGGCCAACACAGATGTCATGACATAAAAAACTACACATCTCACGTTCTACTGCAGATATAAATAAAATTTTTGTTTTAAATTATTCTAAAATATTTGTGTTATTTTTTATGATAATAATAATTTTTTTGATTTTTTTGAAGATTTTGTGTCCCATACCCCCTTAATAGTTTCAAACAACTGCCTACATATCTCCAAGCATTATTTTCTTTATTCCCCCGCTTGCCATACAATATGTCAACAACGACTGGCGCAACGCTGTGCCTTGTGACCCCAGAGTTTCTTGTGCCACTGCCCCATTTCGGACCACACTCCAGCATTTCGCCTTGCTGGGAAGACACCGATGTATAATATATTTTGTGTAAAATTAAGTTTCGAATTTATATAGATACCTGCAATGTTCATACTCTATCTATGATAGTGAAAATCAGGAGTTTCTAAGGAGTTTTTCAGTTGGGCGGTAATGTAAATTCAGGAGGCAAAGAGGAATAAAATTGAATATGTTTGCGTGTTAGCGCATTAGTCTAGTGACTTCATTGCACTTCAGTTGATGAATCACAAGAAAAAATCTTCTAAAGAAGTTGTGTGGTGCATTCTAGGACATTAATTAGTATCCGATATCTTAACACTAATTTTGCTAGAGTGCATGTGCCGCAGATTTATTCCGAATAAAGTACGAAAAAAAAAAACCACAGAGAAAGGAGAAAAACAATTTGTAATCTTAAAAAAAAAAAAAAAAAAAAAATCAGCGGAGGGGGGAAAATATCAGGATACGAGACACAATTTTCAGGAATTATAAGGGCCCTCAGAAACAAAAAATGAAATTCAGGAGTTTTTTCAGGAATTTCTGGAGGCGTACGATCCCTGTACTAATAAATATGGAAATATGTTTCGTCAAGTAAACAAAATTTGGGTATTGTTATTCATAAAAAACCCTGTAATGTGTACATCAAATTACATATATTTTTTAATATCCAGGATTGTCTTTGGTATATCCAGCGGCGCGGTCCTATATGGTATGGAAATGACTGAATTTAAAAGAGCTTTCTTATAGGAAAGTACCAAATCTTGATTGTAAATTGAAATATATAATTGCTTTGAAAGATTTTATCAATAGTTATCAAAATATTAATTTTTTAAGTGATTGTTTTGTTAACGAAAGACACGTTTAAACTTAAAACTGCAATTTTTAAATGGGAATTTTTATACTTTATTACCTTAGATTTTCGATTAACCTTGTGCAACTGTACCTATATCATATCCCAAGGATTATGCAGTTTACACAATTAGTTTTTCAACCCGCTACCCAAATTCATTTGAATATGTCATCAGTTCACACAATATCTTGCGATATCATTTCGACATATTTTCGATAATGTTTTGATACATTTGATGCATAATTTTGGCATATTTGTAATATTTCGACAAAGTTGCGATATTAATTCGACACACTGGCGAATCATTTTGTGATATCATTGAAAATTTTACAACTGCATGTTTACACTATCGTTTCGACACATTTTCGATATTATTTTGTCACTGGGTTATCAAGCAGAGATAAAACTACATCGTTAGTTACAGCGTTGTCAAATCGAATAAGAGAATAACCATAAAATAACACAACTTTAAAGAGATCGCTTTATCCCGAATGCCGCGCCTTTTATGTGATAAGCCATAACCTCTCACTGCGGGTTCAATGTTTGCCCGTGAAACACCGAATTTGTGTGTCACGCTTTCTCTTCTGGGTTCACAGGACACGCTTTGAAAAAAAGAAAATGACATTTTGTCTGTTTTGGGAATGGTTTAAATTTAATTAAAGTTGCACTAGAGCTACAAGATTGCTGTGGGAACGGATTAGTATGTGTTTTTGTAACACAGTTGTTGAATGTTTTGGGAAGATAAGGGTCAATTTTTTAAAACATCTAGATGCTGTACTAGTTTTGTGGTAAAGGGAATTTCTTAGAGTTTGTATTTTACTTTACTTGTAAGACTTAAACTTAGCATTTCAGTGTTTTAGTGTACACTCTTAAAACAAACGAGCGAATTTAACTCAATCTGAGTAATTTTAACTCCTCCAGTCTTGAAAATGCGCTTCTCCGAAAGGAGTGAATCCTTTGTGTGTTAAACCTCCAACAGGATCACTCCAAACGAGTGATTTTAACTCAGTCTGATTTAATATTCACTCCTTTCCAGTGTCAAAAATGCACTTCTCCAACTGAAGTGGATTTCACTCTTTTGTTTTAAGAGTGTACATTTAAAAACACATTTTTTTTATCCATCATTCATTACTTATCATTTAAAAATTTAACGGAATATTTCGTTTAGTCGAAAATCAAAGACAACCGCTAAGGACTAAAAGATGATTGGTAAAAATTCAGTCTTCAAATATACTGTATCAGGTGATAGATAGTTTGAAGGTTGTAGGAAATGTTTATTTAAAGTAAGAGAAATATTAGATAGTAATTCTTTGAAATACAAATAAATTAGCAAATGATAATGAATAATCTCTACATTTCAAATGAAAATTTTTAACTCTACCACTTAACACTTCAATATAGAACTAAATAGGTTAGGTTTGAATATCGTCGCACTAGAGCTACACGAGGGCTATTGGCTGTTGTAGAACCACCGTCAAGTGACGAGCCGACACCTGAATAGGCACCCAACGCAACCATTAAGGGCTACTCGCACCCAGAATTAGGACTTTGAAGGAAATTTTACGTGCACTCCCTTTCCCGGGGTATTATTCGTCGGACATTTTCGGCTGCACGGGCCGTTTATAGGTCGGCAGTTATTTTGACGATGCCTGGTCCCGAACCTGGGACCTTTAGCACTCTAGGTGAGTACCTAACCGACTGGGCTCCCCAGCCCACTAGAACTAAACACTTTAGGCGCTTTTTTTAGACACATGGAATTTTCTGTGAAGCATTTCTACGTGACAATTTCTCTTACAAACTAACTTTTTGTCCCTTCTGAAACTGTTTATGACATTTGATCGGAGGAAATTCCAGACGCGTTCGGGGGATCGACCGGAGGGGGCGTAAAAAAAAAATTGGAAGCCAAGATGTCACCGGGTGTTTACATCTTGTTTGTCATCTCCTCGAGGGGGAGTCACGGAATATCACGTAATCCTCACGAGGGGTTTCTGGGAGTTTACGTTAAGTTTAGGAAAGTGCTATTCGATAGATGAAGTTATTATGTGAAAATGGGTTTGTTATTATCATTATTGGTAATATTTTCAATTCATAAAATTTTTCAGTCAAAAACGAATAAAAAATAAGAAATAAATGTAGATGTTATCCAATATAAAAAATATAAACGGAATTATAAATATTCTTTAAAAAAATCGAAAAATTAAAAAAAAGTAATAGTGGTTTTACTGAAAGTTTAACGATGTCAAAATTTGACGTACTTTCTCATTATGTAGTTTATGAAATTGCAATTCAGTTTTATGTGCTCCTCTTCTCAATGAATGACTTCTTTGAGAGAGGACAGAGTTATTTTCGTGTAAGTCCATGCAAGTAGAAGGAGCTTTTAAGACAATTTTCCGTGTGTAGCTTGTATCAATAAGTGCATATAGAAACAGTTAACTATAAAAGCATAGAATATTTACCCCTCAACCTCAACAGCGGGAAAATCGGTAAGGGAAGCTTTCGCCCAATTCGATTATACTCCGTGCCAACCTAACTTGGGTAAAAACAAAGAGTAAAAAGGGCAGAGGGAAAAGCGCGATTGGTCCATTAGTAGGAAACTCTTGTAAGGTAATATTTACATACAAAATGATCTTAATACAATGTAACCATAATACACTTTTCGTTCTGATAAAATTGCCTAATTTTCTCAAATAATATTAAAATCTGTTAGATTAGACCTTAAACGAAATCAAATGTTTTGAACATGTTTTCTGGATGGATTCACAAATTATTTATGGAACTCTTTACATGCGAGGAAGGATCTTCTCCATAGCATATTTCTATTTCCCCAACTTAGGTTGGCAAGGAGTGTGTACGCATATCATTTTTATGCAAACAGCTTTTTCAAACAAAGATAGAATTAGAAGTATGGTTTGCAATAATTTGAAAAAAAAATAGCATTTAACAATTGCTGAGGGTCACGTCATTTAAGAAGGATTTGAGGTTTTGAGCAGTATATCACATTTTTGGAGTGATCTGAACAAAAAGGCTCTGTCAGCTTTTTAGTACATTCTAACTTTAGTTTCAAATCAAAATATTTTATAAATTAACCCCTGAAAAAAAACTTAACCAGCAAGACCTCCGAAATTTGCTTGACTCTCTCGATATCTCATTTTTTAAAATCCAATTAATAAATCAGCAGTATCGATATTTTTAGAAATAACATTAAAAAAAATACCACACCATTATTCCCTTTAACATCCCTGGTCAAAAAAAAAGGAATGCCACGCACAAGTTACTCCTCTGAATGCCCCCTCCAGACGATAATAATAACACGGTCATATTTACGGCAGATTCCGAGATGTCGTCTGCTATGAGATATTATTTATCACGATATTTACAGGAATCACGTTCGATTATCGAATATCCAGTCCACCCCTCCTCCATACTTCTGGACAAAGGGGACTTCTTCACAATGGATGCCTCGCATATTTACCGTCTGGGGAAGTTCGAATAACAAGTCAAGAGGTTAGGTTTGAATTATCGTCGCACTAGAGCTACACGAGGGCTATTGGCGACGGGCGTCGTATTTTTAGAACCACGGTCAAGTGATGAGCCGACACCTGAATAGGGCCCCAACGCAACCATTAAGGGCGACATCGTACACTCTTAAAACAAAAGAGTGAAATCCACTCCTGTAGAAGAAGTGGATTTTCGACACTGGAAAGGAGTGAATATTAACTCAGACTGAGTTAAAATCACTCGTATGGAGTGATCCTGTCGGAGGTTTAACACACAAAGAATCCAATCCTATAGGGGAAGTGTATTTTCAACACTGGAGGAGTGAAAATTAACTCAGACTGAGTTAAAATCGCTCGTTTGTTTTAAGAGTGTACGCAGCGTTAGGACTTTGAATGATATTTAACGTGCACTCCCTTACACGAGGTATTATTCGTCGGACTTTTTTTTGGCTGCACGGGCCGTTTATAGGTCGGCAGTTATTTTTGGCGATGCCCGGACCCGAACCTGAGACCTTTCGCATGCTAGGCGAGTGCCTAACCGACTGGGCTCCCCAGTCCCTAACAAGTCATGAGATGTACGGTGTAACGGTGGATATTGATATTTTTGGTGGAATGGTGAAATTGATTGGAAGTGTCGGTTTTATTATTATTTTAAACTTAAAATGAAGTTTGAGATTGTGTCGATAGCTCTGATGATGGCACCAACTAATATATCAATTTATGTATTAATTTTTTTCTTTAATGGGGCTGTTTATTTATTTATTATTATCAATTTTATTAGCTGACAATGCCTCCTCGCAGACTCGGCAATTCCTCGAAGCTGTAGGAGAAATTTTCTACAGGTCTGCCAATTTTACACTCAGATTACAACTGCTGTAGAAAAACTACGTTATACTAAAATATGCGACGTTTTAATTTCAAAAAATTAATTTTACATTATATATTTTTGTCTTATTAAATGTTTTTTTTATAAAAACACATAAAATTGAAATAAAAAATGCATCAAAATTTAAAATAAAAATTCGGGCAAAGAAAATGAGCCACATATCCGTCAGTGGGCTATGGCGTTGTTATCTGTATGCGATTCCAAATTTAAGGTTCCTATTAAAAAAAACCTAACACTAATGTAAATTTTTTTAGAGAATAAAATCATTATTTTGTTTTAAATTTTGTTTTAGCCAGTTTTTAGAAATTTAAAGTTTCGTTAAAGCTTTGAATCCAAAAAGGACTCTTCAGTTGTAGGGTTAGTAAACAGTTACTTCTAAATCTCATAGATGGCAGCACTACCGAATAATAAGCGGAGAAGGAAATATCCCATTCATGAAAAAGGTTATTCAGCACTTATTTACAAAATGAAAATTGTGATTTTAAGAGATTATATTTTTAGCAAAATTTTTAGTGTTGTATTAAAATATGTTAGAGACAATCTATGGTGGAAACACAATATAGCAGCTTTATAAAATACACGACAATTAAGACTTTTTTTTGTGAAACTCATTTAACGTCAAATGTGCTGTTATATTTGAACGAAAAAAATAATAATGGGAAAATTCTAAACATAATAAGGATATTTAAGGTTCGGTTTTGTTGAATTAACATCGCAATAGAGCAAATACGAGGGAGGATATTATTTGAGGAAAAACTGTACAAACTGTAAGAGGCAGAAACTTTTTACCATTGTAGCATAAGCATACCATTTTACCATACCATTGTACAGCTGTGGAAATAAAAAAGTACCCACTTGAGGTTATTTCTTCCGTTAGTCACCCTATAGAATCGGACCTTTTTAAGATTGTGTACAATTAACATTCTGAGTTAATTGCACGATACAAAATTTGCATAAGGGGCCGTCTTCATATTAAAAATAATACGATCTTTGAAATTTCCAATAGCAACACCCAATTTTAATAACTTAGAAATGTTAAGCACTCTTGAAAACCTTTAAATCGAAGTTTTTGTTACATTTGGATGAATATTTGACGAGTTATTCAATCGAATCACTTGTGAACCTTTTGGGGTCCATCTCTAAAATGACAAGCAAGCATGCATGCAAAGTTGTCTTTATTTATCAATTACACACGTAATCTTATACACAGTCCCCTAATGGGTAATTATAAAGTATTTTGTGATTTACTCAGCAAATTATAAATGAATATTTTTAAAAATTGGGATTTCGCTTAAACTTCTTGTCTTAAATTTATTTCTTTAAAAATATTAAGGGGTTTCCATTCATATTTTTTTAAAACATCAATATAATAATTATTTAAAAATATAAAAATTGTTTTAAATACCCCAATATTGAATGCATTTTGTTTGGGTTATTATAATTTCTTTTCAGTAAAAAATTCGTTTCATTATCTTAATTATTTATAGATCGGGATAGTTTTTTATGTGCAACTCATTTAACATTATGGGACCTAAACTTTGCACGTCTCTAACTCCTCTAATAATGCATAAAAAGTAACAAAATTTAGCATTTCGTATTAACATAGGTCAGAGATTTGAAATATGGATTCCAAAAGGGGTGTTGCTATTGGAAATTTTAAAGTTAGTAACATTTTTAATATGAAGATGGCCCCTTATGCAAATTTTGTGTCATGCAATTAACTCAGAATGTTAATTGTTCACAATGTCAAAAAGGTCCGATTCTTTAGGATGAATAACGGAGGAAATAACCTCAAGTGGGTACTTTTTTATTTCCACAGCTGTACCATGTAAGAAATTATTATTCATAAGGATATCTTCCGCACAAAATAGTATTAGGAAGATTAAAACATAAATGACCCTACACAACCTGTAATCCTGAAAATATCTTCTACATCTATTAAGAGTCGATGTCAATTTTTTTCCAAAATTCAATCTATAATTTTTTGTGTGTGACATTATATTTCCATACCTTACAAGAGTTTCCAACTAACGGACCAATCATGCATTTCCCTCTTCCTTTTACTCTTTGTTTTTACCCAAGTTACGTCGGCAAGTAGTTTAAATATTTTTACCTGACGAAAATGAAACTTACAACTTTTACCAAATGAGCAACAGCAATTTGCCACGAAGCGGCTTTTTGCACCTGGGATACATTTTTATCGCTCATTAACGACTGAAAAGATACAAGTTGATGGGCAAGTTCAGTTTGGGCGATGAGGAATTGGGTGGAGATGGGCAGCTTTTTAAGTGCAGAGTTGTGTTTATAGTAGTATTTCGTTTTGAAAAAAATTGGTTCATTAACTTCAAGGTCTTGCCTGACGTTCTTTTAAATGAAAATGTTGTTTGGGTGGATGAATTTGTCGCACTAAAGATGGAATGTTATGAATTTTTGTACCTGTGCATAATAAATTTTTAGATTATAATCTTAAGGACGTGTGATCCTAGTAGCACACAATATTCTATACATATCTTCTTGAAATAACTTATTGCCCAAGTTATTTTTGCCGCATACCTCTGTCTAATTTTCTTTAATTTTTCTTGAAATGCTTGGTGAGTAGGATTTTGCATTATTTTTTTTAAAATTTAACTCATTTTCTTTGAATAATTAAAAAAAAATCGTAATAAAGAGACTCTAAATTTAGTAACAATTAATACTTAATGCGAAATAATCCAAAAAAAGCTATATTAAAATAAATGAGTAGCAAATTTCAAGGTCTCTAAGCTAACATTTTGTGGATTAGGTCTAAGTATAACTTGCTGTGCCTTTTTTTCAAACAATGGTTACAATTGGAAGGAGAATTTTCGCTAAGGGAGCAAAGGATACTAAACTTTCACATATACCCTAATAATCTGGAATATCGTACGACATTCAGATATATTTCCGACATTCAGATATTGTATCGATATAACGAGGTTATCGTAAGGGGACGGACCACTTCCTTTTCCTAAGTCCCTCTCATTTTCTCTTTGAACGCTTCCTATACTCACCGCCAACCAAATAAGAAACGGTAGGGATGGCGTTTATTCAGAAAAAAAACCCAGTGCATCAAAAACCGGGTTTTCGGTTTTACTGAACCCCAAGACCGACTTTATAAATCAAACCGGTTTTTTGGTCAAAACCGATGAAAAAAAACCGGTTTCGGTTTTACATCCCTAAAGTGTTTCAAATAAGGGTGGCGGGAAGTATAGGAAATATTTTTTTTTGCCATAGAATTTTATTTTTTGCCCCCTCTATTATATGCCCTACCCCAAAAGACGGTATTTTCTATTGCACATTTGGAGGTCAGCATTCCCCCCTCCTAATTTTTTTTATGCTCCACTCTGTGATTATAGCTGCTTAGGCGCGTGTGTAAAGCGTGTTTTTGAGTCAGCGAAATAAGGCTCGTTAGGGGCGCGAATAGGAAGTCGTACCACTAATTGGAGAGCGTTCCTATCAATGGCAAATAATATGATGTTACATAAATATTGGCCTTTCAAGAAAGTAAATTAAATTTTTTTTAAAGCAAATTGTATCTGAAAACAGTATTGTGTAGCTGAAGAAAGAAGATACATAAGTGAAGGTGGGACAAATTGTGTGTTTTGGATTTTTTAAGGACTTTATTACCCTTGTATAACACCTCGAGGCTCCAACTTCTGCGAAGCAATTGTATGCAAAGTCTCCCCCCCCCACACACACATATATACATTTATATCTTTTATCTTTGAAATACGGAATCTTGTTCAGAGAAACTGTACTATCATCCAACCCCCAAAATTAAATCACACAATTAGTACGAGAAGAAAACATATGAGAGATGAAAATAAGCTCAATTTGGTGTACTGTGTATTTGAGAAGCTAATTTAGCTAATTTTCCTTTGCTATAGAAGGGCTATTTCAAAAAGGTGCTGCTGGAAGTTGATCACAAAGGATACAAACTTTCATGTCGAATCAAAAATGTCATCCCAGAAGATAAATTGGTCCACGAGCTTCCAATGAATATCATTTTGGTACCGAAGACCAAACTACTCAATAATCGCTGGGCGAAATTTGGTAGGAATCCCCTATGCCTCTATTATTAAGTCAATCATCAAATGTTGATAATGAAACTTTTCAGAGAAACTTCCGAGAGCGCATTTCTATAATTGCTTTACATGAAACAGAATTGGTTATCTTACTTCAACAGCAATTTTAATTCTAGTCGCAATCGACAAAACAAACCCAAAATCATGTCTAACAGAGAAGAAAGAAGAATCCACCCCTTCACTTCAGGAATTTTTTTCGAATCATTTTTCTGAACAAAAACAAATTCTTTCGAATTCAATCTTTCGTTCCAATCTTTCAGAAACACCTCAAATTACAGGGTAACCGAAATGGAGTTGCATAAAGATTAGTCTCCTTGATATAAATTAAAGTGATACTCTTAATAAATTATCAATACAATCTTTTTTTCTAATGCAAATCTCGAATAGGTTATCCTGAAAGACTTCATAGACATCAATATAAATATGTAATTTCATAGACTCTAAACAATAACCATCTGAATAGCAAGGCCTTCCTAATCAATTGAGTTACGACACATTATTGGGCTCTTTTTAAAGTTTTAACAAATGATCCTTGTAATCTTGAAATCACATTCTTTTTTTAACCCTTTCAGTCCCAGTGATGCCATTTGGCATCATTTTTCTGATCATAATTAAAAAAAAATAATAATAGGGCTGACATCTATTGGGATTAATACAAAATATTTTCTAATCGAAAAAATGAAGAATCAAATGATGTGCTTTTTGATATCATATAAGGCTATAGACGACCAGAAAAAATTTCTGAAATGATAATGCAAAATTGTCATTGGGAGTGAAAGTTTTAAATAAACCGAATTAAGTGACACTTGTCCCTAAAAAAAGTAGGTCTTGTGCTTTAGATGATAGTGAACCAACCAGCAGTAAATATCTTTATCTTAATCACGAAAACCCAGCGTATCTAAAATAACAAGAACAAAATTTCGAATACTTTGGTTTCTCAGTTCGTGTGACAGCAGATTTTTCACAGATGATGAATATAACACATTTCAACGTATTGCTCCTTCTCTATTTATTCACAGAATTTACTTTAAAGCTTAAAATATTACGTGCAAATAAGTCATACAACTCGAAGACATTCTTACAACAGCCGTAAAAGATATGTCAATGCCGTTCAGTCCGGAAGCAAAAGTTTCCAAAATTATTGTTATTCTGGTTCCCAGTCCCATAGTCGAGTTGAGTAGTTTCTCTGCTTCTTCATCCCATCACGAGTTCTTTGGAGATATCCAACACAAACTCTTGTCAATCCCGAAACACCTCAATTACAGGGCAAACGAGAGGCGGCGGTGTGGCTTTAGTATGTAGCAAAAGGGCTGGGGCGATGGTTCGGCCTGATAATTAGGGTCAATGCGAGAGGGCCGATTGTGAAATGCTACTGCGATTAGCAGGTACAGCCAGAAATAACAATCGGCATGGTAGGTGAGTAACCTCCCAGTTTTTTTGAGGAAATAGTATCTTCTGGGAACATGTTCAGAATATTTTTTGTTAACCCTCTAATGCATACTGTTACCGTTTGGTAACAAGTTACATAATCCACTTTATTCTATCAAAGTAGACCTTCCTGTAGACAAATTTGTGTTTTTTTCATCTATTACATTCCATTTTGAAGTTTTAGTTAACAATAACTCTCATAGATGACAGTAGTAAAAGTGTATTCAAAATTAAAGAGTGAGGTTATTAACTGTTGCGAAATTACGTTTTTGGCTGTATTCAAAGTATAATAATATTAGGACTGTATACAAATAAATTGTTTTGAAAAATTAATTGCAGTTAAAGAGGGTTATTAATACCAGAGGACATATCTTTCATAAGTCTGTACAAATTTTTGCATTTGCCGATGACATTGACATTATAGCGCGAACACAATCTGACTTAAAGCAAGCTTTTATATCCATGGAAAAAGAGGCAGGAAAAATGCATCTCACTATTAACCAGGAAAAAACCAAGTATATGCAATGCACCAAAATAACTGATTCTACAACTCACTTGCAAATTGGTGAATACAAGTTTGAAAAAGTAAACAGTTTTATTTATCTTGGTTCTGAAGTTAACGCCAATGGCAATATCGCACCCGAAATACAAAGAAGAATCAATGGTGCAAGTAAATGTTTTTATGGATTAAAAAAATATTTAAAATCAAACCTACTAAGAAGAGATACTAAACTGCTAATTTATAAATGCTTAATCAGACCTATACTAACATACGCCTCAGAAACTTGGACAACAACACAGAAGGATGAGAACTCCTTGGGAATCTTCGAACGTCGGATCCTGAGATCCATTTTTGGAGGCAAACAAGTTGATGGTACTTGGTACAGACGTTCAAACTCAGAACTCTATCGGGCTTTTAGAGAGCCTGATGTTGTCAAGTTTATCAAAATTCAAAGAATTAAATGGGCTGGTCACATCATGCGAATGAACAAAGAGCGTTCGACAAATATTATCTTTTTGGCTCAGCCCATCGGATCAAGGCCCAGAGGTCGACCAAAGCTGAGATGGGCTGACTGCTTGGAAAGAGATTTATCAGTATTAAAGGTATCAAATTGGAAGACCACTGCCAGGCAGAGGCAGGCCTGGAGGAAATTGATTAAGAAGGCCAGGGCCCACCCGGGGCTGTCGTGCCATTGAGGAAGGAAGGAAAGAGGGTTATTTTGAAATATATTTAGTAGTTTTCTAGTCATTATTATCAAAATTGGAATTTTGTAGTTGGTTTTTGTAATAGGAAAAAAAATTTAAAAATTGAAATTATTTAAATTCAAATGCAGTTAATTTTTTTTCAGTATTTTTCCCATAATGTATGAGTATTAAAGATTCATATATATATGTTTGGGATGAAAAAAAAATCATGCATTAGAGAGTTAAACTTGCTGATGTCACGGTCAGAATGTTAGGGTTATAGGTAGAATTATCATCGCACTACGGTACAGGAAGGCCATTTGGTGAGAGTCGTCAAAATTTCGAACCTCAGAAAAGTGACGAGCAGCCAGTCACGAAATGATTTCTAATTTTCCAGTAGACACCCGACTTTAAGGGCTTTCTGTAATCCAATGGGTCAACGAGCTATGTTTATGAATAAAAAATATTGTCTCTTTTATAGCTATTTCTACACTCATAAGTATCGTGTAAAATCTGAAAGTTCTTGCTACCTTTTAAAAGTTCTAATATTTTCGACAAGATTTTTAAAACAAACATTCCTTTACAACAACCGTCAATCATTTCCAAGAAACCAAGGAGAACAAAACAAAAAAAGATCTTAACAAATGTTCGAGGATATCGATAGCCCAGAACACATTTTCCGAATTGTTATTTTCCCGTTTGGTTGGATATGAATTCCGTTTCGCTTGCACAACGCGCAAATTCAGAGAGCTGTGACCAACAGGATGGTCAGTCCGCCATTTTGCTGTTTTCAGTTTCCTTTTCAATCTGTCATAGCCACTACAAAACGCCATTTTCACGCGTGCATGTTAGATACGAGTGGGCGCTTTTTTTCTTTTTTGTACAAGTATGGTTGAATTTTTTTATTGTTAGTTTCCACTCTGATTTTTTTTTCCACGTTCACTTTTTCCCACTAATACCGTTTTCGAGATGTGTGTTAAGACAGTGCATTTTGGATACGCTCCACATTTTTTTTATATAATGCACGTTCCATTGAAAATGCTAAAAGTGAATTAATTTTTTTGTGGTTAGGTTTTGAATTATCGTCACACTAGAGCTACACGAGGGCTATTGGCGATAGGCGTCGTATTTTAGAACCACAGTCAGGTGACGAGCCGACACCTGAAAAGGCACCCAACGCACCCGTTAAGGGCGACGTCGTACGCAGCGTTAGGACTAAAGATATTTAACGTGCACTCCCTTACACGGGGTATTGTCGGGCATTTTTGGTTGCACGGGCCGTTTTTTTGTTTTGTTTTGGAATCAGGCATATGGAGAATTTACGATTTACACGATACAGAGATCGTTTTTTTCTAAAAAAAAAAAAAAAAAACAATTTATACCAATCTTGATAGCGACCATTGCTTTGGATGTAATATATGGATCACTTTTCGTAAAATTTAAAAACTAAATTCTCTATTTTTGTGGAATACTGTATTTCGAAAAGTTTCATGAATCCTTACATTTTACTTTTGGTCTTGTCTGGGGATATGATTTTAACCTCCCATCAAAAATTCTAGCGTATTGAGGAAACTTTGAACTATAAGGGTAAAAATTTGACCCAAAATTCGATTAAAATTATATATTTTTTTAAATAAGTGCATTTAGTTAAAAGATGGGTCAAAAGGACTTGCGCCAAAGTTATCCTCCAGGACAATAATTGCTCTAATAGCAATTACTAAAACAAAAGTCTATATTCGAATTTTGAATTTTCTATGGATAATGTAAACACTTGTGCTTATTCTGCCGTGGGCAGGTAAACTGCAATAACTTCCATAATGACTTGGATTATTGTTGCAAGAACTACATTTCTCTAACAATTAAGAAAACATAAGGGATTTTTTTTTTTATTATTTCAGATAAAAAAATGGTACTACTCAATGTTGCGATTACTGCAGTTTACCAGCCCAAGGCAGTATTGTAAATAGGTTCACTTACATGTCTCCGTTTGATATCTTTGATTTTCCAGGCAAAGCTCTTTGTATTTTGGAGGCTGCGGAAGACTTGGATCGAATCAACCCCTTTCGCTGAAAGAAAATATAAGAGGATTTCAGCATGTATGCACATCGAAACTTTTATTAAAAGAAACATGTTCATGTAACATCTAAGTTCTCAATGATGAAAGGTTTATATAATAAAATTATTATAACTTTTAGGTTTTAAAATCCATAGAGGCTATACGATGACCAAATAGAGGCTATACGATGGCCAATGTTATAATGTACGGCATTGTCTTTATCTTCTATTTTGTTATAGTTAAGTGTTTGCAAATCATAGTTCCGCGAACATTTACCTTTAAACAATTAAATAACTGGTTTCTGCTAGTTTGCTGCAAATTAGCATAACCATTACCATTTTTTATTTAACGTTCTTTGGATAATTCCTGTACTTTACCTTCAAACAAAAAAATAGCGTTCATAAGAATAAGTTTTGACCCCGTCTCTGAAGCGGTCAAGTCCAACAAGCCTTGCTCTTTTTTTCCCCCTTCCACAATTTGTACTTAAACACAGCCAAAAATGCCCACCAGTTACACTTGTTGCCGAGTGGCCTTGTCGCCCATCCCACCTGTTCTGCCTACTCGGAAAAAGTGTAGAGGAAGCATGCGAAATACAAGAACAATTGAGTTTTTTAAAATTTAGAATAGCAACAAATTATGTTTGGTTTTAAAATAATTGTTTATCTTGCAAATTCTTTTTTTTTTTTCGTAATACGATCCATCTTAAAATAACTTATGGGCCAAGCATAAAATCCTAATTTTTAAAATCAAATAATCGTATACAATCGATTAATATTTAATAATCGTACACTCTTAGAACAAACGAGTGAAATCCACTCCAGTAGGAGAAGTGCATTTTCGACACTGGAAAGGAGTGAATATTAAATCAGACTGAGTTAAAATCACTCGTTTGGAGTGATCCTGTCGGAGGTTTAACACACAAAGGATCCACTCCAAGAGGAGAAGTGCATTTTCCAGACTGGAGGAGTGAAAATTACTCAGACTGAGTTAAAATCGCTCGTTCGTTTTAAGAGTGTAATAATAGTTTTGACGATATCGTTTATTCTAATGCTTATAGATTGTTTCGATGGTCCGATTGTGCAATTTTCTTGTGATCGAATTAATGACGTTCTGCCATCCAATGTCTCTGAAATTTTTACTAAACATCTAAAAGCGCCCCATCTCACCATCGTTAAAGTGATAAAATAAATAATTACTGGACCTCAATTTAATTAAAAGAGTCCGAGACCAAGTCGCATCATTTGATGATTACTTTATTTTTAACAATAAAATTATCTTTTTAGTTTTAGGCAAGAAACCTCGACAATAAAAAATAAGTTTTCTGTTTTAATTCATTTAAATAAATAAAATATAAGACCAACTAAGACCATATTACGGAACAATTTATGTAGGATAAATTATACCACATAAAAAGGAATTTTAAAGACTAAAAGCAAACGTGTTTATTTGGTAAGAAAGGTAATGATGCAATAAATCTTTAACCCTTTCAGTCCCAGTGGCCTCATCATGTTTCTGAGCTTAATTAATAATAATAATAGGGCTGACATCTATTGGGATTAATAAAAATATTTTCTAATCGAAAAGAGTTTAAAGAATCGAATGATGTGCTTTTTGATGTCAAAAATGGTTATAGACAATCAGAAAAAGATTTCTAAAATGATGATGCCAAATTGTCATTGGGACTGAGAAAGTTAATGGGTTAAATACAGACAGAAGTATCCAATAGCCAGTGCTATAAAAGAACGCAAGTCTCCCACAAATAAAGCATAGAAATGTGAGCTGGACCACGTGTTTGGTGCGAAGGACGCAGGGCTTGAATGTCAGGTAGGGCATAAGTAATTCGCGCGCGTATTGATACAGGTGCGCGCGCTTCCAGTTTTGGCGGGACTGCAGATAAACAACTCCGTGAACCGAAAACATATTTTGATTGAGAGTTTGTCAATTTTTTTAAAAAATGTTTGTCAAAATACAAACAGGTTTTTACATATTTAGGGTAAATATTTTTGTTTATTTTTAAGCCTGGCACACGTGGTTTTGGAGCAGTGACACGTCACAGGAGTATTTACTAATATATTTGTCACGTTCTTTCTAAGCAGGTTAAGCAACCGTCGAAAAATTAAAGATAGATTACAGACATTCCGTAACTTATTAAAAAAAATACTGTAAGATAAATTATTTGATGTCTTTCAAACTTTAAAGAAGTCATTTGAAAGGCCTAAATTTAATGTTTCTGTTAAACTGAAGATATTAGTTATAAAATAATTTTGATATTTCAATATCATGACTAATATGTTGAAAATTCAACTCTTGGTTTAACTACAAATCAACAAATCCTAATTGAAAGCAACACATATATTTTGCAAGTAATTTGAAACTAGAACAACATCCCATTATACATTTAAATAAAAAGAACAAGGTGTAAATTTTACTTTAAGGGGGTATGGGACACCTTTAACTTTTTTTTTTAACATTGCAGATATCGATATCGATTAGATATATTGCAGATATATCTAATCTTATTTTTTTTTTAATATTGCAGATATCGATTAGATAGTCAAAAGTTTTAAATTATAATTTTATTTTTTAAATAAAATGCGTCAAAAAGTGATGTTTCTTATTCTTGTTATAAGTCAAAAATTTATTTATTACAAAAATTATATAACGAAAATTTAGCATTTTTATAAACAGGAAAATGTATTGAACAAACTGTCTTTACCGATTTTTGTTATTTGTCATTCACAGGTTCACTTTTTTTTAAATAAAAATTAATAAATAAAAAAATAAATTATTTACAACTAATCCCTAAAGACAAATTAAAGATATATGTTTGAAAAATATGTATTTTGTGTCCTATACTCCCTTAAATGATAAAAAAAAGGACAAAATGTGTTTAGAACTAGCTTGATACATTCTATCAGACATTTAATTGATCTCAAGTGAATCTGAGAGAGGTTTTTCTCTGCATTTTGAGTCAAAATGCAGGAAAACAGTTTCACATGGTGACAGAGGGGTGTGATCGGTTATTATGTAACTTCTTTGAGAAAATAAAAATCGCCTTTTTTTAGCATCACACCTGCCTCCGTAGCAGCGAAACTGACCTTGGCATTTTTCTGGGTTGCGAAGGAAATCGCCATCTGGGTAAATTACAGCTTGCCGAATTCGTGATTGCTATGAGAAGAGAAAAAAAAAAGCTTTCCAGATCATTCAATTAATCATTAACCCCTCCCCCCTTTAAACATATAAAAAAGCGTAGATTAAAATAGACATGATACAAGAATTTCAGGATGAAGCGACAGAAAATGTTAATGTAGAAAACGCAACCGGACAACTGAATCAATGGATGCATCATATTAAATTTGTGTTGCTATGCAATAATTCAAACGGTTTACTGTTGTACTGATCAAATGAAGTATATCATATGACATACCGTTTTAGAACAGCAGATTCTTCAATTGAAATGTAGTTTTCATGACATGTGGAATGTATAGAAAATTTTAATAAGATATTTTCTACAACAGTAAGCATTGCATGTTCTGGACAACTTTTTCCTTAATATAATGTTTCACTACCTTTATGGTTCCACGGCTTTCGTACAGGGTGGCGCAAATAAAAGTGGCCCGGTTTAGAAGTAAGGATAAGACAGGAAATGCAGCCAAGTCAAAAACCAATTCAAAAACAGGTTTTCCCTGTGAAGCTATTGATCACTTTTATAATAAGCCTAAACAGACGCTTGGCGAATTATTTGCCGGTTAACTATGCCATCTTTACTTGTGCACTGATCTGGCCAACACACACTTACACGGTCCACTCTAAAATCTGAACTCGTCAATAGTCCATGTGCAGCTCTAGCCAAGTAACAACCAAACCAACCGATGAAAATACAGGTTTGCAAAGTGAAGCCTTTAAAAGCTTGAATAATTTATGTTGGTTAGGTTTCAATTATCGTCGCACTAGAGCTACACGAGGGCTATTGGAGACTGGCGTCGTATTTTAGAACTACAATCAAATGACCAGCCGACACCTGAATAGGCACCCAACTCAACCGTTACGGGCAACATCGTACGCAGCGTTGGGTCTTTGCAGGATATTTAACGTGCACTCCCTTACACGGGGTATTATTCGTCGGGCATTGGCTGCACGGGCCGTTTATACATAGTTCAATTCCTCTGGACAAAACCTAGTTAATAAAATCAATTCCTGATTTTTAGCACCACCTAAAACAGGGCCGTTGCCCTAAAGTCGTCCCACCCCCTTTACCCGCCCATGCCATAATAGTCACAAGACCTTACTCAAGAAACGATTACTTATCGATTGTAAAAGTAACAAACTCTCAAACGAATAACCGATGTCCAGACACTAACGAGAGTCAAAAACGAGTCGGACGGGTCAAAAAAAAAAGTTCCCAAAAACCTATCTGCATTGTTTACGGATGGACCCCTGGAGAGTTCAAAGTGATAATGGAGAGCGAGACCAAACTTTGCTTTGTAATGTAATGATACTTCCGTGAAGAAGATTTGGCCAACAGATCTCTCCACTCGTCACGCGATGGATCTGTGGTTGGAAGTTGAGTTGAATTATCGGCGCACTAGAGCTACACGAGGGTTATTGGTGACGGTCGTCGTGTTTTAGAACCGCAGTCAAGTGACGATCCGACACCTGAGAAGGCACCCAACGCAACCGTTAAGGGCGACATCGTACACAGCGTTAGGACTTTGAAGGATATTTAACGTGCACTCCCTTAAGTACTCTTTCGAAAGCTGAGTGTATAGAGAGCTTAAACCTTATTACCTAAGTACTTTTTTAGAAATACAATATCATGCATATCTTTACACCTTAGAAGTAACTCTCAAAAGTAGGCTTCTGTCTAACTGACCCTTGTGCACCAAAGGAGCCCCAATTGTAGCACCATTGAATTTGATTTAGTTTTTATCTAGGTTTGAAGGTAGGTTTGAACTATTCTCGCACTACAGCTACACGAGGACTATTGACGACGGGCGTCGTGATTTAGAACAACAGTCAAGTGACGAGCCGACACCTGAGTGGGCACCCAACGCAAAAGTTAAAGGCGACATCATACGCAGCGTTGGGACTTTGGAGCATATTTAGCGTGCACTTCCTTTCACGGGGTATTATTTGTGAGACATTTTTGGCTGCACGGGCCGTTTATAGGTCGGCAGTTATTTCGGCGATGCCCGGACCCGAACCTGGGACCCTTCGCATGCTAGGCGAGTGCCTAACCGACTGGGCTCCCCAGCCCCACGTCGCAATAGAGCTACAAGAGGGCTATTGTGCTATTGACGAGTCGCAATTTAGAACCACAGTCCGACCGACTCTTGAGAAGATAGCTTTAATTATCGTCATACTAGAGCTACAGGTGGTAACATACTAGAGGGCTATTGGTAACATGCGTCGTAATTTAAAACCATAGTCAATCGACCAACCAATGCCGGAGTAGGCACCCAAAACAATTTTAGGAGCGACATCGTACGCAGCTTCGGGATTTGAGCATATTGATGCGCACTTCCTCTACACCATTCCTCCGTACTCTACACGTAGATGGATTTTTGGCTGCACTATCGAACAAGAGGTATGCTGGCGAGTTTTGAGCTAACTTTGGATGTGTTTAGGGCTGTTGTATTTTTAAAAGGGTTAGATAGCTGCATCTTAGGTCGGTAAATTTCGTAATGACGGCAATTTGGAAGTTAATTTTAATTTAATTTATTACTTAAACTATTAAAATTGTAGTTTTTTAAAATAAACTTTATAACAGACGTCTAAAAAGAGTAAAACCACCAATAAACTCCGTCCACTTGCGTTGTACAAAAAATGTGCATGTATTAACTATAAATGTTTATTATTTTTCATTGTTCCCTTTGTCAGACCACTCTACAGCTCAAACTAATAGAGCCATAGACTTCTATAAAAGTGTATCTACGATAGAACCTTTCACTCCAGTTAAAAAAAACCCTTAAGATATTTTATAACATCGATCAGGCTAAAACTATTTTTTTTACTATCCCTAACTATAAGTCAAAATCATAGGTCCATTGCACTCTACCTCAAAAAGGAAAATAAAATGTCAAAATTTAACTTGTCAGCACAAACAGTTGGATATAACTGCTGACAGGTTGCGTAAGGTTTGAATGAAAACGTCAGAGAAACCAATTTCGGGTATTTTTCTTTTCCGTCTCTAGCTTTTTCCAGTTAGAATATTTCCCATTGTTCGACCATCGAAAATTCAACGGCCTTTATGCCAAATGTGACGTTTAGGAATATGCGTGTAAAAAGAACAATAGAGAACTTTTTTTTACATTCATTTTTTTGGAAATAATTTGTTATTTCAGGATAACTTAAAAAATCAAATTACATTTTTTGTATGTATTTTCATATTGTTTTATTGGATATTTTTGTCTGAATAAACAAAAGTCTTAAATGCTTTTGTGTAAAACATTTGACAACAGTCAGTCTTACAAGCAGTTTTTGCATCCTATTTTATTTCGTCCTTTTTGTTTAGTCATATATAACAATCAGTTTAAAACATCCAAAAGTATTGTATACAAATTTGTAGCTTATGAAGGCAAAGGAATCAAAACCAAATTACCATCAATTATTTTTTATTTGTATTTACTTTTATGTTTTCTTATATGACATCAAAGCTTAAAAAAAAAACTATCAGAAAAGAAATTCAACTCATAAGCAAAACAGAATACATTAAAATTATGCACATTAAAAAATAATTATACAATAGGAAGTGGGATAAAATATAAAAACAATATAGAAAATATAATAACAAAAATGTTAAATCTTAGATAGCTTTTTCTTTCTTTATTAATTTTATGTACAGATCAGCTAATAATTTATAAGTACCTAATTTTTTTAATAATAGGAGATCTTTACAAATAAATATATATTTAATTATTTTTGCAATAGTCCAAACACAATTTTTTTTCAAGTTGGAAAATAATAAGAAATGGATATTTAAAAGAAAAACGTGGAAGATAACTATAAAACAGGCTCCGCGTCCGATCGACCCGAAGAAGACAATACGCAAGTGCGGAAGTGAAAACGCGTTTCCAAAAGCTATCATTTCATTTCTAACGAGTGGCAGCAGTAACGGTCAGGCGGCCATCTTTAATTCCAGCAAATTAACACTTTTAAGGAACCTTAGCAGTATAAAGAAGAATAAAAAAGGAAAGAGAAAGAAATAGAAAATAAGAAAACTCTTGACTAAAAGAAAAAGTGATCTTAGAGTTCGCGGGGAAAACGAAAATGAAAGTCCACATAACTGTTCGAAGAAGAATACTTGTCTTTTTTTGTTATTTACGATCCATTATCCAGACGTCCTTTCTGGGTAAAGGGTAAAAAGGGAGGACAGGACAAAGAAATTGCAGGGTAAAAAAAGGTATTTGATTCACCGAAAAGAACTTATCAAAACGGAATGTTCTTACATATCTTTTTTATATAGAAAAAACGGAAATGGTTAGAGATTATTGTGTACTCAAAAGGTTAATTCGGTTTAAAAGGTATATAAAATTCTAAGATGTCATATAATTCTGGGATTTACTTTTTACTAAAAAAAAACTTTTACTTTTGACATCTTTCTTAGAGTAGAATATATTTAAGTTTTCTGTGCATGCAATGCTTTTCGGTGGTATTTTCGGTAGATTTTACGTTTATAAGGACAAATAGCATTAGTTGGATATTTTAAAGTAATATAATATTACCATTCGTTTTCTCTCCAATATAACTACTATTCATTAAGGGTTTTAGATTATAAATATGTAAACTAAACTTATAAACGTGCATTCGATCGAAGCAGAACAGATAAAAATTCGTGAGAGCAGAAATCCTTATCTCTTTTTCACTTTCATTTAATTGAAGAGCAAACTAAACATTAAAATCAGAGTTTTAAATTCAACAAATGAATTTCTTATGACAGGTAAACTAAAGACCTATGACAAGCTAACGATTTTTGAAGGAAAGATTAGTAATAAGGCAAGATAAGTAAGGCTAACAATAAGTAATGGTTTGGATCGGCTTAGGACCTTCTAGTGACCTTGACTTTTAAAAAAGCAACATAAAAAAAGAGATTATAATCTTACGACACCAAAAAAATTCATTATTATTATTAAACACTTAAACAGCATAAGTAACATCCTAGTGACGTCAAAGAACCATTGAATAGAAATAATTATGAATGCAACAGAACGGAATTATGGAATGGAAAAAAAAAAGTTCGAAGAATAGAAGGCGGCACGCATTTCAAAATTATTTCGAGAACTAAAAGGAAGTATGCGGATTTTAGTTTCAAACTTGTCATAAAATGTTTAAAAGGAAAGAATTTTGCAATTTTACGATAAACGAATGTTGTAGACGAGAAGTTAGCACATTGATCTTTAAATTAAGATAAACATATTTGATAAATTTCTTTAAAAATAAGGATACTATTTACAAACAGAAACGATGGCATTCCTGAAGATTTTTTAAAAGATAAACTGTGTATTTTAGACCCCAAAACATTTAAATTACATCCTAGTTTTGCCGCCTAAAATATGTCATTGTATTGTAGATTATTTTTAAATAAAACTATTTTAATCTAGAAAACTGATAGCGTATTTTTCTTTTCATTCTGTCCTACAAGCATTGCGAACATCTATGGAGGTATTAAAACATACACACTTAAAACTAAATTAAAATGCTTAAAATGTAAAAATATATGTGGATAAATAGTCTTAGAACCGTTATCCAGAGCCTCAGTACCTGCGCGCAGAGTAGGTTAAGAAACATAATAAAATTTACCTTGAATTACTATTTTATCCAATAAATCCAGATCTATACGCTGCGATAATAAGTTCACCAACTAAATCAATCAAGAAAATATCGCTCCACTTTCACCGAATTTCACTGAGACGATGAAATAAAGTTCAAAATATGTCGAAAATGTACGAAATCGTAAAACTGCGTTAAATAAACACTTAACGTAATAACTACACTGTAAAAAATTTGGCTTGAATTTACTAGCGATTACTTAGTAACTTAACAGGTTTTCACCATTTACTAGAAAATCATCTGTAACCTAAAGAAACTACTGTAGAAATACTAAGCAATACTAAGTAAATTGTTGTAACGCTTACAGCGCCACCTGGCTATCTTTTGGAGAGATGCGTAGTTTCCCTTATTGCATTGTTTTGTTTCTCGAAATTTGTTCGATCGGCAATCGGATTTAGCAAAAACTAACCGGTGATCGCGTCCGTAAATTGAAAGTGTACGAGACTAAGAGATAAAAGTCTGATTCGATATCGGTCAAAGGTGAAAATTCAATCAATGTGTTTTTCATCGAAAAATTATAACGAATCAATATCGCAACGATGAGAAACCGAAAAACGTGTTTTTTTTATTTTAGTACATACATACAAATTGCGTTAAATTATTTCTAAAACTTCATATCCGAAAGCTTTATATCGATCAAGATTTTAACCTCATTATTTACACGCAAAGGATCTGCATGTCCCGATGACCGCGTGGACAAGCGCGCTACTTCTCGTTGAAAGACGAGCTAATCTTGAGGTTGTGAGTTCGAATCCTGCGACCTGCTCCGGAAAAGTCGAAATAATTCTTGACTAAAAGAAAATTAGTGGCGCCCTCTTGTTTAACATTTTTGAAACTGCTAGTTACTAACTTTTTCCTAGTAAAGATACTACATAAGTGGATGTATTGATTACTAGAATATATCTTGTAACGTTTACTGAAGTTTTTATAGTATGTTTGCAATTTAAATGATTGTATTGGATACTAAGCTTTAATTAGTAATATATACACATATTTCTTATGTAACATTACTAAAAAAACTTATGGAAGCTGAGTTTCCTAGGGAATTCTTAGTAACCTTACAGATTTTTTTTAGAGTGTATGTCGGGAGTCAGGTTATAGTTACGATACAGCTAACAGCAACATTTGAATGCTACTAGAAATTAAAACTAAGTTGTCTAAATTGTACGTTAAATATAATTTTTTTTCTATCGAAACTATGTAAATACTTTTTATGTATTCCAACTGTATTACTTATTAGTGACTTTTGAGAATGGGCAGATTCCAATAAATACAGCCATCACAACACAAATATATTTGAAAGTGAACAAGAAAAGTGATAATCATAAATATACAATGAAACTTTTTTGAATCTAATATATGTTCTCGATATATAAAAGATATTAGATAATTACTTTTCATTGTATGGTAACCAGGTAAAAACGCTATCAGCATATCGTACGATCACGTCTCATTAAAGATAAGATATAGTAAGTAATGTCAAAATGGAACCGTAAAGATGTCAAAATTATATCATGCGATATTGCATGCCACTAAGACTTTTATATAACTTGTTTTGTTCAATGGACAATGCATTTCAACCAGATATGCTTCAAAGTTGGAAGAACTAACTCATTTCTGTTCAAATTTGAAATGCCTGCAAAAAACTGCGAAGACTTTGTCAAGGCAGTAAAACGACAGTAGAATTATCTGAACTCAATGGTATCATTCTGTCTGCTTCGTCTATTTATTTATTATTAAGCTTAACAGGTGAAAGTGTCAACTTTCCATTTAATTAAAACATTGTTTTGATAATTTTTTTCCATTTTTAACACAAATACAGTAAAAAATATCTTAAGTTTTGATTTTCATGAGTGGGTACCTGCTTCATTCTGACAATTGGGAATTTACAGTGTTAAAAAGTAATTTCTTTACCAACAAATTTATCACAAATAAAGAAAAGAACAACTCACCCCAAATTCACCCATCCTGACTGCTCACCAACGTACTTCTGTGACAATATTAAACAAAGAGCCAAACCGCGTTCAAATTCATCATTTTCTTCATGCACACACCTACAGAGTATTCCCAGGTGTACAGATGACACAAAATCTACGTCACAACTGTGACTAAAGAAGGCGATAATCGACGAGCAGTATATCACGTAGATAGCAATTTGAGGTATCGGTCGTAGATATTTTTTTTTATATCTCAGCTATTATATTATGATATCTAATCCGGCAAGATTCTTTAGACTCCCGCTGTCATTAGTTATTTATAGGTATCCATGGAATGTTTTAGTTTGAAATCGTCGCACTACAGCTACACGAGGGCTATTGGCGACGGGCGTCGTAATTTAGAACCACAATCAGGTGACGAGCCGGCAACTGAGTAGGCACCCAACGCAACCGTTAAGGGCGACATCGTACGCAGCGTTGGGACTTTGGAGCATATTTAACGTGCACTCCTTTTACATGGGGTATTATTAATCGTACATTTTTGACTGCACGGGCTGTACATAGGTCGGCAGTTATTCTGGCGATGCCCGGACCCGAACCTGGGATCTTCCGCATGCTAGGCGAGCACCTAACCGACTGGGCTTCCCAGCCCCTGGGAATTTTATTGCACGTGAATGGATTGTTTTACATCTTAATATGGGTTGTATAGTAAGAAAAAGCAGAATGGGAATTTTGCTTGCGTCAATTTAGAAGAGTATAATTTAATTTTTTGAATAGAAATACGTGTTATCCGTAGCAGTAAAAATAACACAATGTAATAAATATTAAATTATAATTAAATTAGGTAACACAAATTTTAGCGGTGGCGGGATTGAAGCAGAATTTCCATCACAGAAATAGAAAGGGAAAGGAAAACTGTGTGTTTTGAAAGTAAATTTTAATATAAATAATATAAATATTTAATATAAATAAAATAAAGTGTTTTGAAATAACCCGGAAAATGGTATTTTGAAAAATGAATTATCACGTTACTAATTCAGTAGAGAACAAATAAAAATTTGTTTAATTTAAAAATTAGATTTTCTTGTTCATTTCCGATATAAAATTTTTATCTTTTTAAAACTGCAGTTTCTAGCAGTTAACGGAACTTGGTGGAAAACGACACGGAACAAGAATAACAACTTTTTTCAATGCTAATAACAGTCGACTGAACTGAACCAGAAAATTGCTTTTTAGAATTTTTTTTTTATTAACTATTACTTCTGTAAAAAAAAGCTTTGCTTTTCAATTCCTTTACACGATATAATTGAATCGGTGAGTGCAGAAACCACTTCAGTCAAAAAAAAAAAAAAAAATCAGAAAACTCGTTTTCAATGAAAATAAGCGTAGAAAGGCAAGATGCGTGTTGGGTGCAAAAACTACGTTAGTCTGTTGAGTAGTACCGTAAACACAGGACGTTTGTTTAAAGTGTTGAGTGCAGTAATAGAGGAGAAGTTATTACGTTTTTTCTCCCTCCTGAAAAATTTAAAATTTGTGACTGACGTTGTTTCTGCACTCACCGATTCAATTACAAGATAACTTTATTCGCACTGAATACTCTTACACATACAGCACCCCATAGATATCCATTCATCCCCGCTACATTAAAAATTGTAGGCTTGGCATCAGCTTTGCACAGGAAGCTGCTGCACCCCATAGGACAACTCAACTCGGATGTCCGGGAATATGGATATAGGGGGCCGGGGATATGGATACACAGCTAACACCTGCCAGACACGGTTGGATATTTGCCGCACGCAAGTCTTTTCGTTGCATCACGAGGAAGTCACGATTGGTGGTAGATCATCAAGTTCGAGTTGATTTTTTTTAGTAGAAACTGTTCATTTTGGTGAAGGTTATTTTATATAGGTTGTAACTGTATTTAAAAACCAATTTGAAGCTTATTAATATTTATATCCGATTGCCGTACAGTCATTGCGATGATATTTCAAAGATTTAGTAAGAATTCGTAATGAAATATATTTTTCCTAGAAATTTTACACTTTTCTAAGAGGTTAGGTTAGGTTTGAATTCTCGCCGCACTAGAGCTATTGGCAACGGGCGTCGCATTTTAGAACCACAGTCAAGTGACGAGCCGACAACTGAATAGGAACCCAACGCAACCGTTAATTGCGACATCGTACGCAACGTTGGAATTTGGAGCGTATCAAACGTGCACTCCCTCTACACGGGGTATTATTCGTCGGACATTTTTGGCTGCACGGCCGTTTATAGGTCGGCAGTTATTTCGGCGATGCCCGGACCCGAACCTGTGACCTTTCGCATGCTAGGCGAGTGCCTAACCGACTGGGATCCCCAGCCCCGATTTTTTTTTTTGCAGAAACTGTTCAATTTGGTGTAGGTTATTTTATATAGGTTGTAACTGTGTTTAAAACCAATTTGAAGTTTATTTATATTTGTATCAGATTGCAGTACAGTCATTGCGATGATATTTCAAAGATATAGTATGAAAATTATTTTTCCTAGAAATGTTACACTTCTCAAAGAGGTATATTAGTTTAGGTCGTAAAGATCATAAAGGCGTTTAATTATGAACAGAGAAAAAAATTTACGGAAAAGTACATTAAGAAAAAAATCCTACAACTAATCCCATAACTAAAGTTATCTTTCTTATAATTAATGTTAACTTAACGTCCTGTTTAACTGTGTTTAAGGTAAATTTAAAATTCACTAATATTTATATCAGATTTTACACTACAGTTTATTATGACGATACTTTAAAGATTTGGTATGGGTCCCAATGAATAAAAATACTTTTCCATAGAAATTTTAAATTTTTGCAGAGGGAGATTAGTTTTGCAGTTAAGATTATAACGTCACGTCGTTTAGTTATAAACAGATAAAAAAAAGGAAACGGTGTTGTGAATTTAAAAAAAAAAATACTTAACGTTAATCTAACGTTCTGTTTATTCAAACGAACTCTAAGGTCGAAAAGAAATCTATGAAACTCGACAAATATATGAGATACCATTTAATTTTTACAGTTTAAAGTAACAAGGACTTCTTTTTATGTTGGCATGCTTAGAGGAAGAGTTGGATGAATGGTTATTTCCTTGCATTGGCAAATTGCCCCTTCACTTAATGTGCTAATTGCCCCTTCGGTGTGAGGAAAAGGCTGTAGTTTAACACGCTGTAATTGCTTTAACTTGAACGATAAGGAAATAAAGTTCGATCTTTGGTGGTCTGTAGGAATGTTCATGACGAATGGATTGAAATAACGATTTCATTTATGAATCAAAGAGAAATGTTGTAAGATAGTGTTACGAAAGAGTTATTGTCGTGTATTGATTATAAAAAGCATTAGTAAAGTACTGAATATAAGCATTAAAGGAAGCACCAATTTAAAAGTATTATATATTTTAACTAAAACGTTAAGTAACTAATAATATGCAATTTAAATTAAAACAACTACTTAATAAAGTACAAAATTAAAATTTTGATAAGTTGGACAAAAATCAAAGCTACAGTAGATTGGGAAAACTTTAAAACCAAGTTTGCACCCAAAATTCTACTTTGAACCATCTTTTCAGGCCCATGTTAAATCAGTATACTCCAAATGGCGTCACCAGAAGAGTTTTAAAAGGTATAACATTGGGAAGAGTTGGGTGCGATTGAATTATCGTTGTACTAGAGCAACACGAGAGCAATTTCCGACTAGCGTCGTAGATAAGAAGTACATTTAAGTGAAGAGGCAACTCCTGAGGAGGCACCCAACGCTCTTTTTTAAGAGCGCTAAGACTTAAAGGAAGTGTACAGCTGTGGAAATAAAAAAGTACCCACTTGAGGTTATTTCATCCGTTAGTCACCCTATAGAATCGGACCTTTTTGAGATTGTGTACAATTAACATTCTGAGTTAATTGCACGATACAAAATTTGCATAAGGGGCCGTCTTCATATTAAAAATATTACGATCTTTGAAATTTCCAATAGCAACACCCAATTTTAATAACTTAGAAATGTTAAGCACTCTTGAAAACCCTTAAATCTAAGTTTTTGTTACATTTGGATGAATATTTGACGAGTTATTCAATCGAATCACTTGTGGACCTTTTGGGGACCATCTCTAAAATGACAAGCAAGCATGCATGCAAAGCTGTCTTTATTTATCAATTACACACGTAATCTTATACACAGTCCTCTAAAGGGTAATTAAAAAGTATTTTGTGATTTACTCAGCAAATTATGAATAAAAATTTTTAAAAATTGGGATTTCGCTTAAACTTCTTGTCTTATATTTATTTCTTTAAAAATATTAAGGGGTTTCCATTCATATTTTTTTTAAAAATCAATATAATAATTGTTTAAAAATATAAAAAATGTTTTAAATACCCCAATATTGAATGCATTTTGTTTGGGTTATTATAATTTCTTTTCAGTAAAAAATTCGTTTCATTATCTTAATTATTTATAGATCGGGATAGTTTTTTATGTGCAACTCATTTAACATTATGGGACCTAAACTTTGCAAGTCTCTAACTCCTCTAATAATGCTTAAACACTAACAAAATTTGGCATTTCGTATTAACATAGGTCAGAGATTTGAAATATGGATTCAAAAAGGGGTGTTGCCATTGGAAATTTTAAAGTTAGTAACATTTTTAATGTGAAGATGTCCCCTTATGCAAATTTTGTGTCATGCAATTAACTCAGAATGTTAATTGTTCACAATGTCAAAAAGGTCCGATTCTTTAGGATGAATAACGGAGGAAATAACCTCAAGTGGGTACTTTTTTATTTCCACAGCTGTACCTTAAGTATGTCTTTAAGAGATCCTCTAGAGATTGTTAAGTGTAACTGTTATTATTTGTAAGACTGTTAACGCAGGGAATGTTTGTTCATAGGTCTACAGGTATTTTGGAAATGTCCAGAATCGGACCTGGGATCCTGTGCTTGCAAGGCAAGCGCGTTACCGACTGAGTTCTCCAGACACCACGGCCAAGACACGGCAGTATCTACAACAGTAAAGACTTAAACCATTTCACTTATAAACACAAATGATTTCAATAAATTTGACAACATAGAAAGATTATTTCAGGACCCAAAAATTATTTAAGTCAATTTCGTGAATACCATTACAAAGGTGGGTAAGGTTAGGTTAGGTTTTGAATTATCGTCGCACTAGATCCACACGAGGGCTATTGGCGACGGGCGTCGTATTTTAGAACCACAGTCAAGTGACGAGCCAGCCCCTGATAGGCACCCAACGCAACCATACAATGGTGGGAGTATGTTGTGTGTACTTACAGGTGAGAGCGGGTCCCTCTCGTGCAGTCGCAGGTGGTCGCTGGGAAACAGATCCTGGATCCTGTCCAGGTCGGACTCCTCGCGACCATGGTCAGCTCTCTTTACCATCTGAAACACACAAGACACACACTCTCAGAAATAGGCAATATTTTAATACAATAGTTTACTGCTTCGTATGGTAGCTCAAATAGACAAAATTGTACTTTTGCGTCATAAGTTGCGCCTTATTAATCGCTTGTTGTTACTGGAAGTACCATCAACCAACTAACGACGACACTTTGCAAACACCTTCAAAACCTATAACTTCAAATAAAAACGTTAAATTTAAGTTTTTGAAATTCTATTTTCGTGTAACTTAATTTGACCAATATAAATTGTTATGGATTATGGTCTTCATAGATGGTAATATAATTTATTTAGTTAATTAATTAAGCTTAAATAGAAAGCTTATTTTCGGGTGGTAATTTTCCTGCCAATCACCGTTAATGGGTTCAACGAAAGTGGAACGACTTGGAGTCTGAATACATTCATTTATTTTGGATATGGGTGCAATGAAATTGGAGTGGGATCGTTTTTAAGCGCCATTCTTTAACAGTTTTTTATGTAATAATTTATTTTGCTATAAAGATATTACACGTAACATAACTAAAAAAATCGCGCTTTTGAATAGTTATCAAAATTGAGCAAATTGTTTGTCTAGATTATTCTATAAATTACTTTTAATTCAGCAAAGTAACAATTTATTTCACACAATACGAGTATTTAAATGAATCACAGGGGAACATCCATCTTATTGTGACGCAATCTAAAACTGCCGAAAGTCTTTTATCTACTGATTACTACTTATCTATTTTTACTAAATCGTCATTGAAACACCGCGTGAGTAATTCAGAGCGTGTGTTTTAAAACTCAATTCCCATTGTCTTACTTGACCAGTCGGAAGTGATTATGAAAGACAATACCAATTAAAAAAAAGGGATATAATTTCATCGCCGCTAACTAGTTTTAATTTGAATTGTATTACGGATTATTACGTTGGCATAACTTATTACAATGATAAAGGTTTTCAGGAGACTTGCGATGTTACAGATAAGACAACAGGTTTCACTTTTATTCATTCGAAGCAGATAATCGTGTTGCATTAAAATGTCGTTCGCCCATTGTCTGGTGCGTCATTAAAAGACAAACTTGCATTAGAATGTTTGAGATGTATTTAGAAGATATTTTTAAAGAGATCCTACCCAAGATATGAAAAGTTGCTACTGCTTTGCGTAATTTCAATACAAAATTGATAATTTTTATTGCTATTAAGCTTAAAGATAGACAAGTTTTAAACTGCATATGTAAATTTTATACAAGATGGCGTGATATCAGAAAATCAAGAAACCTTTCCTCCAAGGAAATGTATATATTTTTGCTAATTTAAGTGTTTGCCCTTAAAAATTCGCCAAAATCATGAAGCTGTAACTTTTGAAGTTTAGTTCTGAAATAACTAGACATAACAGAACAATTTCCCACCTTTGTGCTACAGATGTCTCGGAATACAATATTCATTGTGTTTCAATGTACATTGACATAATAGGCTATTGTGGCATTTAATTCTGGGTTTAAGAGAGGAAGAGGTTTGGAATTTTCTACAATTGTTCATCTCATTGTTTCATTTGTGACAAATGTTTAACGTAACTTGATTCCAATGTTAAGCATTAGAAAACACGCTTTATAGTACACTAAAGGTATCGTAGATTGGGGTAACTTTGGCCCAAGCATAAAATCCTAGTACAGCCTATTTTCTCGAATATTTTATACCCACTGGTCAAAACAGAGTTGCCACTCATTAAAAAATGCAAGATTTTTTTAAAAAAATTGTATTTAACCATTTCAGTCAAAGTAACGCCTTTTGGCATCATCATTTTCAATATTTTTTTCAAAATGTTTATGTACCGTTATGACATCCAAACACACATCATTCGATTCTTCACACTTTGTTCTATTAGACAAATTTTACATTAATCTCAATAGCAGTCAGAACTACTATTTTTTTTATTTAGAAAATGGCCAACAAGCGTTTCTCTTGATTTTTGATCAGTTCACTTCAGTTCCACATATTTAAAACTCAATTTAAACTATTTCGGTTAAAATAATTACTAAAGTTTTTTTTAATAATGTGGTCAGATACCTTAAAATATATAACTCGAAGTGTTTTTAGGTAATATATATATGTTTTTTTATTTTGTTGTTTTCCACCGTTAAAAAATTTTGGCATTATTTAAAAAACCATATAAAAATTAAAATGATTTTTTTTTACTTATGGAACTCGTATATTTGACCTAAAATAAGCTTATTTTGTGAATATCAGATGTTTCTGTAGTGTAGTAAATTTTCGGGACTGAAAGGGTTAATGAGAAGTTATAAGCTTAAAAAGTTTGGGCGAAATTGACCCCCATTTGGCGTTATAGTAGTGAAATGTTGATAACTAATGAAATGATAATTCCAAGTAAGCCATATCTTAGGAAATTATGCGGGATTTATGCAAAAATTAACAAATGGTTACTTTTAGCAGAATAAAAACCTTTAAAATTATATAATATAACATGAAGAATAATTTATCTCAGAAACTTACGGCTTTACCTACTGTGTTGAACTTTTTATAACACGTACAACAAGCCATTAAACAATATTGTCTACCAACTTTAATACTTCATTATATCGGTGAAGGTTTGAAAATATAATAACCTAAAGGTGCGGCAATTCCGAACGGACGTGAGAAAAATCGAGCCCGCTTGTAGAACACTACATGTTCGAGGACATCACAAAAGCACACATTTTGCCATATTTGTTTGCTTGCCTATTATTTCTACTCTCCTCGTTAAAAAGATTTCACACATTCAAGAAGCTCAACAGAGCTTGAACGGCAACTTTGCAGTCCCTTTACAAATGCATCGAAAAGGCTTGGAACAGAAAAAATAAATAAATAAAAGGACTTCCACTACTGAACGAGAGATGTACTAATAGATCGAGTTCTGGCAACAAAGATGCACAATGGCGGAGCGATTGAATGGCGAGAGGAATTAAATAAAAACCCCACTTACGCCTACGACGCAAAACTTGCTACGCCTACCACTATTATTTTTTACTACAACTACTTTTAGTATTTTGTTTGGCACTACTGCAACAATCAATGGGACAGGGAGGGTTTTTGTGGCTAAACATGCAGTTGCCCTTCAACCCCTCATGACAACAGAGAGTTGAAGATGTACTTAAAAAAAAAAAACCCAGCGCATATGTCTAAATACGCCTAGTTTTTTTTAGGTATGTTGCTACTATATGTTTTTTTACACTATTCAATTCTTATTGTTGGATAGTTACGCATTTGGTCACCACAGTCTCACGCCGATAATGAGTCACATGAGGGAGGGGGGGGGGGGTCCCCCAGAAAATCGTAACTACATATGCTGCACGAAATGTAGCCACTTTTTATACTCGTATTATCTGTAATAACAACGCATAACAGACACAATGGTCCAGTTACCCAAACCCCAAACTACACAATGGGTTTGGTTGAAATGCGGGCTTCGGTAAAACACAAAAAAAAGGGGAAAGGGGTACGGTTGAGGTATATAAATTGGTTTTAATAGAAAGGCAGTGTGCCTCCATAGTAGCAGATTCCGAGGTGAACCGAATGGGCACGCTCGTTTAGAAAAAAAACTGAATAAAAGAACATTAGAATAATTTATATAT
Source organism: Hylyphantes graminicola (assembly GCA_023701765.1). Lineage (NCBI taxonomy): Eukaryota > Metazoa > Arthropoda > Arachnida > Araneae > Linyphiidae > Hylyphantes > Hylyphantes graminicola. The sequence continues at coordinate 36,806,401 of CM043116.1, forward strand.
CTAGGCAGTCAAAACTAATGAGGTATTGGTAATCATGTAAAAAAAACTAACGCCATAAGAAATCTAATGCTTAGGTTTTTCAATTACAAAATGATTGGTTACAAATAACAATTATTCGAACTCAACACTGTTTCAGGACATGGCGGTTTACATGTTCATCAATATTAACTCATATAACACCTGAAACCGAAAATGGTAAAAGACAATAGTGCAAAGAAAATAGCATGCAACTTTCTAACCTTAAAGATGCAAGTCTACGAAGTTACAAGGTTGCTAAACCATTGGCAAAACGTCAGGTGTAAATACCAAAAGGCATGAAGCAACCTAATTCTTCAAGATCAACCCTTTTCTGGATTTCCAGGATATGTCGGGTCCACCCACATTCTGGACAAGGTTGGATTGCGAGAGGATCTTTCTCTCCAGGATATTATATTACTTGGCGTAAACTTGACTCACATCAAGCGGCCTGAACTACAAACAACGCCAAAAAAGCGCCATTGTTTGCGATCTGTAGAAGAAAGTTGTTGAGGTTATCACGCCCAGTTTTAATGATCCCCCGCCACACACGAAAGAAATGCCACTGTCATTACTGCAGAGGTGAGTACAGGCTCTCAAGGAAAATATACTGTTGCAAAATGTCTCATTCTGCGGTTATTTAGCTTCTTTTTTTCTTCTGTTGAGGTGGAGCAGAGGCGAAGCAAGTGGGCATGGTGGATGATCTTTTAAATGCGACTTTTATCATTGTTGTGGGAGGACTTTTAAAAGTTCGTTGCGGCGTTAGATATGGAGGACTTAGATATACAGTTACATTAAATAGAGATGCAGAATTCAAGTTGAACGTTTCTGGCAAGTTGTACAATGATCAGGAACGAAATAGGACCGGTAAAGTAAATCGATGCTATCCTACAATAAAAGCTGTAGTTCACTATAATATTAGAAAAAAAAGAGCGCAAGTTTCGGGTAAAAACACGTGAAAATTATGGCTTACATAACTTATTGTAATGTAATATCTACATGTGACCATAGTCTTACATTGATATACTATACAATACACTCTTAAAACAAAAGAGTGAAATCCACTCCAGTTGGAGAAGTGCATTTTCGACACCCTAAAGGCATGCATATTTACTCAGACTGAGCTAAAATCACACGTTTGGAGTGATCCTGTTGGAGGTTTAACACACAAAGGATCCACTCCAAAAGGAAAAGTGCATTTTCCAGTCTGGGGGAGTGAAATCCACTCAGACTGAGTAAAATTAGGAGTGTTTGTTTTAAGAGTGTAGTTGTCTAGCAAAAGTATCTAGCATTCGGATATTACGGATTTTTCACCTATAACGCTGCATACGTATGAATAAACGTTCCGTCAAAGAGTGTTTTACTCAGAAAACAAACACTATATCACGTAGCAAAGTTTCAGTAAACAAAGTGGTGGCTCTAAAACTTTCTAAGCTGAGCACACACTTGCTTTTCCATAATAACAGAGACAGTTAGGAGAAGACCTCTGACGACATAGATAATATTGGTAAAATTGTGTCATAGCGTCTTTGGCTTGTGTTTCAAAATAGTAGAGACGAATACTTGGATTGCAAGCAATAGCACACCTGTAGTCTAGTAGGGGCCAAGTTTTACACCTTTTCAAAACGTCTGAGATGTTGATGGTGCCAACGTGTTTATTGCACCAGTTTGAAGTTTTATGGCTTTTGGAAACATTTTTAATTTCCACTATTGTGCAGCGGATTGATGATTTAGTACGATAGTAGTAACGACTTGAATAGTATGAACTGCTTTAGAAGATAATAGGAAGTACAAAAATATAAGGACTAGTTTCTTTTTAGGGTTCTTTAAAGGTTGTTCGGGTTACGTTAAACGTTTGTAATTGGCTGTCCAACTGAAAGCGCCTATAAATTGGGGCATACGGACGATATGTGATTCTGAGCCGAATTAAAAGAACGAACTAGTACCTTTTACAAGGGTAGTTCGTAGAAAGGGATACCTAGTCACTCTATATAATATTATAAAGGACTAGGACTACATATCATATATAAGATCTGGTGAATAGGAAAATGCCAATTTGAACTACCATTTACGGATATTATTTCTGCCCCAAACTAACAATATATATAAAGAGTGGAAGAAAGTGCTAAGTGAAAAAAAGGTGAAAACGAGAAAATGAACTTTGATATTTTTCGTTTACACTCAACAAAATGGTACTTGTAAAGAGTAAAATGTATACCAAACCTGAAGTTTATGAAAAAGGGAAAACTTGCTATCTTTTAAGAAGTTAGTAGTATGTTTATTTACATACAAATCTATCAAAAATATCACTTAGCACGTTCTTCCACTAAGCTCTCTGCGTGTGATGATTTATCTATGTCCGAAGGGATAGTTTTCATCTTATTTCAGTTAAAATAGCAAATTACTTAGTAAAAGAGTTAATATTTAGTAACTTACAGCTGCAGCCTTATACGCAGTCCTGCATATATCGTTGTAGTCCGGGTGTTCAGGGGCGGTCTGCTCGGCCAACAGCGACAGGTACCGCTCATACTGCACCAATCGCTCCAACTGAAATAAGAAAAGCAGAAACATAAGATAACTAATAAACAGCGGCTTAATAGTTAATATTAAAAATATTATGGATCGCTTAACTAGTAGATGTGACTATTAATGTAGTACTATTATTAATGTAGTATACACAGTATAAAAGTTTTAAAATGAAAAATAATGTATAAATAATAAAAAGTGAAAAAAAAACCCGATTATTTTGAAGGATTATTTACTCACAGTTTGGAAAATCGTTACAAAATGTTTAGATCAAAGTTTACATTGATGTACTTTTAAAAACATAATATTTTAAGTATACGTGCTTTAAAAATCTACTGACACTACAGTAAGATTTTTAATTCTATTACATGCTTGATGGCACTGCTACAGGTCACATGTCGATTTGAAATTAAGTAAACAAATATCTAAACACATGAATAAATTTTTTTGTACACTTCATCATTAAAATGTGAAATGAACCAACCAAAAGAAGAAAAACGCATTACAACTTGAACCAAGTTAACCTATATTTTAGTCTACCCATTATCCTAAGATAAAACAGAAAGCAATTGACATGAGTTGGAAAGGTTTGCATTTCGTATTAATTTTCAGTGATAAAAGTATTTGTACCTAAGCAAAAAAGGTCCAATGACATACTTTTTTACATAAGACATCGGCCCCTTTTCTGATCACAAGGTACATAAATAGTGTGTGCACAAGAAAGGGGTTCCCCTCCTGCAGTGTTTTGGGCAAATTACTCGTAACTTCGAGGCTCATTGATGCGTTTCACGAATGAAACTTTCTACTTGTCAGACTATGAAGCCTCAATGAAAATCCGAGCTGCAAACATCCGTTTGAATGAACAAGATAGGTGAGAAATCTAGTGTAGTAGCAATAAACTCTCGGATTATATACAGCCAGGTCGTAGGTCTCAGCATAGAATGATTGGCAGTTAAGGGAATTGAGAATTTAAACTTAAAATATTATGTAATCAAACGTCATCAATAGATATTTTTATACATACTCTTATTTTGCATTGAAAAAGCGTCTTATTGATACATGTATTCCGAATCAGTATCAAGTGATAAAGGACTATAGTTCTAACAACCGCAAAAATACATAATTTCTTAACTATTTCAAGTAGTACTTAGAAAAAAACTACAAGTATCAACAAATAATATAAATTCAAAACTATAATAAAAACATATTAAACGAAAGTAGTCGTCTTCGTAGCAGAAAATAATCATAAAATTTCTCTTTTTCACACTATATAATAGATTTATTTTTAAGTTAATGCACAAAAATAAGTTTTAAAGTACCAGCAACAAATTATTTTTTCTAAGAATTTTTACTGTTTAAATATAAAATCATAACGGGACGATTTAATTGAACTTTTACCACAAAATATTATTAAATATTTTGTAACAAACTACATCAATAGGGATTCTTACTCTTAGTTTGCACAAAACTGCTCAACTAAATTTTTTGGTTAATATACTACGAATCAGTATCAAGCGATAGAGGGCTATATTGCTAACAACTGCAAAAATAAACGTATACTTCTTTCAATAGTATATTATTAGATTCAATAGTAGTATATTTGGCTAAGTAATTATATTTTTAACTTGAAAAATGCTAAAATTTATGGAAAACAACCCAGACACTTACCCAGTTCAAACGAAGCACTATCACTCGCAAGCGAAACATCCTATCCTAACACCCTCTCTCACCCCAAAGAGAAGACCGCTCAACTGGGCTAGAGAGAGCAACCGCTCAGACAATTTCTCCAAAAATGCGACACAAATAATTAAAGAAAAGTCCGACTTTCTTTTGATAGAAAAAAACTCAGACACGCCTTCAGAAACGCGTGCATACCACACGACAGTTTAACTTGAAAAAAATCCCGTTCCATGATAAAGAGAACAATCGCATCAAGCGGCCAGTCCTTTTATATTATTATTCCTTACATAAGGATTTGGTTGTGAATAATAATTTTATAAGGATTTTTTCTATGTGAAAGAGTAAATGGACACTTTGAATAGAAGCACCGTTTGTTGATAAGCGACTTTGGTTCAGTTGACCTGCTGTGACTGATGAAACTAAGCGGACCGTATATATGAGGTGCTGCGTATTGTTTTTGGGTATGAGACCGAATTGTAGGAACAAGGAAAAGATAATATGGTATAGAGTTGGTTCTACAATTAAAAAAAGATTAAATTAAAAAAAAGGATTGTAAATGTTGAAAAAAAAAACCATTTATTAGTTTGGATTTTGTTAAGCATCGATTGTTAATATTTCGATCAGAGTTTCGGACTATTTTCTTTGGTTGTTGCTTTGTAGGTACGAACTGGACCTATTCTCTCACCTACCTCAAGATTCATTGTCAAGAAGATAACGCTATATGTAAATTGGAAGAAAAATGTAATAGTATATATTCTGTGATATTTTTGGAAAGTGTGTTCTCTGTTTACGATGTTGATGTTCTTTAATAAATGATTCCCTCCACGTTAGACTTTGATAGCTTCATTGCTTCCACTGAGCATTATTTTTCTAATTAAATCCCAACAGATTTTTGAAAAGATCTAAAATATTAGCCATAAAAACAATGATGCGCAGGGCCTGTTCTAGGAAAACTTAGACTATCTGCACAACCTATCTTGGGGGCCCCTTTACGGAAAATGTTACGTATGATTTCCAGTAATGATGGTGATATACGACATTAAATTTTTCTACAATGTTATTGGCTGCCTTATGAATATCGATGAAAACGTTAGTCCAATTTCTCATTTAAAAATCGAGCGAAAAACGAAGTGGAGTAGCAGAATTTTTTACTTTACTGATATTTTGGTGATTTACAGAATTTACCATAAGAGAAAATAAAAGTTAATACTGAATTCAATCTTCTCATTTTAAGATTTCATAACTATACTTATTACAATTGTTAAAACAAAATGGTGTCATTTTGGTTTAATAAAGTTAAAGGGTTTCTGTTTTATACGATAAGTCATATTTGATATTTAATGATATAATTACTATTGATGTTAAATGATATAACTACTATTGATGTTTAATGATATAATTACTATTGATGTTTAATGATATATTTGATGTTTAATGTGTTGATATAATTGCAATTTCCTTGTACATTTTTTACACAGGAACCCAAAACCACATCAAGGTTCAAGTAGGAAAAGTTATTAACTTTTCTTACACATTCGACGCATGCCTAATAAAACCCCATATAATATTAAAATTGATTTTATTGTTTGCATTTGACATGGAAACGAATAAATTAAAGTTTGAAATGGAATTGAGTTATCTGGGGCAATGACCTGAAGTGAGAAAGAACTGAAGTGAGAAAATGAGATTAATACACAAATTGACATAAGTAAGCGAACTGTTTTTCCTGAACGTTCACAGAACTCGCAAAATTAAATAGGTTTTAACCAGTAAAGTAAAAAAAGTTCAAAACATTAATTCTTTTAACACAATATTCTTACATTCTGTAAATAAGAGGTACAAATAAAAGAACAGAATGCTATTTTGAGTTTAAAAACCGTTAAGTACTTTTTATCTACTTCAACTTCCTCTATCGGGCGATTGACAATAAAACGGGAAATTGCAGACGACTTAAGAACGTGCGGATGTAGAGAAACTAATAACAATAACGGTTTTTTTTAAAAAAATCGAAAATGTCCTGAAAGTTTTTTTTTTTATATCGTGTGCCTCTTGAAAAAGTCCCATTCAAGCTTCCACCATATTTACACGGTCGACTTCACGATTCAGTCCAGATACGGCGGTTGTTCGAAAAAAAAACTTTTCGCGCTTTTAGTGGGATGATTTTTTTTGGAAAATCACAGACATTTTGGAAACTTACCGAGTTTAGATGTAGAATAAGCCATTATTGGGAAAAGTAGCTAAATTCGTTATTTTTACCCTATGTTTTGTTAAATTGGTAGGTTTTTTTTATGCAGAAGGGCGTTGGCAACGGTTGAGTTTTCAAACACATTGCTTACTGAACAATGAGCTTTGTTTGTTACTGTAATTTAAGTAAGACAGATAGAAAGTTCGGCAAAGAAAAATTTGAAAGGAAAGCAAATAAAAGTATTTTAAAAGTAAATAACTGTCTATTAAAGAGAAAATATATTTAAGCTTTAGGAAAAAATCTTTCATATATGTATTTAATTTATGACACTAATATAATATGCATAATAAACTAGAGTTATTTTTTCGTAATACTAAAGCTTAAAGATATTTTTACAGGGCAACACAGTATGCCTAAAATAGTCGATATTTTTTTTAGTGTGACGGAAATATTGGCACTAAACAAACAAAGGCCTAACAATATCGTAATATCAGTTTTTAAAACAGATAAACTAATGCCTACTTTAAATTCACTCTTAAACGGTGAATTACTTTGTGTTTTAAAACTTGCGAAACAAATAATCGAGCAAAAAAACTTCATTTTAGTCATTGGTTAATAGCTTAAAATCAGAAAAATATGGACAGACAGAACTATTTATACTTGAATGTTGAACAAAACGATATGGAGAATCATCAACGCAAATAATTAAGAGATGAAAAGCAATATACGGAAGATTTCTTCCACAAATGAATAATTTGTGAACCTTGGGTTAAAATATGCTGTATTAGTGACTTGGAAATTTTTTTAGCATGCTATAATTCTCTACACTCCTTGCCAACCTAAGTTGGGCAAATAGAAATATGCTATGGAGAAGATCCTTCCTCGGATGTAAAGAGTTCCATAAATAATTTGTGAATCCATCCAGAAAACATGTTTAAAACATTTGATTTCGTTTAAGGTCTAATCTAACAGATTTTAATATTATTTGAGAAAATTAGGCAATTTTATCAGAACGAAAAGTGTATTATGGTTACATTGTATTAAGATCATTTTGTATGTAAATATTACCTTACAAGAGCTTCCAACTAACGGACCAATCGCTCTTTTCCCTCTACCTTTTTACTCTTTGTTTTTACCCAAGTTAGGTTGGCACGGAGTGTAATGTATAATTTTACACGGTACGATTCTACCTATACAGTTTTGGGAGATTTACCTATATATCAATCAAGGATGTTGTGTGTAAATTAATTAAAGGATAATTAATTTTAGAAATTGGACTATTATTGTGCGATTGTTTTAAAATCGAAAGCGTGACAGAATTTTAATTTAAACATTTTTCTTAAGTAAAGAAACAGTTTAGAAAACAATTTAGTCAAAGTGACATTAAAAACAAATTGGGTCGATTTTACCCGTCAGACAATTGGCCAGTTTTTATTCTACCAATAGGGAATTTAAATAGATCGTGGCTTAGACAAATGTGCTTGAAAATTATAGCAAATTTGTAGACATTAGAATACAGAAAGCGCGGTTACAGTTAGTATTATAAGTTATACTTTTTACATATGTTTGAACATTACTTTTGACAAGAACTAGAACTCTACACTCTTAAAACGAACGAGCGAATTTAACTCAGTCTGATTGATTTTCACTCCTCCAGTCTGGAAAATGCACTTCTCCTTTTGGAGTGAATCCTTTGTGTGTTAAACCTCCGACAGGATCACTCCAAACGGTTGATTTTAACTCAGTCTGATTTAATATTCACTCCTTTTTAGTGTCGAAAATGCACTTCTCCTACTGGAGTGGATTTCACTCGTTTGTTTTAAGAGTGTAAGTACTACTAAGTTCTTAACCTAACTTTAAGTACCCTTTGGGCAAGAATGACCAACGACCAATGCAAGGTATACAATTTAAAACCCTTCTCTTTCTGAACTATTTCACTAAAAATCCTTTTTAAAACCACCTAATGGAATTTATTTTGAACTATTATTTGTGGACGTTATTGTTCCTCTTGGTCTCCATGCTCCAGTGGCTATTGTTTGGTCACTTATCGAATGATTCTTTGTAAAGCATTCGTTTGACTAAAGGGGTCCGACGCGCTCCAGATTTCATCACCATTGTCCACGGAAAACGAAAGCAATAGAAGCATTCCTTTATTTCCACTTGACACGGACAGTGTTGTCAGGCTATTCAAGAGAAAGTTGCATTTCGGGGCTGTCATAGCACTAAGTAGAGTTTCAATTCCTAATCAAAGCAAGTTGACAGAAAAGCGAAAAATAAATTACAAGTGGAATTATCAATTTTTAAACTTTGGCATTTTAATTAAAAATTGATAATTGAAGAGCCAAGTGGAAGAACGTGCTATTGTTTGGTCACTTATCGAATGATTCTTTGTAAAGCATTCGTTTGACTAAAGGGGTCCGACGCGCTCCAGATTTCATCGCCATTGTCCACGGAAAACGAAAGCAATGGATGCATTCCTTTATTTCCACTTGACACGGACAATGTTGTCAGGCTATTCAAGAGAAAGTTGCGTTTCGGGCAGTTCTAAATAGGCTTTGTGGGCCGTAGCTTACACTCTTGGAACGAACGAGCGATTTTAACTCAGTCTGAGTTAATTTCACTCCTCCAGACTGGAAAATGCACTTCTCCTTTTGGAGTGGATCCTTTGTGTATTAAACCTCCGACAGGATCACTCCAAACGAGTGATTTTAACTCAGTCTCAGTTAATTTTCACTATTTTCCAGTGTCAAAAATGCACTTCTCCTATTGGAGTGAATTTCACTCTTTTGTTTTAAGAGTGTGTTATTCTCACCTTTAAGTATATTTTAAAATTTTATCAAGTGCCGTTTTTAACGTATCTAAGTGCAAACGAAAAACTTAAAACCTCATTTTCTCGCATTCACCTTTTTGTCACGTTATTCGCAAAGCTCTTCAAGTTGGTGTAAGTGGAATCTAAAATGTTTTCAAACATATACTTATATTAGCGAATTTGAAAATAAACAGTACGGTTAGGAATATAAAAAAATGCCTTATAACTCATTGCAATAATCTTCACTATGAGTAATATTTTGAGGTCGAATATTCCGTCTGTACATACTTATTTTTTTTTATCAAATGGAATTATCTTTACCACTAAGATAACTATCGAATCTACTAAATCACAAACAAGTTTTTCTGGTATCTACACCTTTTTAATGATTTCAAATTTAGCAATTTCAACCCGGAAAAAAGCCCATTTAATAACGTGGAAGTCTTTAAAATAATAAATAAAAATGCACAAATACAATGACTCCAGACTTTTCACAGCAGAAAACTACCATAATAGATCTTACTAATATCGTTTACGGAATTGTCTTAATCCAGCGAACCCTCTCATCAGATCACCAGCCTGTGTATAATCCCTTCTTTAATTCCGATTTTATTCACTTCCTGGTGAGAGGGCGACCCGCGCCAGAACAAAAGGTTTTATTTATTGCATAGAAGCAGCTCTGGGGCAAAATACCCACGTTTATTAAATAAATCCCACATTAACAGTCGGAGGAGTCACAGACGGGGGAACCTAGAAGTCCTCAAGCGGTGATGTAAATCCCACGTTCAATCAGTTGGAGTGTCCTCCTACTAACAGTCTTATTTTTGAGAAATTACAACAAAATATTGAGGGCTGGGGAGCCCAGTCGGTTAGGCACTCACCTAGCATGCGAAAGGTCCCAGGTTCGGATCCGGACATCGCCAAAATAACTGCCGACTTATAAACGGCCCGTGCAGCCAAAACTGTCCGACGAATAATACCCCGTGTAAGGGAGTGCACGTTAAACATACTTCAAAGTCTTAACGCTGCGTACGATGTCGCCCTTAACGGTTGCGTTGGGTGTCTTTTCAGGTGTCGGCTCGTCACTTGACTGCGGTTCTAAAATACGACGCCCGTCGCCAATAGCCCTCGTGTAGCTCTAGTGCGACGATAATTCAAACCTAACCTAACAACAAAATATTGCTTCAGAAAATGTTTTAAGAAGGCTGTGTGGTTCATTAGGAATATCGAAGGTTCGTTGGCGAATTTTTACTCTATGTACGAATTTATAGTTGCTCAAATTCAACGGTAAACCGATACAGGTTAACACGAATTGTAAAAGAAATGTTTGTTAGATAATTATATTCCAGTTTCTCACAACAATAATAAAACACTCGTGTTAAAAAATTATTTTTACGTGAATATTTTTGCTTAAAAAAGCTAATCAGTTTATAACTTTTTTAGATTAGGGTGCCCCAAAACGTTTTACAAATTTGGCCTCATTCGGCTTTCCGCCAAAAGTAAAATTCAAATCTAGTCACAAAAGTTTCACTTGCATAATCTTATGAGGTATTTTCCGAATTAGAAGGATACGTGAACATTACATATGGATCCAATAACTTTCAAGAATGTATGTATAACGTATATTACATAACCTTAATACTAACAGTTAGTCCGTTGAACATCATAAATTCAGGTTCAAAAAAAAGTTTATAAGGCCATACCATTCTTATAAACGTAGTAAACAGTATTCTATATATTTTAATTAATAGGCCACCCTGAGACACACGCACATTAACTTTCACTGGGCCACAAATACCTCAAAAAGGCCGTGGTGAATAACAGAGAAATATGGTTTGAATTCAGCGTCTAATGGTTATCATTTCAAGGAGGCGGTCGTAAAATGCCGAATAAGTAGACCTGGATTCATATTAAAAGCCAGAAATAAAAATATTAATTCGAGGCGAACCGTTAAAAGTGCGTGCCGAAAAATGTAAATGAAAGTCAGTCACTGGGTATGAAGAACATTGGGAATTGCACAAAGAAAGCTTTGTTTACAGAGAGAACTACTACATGTTTGCCATGCCTCTTAGCGAAGAACAGAGTGTTATTTAAATTTAAAAAAAACCAATGTATTTTAATTAAAAAATACAACACTTCATATCACACGACATCCTAAAAAAAGTAAACGATTTTTAAAAAAAATATAATGTTGCAATCAAATTAAATCAAAACTAAAATTTTTAACATGCCATTAACAACATTTTTAGCTGTTTCAAAACTCATATGTAGTACTCCATATGCTGACCCGCTTAAATTTTTACGGTCTCAAAAGAGAGTTGGGGTTTAATAAAGCAATTATCTAAATGCTATGCTTTTAGGGGGGAAAACTGCTACTGGCAGAAAAATTGGTTAGAAGTGTAATTTCGACATAAGGATAGTAATGAAAAAATGTATCAAGTTTCAATTTGACACAGATTAAAAAACTAACGATAAAGTTATAACTTCTTTTTATTACAAATAAATTTAATATGCAAAATGCATATAAAACAACTTTATAATTAATACGAACTGCGGTATAAATAACATCACAAAACATTTATATTTCGACACCAGTTTCACATAGCCATAGCGATTTCTAAAATTTATGGCTAAATTATCGCACTGAGCTGCAATGGAAAAGGTCATCATTGTCATCATTCAAGGATGCATCAAATGATTCCTCTGCATACATGAGCTGAATTTATTAAGATGCAAGATATATCGTTTTGTGTTTGTTGAGTATATTGTTCACTGTGAATTACACATAAAAGGGTGACGAGCAAGAGTTATCAGGGTTAAACTTCGCTGAGTTGCCATGCTTCATTTTTTAATATTGTACTTTTTCCATCCTTGTCATGATGCGCCAGTCTTTTCCGCTTTATTTAACCCATTAAAGACCCATTTGTGAATACCATTAACATCATACATACCGAATAAAAACATTAACTATAAGCTTTAAAAAATTTAACTTAATTTATCCTTCATAATTTTTCAGCTTAGTCGGTTTTCCTTTTTCTTATAACTTAATTTAGGAAAACTTATGCAAAAAGCTTATTTTCGCATGGAAATTTTGTTTGCCAACCGTAGTTAGTACTAGTCTATGCTATTCATATTCGACATATTTAGGCAAGCTTAAATTCTGACTGTATTAATGTAAATTAGGGCTACTACAAAACTTATTTTCCACAAATATTGTATCCTGATGCATTTTCATTATCAACCTACAATTAGAGGAGAGTAGATTATTTCGAAGTTACTAATTAAGGAAAAAATACTTAAAAAAATTATGCATTTTAAATACTGTGTGTTACAAAGTGCATTCAACCATCAATTTTGATGGTAATTCATTGTTTGCGCTTCATTGCTTGCATTGCTTCAGAAACAATTAAAAACCAATACAATGACATAATAAAGCTAACAATTACTATTTGGAAACCTTTTTACAACCCCAAGCGCCGCACAAATGGCTATAAAGTTCATCCACTTGTCAGTAATCCGTCTCGATTACGCCACACACTCTGTAGTCAGTTGGTCAATAACCCTCGCGAATGCACATTAGAGAGATCGCACATTCTGGGTTAAGTTACTGCTGTGGCCGGAATGCCCCAGATACACTCTCTTCGCCAGCTTCACGCCCAACTTTCATCTACCTGAAGACACCGAGAACTCACCATTAAGGAGTTCAAGGACCTCATGAAATCGAAATTTTATTTTTATTTAGCACAACATAAAATTTAAAAGAAAAAATAATAATTACTTGTACAGCCAAGAGGACGAGACTTGTACATGATAGTGGAAAGTAATTTATTTATGGATAATGAAAAAGAAAGACAATACTCAAGAATTTAGAAAATTCACGGGATAATCAGACAAATACAAACTTTAATAATCTCAGGTAATAAGAACGGGGTAAAGAATTAAAAAACTTAGTTCCAAAATTTTAGACATCCTTTTTCATTGAAATAGCTATAAAAGTAAATTGACATGCTTCATCAGCAGCTTTTTCGTCAATACACACATGGATAAGGACTAAGGAGCCTTGTTGCAAAAAAAATTCTGAGTCCATTTGCTATCTACAAAAAAATGGGTCAAACTTTGGTGTATCTAAATTTAGATTAACCAAAAATTTTTTTGGTTAATCTAAATTTATCTAACTTAAGAATTATAAGTATCGATATAAAGATTAAGGTTAAGTTTTTTACTTTTAACTATTTCAAAAACATGTTTTGATATAAAATCTTTAATGTAAATTTAATTAAAATGTATGTCATGACTATGGCCCAAGTATAGCTAATAGAAATTATATTTTTAGGAGGAAAGCTGAAATGTTAGATACGGGAACATACATTGAATGGGAAAAAACGTGGACAATATCGATAAATCACAAAAATATGCTTTTAGTGAAGGCATTTTCTATTGTTTTGTCTTGGAGCTTTGAATTTTAAACAAAACCTTTACACTGTTCCCTCGACTGGAAATAAACAAAGCCCTATGCAAGGTTCAGGCATGACTGGATATTTCAAGAAATACACAGCGGCTTCATATTTTCTTATTTTCCTAAATATATCAGACCGCTGCATTCAGAGGTTACGGAAAAACTAATATCCTGAAATAAAACCTTAACTTAAGAATTTAATTTTTTATGGGATCCTTTGTTTAAATACGTCATATTTCCTTAAGTATGGGGATGTTTCCAAATTTGAAACAGTTGGGTTTTACAAATACAGACAGTTGCCCACTCGACTGCGTTATCCGGCTGTTTTATGGTTTTGATCCATAGATCCAGATTTCCATTTTAAACGTCTAGAGCAGGGGTTCCCAACCTTTTTGCGCCTGCGTACCACTTGACTTTTTCAGAAATTTTGTCGTACCACCAAACCTAAATATATTAGTAAACGTATAATATTTGATTTTTTTATAAAAGTGTTAAAAGGCTTTTTGAATAAGAACACGAGAAAACTTCACATTTAATGATTAAGTAATAAAAATTGTTTTTCCTACAAAATATACTTTTATAGTCGTTAGTGGGAAACTTTTTGTTGTTTGCATGTGATTAAAACATCAACATTTGGAGTAGTGGAACTTAAATTCACTCTTAAGTTCTTATTATTCTGCTTCTATTTTTATTTTTTGTGTTCAAACAAGAGTACAGAAAATCAACTTTCACACAAGTAACTCGCAGCAAATGGCATCAAAAATAGTCGAGCGTCCCTGAAGATCAAAGGGTATTAGTATTAGGTTTTACATCCGATCAAGAAGTTAATTAAATATTTCTCTTTGATATAATGTTAATGTTTTTAATAATGAGTAATATGTCTGCTACTGCTCATGCGTACAGAAGTTATTATAATTGCTCACATCACTCACGAGTACCACCTGAAACATTCCCGCGTACCACCAGTGGTACGCGTACCACCGGTTGGGAACCCCTGGTCTAGAGCAAAAAAACTTACTAATTTAATGAGATTTGACCCATTTTATATTCTGTACATGCTTTTCTCCCTTTTTCGGTATGAAAACATAGTTTAGTGCGTCACATTTGTTCGTTATACGTCCGAAATGTGAAAAATGGCAGCGTCAACCGGCCGGGACATGCAGGAATTTAATCGCATGTTTTTTCAACAACATTCAACCCTTTTTTTCTTCTTTCATCTGTCCCTACTAGGATGTCATACGACAAATAAATCGCTTTGCCGAACATAAAAAAAAGCGGTAAGAACTAGTTCGAAACCAAATATCACGTTTTAGTAAGACACATCACCAATAAAGGCTTAAAAGATTAAATTTTTTCGCTAGGCATACCAAGAGGAAGAGGTAGTATTTCGCGGTACAATCACGCAATGGATTTGAAACCTTCTATTCCTGAAAAAGATGTCACAGAGGTCGTGTCATTTTCTACCATCCTTGCCAACCTAAGTTGGATAAATAGAAATATGCTATGGAGAAGATCCTTCCGCGGATGTAAAGTGTTCCATAAATTATTTATGAATTCACCCAGAAAACATGTTTAAAACATTCATTTAATTTAAGGTCTAACAGATTTGAATATAATTTGAGAAAATTTCGCAATTTTATCTGAATGAAAAGTGTATTTTTGTTAAATTGTATTCAGATCATTTTGTATGTAAAAATCACCTTACCAGAGTTGCCAACTAACGGACCAATCGCGCTTTTCCCCCTGCCTTTTTACTATTTGTTTTAACCCAAGTTAGGTTGGCGCGGAGTGTAACATTAAAAAATTACCTGTCGTGCGTGTGATTGAGGTATCGTATTCCTATATATAGTTTCAGATTGGAATGTAATTAAATAATCGCATGTTTTTTTAACGTCTTTATCAACCTGTCTTGGTGACTGGTTGGAAGGAATACGATCGCACTTAGCAAGAAAAAAGGCTTCTCGGATTTCAGTTGAGTGACGATCATAATGCAACGTTTTTTTTTTATAGGTTCGCACTCACGACAAGGTGCGAAAGATTAACGCATGTCGGATAGATTTATTGCTTCAATCTAGATAAAGGATTTAAGTTACAGGATTTTTATTTCACGTGGGCTCAATCGATGACTTCATTACAAATATGATGCATTTCATATGCAGTTGTCTAATCGGGGTTGGGATTAAAATGTAGGTTCTTTTATTTAAAATAATCCAAGAGAAAAGTCGAAGATGTTATTTATAATATAATTTGCCTAAATAAAAATACATGCAATAAAATTTTTGAGATTTTATATCATTTGTGGTTTAGGTCTTATTTTATTAAAAAAATATAAATGAATAAAATAATAAATATTTTTCTTTTAGGTAAGATGGTACAGAATTGCCAATCGAGACCAGATCAGTAAGAAACGCATTTGGATTTGCTTTAAAAACTGTGTCATAAAAAAACGATGCTATTGTGCAGAAATTTACAATTTTACGTGATTACGTATAACCACAAGCATGCAATTATGCATGCATAACGGAAAGAGGGGGAAAATACCAAGGAGCATTCTTCGGCCCTGAACTTGGAAACACCAATTTTCTCTAAAACCTCAATCCTTACAGGATGTTCCATCCCATTATCTACCAGTCATCTGGTAAAGCCATTTTTTATCAATTTTAACATTGATACATGATTATCATTATACCAGTTTCTGCAATAATATTATAATGAGCGTACCGAATTTCTGTGGGTTCTGATGACAGAGTGATAAGAAAGCGCACCAGTAGGCGGCCTATTTAATTGCAAAGGATATCGAGAGGTTCCTCAATTTAATTAGAAAACCCCGAGTTCATTAACTTTCCGCTACTTTTTTTGTAACCAATTTCTTTTCAATGTTCTTTTTCTTCTATGAATCTTTTCTTCCATTAGTCTTTTCATTACTTCATACTCTTAGATGACTTGCATAAGACTTAGTAGGTTTTATAGATACTCAGCGTATCTTTAAATCAACCTCAATAACATATGCTTGCATAGACTTTGCTAAAGAGTTGATTACAGATAGATGCACACGTATTCTTTTATTTAGTATTTAGAAATATAAGATATGGTTGGGTCCACATTTTAAATCTTATAAGATAACCTTTACACAGAATGAGAAAAGAAATTTTTTGTTCCACAATGTGAAAATAGTTTCGACATTAGATTCTAGAGTTAATAAATCTTTCAAATATGATTTATTTTGATAAAAGAAACGAGGTATGAAATTCCATTTGAAAGTAGAATTGCCAAACGAAATTAGCAATTTCGACAGAAAAGTAATAAATAAAACTTAATTAAAACTTCCCCCACCAACAAGAAACAAAAGATCTTTCGTAACGACAACAAAGCACAACGTATTTCATGTCTCTTTTCAAGGCAAAAGTGCACCTACCACCTACAATTCATCGTAAAGGGCATCATACATCAATTTCTCAGAAGCCAACCCAACCTTTTGCGAGAAATATTTTACTTCAACATCACTGTCATGTCAGAACAGACAGATTTCTGGTGGCCGTCTCGACTTACCCTTTGCGTCCCACGCTTTAGAGAGTGGGGCCCCCAACCAGCCTCTGCACTTCCCACTACCTGATGGAAAGCGAAGGGGGGGGGGGGAGATCACACAAAAGACAAGGGGGTGGAGGCCGATTCAAGATGGGTGCGATGACCCTCGATCATAAAAAGAAATCTTCGATTACTCCTTTTGAGGGGGAGAGGGGTTAGGAATTTTATAAAAGGGGGTGTACGTCATAGTCGAGGGCAAAGGATTCTTAGACATCGTAAAGGAACGGGTTTGGAATGATTGTTATTATTCACGCTTCTGTTATGCTTGAGACCCAATGCAACACAATTGAAGTTTTTTTTTTCATTATACAAGGAGGTGTAATCCCTTTTATGTACGAATGGTGAGTAATGTAGGGTATGCTGGTGGTAGGGGATTAAAAAAGAAACTTTACTACTTTGCGGCTTTTCTGCTGGACAATTTTTAATCGGTGTTTAAAAAAAATTTCCGTTGTTTCTGTAATTAGTAGATTTTTAAAGTTGTAAATAGTAATTGAGCAAATGTAGTGATGTAATAGGAAGAGGTTGTAATAGATAGAGTGATGTAATAGACAGAGGTTTTAACAGAAACGAGATAATTTTCCAAGAAACTATTGAGACGATAACTTGATGTTACAGTATAAGTAGTAAGCAAACACTATTGTTATGCCATTTAAAGTGCTATTACTTGCATCCGTAGAGGAAAAATGCTCTACAATTTCTACGCTAAATTTGTGATTGTTAAAACATTTAAAAACATATCTTTACCTAGAAATGAACGGTTATCCAATGCTTATAACATTATACAACCTTCTCTTATATTTTGTACTAGGATACTACAGAATTTGCACTAAGTAAAATTCCCTCGATTTTCGTCCAAATATCCAAAGTAAAAAAAACAGATTAAACACTTCAGTTCATTAAACTACTTTAAAAAATATCACAAAAAGCATCGAAAAGTAACCACATTCCTCCAATCGCACCCTGTTCACCTTCTAATCTCTAACCTCTGCAACACCAAGACAGCCAAAGGAAAGGGAGACCTTGATCGTCAGCCACGATAAAAAGGCATGAAGAAGACGATGTATGTTCTTCAGGCGTGCTTGCGAGCGACAGTGACGCACCCGGGCAAGTCTGCTTTTACCCCATTAAGATGGAAAAGAGACAAGGGAACATGAAGTCATTCATCAGAAAGCATGGAGGATTTGTGGTTCGAGCCTAAACGGGTGCATAATAATACCTGGATGAGCATAAAGTTAGTTGATGAATGTCTGAGGTTGTCTGTCCTACAGAATTGGAGATGTTGAATGAACACTAGAAGCAGTGGCGGATTTCCAAATGTGCCGCCTATAAGCTGAACCAAATTTTGCCGCCTATAGGGTTAGGATGGGGGTTAAAAACGATTCTAAACTTGATCACCAATGGTTGATTCATCTCATTATAACCCGTTGTTCAATGAAAGTTAGTGCCCCTAAAGTACTAAATTAAGCTTGAAAAATGCTGTAAGTATGTTTTTCATCATTTAGATGTAATTTTTCTGATCTCTCACTTTATTGCTACACAAAATTGGGCTTGAGGTGAAATATTAAAAAATAATCCAATGTATTCGAGTACTTAAACTTCAGTTGCGTTTTGAAAAAATTGCCTCAACATGCAAAATTCCGCCGTTGAAAATTTGCCGCCTACGAAAATTAGCCGCCGTAGGCTTTAGTCTAGCTAGCCTATTTAGAAATCCGCTACTGACTAGAAGCCCTGTTTGAAGAAGGGGCTGCTTTTTAGCTTACTTCAATGAAAATATACACTCTTAAAACAGAAGAGTGAAATCCACTCCAGTAGGAGAAGTGTATTTTCGACACTGGAAAGGAGTGAATATTATCTCAGACTGAGTTAAAATCACTCGTTTGGAGTGATCCTGTCGGAGGTTTAACACACAAAAGATTCACTCCAAAAGGAGAAGTGCATTTTCCAGACTGGAGGAGTGAAAATCAATCAGACTGAGTTAAAATCGCTCGTTCGTTTTAAGAGTGTATGATGTAAACTGAAGTAAAATGCCAGTTTAGATAAAAAAAAATTACGTAATTTAAATGTAAAGGGAAAAAAATAGCCTTTAACGTAGTACACAAATAAAACAGAAAATTTACATAAACAAAAGTATTTGAATCAATAAAAAGTTCCCTAATATCAAAAATTTTATTAATAGAGTTAGGCCTGAAAAAGTGCGTAAACATACACTAATATGTACCTTTTCTGAAAATCTAATTACCGATATTCCACTTTTCTGACAATTTTTAATCAAAACGATACATAATCGTAAAAAAGTTTTAAAAAAAATCACAACCAAGTTCATTAAATAAAAATAGGAATATTCTGAAAAGTGAATAAAAATAGCTCTAATTAAAAAAAAAACAGGTTATTTTTTTAAGGAACTATTAGGCACCGTGAGACAATAAATGGATGGAAAACAAATTGGCCATCATAACCAATTAAAACTTCACCATAGAACAGACCTCTAATCCGAGAAGACTTACATACAGAAGCAATCAAGTAGATTTAAACGACTCCCTTTCCAAGGATGGTTGAATCTACCGACCTCGCTTCCAGTTCAGCAATTTTCACGCTTCAACGGATGACACATTGGCTCCTCTCTCTCTACGACATATTGCATGCCACTTGGGGTTGGCGACATGGCCCTTTAAAAAGTTATAACTGCTGTACAAAGTTTAGTTTAGATTAGTTTGAAATGTCGTCGCACTAGAGCTACACGAGGGCTATTGGCGACGGGCGTCGTATTTTAGAACCACAGTCAAGTGACGAGCCGACACCTGAATTGGCACCCAACGCGACCGTTAAAAGGCGACATAGTACGCATCGTTAGGACTTTGAAGTATATTTAACGTGTACTCCCTTACGGTATTATTCGTCGGACATTTTTGGCTGCACGGGCCGTTTAGAGGTCGGCAGTTATTTTGGCGAAGCCCGGACCCGAACATTTGACCTTTTGCATGCTAGGCGAGTGCCTAACCGACTGGGCTCCCCGGACCTACTGTTGTTCAAAGATGGTTTCATATTTGTATCGATATTATTAAATGTTATTGTAAAATATTACTTTGTGTAAAAAAACTTATCCTGCCACAAATTATATTTCCTATATCTTAATTATAAATTTCAATCCAATGGGCATATGTTTCGTGTCTTGAGTGGCAACAATTCCACAGGAATGAAAATAAGGTCTCGATTGGTTAACCAATAGTTACTGTGTCATAACACTAATCACCGGAACCACCAATGAAATCTTTTAATGAAAGCAGGAATGGCTACGTCACATGAAATAAACCAATTTACTCAAACAAACCGGTCAATTTAAGAGTTTAGTGGAAGAACGTCCTAAGTGACAAAATGGTGAAAACCAGAAAATGAACTTTAACGTTTTCCGTTTGCACTAAAATCCGTTAAAAACGGTAAAATGTTTACACTTAAAGTTCATGAATGGAGGGAAAGTTGTTTTTCTGTTTAAAGGATGGAATACGGAATAATATAGGGTCATTGACACAAAAATCTAAGCTAATACAGTTAAGATGGCTACTCGAGTTGTTCTAACAAGCTGACTTGACCATTGAAATGTCTTGCCACTGTTCCGAAAGAATACACCATTTTGCTCTTGAATTAGTTCCTATCCATGCTAAATGACGTATTACCGTCGGCGCAAGGCCAGGTACACAAAAGGTTAAGACCCAGAGACGCGGATGTACCAATGGCCATTACTTAACCTCGGCAGCAAACCCTTTGCCGTTTACATGCGCACACCCTTTCAGCAAGACAGGATGCTATGGTAGGGACAATGGGGAATTGGCAGCGTGGAGGGCTTTCACTTGATGGGCAAACACCCACGGCCCCTAATGATAGGTGCAGATTTCGTTTCACGCGTTTTTGCGGTTGTTTGTTAATGGTTGATACCAGCATGGATAGAAATGGAAATGTTAGACCATTAAAGTAGATTATATACTATGTTATTTACGTTAGTCGACACAGATTTTTCCAACACCTACACAATTAAGCGCTAAAATTATAAGTTTATAAAATTTTTTGAAAGTGAGAAAGTTACATATTAGTTAGCAGTGTCTTTAGAGGAGGATATATTACCCATTAACTACCCATTTGTGAATACCGTCAATCACAGAATAAAAATGTAAACTTTAAGTTCTAGAACCGGCCCGAACCTGGGACCATTCGTTTTCCCATGAATAGTTGATATCAGTGACAGAAAGTTGCACCACTTGCTATATGGAGAACACAGAAAATTTCACAGTTAACACAACATTGCACCTATAGTATACATCAAATCACACATGTGTTTTTTTTTTAAAGAGTAAAAAATAATTTTAACCTGCATTCGACTGGGGAGCCCAGTCAGAAAGGCGCTTGCAGTTTAAAGAAATTAAGAGAGCTTATTTGAATTTAAAACATAATGTATCAAAAGCAGTCTGAATTTTACAATACGTTAAAACTTTTTTAAACGATTGAATTCTTAAATCAAAGGGCAATTTTCTTTTCAGTTTTTGATAAAAGCACTCTAAGCCCACCTATATTTTATATACATCTAATTTCTTTGGCTATATTTAATAATTGAATTTAATTATGACTAATAATGAGAGTCTTTTGAATTCATTGAAATAAAAAGTTTAAAAAAAGGATTACGTGTTTTGATTAATCCCAAAAAGCAGTCGAAATTCCGGAAGATTTCTTAACCTGTATATCGGATGATATGTTCTTCCACAAAATTACAAAAACTTGTGCACCTACCAACTTTATCCACGAAAGTTATAATGAACGGGATGTTTAATGTTTATTGATAAATTGAAACCTGTTACGTTTGATGGTGTTTTAAGGAGGGAATAACACACTGATTGACATTATCATATAATTTTTTAAAAACTGTCACACTTTCTTCCCCTAATCTCTACTGTTACGGCAGCGCACAAAGCTTTATCGCCATGTTTCGTGTAAATTGGGATTGAAAAGCAATTCACGAAGGTATAAGAAATGATAACTGGACAAACAACTCATCCTTTTTTTAAAGACTCCCAAGCCAAACCAAATAGCATTGAAGATATTAAAGCATATCACCAATTAAATAATAGCTTGATAATGGCCAAATGAAATTACCTACTCCAATAAATACAATAATCGAGAACGAAGAGAATGAAATTTCGTCATTCAACTCATTGGTGGTCCCCGTCCTCAACAAGCCTTTCCCGGCCGTGTACTTACAGTAATGACATCGCAGGGCTATTGAGGCACAGAGCGAGAAAATCCGTTTAAATGCCTGTTCCTAACGAGGATTGGCCTTAGAAACCTTGGACATACCTATGATTTGCAGCTTTTAGCAGACCAGCTTAATTATACGGCTGTACATCAATGAAAAAACTGAATAATTCCACCTCTATTACGTCGCGTCCATACTAATAACACAAGTTCTTAGGGAGGACCGTTTCATTATGACTATTATACGATTTTTATTGTGGCAACGATTGAGTTTTTATCTCGCCGTCCAATCATGGTTGTGTGAAGACTTTTGTTTTTGTTTGGTAACGTTTTCTTTTTGTATTCTTTCTTCTATTGCGATGTGACAAACGTCAATTACCATTGGAAGTAGACCCTTGCCCGAAGAGAGGAAAAAACAAGCTCAGCCCGAAGCGAAGTAAACTTGCTGTTCATTGAGGACACGTTCGTTTGGGAAGAAGGCACATTTTCTTGTCAGATTTTTCTTTTATCTTTTCTTTATAAGATGAAGAAGCATCAGATTGTTTTATTAGATTTAGTTAAGAAATAGGTAAATGCGTCTATTCTAAAGCAATTTAGTCTAAGACAAGCCCGTGAAAGCAGACTCTCAAAGAAAACTTTTCAGATCTTAAAGATCAGAGGCTAAAAATTATATTTATTTTGTTGACAAGATATTACACAACTTTAAGATATATCTAATGTACCAATAAAAAACAAAATTAAACATTTTCATAAACAACAATTAAATCTATGTATATTACTTATGATGCTCATGCAGTTAAGTAGCTGCAAATTGAGATATCAAAAATATATTTGGTAGAAACACCAAATGTATCAAGAAAGGCCATTCGTTTTAGTGAATAAAAGGGCTGACCCGAACCGATACGGCATAAGCTACAGTACAAACCAACTTCATCAAAAAAAAGCTGAAAATTAAAGATGTCTGGTAACCTTTATCATAAACAGATTTTTTTATACACCTTTTGAATTCGAGAGCCGACCCTTGTCATACATTAAAATTCCACCGTTTAGATTTACAAGCCGCAACCACACACACAAGGTTGCAAACAGCACCACAGCAATGACCCATTGAGAAGGAAAGGTAGGTTGTACAAGAAGTGGGGGAGGCAGATCACGAAGAGGTGGACATTGCCCGTTAGGATATCAAGAGACGCCTTCGCCGCCCGAAATACTATTATTAGGCTGAGATGGTCCTCGAGGCTTAGATTGTGCTCGCTTCTATGTGTTATGGGAAGGCGAGGCTGCTTGGGTTATTTTTCGTGAGTTGTTAGTCGCTGTTGAGTTTTGTAAATATCTGTATTCGTTTATTAAAGAGCACTTATCTTGCTGTATAGATGGATATAAGAATGGAACCTACTGCTTATAGCTGATTTCGAACGTTTGAACCCATGTATGAAGCAGGAACCGAATCCTTAAACGCTCCACCATGGAATTGAGGATTCTTAGTTATCAGTCAGTTCAAACAAAATCTTGGCCCCTCTAGAATAAAGGACCGTAAATCGAATGTCAGCGAAAGCACAATTTCTTATAAAAGAATTTTTGATTGTTCAAAGCATTTAATCGAAAATAACGCCAGTGTGTCGAAACTTTACTTTGCAAAAAGTATTCGGTTAAATTCAATGGGTTAATGGATTCATTGTTGCTCCATTGAGATTATTGATATTTAACTTACATACCTAAGAAAATATTAATTTTTTCCTTCCGTACTACATCCAAGAGTTAAAGCGAATTAAATTAAACGACTGAAGCGGATTCTGACGGAAGCTATGTTCGTTTAATTAAAATATGTTCTTCCATCTCTTAAATTGTTTGGCTAACTATTATTTGATATTTAACAGTAGAAATCCAAAGTTAGAAAAGGATTTTGTAAAAAAAGAAAGAATCACCAGAAGCAAAACTAAATTCTTAAAGAGAATTTTATCGAAACAAAAATTAGCAAACACTATTTTTCTAAAAAATCAGGCACAATAACCAATTATTCCCTATAATAATTCCCATTTACTGTAACATGTAGTTATAAAATATAACAGGTTATTATCGTTTTAACATCTTCTCTTAAGTGTTCAAATGGGTATAAAGAAAATATGTGTTATACATGTTATTTTTTTTTTCAACACTAGTAAAGAGAAGGTTGGACGATGGAAAGTGGGGTATCAGCCTTAGGACATCAAGGGTTGGTCAAGATTGTAATTCTTTTCAGAAGAAGAGTTCATTACCAAGGAAAGTTTTTGGGGTTGAACAAAAATATAAGAAAAAAAAATTGGATGCGAAATTACGCGGTCAGAAGGGTTCGGAGACTTCTCATCAATCGAAAGCGAAACATGGAAAGAGGTGGGGCCGGTCTACATCTGGTGCAGGCGCGCAGCCAGGGAGGGGGCTTGGGGGGCTCGAGCCCCCTCCCTGATTGAGACAAAGTGCCCTTTCTCCCAAATCAATTTTCCCGAATTCCTGTAATCTTATAAAATGTGTTTTAATGAAAAGAAAGTCAATTGGCACATTATTCTTGAAAAACGGAACCAAAAAC
This sequence comes from Hylyphantes graminicola, assembly GCA_023701765.1. Taxonomy (NCBI): domain Eukaryota; kingdom Metazoa; phylum Arthropoda; class Arachnida; order Araneae; family Linyphiidae; genus Hylyphantes; species Hylyphantes graminicola. Next base: position 36,831,458 of record CM043116.1, read on the forward strand.
GTAGCTAAAGTTTCCAAAGTTAATAATTTAATACGTATTGTCATGCAAAAAGTTGTTTTTGCCTGTTTCTAGGCCTATACAACTGAAGTTTCTAGAACGTATTCAGGGGGGCTGGGGTGCCCAATTGGTTTAGGCGCACTCGCCTAGCATGCGAAAGGTCCCAGGTTCGGGTCCGGGCATCACCAAAATAACTGCCGACCTATAAATGGCCTGTACAGCCAAAATGTCCGACGAATAATGCCCCGTGTCAGGGAGTGCACGTTAAATATCCTTCAAAGTCCTAACGCTGCGTACGATGTCGCCCTTAACGGCGCTTCGTGTCGGCTCGTCACTTGACTGTGGTTCTAAAATACGACGCCAGCCGCCAATAGCCCACGTGTAGCTCTAGTGCGACGATAATTCAAAACCTAAAACTAGAACGTGTAGTGTAGAGAAGAACACGCTTTAGAACTAGTAAAAGATTTTAAACGTTTTTTTTTTTTTTGACAAAAGCAAAAGGGCATTAGAGCGCTTTTTATTTAATCTTTAGAAGGTAGAAGCCCTTACATTAAAACACGATTTCGAAATCAATGTTTTTCGAATAGCCAAAATTCAAAAAATTATGAAAGCTCAACCTGCTGAAACTGCCGAATCATATTACAGAATATTTATTTATTCCGTACATACATTGACCAAATAATAAGTTAGTATGAGAGGAGGTTTGAAGGTAAGAATGGCTATTTCATCAAATGTTCAGTATTTACTTCCGTGTTACTGTAATAAGGCTACTTTTGTTGATATAAGTGGGGCTGTGGTATTTTGTTCGAGTGATTTGAGCAGCGATTAATTAATTATTATGAGTGAAGTTGATCTTAGAAAGAAAAAGCGGGAAAGAATTGTTGAATCTCAAAAGTTAATATCAGCGATTGGAAATTTGAGTGTTCTTGAAACAAATATCATTTTCCAAAACATTGCGAAAATGATGAAATGCAGGGGGGTTATAAAATAACGCTCTCTATTCGGAGTGGTCTGTAGCTTGAATGAATAATCCAAATGCATCACACGGTGAGACACTTACTAATCAAGAAGGGGGAAAAAGAATGGAATCATAAAAAAGATAGAATTTTAAAAAATAATCATAAAAAAGAATACTCATAAAAACTCGTCTCTTGACCAGGGTTCTAAATTACGAGGCGTCGTCAATTATGGAATTTTCCATAATTCCGTCAATTATGGAACTGCCAATTTTCAGAATTCCTGTAATTTTAGTTTCCTCTGGAAAATTTTATCAACCACTCACTTACTTAAAAACTTTCTTCAGTCTAGTTTGTAAAACATGATTGTAAATTTAGAACTTAATTAATAAAAGTAACATTTAATTAAAAAAATTTAATTTATTATCCCCCCCCCCCCTTCCGGAATTCGTGTAAAAGTGCCCTTCTGAAGTTGAGCCCCCACCTTGAAAAAATCCTGGCTGCGCGCCTGATCTGGTGGTTTTCTTTTTGAAAGTCTTCTTGTAATTTTTTGGTACGTATTTATTTGTTGCTTAAAAGAAGAAAGGAAAAAAGTATGAATGGAGCTTTTAAAGCATGGGCCATATAATTTAAATGTGAGTTCAAAAAGTTTTTTAAAAAATGAATATTTTTTTGTTATGAGTTGAAGCAGAGATTGTTAATTTTCATTTAAAAATTAGGACTAAATGTTTCAATTCTTAATTACACGAATAAAGCTGAACATTCAACAACAATAAATATTTTCTCTAAAAGTTTAAAAAAAAACTTTTTTGAACACTTTTTTTGGTGTCCGTATTTTACTCGTTGTATATTTAAAAGGAACCGGTAAAAAATTAGGTTGCCGTCCAAGTGTCGTGACATGGATTCAGTAAATAAGTTAACATAACAGTTCTCGGATGGTTCGTCAGCAATCATTATGCGAATTATAGAAACAACTCGCCGGTTCGAAAATGTGTTTCCTTGACTAAAAGATTTGGAAGACGATTATAGCTAAAATGAAAAAACAGTTTCGGTTCAGTTGAGAAGAGCCACTCTGAAAAAGACCATCATTCCCAGTGACCGACTAGCAGTGTACAAATTGGTCTGAATTGAGATTGGGAACTGCCGAAATTAGTGAAATATAACATTCCTTTTTAAACGACACTAATTTCTTGTTTAGTTGCTTATTTATTTTGAATTCGCTCATTTACAAGTGTACTAGAGCAAAATTTTTTGCGACAATATGATTTGAGAATTTTTTTTAAAAAAATAAAATGAAGTGGTTGAAGAAAAAAAATCAGTTAAAATAAATGCAATACAATAGAGTCCCATTTATCCGAATCCCGGTTATCCGAAAATCGGTTTATAAAAAATAAAAAAAAAAATCCCGAGCCTTTCGGTTAAAATAAGAAACGTTTTAGCATAAATGCACAAAAAATAAATATGTACTTACAAAGTTGGATTTATTTCTCAAAGTATGCCGCAATTTTTTCTATTTTTGCTGCTCAATTTTGGTTCCGTACCTTTCGGATAAGCGGGACTTCACTGTATTTTTCTTTTTTTTTTCTTTTAGGTGCCGTTATCATAACCATAAAGGATAGTTACCAGCGACCCACGTGCAGCTCTAGTGCTACAGTATAGTAATTAATTTAAAATAAACATATCATTCACGAAAGATGATTGATTGGTTTTGTAACTAGTTTTGCGAGTTCTTCAAATGGAGCAAAGACACCGAAAAGCCAATAGGTTGTACAGTGGTGGTCAAACTTTCCATTCCGATGTGGTAAGCGGGGAAACCTTGAATACGAAATATGTAATTCACACCGGCACATAAGAAAAAACTGATTTTGCATTCCGTTTCCTCTGCCGTTAACCCGATTTCGCTGTAATCCAGGTCAAGAACGAAAAGCACAAGAAGGAAACGCTTGCTGGAACTGAGAAAAAAACCTTGAAGACGCATTAAAAATCGACACCTAACCAAGAATTTAATTGCCCTATTCATTCAATGACCAGGAGCTGGTATTTTGATAGGCTATCATATTTAACTTGTCATTTGATCGAGAAATTCACGCTTATTGTGTTGAAAATTGATTAAATTAATGGGTTTTGAATCAGATTTTGAGTTATTTTATTTATTATTACTTTTATTATTTGGGATAGAATTAAAGAAACGATGCATTGAATTAGTGTATTATAATATATAATCATTTAAATATGTGGTTTAAAGAGAGATGAATTTAATGCAAGTCGATTTACGTAAATAAGTTTAACCTACATATTATTTTCAACAATATTTGATGCCGATAGATGGTATATTGTTTGATTTTTTTTTAATGATGTGACATTGAATACTGCTCCATTTCGAAACTGATATGTTTACAATGAAATAATACGATACACTTATTTAATCATTTAAATGTTTTTACTTTTTAGTAGTAATTTAAATGTAGGGTTAATGGGTATGAACTTAAAAAGCAATTTAAATATTAAAAACCAGGTTTAAAACCAAAGTTAAATTAAGCGTTTTAATTAAAAATTGCTCAAAATTAAAAATGCGAATTTGCTGTTATCTAGGCCAACTAAAATTTCAACCAATTTAGAGTAGAATTAAAAAAACAAAAACAATTTGCACAAATCACGCTTAGCTGGATTTAATTGAATTAACATCACACTAGAGCTACACGAGGGCTAAACTGTTTATAAACTGTATATTTGTAAACAGTAGTAAACTAATAGATAAAAAAATGCACAGTATCTAATAACAAACTCTATTTATTGCCGTCAAAACTTCTCAGTTATTATTCCCCTCTCACGGCTAAGTCATAACAACCTCCCTATGCTTAGCATTAACCTTTTAAACAAACACAACATAAAACTCGCTTTTCAAAACCAGTTCAGTTTAAGCATATATTTTTTTATTCAAAAAAGAAGAAATACCGCAATGAGTCATAAAAAAGGCGTTTTGTCACCATGGGCCCACCAGACTCATGTCATTGTCCTGTTGAAGCCCACGCTACCTTGGTCAATCCCCCCCTCCCCCCATTCCCCCTTTTAAAGAAAAAGCGTGCGCTTTCTCAACCAACCTACGCAGTCCGATACTGAAGATTATCTTTGTAGTTAGGATAGATATTGGTCGTTGGTTAAAAGTTAGTCATTCAATATCTAGACTCAATCTATGTATATCAATACATTGACTCAATCTATGTGCATCAATACATTGACTCAATCTCCATATACGTATCAATATCTGGCTCAATCTTCATACTTCATATACGTATCAATACCTATACTCAATCTCCATATACGTATCAATATCTGGCTCAATCTTCATATTCTTATCAATATCTTGCTCAATCTCCATAAACGTATCAATATCTTGCTCATTCCCTATATAACAATATCTTGACTAGGTTTGGTTTGGTTTGAATTATCGTCGCACTAGAGCTACACGAGGGCTATTGGCGACGGGCGTCGTATTTTAGAACCACAGTCAGGTGACGAGCCAACACCTGAATAGGCACCCAACGCAACCGTTAAGGGCGACATCGTACGCAGCGTTAGGACTTTGAAGGATATTTAACGTGCACTCCCAAACACGGGGTATTATTCGTCGGACATTTTGGCTGCACGGGCCGTTTATAGGTCGGCAGCTATTTTGGCGATGCCCGGACCCGAACCTGGGACCTTTCGCATGCTAAGCGAGTGCTTAACCGACTGGGCTCCCCAGCCCCATATCTTGACTAGGAATGTCTCGAAACAATATCATCGTCTTAAACTAATTACGCATACAAGAATCGCGATAATGTAGTTTTCGCCAGTTAGTGAACATTTGTTTGGTATATTTTTATTGCAAGAGGCGATTTAGTCCTAATTTCGGGCCCTTTGATGGTAAGACAGCGATCTGTATGTAGTAGGGCCTGTTAAGTTTTTTTTTTATCAAAGTTAAAACACCTTCAATTAAGAGTTAGTTTGAAATTTAAAGCACCCCTAAATAAGGTGAATGAAAGTTCAGCATCGGCATTCAGCCCCAAGTGTGTGAAACCTTTCATTTGTGCCGCGTAAAGCAGTGAAAAGCATTTTACAATTACTGAAAGATTGATTATTGAGATTTGGGAGTGATAATCAGTTTGGTTGGCATCATTTTGTTTTAGCGAATAAATAAAATCCTTTCCCTCTATTCTATGAGGAAACAGACATGGTCCATATAATTTTCGTAGATTTTTTTTGTCGATATATTTCTTTTTGGCTTTAATTTGAAAATTATTTTTCTTTTCGAAGCTTCAATTCATGCCCATTAATATCTTTTGTCGACTTCGCAAAGATAATAATTTTGAAGAAGCAAAGGAAATATGCATTAATCGAATCTGAATTCAAAACAATTTTTTTACAGATAAATTTTACTAAATGACTACTTTGCTATAGACATGCCAGCCAAAAATAACATATTAACAGCAAAGAGTGATAGCGCAAAGTGCCAAATCAATCAATCCATCAAACGCCCAAATTTGCTGCAGCCCTTTATTTTATTTAAGACAACAGACCATTCATCGTAAAAAAAAATCAAAATGACCACTCATTTCGATATTTAAATACAAACACCCATTTTAATACAGGGTGTGGTCCATACACCCTTTTTGCAAACAAAAAAAAAACACGCCAAGTATCGCCAATGCGTGCCATCCCGAACACCACAAAATACAAGCAACTAACCCAGATCGGGAAAAGAATAATAAAAAAAACTAAATCTGTGCACGCTTATATTGTTTAAACGAGATCTTTTAGTGAGGAATATAACAATAGTCTCAATCGGCATCCACTGAATTTACATTGTTTTATTTACGTAACTAATCACGCCCTGTATTAAATGAAGCACTTTTTTTTCATAGAGAATGGTTCGTAATTTTGCTTAATTCTTGTGTCTAAGTAGGTTTATGGTGAAGTTAACAAATGTATAGACAGGGGAGGGGTAAATCCACGTTTACAGAGGGGTCGGTTTGTTGTACGTTAACACAATACATAAGAACATTAAAGAAAAATCACAAAGAGCGGATTTAAAAATGATTTTCAAAAACTTCGAGGCCATTTGAGAACTTAAAATCGCTACTATGAGAATTAATATATTTTTTCCCCCAAAAATTTCATAATAATATTATTAATACCAGTTTCTAAAATTTTAAGCAAGGCATACCAAATTTACATTGAAACAAACAACTTTTATAAAAATATAGTAGAGCAAATTGTATGAATTATTAACATCGTTTTCTTAAGCATATTAAACTCATTTTAATAATTAAAAATAAACATTTCACTAATCCCAAAAGAATCAATTTTTTTAATGAAAGTTTATCTGATTTTAAAATAGCGCAATCTAACTTTCTACCCGCCGATTTCCTGTTTCTAATTTGCTATTTCTTTTGCCTAAATCCAATGTAACAAGTCGACAACGTATTCAATGATTACTGGGCTACTCTGTACTCATCGCCCCTAAATGGCGCGGCGGTTCAACCAGCCAGGCGCTCTTTCTAATGAAAGGGTGGTCAGCGGTCAAGCGAAAACAGGTAGTTTTAAATAAAAAAAAAGGAGGGGGGGGGGGATGACCGAGTAGAAAGTCGGCTGCATATTTGACCGCAAAAAAAGGCTTCCCTTTCCTCTACAGATTAAAACGATTATAAAGTTTGCAATCGGGGAAAAAAGTATGTGTGTTGTAACTCTTTTTGTGGAAGGCGGTTTTATTGCATTATGTTGGTGTTTGGTTTTTTATCGGTTTCTCTTAGGGGAATAGTAGCTAACGCAATTCAAAAGGAGTATTTTCATGTGGGAAAACTTGCGTGTTTTAATACCATTTACTAGTTTGCCTTTTAAAATCATCTCTATTTTAAATAGGCCGATGTTGTTCAACATTAGAAATTACAAACAGGCTTTTTGAAAAGTGCATAGTTACGAATGTGGGACAAATTTAAAGTAGGGAACTTATTTTACCTAACGATGCATAATATACACTCTTAAAACAAAAGAGTGAAATCCACTCCAGTAGAAGTGCATTTTCGACACTGGAAAGGAGTGAATATTAACTCAGACTGAGTTAAAATCACTCGTTTGGAGTGATCCTGTCGGAGGTTAAACACACAAAGGATCCACTAATTTCGGGGAAGTGCATTTTCGACACTGGAGGTGTGAAAATGAACTCAGACTGAGTTAAAATCGCTCGTTTGTTTTAAGAGAGTGTATATATTTTATAAACTGCTCCCAGTGCTAACGGACCTCAGAAAGCACGACCAATTTTGTAACATACAAAATGGCGTAGTAGCAAAAAAAAAGAAGTCATTTAGCAACCAATGGTGATGGCGATACGCTTAAGTGTGTTAAAAAGAGTCGAGAACTATAGCCGAACTTGGAAAACAAGCCAAATAATTGTCACCAGGTCACCTTGCATTGGTCGAGTAATATTGATCATTTTATCCAGTATCTACACTCTTAAAACAAAAAAGATCCACTCCTATAGGAGAAGTGCATTTTCGACACTGGAAAGGAGTGAAAGTTAACTCAGACTGAGTTAAAATCGCTCTTTTGTTTTAAGAGTGTACGATAGATGTTTATTAGAAGAAAAATACTTGATACAACTTACATATACCTAACTCTTTAAAACACCTAACTTATGTATTTTCAAATAGCTCGATTTTTCATTGTTTGAATGCTCTGGTGTCATCTGCACCACTTGTCGCCGCAGTTCAAATTTCAAAGCGTAGAGGATTGTGGGGGTGATCATGTCGGAGGGTTAACTAAACAAAAGAGTAAAATCCACTTCTATAGGAGAAGTGCATTTTCGACACTGGAAAGAGGGAAATTAACTCAGACTGAGTTAAAATCGCTCGTTTGTTTTAAGAGTGTTCACTGATTTTAAGTCAGTCTGATTAATTCTCGCTCTTCCAATCTAGAAAATGCACTTACCCTTTTGGAGTGGATCCTTTCTGTGTTAAACCTCCGACAGGATCACTCCAATGAGCGATTTTAACTCAGTCTGAGTTAATATTCACTCCTTTCTAGTGTCGAAAATGCACTCTTCTTACTGGACTGAATTTCACTCTTTTGTTTTAAGAGTGTATATCGTTAATGTTACAACACTTCGTTCGACACTTTGTAATCCACACAAAACCAGCCAGACGGATTAATTAAATTAATATTCTTACTTCATACCGTAACCAAGATTACAACAAAAAAAAATCCACTTAAGTACACATACTTACAGACTCAACCACATACTTACAGGCTATAGGCTCGATTTTTCCCAAGACCATTAACCTACCTTTCTCCAGAAGATGTGTGCCTATAATTCAAAGAAGCGCTAATGACACATCATTGCGAATTGCAAAAATCAAAATTAATTAAGCTTATTGCCGTCCAATCCCTACAATGGGCGAACCCACCATAGCTAATACCTCTTCCAGAAACCAATCACCATACCAATCTCCACTTGTCGACCTACCGTTCTCACAAGATGCCTCATCTCTGTAACCCATTGATTCACAGCCCATTCACAATAACTACGATTTACATCTCTCGCCCATTCTTTTTTTGAATACGGGACATCCAATGTGGTAATCAAGTGTATCTGGCTTGACTAAATTGTAACGGTATATTTTGCTTAAATTACCAATTCTGGAGCTGTACTACAGTGAGAAATAGTTGAAGTCTTTTGTTATAACTTCTCAATCGTAAAACAATGATATACCATTTATAGTAAAAACTATTAGAAATTCCAACATAGTTTTAAGCCCCCCCCCCCCTTCAGAAATTTAAATACGTAATATAGTTCCCACATTTCAAAAATATACTAATACTCATGACAGACCAATTTTATAAACATAAATAATGCAGGTATAAATAGCGCCTCCTCTAAAGGTTAAGGTTTAACAGGAAAAAAAATTAGATTGCGACGCAGATGGATATAATGCGTGCAAAAAAATAGTGTTTCTTTCAATAGTGAAAAAAAAAAAACCTAAGTACACACAGTAAATATTTAAATAAGTTGGATGCTACAACCTAACTTTGTTAATGCTTTACCTTTCGAAACATATTTTGGTACATACTTCAGTTTACTCTTACCATATAAATATGGATACACATTCATTTACCTCATCCCATCCGAACAGAGGCATTCCACCTCAAATCGACCAGCTCAAAATCTTCATGTCACATAATTCAATCTTGATTTTTTTCCAAGTACTAGAGGCAAATTTATTAGACACATATTTTTTATTTTTTAAAAATTCTAAGAATTAAGAAAGTTATGATTTTTTGAAACCGAATAGTTAAGCCTAACTTTCATAATTCTTAGAATTTAAAAAAAATAAAAAATACGTGTCTAATAAATGTGTCTCTAGTATTAGGGGGAAAAAAATCAAGATTGAATTGTGACATGAAGATTTTGAGCTGGTCGATTTGACGTGGATGACTCAACATTCAAACATATTTTATTGACAATATCATAAAAATATGCTACTTACACCCATGTCACACTAATGCCACCCAAGTGTTTGTTTTTCAGTAGGGAAAGGGGATTTGTTATCACGTGACCACTCGCATCCTTACGTGACTAACTTTTTTTTTTCTCTCGAGTCATCCACGGACGTGATTGGCATGTTTGATTGGTTCCCACGGGCGGACCCGGGCGGATTGACCACCCTATTGCTACTTTGCAGATTTATCTCCCCATTTCCAGCATGAAATGTATCTAAGTATGATTTAGTGGAGCAGAGCTTCTTCTTGGACGTTTTTTATTTTATTTATCATGACCCTTTTTCATACTCATTTTTTGTAGAATGACCGTAGTTTGCAAGGTTAGGTGATGTTTTTTTTTTAAAAACTGTATTTCAATTTCAATCACGCTTCATTACGACTGACCTTACACTCGTTTGTACATTTTACACCTTATCTGCGTCATGAGTTGTGTCTTGTAAAATGATATTTTATTTTCTATTTTTATAAAATTGACCATAAATAAATTGTCATTTAATTCATTGAAATACCAAGTAAACGGATCATTTTCAAGTGAAAAATTTTCTTCCCAACCTCCGAGATTGTGTCAAAATAGTTTAAGTACAAATCAAAAAAAAAAAAATCTATATGCTTTTAATTTTGTTTGCTAAAACGCACTCTTTTTAGAAAGTAGTGTTTTTCCTCACATCTCGTATGTAACTGTAATAAAAACTTTAATTAAACAACCTATCAATAATAAATGGATTAATTAACACTGGCACTGATTTTTTCAATGAGAAATGTTTAACATTTTTAAAGAATTAATTAGAACTGACAATTATTAAGTACATTCCATCAAATCGCTATGCTGTCTTTTTGTATACATAGCAAGTTCGTATGCCAAACAGTGATATGGATTACACAATTTCGTCATAATAATGAAAGACTGCTTCAAACATGCTTGGATTTCTATCTTTATAATATTATTATTTATATAGAATCTGTTTCTAGCTAATGATATACTTATGTGCAAATAATTTCTTTAATTAGGTGCCAACATTTTTAAAATTACAAATTTTTGAGCAGATTATCATAAATCATTACAGTTATGAAGAAGAGTCCATCTTTAATGTAACTAGACTCATCAGATTTGTTTCAGTGTTTAACTTTAAGACGATGAAGTCAACATTAAATTTCCATAAAAATATTTTAGTAATCGTTATTTTGTTTGAAAAAGAGCCTAAAAATAAAAAAAGACTATTTACGCAATTTTTAAAGTTAGATAGTTGAACAGCAAACTAAAGTGTACTGCAGTACTTCTGTAGCAGTACGTCTAGTACTCCCAAATATGACAAAAGTATTTTTCGGCAGATTTAATGAGAAATTTACATGCTCATGTTCTTTTTATATAGAATTTATCCATAGTTTACAAGGGACAGTGAAAATCACAAAAGAAAATAACTAAATGCCCCAACCCTGTAACGTTATATGATAATAGAATGGGGACCGCACCTTTAAATTATATTACCACATATTCTATGGAGTACTATTATTCAACATGATGTATTCATGAAGTTTAATAAAACGGAAGCACTCCTTAATTTTCTTCATGGAAAACATGCGTAGATACCATTACATTACCGAATAAGCGGCAAATTAAGATCTTAGTTTATATTAAATGTTGTTTGTATAATGAGATCCGCTATATTTAGCAAACTAGTAATGAATTAGGATGATAGAAAGAATATTTGAATTCCACTCAATATGGAAAGTATTACATATTTCTTTTTACCCAGTAACATTAATTCGGCGTCTTGAAAAATTGCTTATGATACATAATGCAAAAATTATTTTAATTTCGATTCTGGTAACGAACATGAATTTATTGGTCTATCTAATTATGGTTACTAAATTTGAATTCGTTATTTTATCTTGGCAAGGCGCATATTTTTTTATTGGTTGTTTGAAAATGCACTACTCATGACAATATATATTTTAATTTTCTAAAAGAAAGTTTAAATAAAAAATAGTTTTTGCCAGAATTAAGATTCAATAGCAATCCATTCCAAATAACTTAAATTTTAGACTTATATTCAAGAAAGAAAAAAAATCTAAATAGCATCCGCTTTAGTTTGTTGTAATTATATCGTACTAGAATACGGAATGGAGTAAAATAATTTTATTAAATAAGGTTGATATTAGCTGAAATGAGACCGAGTGGTAAGAGTTCTCTTCAGTAACCAAGTATGATAGTTCGTATCCTACTTCAGGCGACATGTCATGTTTTAGTTTGTTGTAATTATATCGTACTAGAATACAGAATGATTGAAATGGTTTTTATTAAATAAGGTTGATATTAGCTGAAATGAGACTGAGTGGCAAGAGTCCAGTACCTAAGTATGTTAGTTTGTATCCTACTTCAAGTGAGATCAATTTACTTTAAGCTGTAGGTCCCGGTCAAAAAAGAACGGACCGCAAAAACCCATCACAAATAAATATAAATCGGCCCCAATGAACTGTGGTATCCGCTTTGAATAGTTCCTCCAAAAGATAATGCAGAAAACATCAAGAACGTGAAAAAAAAAAATAATAAACGAATTATTTTCCAATTTGACATGCAGACCGCAAACACAACCGCAAGTTCTCTAACACACATAAGAACAGTTCCGGTTTTCAGGTAAAAATTGTCCAAAGAAGGAAAGCTTGAGGTTAAATTTTGGGTTAAGTTAACGTTCAAGAAACTTTAAAAGGCATTCATTTCTATTTGGTAATCAATATAAATGTTGTGTTTTAGTAAAGAGGTCAATGAATCGGAAGTTAAGAATTTCCGACATTTGTAAAAATCTTAAATACTTCCTATTGTTATTTAAATATTTAGAAAGAAATAGCTCAGATGACGCATCAATTTTTCAATCAATCTTTTTGTTTAACGAATTTAGGTTAAGGAAATATTTCGTTAGCATCTCAGATACATGTTGGGAAAATTTTTTCTTTGATAAGAATGTTCTCCACCAATCCTTTTTATGACTTTTTTTTGTGCACATGAAACAACCAGGACATTGGAATTCGTCATTATTAAAGTACAATATAGTTTTGAGGGTTAGAATAAATAGTTTTCATTGCATTAAATTAAGGAAGAAATGTTAATAGATTAAGAATAGTTCCACAAATATTCAAAATATACAAGTTTCTATTTCTTTAATCGAATTAACTCATTGACATCTAGTTTGATTACAAGAAACATAATTATCAATGCACTATCTAATTTATTAAAGATACATATAACTTATTACAATGTTTTAGAATTAACATCCATAGATTCCTCTCGAGGAAACTATGGTGTTAATGGGTGAAAATGAGTAATTTATGCAATATTTCTTTGGTTTTCAGTTTTAAATGGCTCGTAAGCCTGATCTCTCTTATTTCTATCCAACTTCTAAACATTTATGCTAAATAAGATATGTTACCGTTATAACCCGGAATCAGCTAAAACTAGAATTAACTACTGAGAACTAGTTTTAACCGAAGCCATTGGTGAAAACTAGTTTCCTCTATCTAAAACTAGATCTCGCTAGTTAATACCGTTTTTGACCAATTGTATTGGTTAAAAGTAGTTGCAATTAGCCAAAACTAGAATTAACTAACACGTTTTAGATAAAACTAGAGTCAACCGCGAATGCTTGACTTTTTATTTATTATATAAAGGTTAATTTTATAATCTTATTACGACAATAGGGAGTCCTTAAAAAACTCAATGTACGGCTCTTAATGGAGTGTCTTCCAATATCCAAGCGCTTTCATTGCATTTCAGCCCAATAATTATCTAAACTAATCCAAATCGTGCTATTTTCCGTTAATTCTAATTTTATCCTATTTCGTTAAAACTAGTATTAACTGGCGATAGCTGGTTTTAGCTAGTGAAAACTAGTTTTAACTAATGGTATCAGTTAAAACTAGTTTTCACTAGCTAATTTTAGTTATTGCCGATTTCGGGTTTTAACGGTAACATACACTCATAAACCAAAAGAGTGAAATCCACTCCAGTTGGAGAAGTGCATTTTCAACACTGGAAAGGAGTGAATATTAACTCAGACTGAGTTAAAATCACTCGTTTGGAGTGATCCTGTTGGAGGTTTAACACACAAAGGGATCCACTCCTTTCGGATAAGTGCATTTTCTGGAGGAGTGAAAATTACTCAGATTGAGTTAAATTCGCTCGTTTGTTTTAAGAGTGTATATATTTCTTAAATCAAGCAATAACAAAAATCTTTTTTCGAAAGACGCGAAAGTTTTCAAAGCACGAATTCTTGACACCGTTAGTAAGCCTTGCGTACCCCTCCATTATGCTCTATTTCCTTTTATTCGACATTTTTTTTTCTTCGTGTCGCGCTTGTGTCCCTTTCCAGAGGTGCACGGCGGATATGTTGCTTGCCTCTTGCCAAAAGGAACTTCCGCTACAGTCCGCGGCACACTTACGGATTGGATTTACCAAGACTCGTTTCCATATTTTAGACAAATGTCGCAGATAAATGGTTTATTTATTTATTTATTTATTTATTTATTTATTCATGTCGGATTTTTGTGTGTGTTCTCTTTACTCTTATACCAAAACCGACCTTAAGTTTGCAGCAGAGAAATGTACTAGGCGGAGGAATTTGCGTAAACAACCCGGCTGGCGCCGCAACTTAGCGTACTCTGATTGGCTGCTCCTTTCGACCCTGATATTCGTGCGCCCTGTTACGTCAAAATCGAAGGGAAAAAATAATTAAAATAACACTCTAACTGAAGCTAAAGTAATAAAAATAATAAATTTATGTCTTGAAATAACAAATAAATTTGTTTATTGAATGTGAAATACCTTTTTGTGTTCGATTCTCACACTCAAAAATGAGAACTATTTACCCTTTTTCTCGTAGAACATTTGTATACTGCAAACTTAAGGTCGGTTTTGGTATAGTGGGGACAGTTTTTGGATTTGTAAAAAGTTTTGTTTATTTAAAGTACTAATGCTTTCGTTAAAACTCACGTTATGAAACTCAATAAATATTCATTATTAACGAAAGCATTAGTACATTAAATAACAAAACTTTTTACAATTCCAAAAACTGTACCCACTAAGAGTAAAGAGAACATACTAATGCTAATTTAACATTTAACCCTTTAACCTCACAAGGTAGGAGAATTTTTCATCCCCGAAATACGAGTTTTTCTAGGCAGGAAAAAAGCGAAATGGAATCGTCCTGTATCAAAAAATACCCAAGTGATTATTTCGGACGTTAGTCATCCTATGGAATCGGACCTTTTTGACTTTGTGAATAAATAGCATTCTAAGTTAATTGCATGAAACAAAATTTTCATATGGGGAGGTCTTCATATTAAAAATGTTAACAACTTTGAAATTTCCAATAATAACACCCATATTTGATTATTTAGAAATGTTAAGCATCTTTGAAAACCCCTAAATCCTAGTTTTTGTTACATTTGGATGAATATTTAACGAGTTATTCCATCGAATCACTTGATGTCCTATTGGGGACCATCTCAAGGTTGTTGGTTTAATGATGTTTATCTTCCTTTCCAAAGCCGTATTTGTTTATCAAGTTCATATATAATCTTATACACAGTCCCCTAAAGCGCAATTAAAAAGTATTTTGTGATTTACTCAGCAAATTATGAATAAAAGAAATTAAAAATTGGGATTTCGCTTAAACTTCCTGTCTTAAATATATTTCTGTAAAAATATTAAGGGGTTTCTATTCATAATTTTTTTTTAAATTAAAATAATAATTATTTAAAACATAAAAATTGTTTTAAATACCCCAATATTGAATGCATTTTGTTTGGGTTGTTCTAATTTCTTTTCAGTAAAAAATTCATTTCATTATCCTAATTATTTATAGATTGGGATAGTTTTTTATGTGCAACTCATTTAACATTATGGCACCTAAACTTTGCACGTCTCTAACTCCCCTAATAATGCTTAAAAACTAACAAAATTTGGCATTTCGTATTAACATAGGTCATAGATTAGAAATATGGACTCAAAAGGGGGTGTTGCCATTGGGAATTTTAAAGTTAGTAAAATTTTTCATATGAAGACGGCCCCTTATGCAAATTTTGTGTCGTGCAATTAACTCAGAATGTTATTTTTATACAAAGTCAAAAAGGTCCGATTATATAGGATGACTAACGACCGAAATGATCACTAGCGGATACTTTTTTTTTCCACAGCACGCTCAATTTTTAACATACCCAACACCCCTATTTGTGAAACGAAACGGCCGAAAACGGCCTTCCCGATGTTTGCTGGTAGAGCCGTCCTGGGCCGGTTTCGAGGTTAAAGGGTTAAAGAGAACAGGGGAAGAAACTCTCGATTTTTTAGGAATCTTTCCGAATTGTGTTTGAAAGATTGGTGACATGAAATCGGTTTTCTTTCGGTTTTTTATTGGCGGTACAAACGTGTGACTCGTGTCCACTGATCTCTGGCGTTAATCAGTGTTGCCCGCGAAAGAAAAACAAAGCGAGTAACAAGTTTCTTTACACCAGTTTAGGCGATTTCTCGCTATTATCACCAAAGAGGCCTATTGAGGAAAAATCAAGCGATTTTTCCTCTTATACTCTTCATTTGTTTTGATGCTATGCAACATTTTTGAATTTTTTTTTCGAGTCATCGAACATATCAATTCCTCTTCAAAGAGATAAAGGTTTTTCCTTTTTTTCATGAACTTTAAATTACACATAATTTTTTGTAACAATTGCAAGTACCACATTTCACTGCAAAAAAAAACCTTTAAAGCTCATTTTTTAAATAGATTTTTTTTTAATCTTTTGGTCGCATAACTCTCTAGTAGGTCGCGTTCTTTCAGTACGCTCTTAAATCAAACGAGTGATTTAAACTCAGTCTGGGGTAATTTTCACTCATTCCAGTGTCGAAAATGCACTTCTCCTATAGGAGTGGATTTAACTCTTGTTTTGACAGTGTAAGCTCTTCAAATGTCCAATAAAACATTTAGATGAATTACAACACACATTTTAAAAAAGCGGCTGATGTTGTTGGTGAAAGGAATAACATGCGACGCAAATACAATAATTAATAGCCGCTTCATATTAACGAATAACCCATTAATTAAACAACATTTATAAACAAATTAAGGAGGAATGCGGACTATTTACATAGGGTCTCCAAACTCAAGTGCCTCAGTGTTAATCCAATGGGAATAAAACCCTTTTCTCTGCCACATTTCTCCGGCTGTATTGAATATTTTTACAAACGGTTTTTCTAAACAATAAATGTAAATAACTTAAAGATCTCTATAATCCCACTTTTTAAAATTGCTACGAATTTTTTTTGTAAAATTATTTATTGAAAGTTTAAAAAAATTATTCGAACCAATTTCTAAAAGTGGGATTGTCGGGGACCTGCAAGTCAGCTACATTTATCTCGTAAAAAATACGAGTAAATATATGCAATACAGCTGGAGAAATGTGTCTCTCCATTGGATTAACACTGATGCATTTTGCTTTGGAGACCCACGGTCCACCGCGCGCATTCCCCCTTAAGTTCGTCAAATTAAAATGCATGGAATTTAACACTTCTACCACTCCCACTAACAGAAACCATCATTGCATGCAATTTCACACTCTTCAACAACATTTCACCGCTCTCCCAACACATCAAACGCGGATAAACCACTTCAACGCAACATTAATACCGCGGTAATTTCTCCTCGGTAAAAACAAGGCAGACGAGAAAGGGCAGTAAAAAATGTTCCAAAGAGAAAAGAGGAACACCCCCCGCAGGCCAGAACCTCCTTTCCGAGTCCACTCACCCCTTTCGGTGAAATAACCCACATTTCACTGGCCTGCCTTTTTTCTTTGTCCAGACTCAATGGAAAAAGGGCCAGTTGCTTCAGACAGCCTCAATTTCACATGGATTTAAAGGCTTTTTAACTGACGACGGCTGCACGAGGGATATTTTAAAGTATTTTTCACAACTATATTTTAAAGTATTTTTTTTAAAAATATAAATTATCTTGTAAGGTTAGGTTTTGAATTATGGTCGCACTAGAGCAACACGAGGGCTATTGGCGATGGGCGTCATATTTTCGAACCACAGTCAAGTGACGAGCCGACACCTGAATAGGCACCCAACGCAACCATTAAGGGCGACATCGTACGCAGCGTTAGGACTTTGAAGGATATTTAACGTGCACTCCCTTACACGGGGTATTATTCGTCGGACATTTTTGGCTGCACGGGCCGTTCATAGGTCGGCAGTTATTTTGGCGATGCCCGGACCCGAACCTGGGACCTTTCGCATGCTCGGAGAGTGTCTAACCGACTGGGCTCCCCAGCCCCAAATTATCTTGTAAAAAAACACTTTAAATCATTAAGTATTTCGCAAGTAGTAAGGGAGTTGAAACTCTTCACCGTTGAAGACAAATTTATAGTATAAATGCGTTTTCTTTACTAGAATTTTTTTTACAGATATTGGCTTTACTATTATTTGTTACTATAATGTAAGTACTCAATGAGAAATATATCAAGGTCTACACAACTTACAAAGCCAGAGAAGCTCTGCCAAACTCGAGCTTGCACAAAAAAATTGGACGTCAATAGTTCCGCAGAGAATCTTTTTCCGAAGATGAAGAAACCTTATCTTAAAACTTCTTTGGAACCATTCATACACGATCGACTTAAGCATGTTCTGATAAGTTCCATACAGAATTCTTCATCTTCGGCACTCAGAACAGTGACTTCAAACTTTCCAACCATGCACGTGTTAGAGAAAGCTGGCCTTGTAAGTAGTAAGCCGTGAATGGATACAAAGTTTTAAATTATCTTCAAAGTAGCTGTTTTAATCAATTTATTAATAATAAATGTGCATCGAAGAGATGACTAAAGACTATAGTATTTAATTTTACATTTGAATCGCTAAATGTTGTCCATCGGAAATTTTCTGCTACCCTTCTTTCAACATTTAAGTAAAAAAAGCGGCATTTTTTTTTTCTCTTAACTAAATTCCTTTTTTACATTTAGCTGTTCATTTGTAATAGTAGTAAAAGACTTTTAAAACAAAAACTATCTCATTTGTTTCTACAAACCATTTAGAAAACTAAAAAACAATACAAAATTGCTTGTTTTACGAGACGTATAGCTATTTCCTGCTTCAATTCAATCAAACTACTATATAAGCAATGCAGCACACCGTGTTCTATTTGCATCTTCAGCGCATCCTGTTTAGAGTTTAGAGCTCATCGGGAATCAGACGGGAAATTGAGAGTGCGTAACAATTTGCGATCGGGAGTCCACCTCCCAGGGAGAGAGCAGGAAAAAATATCGACTGTTACAAACTGAGCTAATTGAGGGGTGGATGAACTCTTCAATGCATAACGAGAATGGATCGATAAGAGACCCAATTAGAACATTTCATTCAAGGAAAAATATCTTGTGGTGCATTTTGTTTTTTGGAAGTTCACTAGGGCTCATATTATCCAGTTCGACAATTTAATCCAAATTAATTTTAATTTTAAATGTGATCAATCCACTGAATGGATTGGCAACACTGACTTCCTCCCATCTAGTAGGAAGCTATCTGACATAATATTGGTTGTCCTGGTCATTATGTTTTGGTATTTATTCACTGGTGAAGACAGCTCCTTAAACGTTCATTCACTGGTTTGTCTACCCTACAAAGTATTTACTTTACAAATGAGTCCCGGGTATTTATTCGTAGAGTTAGACAAATAGTTTCTTAAGGAGATGACTGCTGCAACAACTCTCCTAAATCGTTAACGTAAAGACAATAATGGGGGTCATTGATCAGTTTCAGAATCACTGTGCATATTACCAAAGGTATGTACATCGACTATATATACATCGACTATATTTTGCTACAAGGTAGCCGAAACCGTTTTATCACCGTTTCTCAAATTTTAATTCATGTTAAGAGGAATTTTGCTGCAAAACCACCGATAAAATATATATTAAAAATAGCATAACACAGGATAACATCTGAGCTACTGGTGTGAGATGAGCTAGTTTAATCCTTGTTTGTTTTCGGTAGGGTTTTCTTCAAGCTAAAGCTACATTTGGGATTTGGTGGCTGTATTTAAAATGCACTCCCCCCACACGGGGTGATTTGGATTTGATTGAAACTGTCTTTAGTAAAGCTACACAGGGCCCATCGGAGGATGACCCTCTTAATTTAGAACCATAGTCAAGCCGTGAGTGTTGGACCATGAGCGGGCATTCACCGCAACCAAAAGCGGCATTGTAGGCGAAGTGCCATGGAATTGCTACTGCTTCGATGTAGCTTTTAAAACATAATGCGATGATTAGTTCGGTGTTGGGCGAGACACAGGTTATTTTGTTCATAGGAGAAATTCTTTCCGTGTCTGTCCACAGCAGCCCTCGTGTAGCTCTAGTTAAACCTAAATTCAAACAAAAACCGAAATCCGAGACTCATCTCGTATCAGAAAATTAGCATATATCACCAATATATAATTCTCTCTTCAATAGGCCCATCCATTCAGTGCCTATTATAATCCACCGCAACAAATTTCCTGAAGCAAGGAAAAAGCGGCTGCACTTCAAAAGGCGCCCTTTTGCAAATCCGTTCTCTCAAAGGCTTAATATCAAATAGTTCCTCCCAGGTATCGTCTAATCCGGGCCCCAAGACTTATTGTCGTTTTTTTACTGTCTTTGGTAAAATAGGAATGGATATTAGCTTCTGCCGTGTCCTGAAGGCATGCAGGGATGCGTATCAAAGCGGTTTGTTTTAAAGGGCGGCGGAATAGCCTAATATGAAAAGAACGTTACTGTTAACCCTCTGAGTGATACAGACGTATAAAGGAAATTCTACCAAAAATTTTTAATTTTATGCGGAGTTTTAGTAACGGTTGTTAACTTTTACATAGTTAAAAAATGAGCTTATAATTATATTTGGCGATGATACGAGGTCCGTCACCACTAAGCCTTTATATCGTTCTATTGCGGCATTAATTCAGCCAAAAGCAAACCATATTTTTCTAAACGTATAAAACTGCTAGCCTAAACTAAAAAATTCAATTGCTTCAGTGCAATTTTTTAAAAAGGATTTAACTTTTTGAAAAAAAAAACCTTTAAAAATTAATCCGCTGTGAAAAAATTGTGTTTAAAGAATAATTACACGAATCATTCAGTGTCCCATCGACTAGGTTAAATGGACACCAACTAAGGCTTTTGTCATTGCTAATTTTACCTATCTTTATCAACAATAAAAAATACCACTCTACAATAGAAAAGCTATGAAGGGTCATAACAACCTTCACAAGGAAAACAAACTGAAAAAGATATCTACAAGACAACACAATAGGTGAACAAACACTGAAGCGTACGTGCTGAATTCTAAAACCAACAAGGAACATGAAAGCGCAATTGTGACTTTGAAGCATCAGAATCGCAAAAAAGCAAATAGTGACAAAAACAAAAGCGCTAATCAGTGCGGAGGCATGCGGACATTGCGACACTGGAAATCAGAAGCTTCTTCGTTTGTGAAAAAAAAAAAAAGAGATAAAGTTTGTTAAAAGTGCGACACTTTTATACCTATCTTACATTCTTAAAACAAAAGAGTGAAATCCAATCCTATTGGAGAAGTGCATTTTCGACACTGGAAAGGAGTGAAAATTAACTCATAAATCGCTCGTAATCGCCCTAAATCGCTCGTTTGCTGTTAAGATTGTTGGAGGTTTAACAAAATAAAAGAGTGACACACACTCTTCTAGGGGAAGTGCATTTTCAACACTGAAAGGAGTGAAAATTAATTTAGACTGAGCTAAAATCGCCCGTTTGTCTTAAGGATGTAAAATTTACGATAAAAACTCTACACCGTCGACATTCATTTATTAACCGCATTTGGTGGCTTTACCCATTGGCTTGCTGAAAGCGCATGAAAAAACAAAGTTGGTAGGCTTTAAAATACGTCGCACTTCAGCTAAATTGTTCATGTATGTGGCTCTCGTCTCCTTTCAGGCAATTAAATTACATAGCGCGTGATACATTGATGATGTACTAATATACTGTAATGAAAACTGTTATTTTGCTTTATGCGCTACTTATTTTTTTTACTTTATTTCATAAAGAACCCACATAACCAGTATAATTAAGGAAGCCAACTCTAAGTTTGTTTAGTTTGAACTATCGCTGCACTAGAGCTACACGAGGGCTATTGGCGACGAGTGTCGTATTTGAGAACCACGTCAACTCTTTGAGCGTAACGTATTCAAAAATACAAAACTAAGTTTAATTATGAATTCTTCATAACAGCTTGGAATTCTAATTCAACTGTGCAATCCATTTACAATGAATTAAGACAAGTTTTAAAATCTACTACGGGGGATAAGTTATAAATACACTCTAAAAGACTTTTTCCGATTCACTAAAGAGGAAAAGAACCATCAACAATACGAAGGGGGAAAAAACTATCAGTGATTTTTTATAATCCGTATTTAAGCAGTTAACGCCACCAGTAATTAACTAAAATGCGACATAATACTACAATGATCTTCTGTTTATGGGCTTTTTGAAACCTATTCTTTCCTCATTCTGTTTGTTTCTGCGCGAGGGGAGGGTAAGTCTATAAATTACAATCAAGCTTTCTTTTCGTTTGCTTTTAGCTTCCACACAACGTTTATAACGTAAAAAGTGGAAGGTTTTATAATCGTGCAGTCCGACCGTCTGTCACCCACCCAAACTAAAATTAAGAAAGAACTACAGTAAAAATATTTTATTTAGGGCCTGTGGATCGCTGTATATAAACGGTGAACAAATCCAATATGGTGGAACCCGCCCATCTTGATTTTTTACATTTTCTTTAAAGTAATGTTCTATAGTAACCAAGTATCAAAAATATACGTTCAATATAAATATTTTGTTGGGTTAAATACAAAACAAAAATATTAAAGTGAAACAATCCAATATGACGGATTCCGCCATTTTTAATTTTTTTTACTTCTGAAACTTTCGTGATTTTTGTGATTCTTTATTACTAAATGCATCTGTAAAGACGAAAAAAAAATCACTTTTGTCCAATATATCGTCAAATATTAAGATTACCAAAAGGGTATTGCTCAAGGGTGCTCAAGGGTACCAAAAAAGTACCTTCCAGATTCGTAATCTACACCCTCGGTTCTATAAAGGCCTTTTCACACGGTATCCCTTGTGCACGGAACTGCTCGGACAGGGTTGTCCACCTGCAAAGATTCTGACGTCACACGTTCCTGGAGGAGTTGTTGTGAATGATACTTATCGCTAGTCTTGGCACATTTTTTCAATTTTTCAATATTTTTACAAATTTCTATCACGTGTAGGAATTGGTTGGTTGGTATACATATATTTTCAGGCTTGTGTGCTTGGTCAGAGACCCGCTATAATCCTTCATCATGTAAACAGACACAACACACCCACGCGCACATACGTGGCAGATGCTGCCATCTATTGCGAGGCCATTTCCACAATTTAGACAAGTCCCTGAAGAGGAGGAAAATAGTCTCCACGGACCTGTACCCGTGGGAAAATATGCAATGACCACTCACAGGACTTTCGGTCCCATCAAATTTAACGAGCACGTACTCCGCATATTCGGTGGGTCTTCAGTGGTACCGAGACTCGACCGCGAGACCTTACGATAACGAGATCGAGATCTTAACCACAAGGCTCCCCACAAGCCGAATTAACAAGGAGTACTAACTACAAAAATCAACATTGGCGAGCATAAAGTAGATTTTTCTCCATTTGGCAAACTTGATTTTGCCAACAAGACGTCAGAGCTATACTTGATGCTGATTGGCTACCTATATCTCTCCGCAAAACCGGTTTACCTATTTTCATGTCTCCACGAAAAAATTCAATGAAAAATCCTCTACAGCGGTTCTTCATGTTATTCCTATGGAAGTTCCGTGATCAAGGTGCTCCGTGTGAAAAGGCCCTAAGAATCATCACTATAAAAAAACTTCTCGGTCAAATAGTAAAAAAAACTCGGCCAAAAATCGGGGTTTGGCGACCTGACTAATAGATTGTTTCCTGCTTAGCACACATTGTTGCGTGGAAGCGGTTTAAGTGACAGATTTTGTAACAAGCCAACTTGTTTTATTCTATTAGAGAAAGTTAATGCAAGTGAATCGTACGGTGAAGCGTGCATGGCTAATTTAAAAAAGGATTTTTTAAAAAAAGTTTTTCCTACTTTTAAATAGAACTTGCAGGAAGTATTACCGGTTGCTTAAAGTAAAGTTGGATTGTTCACAATTATTTAAAACGAAGTGTAATTAAAAATAGAAATCTAATCCCGTTAGATTCTTATTTTTTCTGATGAAATATGGAAGTTCATTAGAGATTTTTGAAGTGTCTTTAGCGAAAAGAGTCGATGAAGAAGTTGTATGATTGAACTTTTAAAACTTTAAGTCTCATGGCATCAATTTAAAATTTAGATGCATGGATAAGTGAAACATATTTTAAAATAATAAAAACTCATTTCTGCCGTTGTTAAAATCAGTTGTTAAGTTAAGGCTGTTTTATTAGGAACTGGCCAACACATTTTAGTATTTTCCAAGAACAATGAAATCATATAGAATATATTGTAAAAGTAATACATTTTAAATATATTTTATCGTCAGTATAAAATCCTCAAAGTTAATGTTGTGGTTTGTAAGTACAAAATTAATCCAAAGCTTATAAAAAAATCGCAGATAAATATACCGCTACAAGCTTGAAATAGAGCTATACCTGCATTACACAAAAGAGAATTTTGAAAATTATCGAATATGTTATGGTATTGAAGTATCGAATATGTTATGGAATATGTTATCGAATATATTATGTTACAAGAAGCTGTATTTATATGCTTTCGCTTTTAATGTTGTTCTTTTTTTATGAATATTCAAATACAAATTAGCAAAGAATCTATAATATAACTAAATTTAAGAGCAGAACAACTTTTTACACTAAAATTATATTTTTTTCAATTGAATTCAGAAATCTAATTTCTAAGAAAATATAAGATAATGTTATTACGGAAGTTACGCTAGTTGAAAAAAAAATATATTTTACCGCTTATAGTTAAGTTAAAAAAAGTTTAGCGCAACCTGTTCGCGGAATTTAATTATTGTTATGTGTATGTGACGAAATGCACAGGTCTGTGTTTTCATAAGTATTCTAATTTTTTTTGTATAAGCGTGGTTGGCTTTTCTTAGAGGGATATGAAGCAAAATTTTAAGGTTAACGAAACTCACTGATATAGCGATAGAACTTCATTAACAAACAATCAATGTAAAATGCGTCAATTGGTGAAAATGTGCAAAGATAGAGTGCACATTATTTGAATCTATTTTTTTTTTTACTCAGACATTACATTAGGATTCACAATTAGGATTACATATTAGGATTCAGAATTCGTATACAGATGTTTACTGGTGATAGTATCAAACTTTTCGCCGGTTCAGATTACTTATATTTCAACATAAGGCCGTGTAA
This sequence comes from Hylyphantes graminicola, assembly GCA_023701765.1. Classification (NCBI taxonomy): domain Eukaryota; kingdom Metazoa; phylum Arthropoda; class Arachnida; order Araneae; family Linyphiidae; genus Hylyphantes; species Hylyphantes graminicola. The sequence goes on from CM043116.1 coordinate 36,856,411, forward strand.
AACTTCCACACAAATGTTTAGCAAAACAGTCAATAATTATTGATTAGATGTAGTGGGATACTGTAATTATGAAATATTTCAACTTGGAATTTATCCAAAAAACTGACGGCACCCTAGGACATTATATAGTACGCTTGAATGAGGTCCTATTACATGCTCGTTTTCATGGAATCGTTTAAAAAAGATTTTATTTTAAAAACTAGATTGTGACTATTAGATAAATACATATTTACTTTTCTTGAGTTGACTAGCAATCAGATTACTGGTTGTTTAGCTAACTAGATATAGCTCTCAATTGAAGTATAGGAAATTGTCGGCAAATCAGTATTCATGAATTTATAGCTAAAGAACTAGAAATAGGTTAGATGAGTTTGAGTTATCGTCGCACTAGAGCTACACAAGGGCGATTATTGTCTAGAAATACTTAAATAAAATAAAATAAAATAAAGGCGAAAACTACTACTAAATTCAAAAGACTCAATAAACTGAACTACAAATAATTAATATGATTATTTTGTTAAACTGAATTTTATTTTACATGTCTATCCTGGTTTTTAATACTTGAGCATCATATCAAAATAGTAAAGCTTTTTTTTTTTTTAATTATCTACCCTAGTAAATCGTAAACCCCAACATTTTTTAACAAAATACGCAACTTTTGAATAAAACTTCCCCATTTTTTGAATAAAATTTCCCCATTTTTGCGATTTGTTGTAAATGAATAAAATATCTTACCTTTCATTAGTTGTAATCCAGCCATCACATTGTACAAAATCTTCTCTTCCTTATTTTGCAACAAAAACCGGCAATGTCAAAGTACCACACACTACACACACCACATGAAAACTCACAAAATTCCTCTTTCTACACAAAACACCCAAAGACCATGTTCTTCAAAAAACACACACAAAAAAATCAACAAAATCGCGCTAAAACAACACTGGTTTTCTATCAACACACAAAATATTCCAACGAACGATTCGCGAACACAAACACTAGCAGACGATAATAAAACACAATTTCACGCAGCTTGCAGAGTTCACGTCTACCTTCCTCTGCAGCTCGACTCGAAATATGAAAAAGGTAGAGTAGAAAACTAGAGAGGAGGCCTGCAAAAAAGTTCGGTTTCAGTTTTCCCCCCTCCCCCCCTCACTTCTCGTTTCTCCCCATATTTTTTTATTGATAGTTTTAATGAAGTTTTCCCTCTCTCTTCCTCCCCTTGCTTCCGATGACGTTGGAGTTGTAGAGAGATTCGATTGGATATTGCGTAGTAAATCTGTGGCGCTAAAAGTTTTGGAGTTGTCTTCAGGGTTTGGCTGCTTATCGTGTGTTTTGGCGAAATTATAGGTTAGGTGAGTTTGAATTATCGTCACGCTAGAGCTACACGAGGATCATTGGCGACGGGTAGAACCACAGTTAGGTGACGAGTAGGGAGCCAACGCAAACGTTAAGGCCGACTTCGTACGCAACGTTGGGACTTTGAAGCGTATTTAACGTGCACTCTTTCTACTCGTCGGACATTTTTGGCTGCACGGGCCGTTAGCGGCAGTTATTTTAGCTAAACCCGGACCCGAACCTAAGACCTTCCGCTTGCAAGGCGAATGCCTAACCGACTGGGCTCCCCAGCCCTGGCAAAATTATAAGATATTATAATTATGAGAGATATAATAATTTTGGACGACTTTAATTTTTTAATTGCCTAAAGTTGTAAAAATATTGTTAAAATTTAATTAAAAGATTACAAATTTAATTGTTGTTTAATTTAGCATTTTAAAGTTTATAACCAATATTTAATACAATTTAGCATATATTAGGTAATATTTAATACAAGTAATAGAGTAATTATACCAAGAACAGCTAACCAAAAGCTACCACGATTTTTTTGTGTAATCAAACTTGATTTTTTTTGCTGTTATTAAAGACCTTATGAGGACTTAAATAACCTACTCTGTACATTTAGCTACAACAGAAAAATTGAAGAATTCAAAAGCAAGTTTACGTCAATTGAGCAAACAACTACAAATTAATATATATTTCTTAATGTTTGGTTACGGAAATGGAGATGGGACAGCCTTATGGCTCATGGGCCAGTAAGATTGAACAGACTGCCAGTAACTATACACTAATAGATTAAGAGACATATTATATTTTAGAGATTAAATTTAAGATTATTATTTCCAACAGCGTAAACATATTATTTTGTATGTGAAATTGTTTTAATTGAATTAGCCACGTAGCAAGAAATTAGATTACTAAAATATACACATCCTTTAAAAAAAATTGAAGCTATTCCAAATTCACCAAGTAGGCGCAATATAAGCATTTCGCTATGTGTAACCTTTTCACATCCAGATTAATTTTAGTATTATCAATTTTAAAGTGAATACAGTAGAACCTCGATTATCCGCCCTTCTTTTATACGGAACTCTCCGTTAATCGACCGTCCCTAAGTCAACAACAAAAAGTTTCCCCAGAGCGGTCAATTTTACCTTGTTTAAGAAATTAGTCTCAGAAATCTTAAGTGAGGATTCTTCGGCGGTACTGAAATTTGGTAAACTTCCGCATTACAAAAATCAGATAAATTAAAAAATATATATGTATTTAAAAAAGCAAATTTCCATTCTTCAACGAAAAAATATATATTAACTTTTACAAAGGTAAATTCGCGTATCTTCTACATAATACTCACGGCTAAAAAATTGTAAAAATTAGTAAAAATTGTACAAAAATAGCATTGAAAATGAAAATCAAGTTAGATCTAACGATCGTTAAAACTTATTTTATCCATATTATTAAAAACAGCTATTGAAAATAATTATTTTTTTAAAGGTAGCATGTTTCCAACAGAAAGTCACTTTAATGGATGATTATTACTATAAAGGCAAATAGTTAAAGAATTTCTCGATTTCAAAAATCCACCGTTTTTCAAAAGTTTTCTTTCTTACAACCCACTTAAAATGAATCGCCCACTTTGTCGCCAAAGAAATTGGCGAACTCCAAAATGCGGCAACCCTGTTTCCCTCTCTTTCTACTTCTTCCACCTGTTTCCGATTCTTCGGAAAACTTATCTACCTGTTGAAATGTCATGTTCGCTAATACTCGGATCATATAAGGCGATTATTAATAATAAAATTATGAATCTTTGTTGCTTATCAAATCACCCGATTTTTTTCCGTTCGGTTTATTATCTAAGATTCTTATATTCGTTTTATCTTAATCCATAAATCTTTAATTATATAAATTATTTTAATCCACAAATCTTATATTAACGGGCCCAATACCTCAAAATCGCGGAAAAATCCATTTTTTTTAAAAAAAATTTACAATAATGTTTGGATTTTTCTTAACATTTTAGAAGAAACCGCTTTAAAAATACCCATTAGTTTTTGAGTTATGAATTTTTGAATAAGACACACTCCCCTAAATGTACCACTAAATGTAAACTTTAAACGCTCATATCTCCGATCGCGTTTTTTCAATTTTAAGATTATTTAAAATGCTAAGGCTTTTTTAATATTTTAAGTTCATTAATAATTTTTTCTTTCGTAGACAAATGAACATATTTTAAACAGAAGTATACTTTTTTTGGATTTTTGATATCAGTCACACAATTTGTTTTAAAAAATTCTTAAAGTTGTTTTTTCTTGAATTTTTTTGGCAAAATTGCTACAAATATTTAAAAAAAAAAGTTGTTCATTTTAATCGAAAAATAAAAGCATACCTTGGTTTGAATTATCTTCCAAATGTTGCATAAAAATTTGTGTTTAAAAATATTGAAAATAAAAAAGGAGTAGGGATTTGAAAATTGTTAAAAATTTAACAAAAATTTAATTAAAAAAAAAACCAACAGACTTATATATAAAATTTTACTAGCTGAATTGTGTTTTCAATACATGCTCAACAAGTGAAAAAAATTTGGAACGTGTAAGTACAAAAAAAAAAAAAAAAAAAAATGTGAGGTATCGGACCCTTAATAGTGTAACTAAGAAAAATGGTATAATGTTAGCGATTTTCGGTGAACGTAAGTTCAATTCGATGAAGTTGAAAATGAACGAGCTGGTCCACAGGATCTTACATTTTAGTTACACTCAAGGCTTGATCTAAGAAAACTCTTAGTAACTAATTAACTACATTTACCATTGCTTATACAGTAGAGTCTCACTTATCCGAAAGGTACGGGACCAAAATTAAGCAGCCAAAATAAAAATAAAAAATTACTGCATATTTTGAGAAATAAATCCAACTTTTATTTTTTTTGTGTATTTATTTATGCGTATACATTTCATATTTTAGCAACAACAAAAAATACAGAGCCTTTTGTTAAACCGAATTTCAGATAAAATTGATTTGGATAAACTGGACACTACTGTATATTGATCAGCATCTTGACTTTACAGTAATTTTGCACATGAAAAAGTACTGACTTCTATTTTTTTAGCATTTATCACATATACCCTACTACTTCATTTTAATTTATGCTTTACTTTGTTTTAAATACCGAGAAAAATAGTTCAAAACTTCTAGCGATGTTTTAAAGATAAAGAAAAACTATTTAACTTAACATAATACACACCATGTCCTCTGAAACATACATTTCACTACATAAATCGAATAGGGTGAATTATTATAACCTTGGATAGGACAAATAATAATAGTTCATATTGTAATAGCATGCCAACATTGAATTCAGAGGGATTGTCAAGTTTCTCAATAGTTATTTTGCAATAATTATAGAATTCTTCACGTGAATTATTTTTGTCAATCCAGTCATGTTATATTTAAAATGTAAGTATGTGTGGTTTCATAATTTGTTTAATAGGAAGGAAACTTGCATAAAAACTAATAGTATAGGTTACTTAATGCTTAGTATATATTATTACACTGCTCAAAACAATTAGAGGAATTCTTTGCGCACTTTTGTTAAGTTAACCCTTTCAGTTCCAACGTTTTATTTTTATTCTTAAAATTTAAAATTTGTGAAATAGATTTAATATGCATATAGAATGAAATGGTAAACAGTGGAAAAAGTCTTAATTTTTCAACTTAAATTTAAGGGGAAAAAATTTGAAGCATAAATTTTGAATGAATTATAAAAATAATTTTTTCAAGTCTTTATTTGTTAAAAAAAAGTTTAAAGCAAAAAAGTATATATTTTTGAATTATTAATTAAAATTAAGCGATTTTAATAATTTATAATTTGTCAGTAGTTATATAGTGTAGAGAAAAGAATGTAAATGGTATCATGACATGTTTTCGTTTGTAGAGCTTAAGAGGTAAACATACATTTTCGCATCCCCCTCGACAGTGCACATTGTTCCTAACATTGACTTGTATTCATCAATTCGCGATTTAATTAACAGAATCTATACAAATGCGCACGCACAGAACTCCACTGACTGCCGAGACTCATGAAAACTCATAACCTAATCATTAGTTATCTAGTGACGCTATCAGTTAATTAGCTATCCAGAAACCCCCTGTAAAGAAACAAGGCCTCCCCTCTTCTCTTCAGCACGTGGCCTTACGAGATGAACCGTCACAGTCTCGAACCATTTATTTCGAACTTTCTTCTTACAGAAAACTAATTAGGCCTAAAAATGAAGCTTCCCCTGGTTTGTGTCCACCCTTCAAAAACAAACAAAGGGCGAGCTTGTTCACGTTGCCATTCCGCGGAGGATAAATTTCGATTCCAAAATGATTTATCTTGATTTTTTTGGGGGAATCATAATTGCTTGGTGGAAAATAAATAACAAACGCTAACGGTGTTCGGCAATTAGGAATATCTAACAGAAGTAGTTATTTTTTTACATAGTAGTAGTTCTAATTAAATGATTGTGTTCGATTTTTACGAGGAGTAATTTTGTTGTGCATTCCTTTTGGAATGACTTATGATGACATCCACTTTGGAAATCAGCTTTTTTTATTTTTAAAATGCATTTATGCTTAAAAACACCCCACGGAACAAAGCCATAAAAAATGCGAATGTGTATTTTTAGTTTTTCGAATGAATAACAAATGGAAAAAAATCTCTTCTCAGAGAGACAGAGTAGTACTCTCAGCTTAATAACTAAGGATTAAAATCTTTATCAATGATGGTCCTAGCTTGTCATAATTGCAAATACATTAATTAAGTCATTCAAGCTAGTTATTTTATGCATCCAAAGAGTATTGTACGCCTACAACTTTGTTCTAAAACAACTTTCTGTTGTAGAAATTTTATCTGATTTCTCGCTAAAATTGGGAAATGAAGCACAGGGTCAAATAAGTTTCACAAGTATTTTTTAATTTGGGGGCACTAGCAATATGCATTTTTTTTACACTGAGCCACACATTAAGAATTATCTTTCAAAAAATTCTTTTTTTTTTGTTGGGAGAATTATTTTCAATTTAAATGTTATAGAATTTGTTTAAAAATTTAGTTTTAAATAATAAAAAAATAATCCTCTAACATACTTGATTCCAATTATGCATTTAAATTTCATTTCACATGTACATCACCTCAATTTTTTTAATAGAATCTTTTAATTTTTTTTAATTTGAAAGAAAAAACCAGTTTTTACGTCCATCTCTCTTAAATTTTTTTAAAATTATTTTTAACAGCCAAATTTAATTTTTTTTTGTTAGAAAGGTTTGACATCAGACATCATTATTTTTCCCTTTTTGTCCTTTCTGTCTGTACTCTTTTCCATTCGTCTGTCAATCTATCTTTGAAAAGTCGGTTTGGTTTTAACTTATGTTTTAATTTTTTTTGTTAAAATAGAAGAAACGTATGAAATCAGAATACCTTCTTTTTATACCTACTTTTCGTAGGTCATATTATAACCTCCTAAGAAACAACATCCATTGATGTTTTGTTTTTATTTCATGTTGCCACAGTATTTGCTTTAAAGTTTAAAAACTTAAGTGGTTTGATAATAGAGGAACTGATATTACCCCTTTTCAGCTTTTGATTGCCAGTAGCAGTCGTATTTGCATATAAAATCACTTTACGCTTGGATCAATTGCGATATTTCAGATGTCTTTTATATAAGTATTTTTCGCCTTATCTGCGTAAATATATTTCATCTTTTCATGATCTTATTATCTCTTATATTAGCTATATAAACAGCATATGAAAAAAACATCAATTTAAATGGATGGATTATTTGTGGTGAATTTTCTTTAATTTTAGGATTTTGGTTCTTTTCAACTTATGATAGCAATAAATAACCGCATCCTCGTTATTTAACATAGTTTCATCCGTTAAGAGTTTAAAAAAGTTATATATTTTTTAAACCATTCATGGCGCAAATGTGGACACAAGTTCATAAATTGGTTTCATATAAAATTTTATACTTACAGGTTTACAAGAGAACAATATTTGTAATGAATTTTTTCCTGTTGATCGAGATAATCTTTAAAAGTACTCACCTAAAATAATAAAAAGGAGTTGTTAGAATAAAACTATTTCAAAACACACATTTTAATAACGCAAATAAATTATATCATTTTCCATACCATACTGTGGAGGTATGTCCTTTAAAAAGTTATTTTCCCAATATCTTTAACAAATATTAACCCTATAATGCATGATTTCTTTTTTATCCCGACAAAATATATATGTATCTTTAGGGGTTTATATATTATGGGGAAAATACTGAAAAACAATTAACTGCTCGGAATTTAAATACTCTTAATTTTTAAAATTTTTTACCATATGACAAAACCAACTACCCAATTCCAATTTTGATAAGAAATATTAGAAAACTGCTAATAATGTTTTAAAATAACCCTCTTGAACTATAATCATTTTTTCAAAACAATTTATTTGTATTTAGTACTAAAATTAGTATACTTTGAATACTGCCAAAGACGTAATTTCACAACAGTTAATAACTTTACTCTTTAATTTTGAATGCATTTTTACTTCTGTCATCTATGAGGGTTATTAGCAACTGAAACTTAAAAATGGAATGCGATAGATAAAAAAAACACAGATTTGTCGAGAGGGAGCTCTACTTTAATAGAATAAAGTGGATTATGTTACTTGTTGCGATATGGCAACAGTATGCATTAGGGGGTTAAAGAAAATAAATCAATGGTTAATTAAATATGCCGATTGGTATATATTTTTTTTCAAATCTGTGCAAATTGAGGTTTTTTCCCACCGGAGACGATTGATTTCTGAATATATTTCGAAGAGTTTGCACATTCGTCTTCTTCGAATAGTGACAGGGTGAAAGCGAGTTTATATCGATATCTGTCTTTGGATTCGTTAACTGGTTAGCTCTTATAAAACTGGGGCTGGGGAGCCCAGTAGGTTAGGCACTCGCCTATCATGCGAAAGGTCTCAGGTTCGGATTCGGGCAACGTCAAAATAACTGCCGACCTATAAACGGCCCGTGCAGCCAAAAAGTCCGACGAATAATACCCCGTGTAAGGGAGTGCACGTTAAATATAATTCAAAATCCTAACGCTGCGTACGATGTCGCCCTTAACGGTTGCGTGGGTGCCTATTCAGGTGTCAGCTTGTCACTTGACTGTGGTTCTAAAATACGACGCCCGTCGCTAAAAGCTCTAGTGTAGCTCTAATGCAACGATCTGGTTTGGTTTGTATTATCGTCACACTAGAGCTACACGAGGGCTATTGGCAACCTAATGCAACGATAATTCAAACATAACCTAACCTAACCTTTGCTAAAGTTTGAAATTTCAAGACCCGTCACCAATAGCTAATAGTATGTTGTAGATGTCGCTCGAAGTTCCGTTGGGTACCCGCTCAGGTGTCGACCTTGTCACTTGACCAGGAATCTAAATGACGAGGCGTTTATGGGCTGTGTTAAAGCTCCTACAAGGAGGCTAGAAATAGCCGGAAACGATTGCATTACATTACAGTATGTAGTAGTAGCCCTAATGCAACGCTAGGAAAACCAACCTAATGTTTGTTGGGCGCGGTGGCCTATTAATGTCTCACACGTGCTGCTGGGCATTCGACCCCGAATGTCAACTCGTGTGACAAAACTGGCCTCGAGCACAGACGGTCACGTAGCGACTGACCCACCATTGTCTTACTTCGGCAGCAGCTCTTCATAACTCGGACTGGCATCAAGTCATAAAATATATTTTAAGTTGAGCGCCTGAGAGGTATTACGTGTCCGCCTTGAAAGTCGAAAGTTTGCGGGTCCAAGCCCCGACTGAGTCGTCGGATTTTCTGGATGGGAAAATCTTGGCTCAGATTAATTGTTATCTGTGCGTCAAAATCGGTAGCTGGAGCCGCCAAGATGGTGCCACGAAAGATGGCTTGCAGTTTTGGGGAATATGTCGAGTCTGCAAAAGTTTAGAGGCCAATGAAGCAGCACTAGAGCTATACGTGAGATATTGGTGTTGGCGTCATAATTGAGAACCACAGTCAAGTGACGAGCCGACACATGGATATAGGCACCCGGTGGAACTTTAAAGGGCGACATCGTACGCAGCGTCTGGAATTTGAAGCATATTTAAGGTGGAATTTCCTTTACTACTGCATTATTTCGTCTGACATTTTAGCTGCACAAGCCTTTTATAGGTCGGCAATTATTTTGACGATACCCCAGGCACGAACCTGGACCTTTCGCATGCAAGGCAAGCGCCTTAACGACTGAGCCCCCACCGCCTCCCCACAATCAAAATACATTTTAAAAAAAAGGCTGTTTCGGTCATTGAAATCTTTTTTTCTGGAAGTATCTTTCATCAGTGTCAATGGGATCCAAAATGTACGAAAAGTCCGGCTACAACAAAATGACGGAGGGCATGCGCAGTGTAAAAAAATTACGCTATTTGGTAACATGTTTAGAACTTTATTGCTAAATGATAAAGATAAAGTTCTAAATGACCATTGATGAATCATTAAAATGTGCTGAAAACCAATGCCAAAGTTAGAGTAGAAGCCAAATATAGTTTCTCTAGGTACCTGGCATCGGTTGCGTTTTCTGAATATCGAGCAGTCTATTCAGTATATATTATTGTCATTGATTTTAGTAGTGGTATAGCTTGTGTCGTTTAGGTAGTCTGAAGAATGGAAAATGCTTCACTGCAGGAGAAATTAATTTGTCGCTAACTTTTCTAGTACTATATTGGTTTTGCAGATAAAAACCAGACAAATGAATTGCAACCTGCATAGTGAGTCCTTATTTTTTTTTAAATAAAAGTTTCTTTTCTTCATATAATTTTTTATAAAAACTATTTTTAAGGTGAAATAATTTTTTAAAAACTATTTTGAATAAAAACAGATACAGTTGAGTCCCTCTTATCCGAAAGGTACGGGACTAAAATTGAGCAGCAAAAATAAAAAAAAAATTACTGCATATTTTAAGAAATAAATCCAACTTTGTAAGTACTAATACTTATTTACTTTTTGTGCAATTATTTATGCGTATACAATTCTTATTTTAACCGAAAAGCTCGGGAATTTTTTTGATAAACCAATTTTCGGATAAACGGGATTCTACTGTAAATTCTATCTTCAGTTCTGATATTCCCTTGCTTCAATACGTGCAATAAAATTCTAATGAACTTAATCGTTGTAAACAACAAGTAAGGAATATCTACTTTAAACTAAATACCAAAGAAAAGTTAAAACTCTAAAACTATTAACTGCACAGAATGAAACTATTTTCCTAAATTCTTAAGATTACGTTTACAACCAGAATTACCATTATTTACAAAATACGTACGACTACGCCCTATTTCTCTCAATAAAACAACACCATTTGGCAATTCCGTTAATTAGAAATTTGTTTGGAATCTAAAGTAGATGCTAATTAGACACTCAGATCTGCAATCCAGGCACCTGTTGAATGGGACGTACGCCCAACTTTAAATGTTTTAAATTCGGTATTTCAATGCTCAAATACTATTTAAAATGAAATAAAACTTATTGACATAGAATACTCGACACTTAAAATAATTATCTCGAAGGAAAGATACGGGAATGCAATGCCAAATGTACACATGGGTGATTCCATTAGAGAATAATTTGAGTACCTTGGGTTTAAATATGCTTACATTTGCATGCATTAAAGCATGCTATTGTAATTTCCCAAGTCTAACTTAAATTGTATACATAATGGTTTTGTTATTACATGTCACTGTTGTCCAAAAATTGCCATTTTTTATATAGATCCAGTAGTAGGAATTTTTTTAAAAAAAAGTTTAAGATGGAATGTTGCATATTATTTTGAATATATATATTTTGGCCATTCTTTTCAACGATTGGTTGAAAATGTAATTAAATTTTTCATTAAATAACTTACTTAAATAAATGCACTTTTGGTTTTTCCTCATCCATTCAGAAGTTTGAGCTCCAAATTTTGAGTTTTGTGTTAAAGTATTATGAAGAAAGACGTATTTCTATGATTTCTAAATCTTCTATCTATATAACGCTTAGTTATTGAAAATATGTTAATGTAATGTGAATGTGTAGAGAAAGAACAATTACAAATACTACGTACTATTACTCATTACTAGTTTCTTAAACCAGCTTTTCGCTGGAGTTCGTAAGAAATGCATTTAATATAATCTGTTAAATGTGTCCAAAACGTTTTATTTTTTGCTTTCATAGATTAAATATTTTATCAGCATATTAATTTCACTAACCAATAGTTATGTTTTTTTATATTCATTATTCCTAAAATATTTTAGCTAAATGTAGTTTTTTTAGAGAAACTTTGTTAATTTTTCGATATGTACTTCTGTAAAAAGAATAATATTTAGATATATTTTTCAGATAAAGCGGGCCCAAAATGTTTTTTTTTACTTCGATCCCATTCTGTGTACTGCTGAATTGTTATGTGTTGTAGCTTATGTCACAAGTCGTCAAGAGCAAATTACATATGTAAAAGTTATTTATGAGAAATGTAAAAAAAAAACAGAATAAAAGAATGTAGAGATAGTTTTGGACAGGAGTATATCTTCCAATTTCATCTTTGTTACTTGTTTTATTTAATCAGTTACGCAATCTGTTTATCAATCTTCAGGTGCACATTCTTTTTACAAAGATAATATGATTTATGTATGTTTCTCTGAAAATCGTAAAAAAATGTATAAGACTTTTCAAAAGAGGCAAGGTGTGATTAATACATAATAAAAAAAAATACTTAATTGTTAACTCAATTGCCCAATCAAGTTTTTTTTGAATAATTTTTTACTTTACGTATTTTATTTAATTTACAAAAAAAAAATCAAATCCATGAAACACCTATTAAACTATTTTAGCTATATCAGAAGCGTTATTGGCAGATTCGATTGCGTCATAATTCCTAAAATAATAAAGAAAACCGCAACACACACCAAACGCAAAATATCATTTACTTTCAGAGGCATAAATACAATTTAAATGCATACCGCATAAAATATTTTTTCGGTAACAACCGGAAATATATGTTACTTTTCGAGTTTCCTTGTATCTCTATACAAAAGGTTTTTCTGTTTTGACAATTATATGAATAATTTAAAGACAGATAAAGTTAACCCAGTGTGCATTAAGCATTAGTAATTAATTATATTGTATTACAAATGCAGTAACATAAAAATTTCAATGTTTCGAAATTTGACACAGGTTTTGACATAACTAATTTATTTTCATTCGTACTACATTACCTTTTACCCAAACAAACTATTTTAAAATTCCAGCTCTCAAAAGGGTTTTATGATGACTCTTTTTATTAATTGTAAATGAGGTGAACCGGTTCTTCAGCATGCACTCGGAGAAAACTTATGTTGAATTTCAATTCAAGAGAAATTGTGATTTTCCCAAATATTACAAGATGTGTTGAAACGATACAAAGATTTTGGGGATATTATTTAAAACTATCCACAAACAATTAAGAAGTTAAGTTAGTTCCGAAATTGACCTGGTCCGATAGAGAGAAAAGATACAAATATCATATTTATTTCTATACAAAAATGGAGTTGAAAGAGAGGGACAATAAGATATTAGAGTTTTAAAAAAATTAATAAATTTTTTCAAACTTTTAAAAAAGCTCTTTTAGTAGTTAATTTCAAAGGAATTTTGCATTCAAAACAATCTTAAAATAATCTGTTAACTACAAATTAGTAATACGGCTTTTTTTGTTGCATTTATAGAACAAAAAATATCTATTTTTAGATATCAAAGCGTGTCCCTATGTAACTATTAAACTTAATTTAAAAAAAAAATTGCAAAACATACTTTTTAGCATATATTTGTTTGAAAAGTATGTTTATTTTAGGAAACAATATAGTTTACAGGTTTTTTGTCAACCGCGCATGGATATAATAAACCTCTCTTCTCGCAACAGTCAGTTGTGTTGGAAAAAAAATTGTGTTCTTGTGTCATCGACACATATCTCCGATTGAGACAACATAATATTGTAGTCTTGGCACAATCTTACACAATACTTATGCTGTTTGAACGCTATTTTTTAGTGTGCTTGTTATTCGATCTGAATTTTGAAATCTCTGAGTTTTCGAAATTTGCTAGTTCAGAAATGACTAGTCTGAAGTATGCAAGAATCTATTAATATATTTTTTAATAAAATGTATTTAATATTTTTTTAAAAATATTTTATATGCTTTAAATATATTTTTATACTAATTTAATTTGTTGTTCTGTTTAATATATTAAAAGATTACTTAAAGATACTAAATGAAATTGACTGCAATCGGTTTTAATACAGTAAAAGTATTATCAAATTTTATCTTTATTTCGTTTACAATCTAATCCTTATTCAACTCATGTAAATAATTTCAAAGATCTCTAAAGTTAATGGTTATAACGCGCATTATACTTTCAGTAAGAGAAAAAGTAACACGATAATTAATTCTAAAAATATATAGAATCGTTCAAAGAAAAGTTAAGATAGCATCGTAGTTTTCCTGAAACTTTATATACTTAATAAAATAGCATAAAAGATGTGTAGCGTAAACTTTTATGTTAAAAAAACAACAACTTTCTTTAATTCAAAACACATGACTTCCGTATTATTTATACTAAAAAAAGAGAAATAAAAATGATAATAAATGTTAATGTCTTTCAAATCTGTAAATTAAAGAGCGCTTTTAAAATTAAGTGTATCGAGACAGGTTTTAATTTTACAAATATTCGTCTGGGCACAGATTGTATCTTTCTTTTTAAAAGAGATTAAAATCAGAGTTCCGCTTAGGTGTGACATTTATAGTAAGATTATGGTGTTAAAAGATGTTATAAATAATTGCGATTAACAACGGATTTGAAAGATAATTTTCTTATTCAATTTTCTTAAAATCCTGGTTGTTAATGCGATAAAAATATATTTGTCGGAAGTGGTTTCCATTATTTATGCGATAAAAACCTGATTTGAAGAATGATAAAATAACTATTCTATGATAAATTCGTCTGTTTATTATATATGTTGTTCCATTGGTATGTAAATGTCGATTTTCTTTCCAAAAAAGCAATATTTGAATTATGTTTTTCAGGAATTTCTTTCATTTGTGATCTATCTATATATATAATACTCTTATACGGTGCCCAAATGTCCTTATATTTCTATCTCTGGAATGGCAACAATCAAAATGAACAAAAATACTACTAATTTCAAAATGGCGGACTGAAAACAACAAAAAAGTGTTTCCTCAGCTTTGCCTCAGGAATTGAATCTTCTTCTTACGCTTAGCGTTAAATAAGATTCGTTCTTAGTTTAAAAAATAATTATGATAGAATCAGTAAGTTTACATTTAAACATGCATAATATTAGGGACGTTAAATGTTTGTTTTAAATTGCAATTTCGATTGACTAAACTGTGAATAGGTTGGCGAGCGATAGCGAGAAGGGGCCGTGCCCCCTAGTATAAAATATGATCATATATATGAGAGAGAGAGAGATATAGAGAGAGAAAGAGGAGAGAGAGAGAGAGAGAAAGAGGAGAGAGAGAGAGAGAGAGAGAGAGAGAGAGAGAGAGAGAAAGAGGAGAGAGAGAGAGAGTTGGGTCCAAAAGTCCTGTGGGCGGACATTGCGCAGTTTCCCATGGATACAGGTCCCTGGAGACTATTTCCCTCCCCTCCAGGGACATGTCTAAATTGTGGAGGTGGCGTGCGATAGATGGCAGCATCTGTCACGTATGTGTGTATGTGATGTGTCCGTCAAACTTGACGAAGGTTTATAAGCGGGTATCTGACCAAGCACACAATCCCGAAAATATATGTAAACCAACCAACCAACAATGATCATAAGTAGTCTAGATACTGCAGTTTACCTGTCCAAGGCACAACAATGCTTTACCAAAAAAACATTAACTACCACTTATAAAATACGTATTTAAATATTATTTATGAGATTGTAATGCTCACATCGTCGAGCATAATGGAAAAAGATAAACGTGTCATGACAGAAGATAAAGTTTATGAACCTTTCATGTTTGCCTGAAAGAACTGTCACATTAACAACTGTACAAAAGTGACACGTTTTAGATAAGTGTGTTTGCTGCCGCTCCTGAACAACAGCCACTCTGCTTTCTTCAGCTTCAAAACAGAACAAAAAGATTGGGCCGAAATAACCAAATAACTGTACGTTGCTCTTATATATTATATATACATGGTGGTTATAAAAAAACGCTCGCTATTCGGAGTGGTCTGTAGCTTGAATGAATAATCCAAATGCATCAAAAATTGATGCACTTACTAATCAAGAAGAGGGAAAAAGAATGGAATCATAAAAAAAGACAGACCCCTAAAAAATAATCATAAAAAAGAATAATCATAAAAAACAAACTTGTCTCTTGACCAGAATCTAAATTACGATTCGTCGTCAATTATGGCCAATTACGGCCAACACAGCTAATTACGGCTCGTAATTTAGAACCATGGTCAAGAGATGAGTTTCTTTTTTACGAAAAAGAATGGAATCATAAAAAAGAAACTCGTCTCTTAACCAAGGTTCTAATTACGAGGCGTAACCAGTTATGGCTAATTACGGCCAACACATCCAATTACGCCTCGTAATTTAGAACCCTGGTCAAGTGACGAGTTTGTTTTTTATGATTCTATTCTTTCCCCCCCTTCTTGATTAATAAGTGCGTCAAAGTTTTTTGTATTTGGATTATTCATTAAAGCTACAGACCACTCCGAATAGCGAGCGTTATTTTATAACCACCCTGTATGTATATATAGGCTAAATGGAGATTTAAATTATCAAGTCTGTGTGTGCTTTTACTGGCTTGTTTTAAGGGGTCTAAGGAGTCTTAAAAATGTGCAAAGAAGGAACTACAAAGTATAGTTTGATCTGTCATGTAATTTTTTAACTACTCAATATACAAGTATAATTTTTTTATATGTAATTCTACAAGATTTATTTATTATAAAACAAATTTTAAAATTTATGAAACTTTAGCCAAAACTTAAAAAAATGATATTAAACATAAAGCTATTTTAACACATTGTGATTAGGCTTGCGCGGCAAATTTTGAGGTCAAAATTGAAAAAATTACCCAGAAAATGACTTTATATTGCACAAATATGTACAAACTAGGACTTGTACCTAAATTCTCAGCTCAATTTTAATTAAAAATTATTTTAAGAACTTTTTTCTAAAAAAACTAATAATTTTTTTTAAATTTTGATTTTAAATTTATTTTTAAATAATTTCTAAGTAAAATTGAGCTGAGAATTTATGTATAAGTCCTAGTTTATACATATTTGTACAATATAAAGTCATTTTCTGGGTCATTTTTTCAATTTTGACCTCAAAATTTGCCGCGCAAGCCTAATCACAATGTGTTAAAATAGCTTTATGTTTAATATCATTTTTTTAAGTTTTGGCTAAAGTTTCATAAATTTTAAAATTTGTTTTATAATAAATAAATCTTGTAGAATTACATAAAAAAAATTATACTTGTATATTGAGTAGTTAAAAAATTACATGACAGATCAAACTATACTTTGTAGTTCCTTCTTTGCACATTTTTAAGACTCCTTAGACCCCTTAACAGGAAAACTGCCGACTAGTCTGCCAGAAAAATGCCACATCAACTACAGATATTTTTTATTTTTATTTTACATGCACAATGCGTAGTTTTAAGAGGGACTGTCAGTCCCATAGCTAATGTATTACTTTTGAAATCACAACTTTTGAAAAAAAAAATGCCTTGCCACGTTTTAACAGAATTTTGTTTTCTCCACAATTTTTTTTATCCTATCTCCACCCAGAAGGCAATCGTTCCTTCTTTCACCCGGGGTACTGGGAACTTGTGTACTACACTTAAAGACTGTATAACTTTTCATTTTTCACACTCTAAAATATGAATGCTCAAAAACGACGAAATTTTCCTTAATTTTGACGATTCCGTTACTGGCAAATGCTCCGAGTTTTCGATTCCTCAAAGTGAGGAAATTTGAACTGTCATTTTTATGAGAATTTGAATGTCGTCTAATCTAAAGAAATATTTCGTCCTTTTTGAGCATGTGAGTACAACAATGAGATTCATTTTCCTCAAAATCAAGATACAGGATTGTCAAATCACGATCGTAAAAGTGAGGTTTCGCGTTTCTTCAAAAGTCAAGTGATAGTTTGACGAAACAATCCTCAAAATTAACGAAATGAGGCTTGAGGATTCATGAATCGTCAAAAATGAAAGTGTTATTTCTAAGAGTGCAGTAATACTTTTAAAACCAATAAAAAAGTTCTATTGCCGATACGGAGTTTAGGTCGGCGGTTATTTCAGCGATGCCCGGACTAAACCTGGGACCTTTCGCTCGCTAGGCGAGTGCCTAACCGACTGGGCTCCCCAGCCCCAGTTTATTGAAAGTAAAAATTAAGGTTTTTTTTGTGGCGTAATTCAATTTTTGCGTGTTTAGCAAAGCAGCAATTATGCGGCCCAATTTCGAGTGATGGAGGATGATAGATTGCGTAAATAACATGCACCCGATGCAAATAAGTCAAACACACCCGGTATTTAAAAATCAAGTTACTCCAATTTACAATTTACTGAGACAGGATAAGAATTTTTTTTTTTGACGTGCCTGATCTGCCATGGGCAGGTAAACTGTAGTATGTACACGAATGACTTGGTCCATTGTTGTAAGCATTCAATAACATTGACCTATACAAAAATATACCAAAATTTTGATAATTTCAGAGCAAAAATGGACTAGTTCATTGTTGCGGCTACTGCAGTTTATCTGCTAAATTCAGTGATATCTTCAGGACATAAAATGCCCATTGTCAATGCAGTGCATGTTTACATATGAAATTACGAGTGTACAAACGAGCCGTTATGTTTTTCCAGTGTCCGATGTCGACAATTAAAGTCAATTTAACCTATATTTTATATTGTAAGGTAATGTTTTCATCAATACATGGTTATAATTAGGTAGTCGAATGGTTTTAGTTATTTGCTTAAATGTATTTTTGTTTGTATAATACCAGCAAACATGTTTGTGCCTTCCATTCAAATATTCAGGCTTTTTAACTTCTAATTTAGGCTTCCACTTTATGTTTAAGTAAAAAAGTTAAATCAATTATAATCTTTCAGTCCGTCAGTCATTCACTTTCTCAGAACGAACAAGAAACTCACAGACAAGTGTGATAGGTCTTACTAAAAAAAATCAGGCTTGTTTGTTGTTTATCATGTGATGGTTCTTTGAAGCGATGATAAACTTTTCCTTTTTTTTAACGTCGATTTAAGTCTAAGATTGCGTTGAGAGATGTTGATATCAACTCTGATTATGATACAAAATTTAGGCACGTTTTGCAGCTTAGCCTTTGAAAATAAATTTCTAAACAAATTAGTTCCGTCAAATCGAACCAAATCTTTGACAAATGAGCTAAAGTGTTATATTTTTCAAACTAAAAGCAAGCCGATTGAAAGTTTACTAAATATTGAAAGTTTCAACACATTAAGGTAGGCGAATACCCAAAATTCCCCAAAATTCTAAAATTTTTACTATTACTTTAATCTTTTTCCAAATTTGGCATAGTCATTTCAAATATACTGAATAATACTATTTAGGCATTTTTTTATTTAAATATAATTTATTTATTTTAAACGGTGTTTTTCTACTAAAATAAGAGGTTTACGCCAACAAGTCTACCACATTGAATTTTCATCCTATAAACATTAATTATGTGTTAAATTCTTCTTTATGAACTGATGCATGCAATGACTCTCTAGAGTTACATACAAATTACAAGAAAATAAGTTCTTAAGAAAAATATTATAAATTAACCACACAAAAAAAGATTTTTTTCGATTAACTTACACTTGGGCATTTAAAAAAAAACTACGATATTTACACCAGATGTTAGAGGCTTATAGCACAGATATATACTGTAATAGCATCTGTAAAAAATTTTAGGCAATTAATGTAAAACTTTTTATGCTAGAAGAGTTAGTAACCCCCCTTTTTTTTGTTGAAAAACACCGTTTAAAATAAATCAATTATGTTTAAATAAAAAAATTGCCCAAGCAGCATTGTTCATTATATTTTAAATCACTATGCCAAATTTGGAAAAGATTAAAGTAATAGTAAAAATTTTAGAATTTTGGGTACTCGCCTACCTTAAATCTTTCATTTTTCTATCTTCAATAAGCGTCCCTGTTTAAAAGCATGGGCTCAAAACATAAAGCTTCTGAGCTCTCTGAAGCATGAGCTGCGCAGGTTTTATAAAGTAAATGGGTTAGATAGCAAACACAAGCAAGAGCATTCCATCGCGGTTGTTTGCCCAATAAGAGAAAGAGAGGACATTTAACTTTCAATTGTTTACTCACTCTACAGTCCTCGTTCCCATAAACGTATTTTTTATATTTAATTTTCTTTTTTAAAGCAAATTAAGAAAAAAAGTACTTTAAAAAACTATTATTTAAACAATCCCGGCAATGACGACATTCTGTTTAGTTCGCGAAAGTCTTACTTTAAGGTAGGGGGTCACCAAACTTTTTTACTTGGACGTATGATTGAAGTTTCTGAAAGTCCCTTGGCTAAATGCAAAACTAGCACAAAGAAGTTACAAGTCTGTCTATAAGCACTTTACTCCAAATTCAATAAACTTCATAGATTTTTTTTTAACAAAAACAGTTTTTTGAAAAATTAAAAGTATGTTTTGCTTCGAGGAATTTTTTAAAAAAAAATACCATATAATATTCTTTGGAACTAACATTAATTTAATCGAATTTAGGGTTTAAATAATCCTTAGAATATATTTCAGCCACAAATGCACAAACAATTTCTGTCAGTTTTTTTGTTGTAATTTTTTGTACATTATAATATTTAAAAAAAAATTTAAAATGTCTGATAAATTTACCACTGAAAAAACTTTGCCTGAAACTTTTCCTATTTGCTGAAAATCTTCCCTTCGAATTTTGTTTTGTTTTGCTGTTATGAAGATTCTCATACCAGGCGAAAAATTGCTTAAATAGCACCGAACAAACACTGAACGCATCCCTTTTAAGAGTGAAAGTGTACTCAACAATAGAATTTCAAATATTGTTTTCAAAATGTAACTCTTTCAATCTTAATGATATAAAATTGAAATAATATGAGTATTCTATTTATTTCATAAGAACATTTTGTTTTATAAAAAGAATAACCTATAAACCAGATATCTACGTGCAAGATGGTATAATTCTACAAATACTTTCTCATACCTAAAATACGGAGCTAGGGAGCCCAGTTGATTAGGCACTCGCCTTACATGCGAAAGGTCCTAGGTTCGGGTCCGGGCATCGCCAAAAGCCAAAATAACTGCCGACCTATAAACGGCCCGTGCAGCCAAAAATGTCCGACGAATAATACCCCGTGTAAGGGAAGTGCACGTTAAATATCCTTCAAAGTCATAACGCTGTGTACGATGTCGCCCTTAACGGTTGCGTTGGATGCCTATTCAGGTGTTGGCTCGTCACTTGACTGTGGTTGTTAAAATACGACGCCCGTCGCCAATAGCCCTCGTGTAACTCTAGTGCGACTATAATTCAAACCTAACCTAACCTCACACCTAATACTCCTGTCGTAGTTTGGAGCCCCCAGCTCTACAGCAAAGTTAAGCATCAACTTTTGAATGAGAGTTTGTGAATAAATTAATAGAGACTTATAAAAGGAGGTGGGAGGTCAACTGGAATGGTTGGTTCGCTCACGCTACTAATTGACTTTTATTATCGCTTATATGAAGTCATCGTTGTATTAACAATAGGAGATATGCCTTAGTCGTATCGGGGGTGTGCTTGATTCGTCATTATATATGTACAGTTATTTGAACTTCAACGGAAACATGAATCATCGGTTTTTCGTAAGATTTCAGTTTCGATAATCCTTCGATGGTCTTTGGTCTATACACTGCTTGCCAACCTAAGTTGGGTAAAAAGAAATATGCAATGTAGAATATCCTTCGCATGTAAAGATTGTTGTAAATTATTTGTGAATCCATCCAAAAAACATGTGAAAAACATTAATTTCGTTTAAGGTCTAACAAATTTGAATATTATTTGAGAGAATTTGGCAATTTTATCAGAATGAAAGTGTATTTTGGTTAAATTGTATTCAGTTTATTCTGTATTTAAATATTACATTGCAAGAGTTTCTAACTAAAGGACCAATCGCGGTTTTCCCTCTGCCTTTTTACTCTTTGTTTTTAACCAAGTTAGGTTGGCACTCAGAGTGTAGGTTACGATGATATTTAACCATGTGACAGGGTAATTTTATTAATTTTTGCAACCAGATTAATGTTTACTACTACTAGTTTAAGGCAGATCAGTACCATGTAATTTTCAAAAAATCGATTTTTTTTTATTTTAGTATTTATGTAAAATGCGTTTCAAGGGGAGCTTTCCAACGATGCCTTTTTTATGTCAATCAGATGAGTTTAACTTAGTTAAATTTTAATTTGGATATTGACCAGCAGTATTTTCACCAATGTAAGTCTCAACTTTAAATCACATTTTTCTCAGAATGATGTTTTTTCATGTTTATGTAGCTTTTTCTTAAAAACTATTTCAAGTATAGACCTAAAATTTTTACAGGATAACTGTTTCAGGTGTATTGCTTACTGAAATGAGCATTTCTCAAAATTCGAAGGAGAAAAAAAATATGGGTAATTTTGTGACGTAAAAATGCTTTAAAAAACAACACATCACCTTTAATAATATATTTAAATAAAACTACTTTATATATTGAAAGAATCTCATTTCAGTGTATTGCTCAAAGGGCATATAATGCACATAATATTTTTTTCGTGTTGTTTTCTATGTTAGTTTTTAAAAAAAACGGGGAACATGAAAAAGATCAATTTACACTTGCCCGTAAACAAGGTACCGACCTGCCTTAACAAAACTGTGAGTACAACTTCAATTACATTTACACTTGATGTACAACTATTAACAAAGTCATGTGTGTAAAATAATCAGATCCTTTACAATGTCTCAAAATTATTTTAGCCTAAAAGTTGTAATGTAATGAACATGTATTTAAAACACTCCGAAATAACGACGAAAGAAAATTCAACTTTAACTAGTAATTACAAAATATACATTACATTTAATATTACAGAATTTTATTGGAGTGCATTTTTGCGAGTTCATATCTTTGTTAGATCGATCATTTGTTAATGAGTTAAGAGTAATTATGTAGAAATTACAATATTAACTTATTATTCGGATAATTAATGTTTCTTTTTTAAATCCCTGTTAGAATACAAACAATTCTCCTTGAGATTCCATGACAGAAAAATACGGATACATAAAAAAATAATTAAAATAAACTACACAAATGTTGTGTACAGAGTAAGCAATTTCGAGGTTCCATCCTTACCCTTCATATTACCTTGTAGTTACGTCTAAAGGTTGTTCTTCCTATCTCTGCCGTGGGCAGGTAAACTGCAGTAGCTAGACTAATGACTTAGCCCATTATTGTAGGCACTCAAATAACTGTACCCCATACGAAAGTACACTCCGTGCCTAGCTAACTTGGGTAAAAACAAAGAGTAAAATGACAGGGGGAAAAGCGCGATTGGTCCGTTAGTTATAAACTCTTGAAAGGAAATATTTACACACAAAATGATATTTACAATTTAACCAAAATGCACTTTCAATCTGATAAAATTGCGAAATTTTCTCAAATAATATTCAAATCTGTTAGACCTTAAATAAAATTAATGTTTCAAACATGTTTTCTGGATGGATTCACAAATAATTCATGGAACTCTTTACATCCGCGGAAGGATCTTCTCCATAGCATTTTTCTATTTACCCAACTTAGGTTGGCAAGGAGTGTACACTGAATCACTAATTACTTCATAACACAACTGGCGTAATTCATTGTTGTGGTTGCTGCAGATTTCCTCGCTCACTTCCAAATCTCACCTTTGTAACTTTTTCTCCGATGAAAGAATCCGAAGTATCTTTGCTCAGTTTAACCTTTAGCGGCACCTCGCACCTCAGGTACTAAGGGTCATTGAAAATCGAGGATTGGGCATATTTGCATTCGCATCCCATCTCCATGAACAAACCGAACATCGAATTAAATAGAATTTGCTTAAGGTTGGCGGTTTAAAGGTTGGTCATGGGGTTGGGGAGGTTTTTTTTAATGACTATAGATTGAGCAAGTTACGGTATTTTTTTAATTGTAATTTCCATGTTGCAATATTTCAAGGGTCATGGACGAAACACGTTAGGGTTCACTTTCGGTGATTTGTACGAATTTATCTTGTAAGTAAATGATTTTATGTGTCTGCAAAGACAGCATTTCTTCTTTATTTTGAAAAAAAAAAAACCGTATGAACAGTAATCGTTAAAATTAACTAAATATGCTTGTTTAACCTACACTCTTAAAACAAACAAGCGATTTTAACTCAGTCTGAGTTAATTTTCACTCATTCCAGTGTCTAAAATGCACTTCCCCTATAGGAGTGGATTTCACTCCTTTGTTTAGTTAAACCTACGACGGGATCATTCCAAACGAGTGATTTTAACTCAGTCTGAGTTAATTTTCACTCCTTTCCAGGGCACTTATCCTATAAGAGTGGATTTCACTCGTTTGTTTTAAGAGTGTAAAAAACAGTACTACAAACTCATCGTTATTAAAAATGCATAATGAATCTTAATTTTTTTCCACCTGGCCTTGTGCTGCAGATTGAAGTTGATGCTACACGTAAAAAGATGACAGCGAAGCACCCTCAGATTAAGTGTGACAAAAAAATTATAAATATTTTGATCTTGCATTTATTGTCAATGTCGTCTTCATTCATGCATGTGGCGAAATGAACGAGAATCAGCATTGGTCTAGACTCGAACTTCTATAGTGTCTCAGTCTAGGCCAGTCAAGTTACTTTGAAGAAGCCAATTTTGACGACTTCATTAAGGGGTCACAGGAGTCTTAAAAATGTGCAAAGAAGATACTACATAGCATAGTTTGATCTCTCTTGTAATTTTTTAACTACTCAATAAATGAGTATAATTTTTTTATATGTAATTCTACAAGATTTATTTATTATAAAACAAGTTTTAAAATTTATGAAACTTTAGCCAAAACTAAAATAAATGATATTAAACATGAAGGTACTTGAACACACTGTGATTAGGCTTGCGCGGCAAATTGTGAGGTCAAAATTGAAAAAATGAATAAGAAAATGACTTTATATTGTACAAATATGTACAAACAAAGACTTATACCTAAATTCTCAGCTCAATTTTAATTAGAAATTATTTTTAAAAAAATTTAAAATCAAATTTTTTAAATTTTGATTAATTTTTTTAGAAAAAAGTTTTTAAAATAATTTCTAATTAAAATTGAGCTGTGAATTTAGGTATAAGTCTTTGTTTGTACATATTTGTACAATATAAAGTCATTTTCTTGGTCATTTTTTCAATTTTGACCTCACAATTTGCCGCGCAAGCCTAATCCCAATGTGTTCAAATAGCTTCATGTTTAATATCATTTATTTTAGTTTTGGCTAAAGTTTCATAAATTTTAAAACTTGTTTTATAATAAATAAATCCTGTAGAATTACATATAAAAAAATTATACTCATTTATTGAGTAGTAAAAAATTACAATAGAGATCAAACTATGCTATGTAATATCTTCTTTGCACATTTTTAAGACTCCTGTGACCCCTTAAATTGGAGCATTTACAGGCGACCAAGCCCTTGACATAAGGTCATAGGTGAAATCTGCGTTTTATGCTTAAACTGTTTTTTATGGAATTATGGTAATAAAATCGCAGCCGTATACATCTTCTGAGAGTATTTTAGTGTATACCAGTTGCCAGGAGTGGGGGTTACTTAGTGTTTTAGAGACGGGGGAGAGAGGTTTGCGGGTAAAGTAATACCCGAAAACAAACCGTTCACGGAGCGGTTAAAGGGAGTAGCAATTCCTAGCGGCTTTGAATATATATTTTTGACGGTGAAGTTTAAAGATAGTTTTAAGCACACCAAATTTCTCTAAACTAAAAAACAATACTATTTAGCTGTGTTTCCATGTATCTTATAGTACATGAATGCATATCTAAAATTATAGCTGGAGTATGTTTTTTTTTTAAATCCTTAAGTCAGTTAACACTTTACCTACGGGCGTCGACTGACCCATAGACTAAGAACACTCTAAGTTTCAAACTCTCATTGGAGAATTTCTACATTGAAATTGATATAGAAACTAGCGCGCCCCCTTTGTGTCTAAGGGAACTAATGTAATGGTTTCTGGCTGCCTATTTGCAGTCACCTTTAGGAGATTTAACAGAGCCAATGACATCTCGTAATTTGGAACCCTTATCAAGTGACGATAGGGATCTATTTTTGACTACAACTTATTTTCGACTTTATTTTTGAAATATACAGCTACTCATTGACTTTTATATCCCTCGCAGGCCCATCCTCAAGATATTTGACCTTGTGCTTCTTTTTCTCCATTAATAAACCTACAGACTGACTACGCTTGTCATTTTAGACATGGTCCCCCAAAGATCCACAAGTGATTCGATTGAATAACTCGTTAAATATTCATCCAAATGTAAAAAAAACTTAGATTTAGGGGTTTTCGAGGGTTTTTCACATTTCTAAGTAATTAAAATTGGGTGTTGCTATTGAAAATTTTAAAGTTCGTAACATTTTTAATATTAAGACGGACCCTTATGCAAATTTTGTGTCATGCAATAAACTCAAAATGTTATTTGTTCACATAGTCAAAAAGGTCCGATGTAAAAGGATGACTAACGGTTGAAATAATCACTAGTGTGTAACTTTTTTTTAACAGAGAACATTCCGAAGAAACAGTAGCTCTACAATTGAAAGTACAATTATGCCAATCAACAAATCAACCTTTAATAGTGTTTTAGTTGCTTTCGACACGTTAAAAGAGCTAGGCATTAGATTAAGTTGCTGGTCTAGAAGATTTTTAGTCTGCAGTCGACGCCCGTAGGTAAAGTGTTAAGTTACTTTATATTTCGTCAAACGCACGGGATGGTTATCGCTCCCTGTATTTAGCTTCCCTGCTATAACTTACAGTTACTTCACCCCGCTAAATGGTGGGGAATAGGGAATGACTACTCCCCACTACTCAATCCGTCATGATTGGGAATAAGTTAAAAAAAAAGGGGCAGTGTCGTCTTGGGAATATTTCATATCAAAGCAAGGAGCAAAGCTCTCAACGATCAGCGATAGTATAAAAATGGAAACACTCAGCAATTTCTGTTTGGAGGGAGAAATCGGAAAACGCAGGGGTATCCTGGGAGCAAAACTCCCAAAGGACAACGAAGAGGTCCGAAGAGGAGCGAAGAGTTAGAGAGGTGTTCAGTTCAGAGTTAGTGAGCGTTAGCGAGCAGTAAAAACTCGTCACTTCCGGCGAGTAGGATAACGGGATATAAAGCCTATTCTCCTCCCTTCTAGAGGGCGCATTCACTGTCATTTTTTGTCATACCAAACGATGATAATAATCAATGCTTAGTTATTATGATGAGTAACTTGAGGTCGCAGTGCTTGGCGAACTTGCACCCCCACCAGGAAAGTCGTATGATGAGTAATAATTGTGTATTAGGGCTGTGAGGCGCCCTGTGGTCAGTGTCTCGATCTACGGATCGGAAGGTCCCGCGATCGAGTCCTGGTCGCTGGAAACCCACCGAGTATATGCGGAGTACGTGCTCGTTAAATCTGTTGGGTCCGAAAGTCCTATGGGCGGTCATTGCGCAGTTTCCCACGGGTACAGATTCCTGGAGACTATTTCCCTCCCCTTCAGGGACATGTCTAAATTGTGGAGGTGGCGCGTGATAGATGGCGGCATTTGTCACGTATATGTGTGCATGTGAGTGTGTGTGTGTTGTGACTGTCTTACTTGACGAAGGTTTATAAGCGGCTCTCTGAGCAAGCACACAAGCCTGAAAATATATGTATTCCAATCAACCAACCAACTATGTATTACGGTGTTAACTAAAGAAATTTTAATGCTGGCTTTAATATAATGTTTTAATTAATTTTTAAAGGATGTGATTGTCGAAAGATAATATACATGCAGCGCGTCAATAGGTAACCATTCCCAAAATTTGGCGAGTAATTTTATTTTGTACAAATATAAAAAACTAGCAGGAGTTCAAAATTAAAACGTAAAACGTTGACCTTTTTTCTACTGAAGTACAGATTTATCAGTGCAACAAACCACAACACGCCAAAAAAAAAACATTGTTATTAAATTGATGTCGTTTATAAACAAATCAATCAGGAGCGAAACATGTCTCAAATTATTATTTACTAATCTTCAAATCTGGGCCATTTATGTTCATGCAAATTCGCCTGCACAGATCACTTCCGATGATTATAGGAGAGCAATGCTCGAAACATGGTCGGTAATTATTTTTGTTAACAACTTGTTATCCAGAGATTGATCAAGCTGGCTAAACGAACCAGTTGACAGAGTTAAGCACGGGTGGACTCGCCATTGTCTTTTCTCGAATTCGTCATTGTTTGGAGATGCTTTCTTTCCTGGTGCGGAAGAGATCGGCAGTGGGTCATCGCTGGACGGAGGCCAGAGTAAGACGATTGGCATGCAAAACAGTAGAATCATCAGAAAAAACGATGAGTCTTAATAATAAGCCCAAACAATTACACACTGTGTGTGCCATCTCATGATATTTCTATACTAAATGTCACATTTTATACTTTGAGGGTATGTTATTATATTTTTTTAATAAAAATATCAATCTTTGCCGTTGTAGTTGTAGATGAAATTACAATTATTTAGAAAAAGTTACACTATTTCCTTTCATACACAAAATTAAAATGTAATTTATTCATTTTATTATTTATTATTGTTATTATTAAATAATCTATATTATAGCGCCAAGCTTTCTTGGGCACGTTTCAGGTCTTTAGTGCCAACAAAAATACTGAGTGAAACTAAATTCTTTCTCGAACCTCGATTGGTGAATCAAAGGCACGTCGGAACAGAGCACCAATCAGAGCACCAAAAGGAACAGCATAAATGAAAGCTGGTAAGAAAACGTCAAATGAAAAAAGCCAATTGATGAAGCAATGATGGCTTTCACTTGGAAAACTGGGTTTTGCATAGGTTTTTGACACTGAACTGAACAGAAACTGTGGAAGGAGCATCGAAACTCTCTCCAATAGGGTCGGTGAAGTCCGGCAACCCTGCAAGAGCAACCCAACTTTTGCCGCCAATCCTATACTTTACCTGTTAAAATAGGCATTTTAAACCAACTTTTTCAATAATTTTTTAAACAGAAAATTGATATGTTTTTGCTTTAGACGGCTCTTTATATAATGAAGTTTTGAAAATATGTACTTTAAAAAAATAAAATTGTAGGAACAATCTTTAAAACTTAAATTCCTTGGACTACTGTTCTTGGCGAGCGATTTTGACATCCAATGCAAACTGTCAAGTCAAGTGTCAATTGCGATCGGCGAATTCATGCCAAATGTGGCACATATTCTTCCTAAAGCTGTCGCCAAGTGACTCAAAATGGGCTTCACCAACTTTTCATGGGAAGCTCCTTCCCGAGTTTCAGTTCAGCTCAGTGGTTTTTGACCAGGCAGCATCTACATCTTATTCTAACCTCTAATACAGTGGGTCATCACCCATCTTGTTGGGCAACTATCTCACTGGATGGACATGGGCGGTCATTTGTATGAGGAAATATACTAGGGCATTTAGCGGCGAACAAGGGATTGCTAATTGCTATCTGGAAAGGCAGACAGTGTAATTCTATTATGGGTGCTCGTATTGTATCCATGAGGTCTGTTTGGGTGAACCCATTTGTTGTGGTTAGTAGAGCAATAGGAGTGGTAGAATGGTAAAGGTCGAATTTTCATTCGTAACTTACTATAAGTGGGAGGATTTACTAATAATTTGGTTGGTACATGATAGATTAATTAATAATTGGTATCAATTATCTTATTGAAGAAATAATTTGTTGTATAATGAGATATCGATGATGTACCTATTGAAATTTAGTAATTTATCACTTTGCCACGTGATTTTAAATTACTGCAGGTGTTTGTGACCATAGTCCCGTAGAACTAGTACTTGAATTAAGAGACTTCCAATTACCCTTAAATCTGGTCCAAGCATTCAATTTGTAGATATGCCAACAATAATTACGTAAAAAAAATATTTTTTAGCACAACTTGATTTTGTCTTTTCTTGGTTTCATTTTCGCATAGTTTAGTTTTATATTCAACAAGTTAAATTCGCCGTTAACCAAGAAAATAAATCCAATTTTATTGGTCCGCATTTTAAGGAAAACCTCCGAATAAAAGTATGGCATTCCTTATAATGAAGCAGGGTATACATCTTTAGTACATGCGAGGCAATGTGCGGACGCGGACGTGATAGTTGGCCTTTAACATCAGATTCAGAAGCACCCAATTCCAATTCCCTTTTTTAAAAAAAGAGTATAAACAGCTTGTACTTTTGGAAACAAAAGTGATTTATCAGCAAATAATAATAAAAAAATTCTTATGATTTTTTCCTTTTTTATGTGTCACTATTCAATGTTTTTTAATATTGTTGAACCAAATTTTTCTATAAAAATACTAATCGTTATTTCAAAAGTAATTTACTCTTAACTTTTTGTATTATTCAGTTCGAGTACTCTCTCAAAACGTGAGAAAAAAACATCTCTCTTTTTGGGTATGACCATAGAGGGGTAGGATAAGTGTACACTCCGTGCCACCCTAACTTGAGTAGAAACAAAGAGTAAAATGGCAGAGGGAAAAGCGCGGTTGGTTCGATAGTTGGAAACTCCTGTAAGGTAATATTTACATACAAAATGATCTGAATACAACTTAATGAAAATACACTTTCATTCTGATAAAATTGCCGAATTTTCTCAAGTAATATTAAAATCTGTTAGAAATTAAACGAAATTAATGTTTTAAACATGTTTTCTGGATGGATTCACAAATTATTTACGGAACTCTTTTATTTCTTTCTTGCATATTTCTAATTGCCCGACTTAGGTTTTCAAGGAGTGTAGTTACTCATTTCAGAGCCACGCCCCATAAACATGTTCATACATCCAGAAAGGGCTGTTAGGCGCCTTGTGGTCAGTGTCTCAATCTACGGATCGGAAGGTCCTGCGATCGATCCTGGTCACTGAAATCTCACCGAGTATATGAGGAGTACGTGCTCGTTAAATCTGTTGGGTCCGAAACTCCTGTGGGCGGTCATTGCGTAGTTTCCCATGGGTACAGGTTCCTGGAGACTATTTATCTCCCCTTCAGGGACATGTCTAAATTGTGGAGGTGGCGCGTGATAGATGGCAGCATCTGTCACGTATATGTGTGCATGTGAGTGTGTGTGTTGTGACTGTCTTACTTGACGAAGGTTTATAAGCGGCTCTCTGAGCAAGCACACAAGCTTGAAAATATATGTATACCAACCAACCAACATCCAGAAGCCCTTCCGGGATATCGGAATCGATAAAATTATATTCATTTTTCCAAAAAGAGCATTGCTATTATAAGACACCCCATTGTTCATGAGTCTTTTATATCGAACCCCGACGGCGAGCATCTCATTGTTGGCAAGAAATAAACGGACAAGGGACGACGTCCAGAGCTTTTTCCCCCTATGAAACAAAAACAAAGTGTGTCAGACCGCCTCTTACTAACGAAAACATACCATGCCCGACTTCACTTCCTCGATTTGCAGGTGTGTTGTAGAACTTTCCTTATAAAAGAAAATATGAGGAATGGCGTCTTATATGGTTGGAGGTATCTTAAGAAGTAAACTCTTAAAACAAACGAGCGATTTTAACTCAGTCTGAGTTAATTTTCACTCCTTTCGGTGTCGAAAATGCACTTCCCCTATTGGGGTGGATTTTACTCTTTTGTTATGTTAAACCTCTAACAATTTTATCAACAAACGAGTGATTTTAAGGTAATTAGGAGCGATTTAGGAGTTAATTTTCACTCCTTTGCAGTGTCGAAAATGCACTTAAGGGGATTTCACTCTTTTGTTTTAAGAATGTATTTTAAAAATGGAGGGGTAGTTTTTACGTTGGTAACTTGGTGTTGATTAATTTCACCATGGAGCCTTAAACTTACATGAGAACAACTACCTTAAATATTTTTTACTTTTGCTGAGGTCAATTCTAATTTTAACTATTCACTCGAAAGCACGCAAAAACCTTTAAATTTTATTTCCAATATGAATATAGGTTTGAGACTAGGTTTCACACTGAGTTATAGTCATGTAATTAAGCATCGTCGTTGTCTTGTTCAAAAAACGTTAGGGAATTCTTTAAAAAAAGTTAGATGAACTCGCAAGTGAAAGCATTAACCCAGGCAACACACGTTATATACAGGCGTTGCTAAAAGAAAAGTTTACAAAAATTGTTATTTAAAAAATTAAACATGTTATACTAAATTGTATATAATTTTATTGCTATATGAATTTTTATAGAAAAAATGTTTTGGAAATTCCACCGATTTCAATAAATAACCTTTTGCGTCAGAAAGCTTAACATTCACATACATTTCTACACTGCTTTCTTAAACAATTCAAATTCCAAGCAATGGCAGTTGCATAACTTTCAAACTTCCCCGATCCGTATCAAATAAAAAGAAAATCCAAAGATTGGAAACAAATTCCTTATCTTATAGTTTCAAGTCCACCGCACCGCAATGATATCCAACACATACTCGCAACTCCTTTACAAAACATCATTTTCCAGATAGAAATCTGACTTAACCACCAGTTGACCAACAAAAAGCTTGAAACAAAACCAAAAGTAACCAAAGCCGCTCGCTGAATGCAAATGAAGAATAGTCCTGATAACAAAAGATTCCCGTATCAATACACTTCCTATTCATGCATTCAACGAAGCTACCTTCAAAGGACCTTAGCCACCGATGAACCGTCCCATTCAAGAAGGGTTATTCGATTAGGATCATTTGGCGAAGATTTTTTAAAAAATAAAATCAGGGTTTTCATTTTTTAAGGGGTCACAGGAGTCTTAAAAATGTGCAAAGAAGATACTACAAAGCATAGTTTGATCTTTCATGTCATTTTTTAGCTACTCAATAAATGAGTATAATTTTTTTATATGTAATTCTACGGGATTTATTTATTATAAAACAAGTTTTAAAATTGATGAAACTTTTGCCAAAACTAAAATAAATTATATTAAACATGAAGCTATTTGAACACATTGTGATTAGGCTTGCGCGGCAAATTGTGAGGTCAAAATGGAAAAAATGACCAAGAAAATTACTTTATATGGTACAAATATGAAACATATACACATGAAAGATCCATGATACACACATGAAGGATCACACTATGCTTTGTAGTACCTTCTTTGCACATTTTTAAGACTCCTATGACCCCTTAAGTGCGCATGCGCCAACACGAATTTAATTTTGTTTTGATTTTGAGTGTATTTTCACAAGTAAGCATGCCTCTAAAAGGAAATAATGCGAAGTTAACTGGTTCCCAGAGGTGGGACCATACTGCTAGTACTTATATATTGAGTAGTTTAAAAATGACATGAAAGATCAAACTATGTTTTGTAGTACCTTCTTTGCACATTTTTAAGACTCCTATGACCCCTTAACTCATTAACGACCCATTTGCGAAAGCAATAAACTTCGATACCGAACAAAAATATAACTTTGTTTACATTTTGTTAAATCGGATACACTTATGCAGAAACTTCAATTTCGCAAGACCAATTTTTTAGCCCATCATAGTTAATGGGTGGATTTAGTCAATATGTCATTCCCATATATAATATATTTTGGAACCGATATGGATGTAATGGCCGTTCTCTATTTGGCGATTTGCGTTACGTTGCAAAATAACGAAAATGCCAAAATGTGGTAAACATTAAAAGTAATATTTTGTGCAACACATTATGCATAGCAACTTTACGTTAAATTTTCAAGCTCGCAAAAGCTCCCCAAAGAACAGACCTTTATATTTATAACAATATTGATAAAAATGAAGCATTTTAATGCAAACTCAGGAAACAAACTTAATTTTTTTTTCTAAACTACCGTAAATAAATTAATGATTAAAACTTCCCCGTTAACCAAAACGGCAGAATCATGCCAAATTTCGTCAACCCTGCCTCATATCGTCCATTGTCCTTCAGTCCATCCTATTAAAAATGTAGAGATATTCCAACAGAGGTACGAAGTGAAATCGAAAGTTGTTGTGCCTTGAATTGATGTGACAGAAAGACGAAGACAATTGCTATTTTGGAGATTTAAAAATGGCATCCAGCGATCGGATATCGTTTTGAAT
This sequence comes from Hylyphantes graminicola, assembly GCA_023701765.1. Taxonomy (NCBI): domain Eukaryota; kingdom Metazoa; phylum Arthropoda; class Arachnida; order Araneae; family Linyphiidae; genus Hylyphantes; species Hylyphantes graminicola. The sequence continues at coordinate 36,890,125 of CM043116.1, forward strand.
GGAATGGAAAGGAAATTCAATAATCGCCGACAGCTGTCACTTGAAATCGTATTTTAAAATAATAAACACGTGACGCACACAATGCTTTAGAGATATCTTTTTGAGATAAACTGGCCAGTTGAACTTGTCTGATGTCAAAATTAACTTTTAGATAGCAACGGCTGATATTTCCTTAGATATTAAATAATTTCTATAATTTATACCCTTTAGAAAGTCATTCCATTACACTTATTTCTTACTTTCATTTCCTCTTTTTTAAAAAATTCATTTTTATATATTTGATTTCTGTGAGATTAAATTCAATTAAAATATATAATTATACGGCATTTGCTAAAACAGCATATTGGATTTGAAAAGATGGCGGCTTTTCAAAAGTATATAGGGAATTTTTACGTGATGAAATAATACTACGTTTATTTAGATATATAGCCTTGATCTTAATAGCTTGATTGACGCAATTTCTATACATTAAAAAATAGTTACTATTACCACGGCAGCCAACGCAAAACGGAAAGAGATTTCGTATCTCGCTCTTCTTACGGTCTTTCCTTAACCCGTTCAGTCCCAGTGATGCCATTTAGCATCAACATGTTTCTGATCATAATTAAAAAAAATAATAGAGTTGATATCTATTGGGATAAATAAAAATATTTTCTAATAGAAAAAAGTTTGGAAAATGGAATGATGTGCTTATTGATATCATAAATGGCTATAGACGATCAGAATTTTTTTTTCTGAGATGATGATGCCAAATTGTCATTGGGACTGAAAGGGTTAAAAATTATTGATTGGATAATTCGATAAGTATTAGAACATTTACATAAGATTGCTTGGGGAACATGCTGATATGACATAATTACCGCTGAGAGCTGTAGTTTTTTAGCTTTAGTTTGTAAAAGTTTAAATTTTTTTCGCATTAGAGTTCCCAATCAAGGCCCAACATAACAGTCAATCAAATCTCATTTTTAGCAAGAAAGTGAGATAAAACTATTTAGGGAACGTCGTAAAATTTAAAGAACTCTTCTTTTAAAAAAAACCTCAGATATCAATAAACAATGAGAATGCTTCAGGTCTTGAGAGTGACAATAGAAAAGCTGTTTGAAAATAGATTATTTTTTAGAAGTTTTAATTTATTTTCTCACCGAGAAGCAGCGAAGTTGGGTAGGGTAGGTACATATATATTCCGTCTTGTGTGCTTGATCAGAGACCCGCTTATAAGCCTTCATCAAATAAGACCGACACAGAAAGAGTTTTTACTGTCACAAAGAAATGAAGTACACCCAGGGTGAAGGCGGGAATCGAACCCGCACCCGTTACAGCGCGCAGACTGCTGGTCTGTGATGCAAACCACTCGGCCATCCGGGCACCAGCAGCGAAGTGCTTGGGGTTCGCGTGTGCGGAGTCTCTCCCGTCATGGTCTCTGACTGGAGAGTATATGTTCAGATAAAATGTGTATGCCATTACCATCAAGTACGTGATATTCTAACATTTACATTACATTCTAACATTACATAGACATAATTTCATTTCTTATGTAATTTACTTACCCATGATACATTGCCCATAACATTTGAATTTTGAAAATGTACTCACCTAAAAAGAAAAGATATGTATTTAAATATATTGGTTAAACTCAAATAAAATATGCAAGAATTTTTGAAATACCAAAAATACAATATTCAATTCAATATTAAAACAGGACTTGCAAATTATACTTAATCAGGAAAGGCTTAAAGCTCCGGAAATCCCCAATCTTCAATAATCTCCATTATCATACCTCGTTTTTTAGATCCAAATTATATACCAATATCCCCACATGTTTAGGATCGGATCTCAGATTAAATCTCCCTATAAATGGCATTGAGATTTTTAATATAAGCTTATGTATGATTCACAATGAAACATCAAAGATTTAATAGGAAACGGCGCGCGAAAATTACTATGATTAAAAACGAACCTCAAATACCTGAACAAAGAATCTGTGTATATGCCACTAAAACGAGGTCCTTCATACATATCGCCTTTTATTTTCTTTTCAAATAAATCGCTTCATTATGTGTTTCTATTGAAAAGTTTCAATGCTTCCATACTTCCCGCCACTATTATTTGAAACACTTTAGGGATGGAAAACCGAAACCGGTTTTTTTGCCCTCGGTTATGACCCAAAAACCGGTTTTCTTTTAGCCGGTCTTAAGGTTCAGTAAAACCGAATAACCGGTATTTGAAACACCGTTTTTTTTTTTGAAAAACCGCCAGCCCTACTGTTTCTTATTTGGTTGGCGGTTAGTATAGTTGACTTTCTCTTTTATACCGTACACAATTTAATTCAACAGCGTATATCCATGATACAGCAACGATAATAAACCGAGGTGTTATAACTATGCATGTGCAGTTTTTGTTTCTGTTAAATAAATATCATTAAGGTTTTTACCTGCGGTTGAATGTCAAGATATTATCTTTATCGGGCCAAGGTAACAAGGTTGTTTTCTTTTGTGCGGATATGTTTGTATACGCATTGCTATAATAATCCTAAAAGGTATCAGCATTGCAACTAATATAAGTTTACATGTGTTATATGAATGTTTATTTGATAGGGTATACGTGCATACAAATAATGTTTTCAGATTCTTTAGCATTGATTTATAAGTGTAACTGATAAAGTATTAACATATTAATGGTGTTTGGTTTTCAATGACTTGAGTCAAGACAAAACAAGGCAACAATGTTACTTAAAATTTAAAAATGGTGTTTGACTTTTATTGCATAGTTATCCGCTAATGATAATTCAATATAAATAACTAACTGATCAGTTTTTTAAAAATAAGTACTTGAAACTTGTTATTTTAAAGTAATTTGGCTGAAATAAAAATAAAATTGATTATGCAATTTGTTACCCATTGAAGCACATGCACCACAATTTAAAGTTCAGGTTTAACATACCCCAAGAAGCACAGAATTTTATTTTTATATTAATATGCCCCTGCTATTATTTTACAGCAATAAAGCAAAACAAGAGTAGGTTTGTAACAGAATCTGTCACTCAGCCCGCTTCCACACAACATTTGCGCTCAACAGGAAAAAAAATCGCCAAACACAATATTAATTTCATTATAAACATTTACACGATAAATTTGCCTAGTTTCATTTATTTTCTTACGAAAATTCAGAAATTATTTCTTCAATTATTATTCAAAAATTATTAAAAATCGTTTGCAAAAATAAATTTATATTTCAAAGAGTAAATTAAATATGTAATATTCCCCTCTCTTAAATAAAACTAAAACATTTTAAACCGACATACAAACAAAGCATCTCTTAGTGAAATATATTTAATGTCATTTCAAACTGACTGATGTCGCAAAAATAAATTTCTTCTTGTCTATTATTTAAAAGAATTAAAGTTTCTGGAGTGGTTGTTGCGAATGGAAATTGTTATTTAATTCTAATAAAAATGAATTTTTAAACTTTTCAAATGATCATAAAATTTTGAAGTTTTTTAAATAATTTAAGTACGTTGATTTCGAATTTTTTTCTGAGATTTTCAATGTCTTTTAGTTTTGATGAGCTGAATTTTTTAACGTATGCCTAACCCTTGCCTGCATAATTTTTAGTTTGGGCTATGAAAGTGTGTGATGGACACACTGACCTAACGATTATTATACCTTACACTCTTTATGTTATAGACGTAGTGGAAGCTAAAAATTGGTTTTAAATAATAATACAAATATTTCTTCAACAAAAATAAGAACCAAATGTGTTTTACTCTCTCGCCTTAACATTACTGTATTAGAAAAAATATGCATAAGACCAGTTACGTGAAAAAAAGACCAGCTATATGAATAAAAAGACCAGTTATATGAATAAAAAAGACCAGTTACATGAAAAAAAAAGTGAACTCAAATAAAAAAAAATTATAGTGGTATGTCCAAAGCATGACCTTCGCGAAGCAACAAGGCTTGACGATGGACGACGACATCGAAAACAAAAAACGTTCTCTACTTTTTTCCATAAAATAAAACATCTTATTTGCAGACACATCCGTCTGACTACTTTTTGGTGATGGCAGAAATAACACTAATTTATTCAGTTTATGTTATTTAAAATTGACGAAATTTCTGTGTTTCTTCAAAGTTATGGACGTCCGTAGCCATTTTTTCAGTTGACTTTCAGTAGTACATTCCGGTCCGCTTCAACTGCATGATTAGAAGCGGTCTAAAGATAACTTTTTTTAGGGAATCTTAAAAATAGAATATTTTTACTACACTATAGAAAAATTATAATTTGATAATTGTCTATAAAAATAAAATATGCGTTCATTTAAAGAAATCCTTTTTTTGCAAAAGCCTCGAATCATATTTTTATCTTACGTAAAATTGATATTAGGTATTCTTGAGTTTTCCTCACGTATAATTGGATTTCAAAGCAGTTTTTACCATATTGTTTGAAGCAAATAACTCAACTTTAATCAATAAATATACTAATATTTCCATCGACCCAAAATAAACTGTGGAACAAAAATTTTAATTTTAAAAAACCTGGTTCCTAAGAGTTAGCAGTCTAAATAAGTGAGTTTGGTCTTACTTATTTTACGCCACTTATTTTTAATCACTTGCTGACAAATTCAGACGTGCATTAAAAACCTTAAATTCTTACAGTAGCCAAATTTAAGCTTAACGTCATTAAAATAATTGCGATTAGCTTTTTAAGTTACTTTATGAAACAATTAAAACTAACAATTAACTTTATGCATTAGAACGAAATGAGTAAAGATTTAGAAAAATTAAGCTGTAACTTTAATTGTTACTACTACAGTTAATAATTAAAAAATTGTTAATTGTAGAATTCCACAATTACAATTGGTGAGTTGTTTGTTGTTGTGGTAACATTTACCATTTAATTAATTGTTAATCTTTAATTGTTCTTGCAATTAAAATTTGCCCAACTCTGGCCGGATCCTATATCTTAGTTACACTTTTAGAATGCGAGTTTTGCAACCAAGGTAACCAAATGCTTCAACTTTTAAGTTGTTCTTGAACAGAACCACATAATAACTGTTCTCAAATATAGCATGATTTTGAACACCTGCTTTTTTATTCAGTGAAGAACGGACAGCGGTCGCTAGATTTTATGTTATTAGTTACAAGCTTCCAAAAATGTTTGTGGCAGAACTTTTTTTAATGCCTCAAATGTCATCAAATAGGAAGTGTTTCCTCATAGTTTAGGTTGACTCACAAAGAACGCATACGCAACCGGGCTAACCATGATTCATATAAGTTTAATAATTACGGACGTGTTATTGTTATTTTTTTTAACATGAAAAACGGCATTATGCTTCGAGCGGATATGTTTGGTCAAATAATGAGGACGCTATTGTACAGTAAATTTTAACACTGGGTTTTCATACGTCTAGCGGCCGCTGAACGTAACGCTGGAAGCGCTTTGACCTCTAGCGATTCGACCTTTGGTTGGCAAGAATTTGGCGAGTGAGATTGTAGCTCGGCGATTTTATTCATTGTTTAAAATCAACTAGATTATGGATGACGAAATTTTGATTGCTGCTTGTGTTTTACATTTAGAGAGCTTAGATAATTATCTAGAGGTAATTAGAAAAAAATATAAAAAACGTCGTCGAAGGTGGTGGATGATAGCGTGTCATCGCAACTCTGAAAAAAACCCTGTAAATTTACTTACTTTTAATTTTTAAGTGCAACAGCCGTATTTGGTGGAAAACGGTTTGACCCACTAAATAAAGGGCCTTATCTCAAATCTCCGTATTTTTACAGTTTTTAACTGTTTATACCATCTTTAAGGGACATGACTGTTTGAAAAAAAAAAAAAAAACAGGACATGACTGTTTTTTAACGGGGCATGACTGGTATCTTTGCTGCCGGTCCCTGCCCATTACTAATATTTTACGGGGAATTTTTTTTGTTTTTAAGTGTATAGGAAAGTGCATTTTTTTCTGGGTTGTTTTTTTGATGACTGTCCTTTTCCGTACTTATATTTAAAACTTTTAATGCCGGAGTATTACTGATTAAAATCAGGTCAAATAAAAAAGTGTTTTCAGTATTGTCTGCCAAAAATTTAGAAATTATATGTATTAAAATAACTGATTAAGCTATTAACTCCAACCAGGTTTCAGTATTTTAATACAAAATCTTGTTTAAAAATTAATTGTATTGATTACGGGTAAGATATAAATAAGAGTTTCAATACTTTTATTAACATAGAAAGCATTTTATCATCAACATATTTTACAGTGTCAAATTTTAAATTTCATTCATTTATGTGATTGAATTTTATTTTATCAAAATATTGAATGCGTCCTGCTTTAAGTAAAAAAAATTAATAAGAAAAACTCAATACAATTCAATTCGATGTTTTACATACTTTTTCGAAGGATCACTTAAAAAAGAGATAACACGCCAATATGTTTGCTATTTTCCTTATGGCAACCTTTCCTTTGATCTTGACCAAAAAACCGACAAAAGTTGGGTTGGTGGCCTTGAGATCCAACTTCAGTGAGCTTTCGAATAAATACGCATAAAGCGGTTACCTTGAGATTCTCAAGGTAACCGCTCGAGCAAGTTGCTAGACGTATATAACGCCGGTATAAAGGATTACACTTATTGTATTGTTAAGTAAATAAACATACATTTTTTGTGGAATACTAAAATATATGTAAAAGTATCCGTCACAAAATTTCGTAAATTTTTAAATTATGTAATATAAAGTACATATTTTGTTCATTTTTCGTCGTAAGTGAGTTGAATACAAGTGGCATTTTAATAAATTCACTAGTTGAGTATTATTTTAAATTTAATATCATCTTAAAATTTCGCAATAGTACGATCTATTAATTAAAAAAAAACCCACAAAAAATTCTAGTTTAAGTCATAATAATAAATTTTTTATTGAATGCAAAGTTAAAGTTTCTAAAAAATCCATCACAAAAAGTAATATTTAAGGCAGTTATATTTAAATAATGAATAATGTTAATTGCAAAAAGTAGTGCAAAAAAATATACTGAATTGGGATAGTTTTTTAACGAATAGTATAAACTTGAAAGTTCTAAAAATGCAAAAAGAAATCCAATATTGAGTATGTAATACTTACAGTTAGAGAAATAAAAGGCAATGAATTTGTTTAATGTTTCAAAGTCTAATTGTGTAATTATGAGTATGACTATTTTTGGTAACTGTATTCTAAATTACCATCATTTTCGAAAAATTACTATTTAAAAAAAATGAAATGATGATTGGAATATACCTGAAATCTATTTGAAAGTAAGGTTATTATACCCTAATTATGTGTCTAGATCTTATTATTTAAATATATTTTTATGTACCTTACAAAAACAAAGCTCAATTAAAACTCGCTGAAAAAAAAAAACTTAATGAATTGATTATGTATTAAGTTTGTAATACGAATTCTCGAATTTTGTCTTTATCTGAAGGTACCCACTCAAGTTTAAAGATGTTTTCAATCTATACCTCTGAGTCAGATGTCTATTTTTACTCAAACACGAATATTTTATGTATTTTTTGAATCTCCGATATAAGATACAACTCTGCTTATTTTCTAAGACGGAGCTTCTTGTGAAGTTTCAGTTAAAGAACATTCTAACGGGATTTAAAGCATTAGAGTCCCAAAATACAAATATTGAGTGTGATATATTTTCACTCCCTCTCTCTTCAGAGTTGTGAAACTGAAGATAGTTTATCCCTGAGGTCCCGATGCTTCCTCAAACCCCCGATTCAACAATGAACACCGTATCAGCCAATCGAACCCAATGACGAAAGAGGCAAACCAAAAAATTTCGAAACACCCCCCAAACACTTTAAAGGATTAAAAAAACGGTCTTCTCCAATGTTCATCAGAACTAAACCAGGAAGCAGCTCTCACTTATCCGACAATTCAATCAACCGTGTCAATAATATCCGACAGGATAATAACGGTAAGCTTCAACGATCTCACTATCAACCTGTCAGCATCCTGACTTCCCATATGAAATCTTCTTGATGCCGGCACCAAGACACATCCCTGCCTGAGGCTTGGTTCCACACTGACCCTAATACCACCCCCATGAGCAGTATAAATAATAATAATACCTCTGGAGAGTTTTGATAAGCAAAAGTATCGCAGAACAAAAGGCACCGTTGCTTTCCCTGAAGGGGCCAGAGTTCAGAGATCGCAGACGCTAATGAAATTTTGGGGTCCCAGTTCCTTTTAATCCATGAAAGAATTCCATTAGAGAACCTCCCTCTCAGTTCCAAAACGAGAGTTTTTAAAAGTTGGGGCATCTTGGTTTTCGATGTCAAACAGTTGCTAGTTTTCTCTGTTATTTTTCAAGTACTGAAGTCTGCCACGTCGAGACACATTTGCAGTCAGATATTGTGATTCCTGTAGATCCGCTTTTTAAAACAAATGACATTTGTTCAGTATTCGATATCTTTAATAACGTTTAAATTGATTCTGTATCAGCAAACAATAAATAGGAGAGATTATACACATATTTCTGAATTGATAAGTACGGATATTCTATACTTTTTCTTGTAGAGGCCTCTTCAGCCAGATTTTACTACGTTTGCTGTATGACAATTATTCAAATTAAACTTTCTCTCATGACAAATTAAAATGTTTTCTCCCGATAATGCACTTCTCCTAAAGGAGTGAATTTCAATCCTTTGTTTTGCCAAACCTCCGACAGGATCTACACCACAGTCCCACACTCTTCAAAATTTGAACTGCGGACAAGTGGCGCAGATGACACCGGAGCTTCCGTAACTTGAAAATACAAAGCGAAATAGGAGGAATTAAGAGTTAAGTATATGTAAGTTGTATGAAATATATTTCCTTTTCATAAATATCATTCGTACACTCTTAAAACAAACGAGCGATTTTAACTCAGTCTGAGTTCATTTTCACTTCTTTCCAGTGTCGAAAATGTACTTCCCCATAAGGAGTGGATTTCACTCTTTTGTTTTAAGAGTGTATACAATCCAATATTGGGCATGTTTTTTCGGAAAACGGCCGAAAAAGAATCACCGGTTACTTATTTAACAAAACTTGCAGAGTTTCAGAGAGATAGTGAAGAGGGATCGAAAGTGGGTCATTTCCTACGCGCATAGTAATGGAGCGAAAGAGAAACGAGGCACTCTTGATGACCCCTAAAACAGATACATGCCCCTAATTACTTTTTTAAAAAAATTGACTGCCATAAAATCCCAGAAGAGAAAGAGAATGGATAAATTATGGAGAGAGTCTTAAATATGCAATTTTGCTGACTATAAATAACTTCATGGTCCACAAGAGAAACTGCCCCTAATGCGTTTGAGCATCATGTTGGAGATAAGGCAATATTAAGGGGGAATGGGAGCGCAGGACCGGGGGTCTCCAAACTCAAGTGCCTCAATGTTAATCCAATGGGGAAAAACTATTTTCTTTGCCACATTTCTCCGGCTGTATTGAATATTTTTACAAGCGGATTTTTTTATGTGATAAATGTAGCTGACTTACAGGTCCCGACAATCCCACTTTTTGAAATTAGTACGAATATTTTTTTTTAATATTCAATAAATTACTTTACCAAAATATTCGAAGCAATTTCAAAATGTGGGAAGATAGAGACCTGTAAGTCAGCTACATTTATCACATAAAAAAGTCCGCTTGTAAAAATATTCAATACAGCCGGAGAAATGTGGCAAAGAAAATAATTTTTTCCCATTTGATTAACATTGACGCACTTGAGTTTGGAGACCCCCGGTCCTGCACGCCCATTCCCCCTTAAGACTGACATCCAGCATATTCGAATGCCCAGATTGATTAGTTGCAGCATGAGAGAATGACCATAATGTGGAGTGTAAGCAATACAAGTTTTGTTTATAATGGTGGGTAAAAATAACTTGTATATTTTTGACTTCCATTCAAAAGAAATTGACACTAATGTCCTGGATCATTATATATAAATAAAGCTGAATGGTAAATAGAAAATATCATTATGAGTGTAGTCATTCAACGGGAGGGAGTGGTTCAGAGAATAAATCTGAAACCGTAATTGTTTTTGAATAATGTGTTAAGTTTGGTTTTAAAAAGCATATCATTAGTCATTAATATTCAAAAGAAACTTTAAGTTGTTGAAAAGTATTACAGAATAATAGCCTGCTATTTTTTTTCTCTCTAGATTAAATTATAGAGACGGATATTTAACTTAGGCTAAAAGTGAAAGATAATTTTAATATAATCTACATAAAGTTAATAGCAGAAAAATTCAGTTAGTATAAAATTCAATTATTCTTATGAGGTATCTTACACTTTTATTAAATAATAATTCCCCAATTAGATGAGTATGGCTATCCCAAAGACTTTAATTTACGTCTTATTAAACAGTCTTTGTTAGCTAAAGTATAATTTAATTGCGTTTCAACGAAAATTACTTTTAAATAATTTTTCCATTTTAACAAAATTTTGCACATATATGCGTCGGTATGAAATTGAAGATTCACAAAATAGTTTACACCTTATTTAACTTATAATAATAATTTTAAACATTCAATTAATTATTATTGATCTTTTGTGTGATTATTGCCAAGAGGGCTAAAATAAGTTGGTCACATTTAGGGAAGTTAGTATTATAAAGATGACATAGAAAGCTAAATAAACTATTAACATATACATTAACCGTATAAATTAATTAAATAAAAAGTGCAAAAATAAACGAATAATAAGAAGGAAATGTATATAGGAAAATAATATAGAAATAATTAAATACGTTTAGTGTTTCCTAGCTATTGTAAGGCTGTTGCCCAAGGGAATAAGGTAGGCAATTCTGCTCAAAATAGCCTATGATGATGATACCTCTTTCTCATTATAGGTTTTATGTTTTTCAACAATGCCATCTTCATTGATACATGGCTTGGGTTAAATGGCCACGATAACCCCGAAACCAATGTGTCAATTCATAAAAACTACTACAATGTATTTCTTCCATGGAGGTAAGAAGAAGATGGAAATGGCGCTGGGCAAAAGCCAATGCAAAAACTGGTCGGCGAAGTGAAGCCATCTATTGCCTTGTAGTAAGCCCAAAACAAATGCTCTCGGAGAAATATTTGACGCTATTCTACAGTATAGGCTTACAACATCAGCTTGGCGACTTTCTGACTAATTATACCTATACTGACTATATTATTCAGAATATTTTTGAATTATAATTACAGAATATTTTTGTTGCCTGTGAAAGAAATTACTACCATTTTGTGTAAAATCAAATTTTGTGCTAAAGCAAGCAACTGCGCAAATTGTCATTAAAATGTTTTTAATGATCTTGTTTTAAAGAATAAAATGATGCGTTTCAGAATGAACTTACATTGTCTGGTTATTATGGTTTGTCTAATTAGATGTGTTTGGGGAAAAATGCTTTTGTTTATATGCATGTTATAAACATGTATGAGATATGAAGAGAGTGGAAGATTTTAAGAAGAATCTCGATTGCGACTGGAAACTGGTAAGGAATAATATAAATTTTGGACCAACCTTGTTGGGCCTCTGGCCTGTTGTCGGTCGAGAATTTTTGTATTTGTATGTGTATTGTTATCCGAAATACTTAAATTTCCGTCCCAACTTCATAAAATGATTACAAAATGTATTATATTGCAGTTGCCAGTGAAAAAAAATCATAGTTAATGTAAACCTATTGCAGAATTGATGCTTTATGTATTGCATTTTTCGTTGATTAATTATTCCAGGGCTTTTTGCACTCTAATATGTGTGCCTCATATTGCAAGTATTAGGTTATTGAACTTTAATGAAAACTGCTTTTAAATACTTCATAAAATGCAACACAATTTGGCGTAAATATGTATCCGTATAAAATTGAAGATCCATAAAAACTTGTAGGGGGTTACTTGGCGACTTTCTGGCGGCTTCACGTGTTTTCATGCCAAGCAACTCCATCTTAACTCCATGATCTCTTCTACTGAGGTCTTCTGCCCAAATGTCCAATTAGCAAAAGGGTCCCTTTGAGGAAGTAGACGGTGTGAATGAGCGTACCATGCCTCCCCTAATGTCTCGCCTGACCTTTTCTCACTGCTTGGGATGAAAGAAACTCGGGACTGGGCCCCACCCTTGTTCTACGACAATGGGCGATCATCGGCAATCAACTGCTTTTTTTGTCTCGATTCTACCATTCGAAAGATTCAGAGGTACAATGGGTTAGCTCTGCATTAAAACAGCGAATGAGACCCAATGACCGTGGGTCTCCAAAAGAAAGTGACTCTGATGTATCAATTCCAATGGGGAAAAATTATTTTCTAAGCCACATTTCTCCGGTTATGTTGATTATTTTTACAAACGGTTTCATGTATGATGAATAAAACTAACTGACTTAGATGGCTTTACAATCTCACCAATTGAAATTGGTTCAAATATTTCATCGTAAAATTATTTATTGAACATTAAAAAATATATTATAACCAATTTCAATTAGTTGGATTATAGAGCCCTATACTTCTGTTACATTTATCATATATAAAACCATTTGTAAAAATAATCAGCGCAGCCGGTGAAATGTGGCTTCGAAAATCATTTTGTTACATCGAGCACTTAGGTTTAGAGACCCGCCATTTGACCCAAAGGCTTTAGAAAGACGTGGCAAGTTTGACAGACAGAGCATTCGGAAATTTTGTACTATTGATTTTGGTTTTGAATTGTCGTACCACTAGAGCTACACGAGGGCTATTGGCGACGGGCGTCATATTTTAGAGGGCACCCAACGCAACCGATAAGGGTGACATCGTACGCAGCGTTGGGACTTTGAATCATATTAAACCTGCACTCCTTCCACACGGGGTATTATTATTCGTCGGTCGTTTTACATTTCGGCATTCATTGGGCCGATGCCCGGACCCAAACCCGGGACCCTCCACATGCTAGGCGCATGCCTAACCGACTGGGCTCCCCAGCCCCCTTCCTTTTGTACTATTGGACTAATCGAAATGTGGTATACTGCATATTTTGTCCAAAATTGTTAAGTTTTTTCAGGAGTGAGGTTAGGTTAGGTTAGGTTTGAATTATCGTCGCACTAGAGCTACACGAGGGCTATTTCAGGAGTAAGGAGGATGATTATAGTCATTCGCTCAACATTTTACCGAAACATGGACTTGGTTCATTTCAACACAGAATCTTCTACCAATGTCTCGGTGGCAGTGCCATTGAGAGGCAAGATCGTGACTGCGATGGTGAGGTCGATTTTACGATACAGAAGAAGACATTCCCGTTTCAGAAGAGGACCACACTAAAATGTCGCTGACGGGCATCGTGGCTCTTCCTTGATTGCTGCTAACTATAAAAGTATGAGTTTGGAAGTCGTAAAAAGACCTTTATCCATTGAGACGAGATAAGTGGTGCGGGTGAACAAAATAGTATCAATTGAAGAGCTTAGTGGAAGAACGTGCTAAGTGACAAAACGGTGAAAACGAGAAAAATAGTTGTAAAGTTTTTTGTTTGCACTCAGATCTGTTGAAAACGGTTCTTGTAAAGCGTAAAAAATATAATAAACTTAAAGTTTAGGAAAAAGGGGAAACTATTTATCGTTAAAGAAGTCAGTAATGTGTTCATTGACAAAAAAATCTTAATTTTCTCAAAAATGTCACTTAGCACGTTCTTCCACTCAGCTCTTCAATTGTGAGAGGCAGTAAAGTTGGAAGTGGAAATGGAGTTTTCCCTATAAAAACGGGAGGCATCGAATGTTGAGACTCAATGGGCCATCGTTAAATGAAAAGTTCTATAGGTTTTTTTTTTGTGTTATCATAGAATTCTTTCGATTTTATTTCCTGGGGTCAGTGAGAGATTATCAACGAACTTTGAATTTCAATAAAAAATGTTTTTTGTAATGCGAAGTTTATCAATTGAAGTGAAGAGTGGAAGAACGTGCTAAGTGACAAGAATTTGAAAACGAGAAAATGGCCTTTAAATATTTTGGTTTGCACTTATATCAGTTAAAAACTGTTATTTCAAACAGTAAAAAAATATACTTAACCTATAGTTTGTGAGCAACGCGAAAAATACTTGAGGGGCGATCAGGGGTGATGAGTATTCAAAGGGGAAAAGTAAAATAATGTTGTACAATAAACCGGACCAACCTCTTTGGTTATTTTCACAAACGGTAGTAAATGTTATAAAACTGTTTTATAGTTACACTTTAACTCAAATTATGATTAGGCATAACATGAAAATTAAAGGGGGCGATGGAAGTTAATCAACCTAAAGAACGAGAGGATGGTCCAGAATAGGTTGGGAACTACTGAACAAAATATTCATATTTGATTCTTATTTACTTGGATTTAAAGCAATCAGCAATCAACTCGTACATGCCCTTTTAATCCTCTAATGCATACTGTTGTCGTTTTGCAACAAGTAACATAATCCACTTAATTTTATTAAAGTAGAGCTCCCTCTTGACAAATTTGATTATCCTCATAGATGACAGTAGTAAAAGTGTATTCAAAATTAAAAAGTGAGGTTATTAACTGTTATGAAACTCCGTTTTTGACAGTATTCAAAGTATAATAATATTAGTACTAAATACATATAAATTGTTTTGAAAAATAATTATAGTTAAAAAGGGTTATTTTGGAACATATTTAGTAGTTTTCTAGTCATTATTATCAAAATTGGAATTTCGTAGTTGGTTTTTGTCATGTCGAAATTTTTTAAATTTTTTTTATATTATTTAAATTCTAATGCAGTTAATTTTTTTCAGTATTTTCCCATAATGTTTAAGTTTTAAAGATACACATATTTTTTCGGGACGAAAAAAAATTATGCATTGGAGGGTTAAATCCATTTTTGATCTTAAAAATGCTTCGTAAGGATTTCTTTGAATTAAGAACACGCATTTCTTTAGAAAAAAAAAAAGGTTGGATGAAAGTGTTACGCTCCACATCGTTTCAAAACTACAAGTCGAAAGTTTTAACGAAACTCCTACTTTTTAAATATACATCAGTCTAAAAATCATAAGTAATCGTGATCACTTTCTCACGATCCAATTAAGATGGTGCCGGGGCGTGACATTTTTATTTCGTATTTTTTTATTTTAAATTAAAAGAATACGCGTTCCTTCCTCCTAACACAATAGCACACATAACACGAATTATCTATTGCCTGCATCTCTCATTGATTGCAAAATTTATTGCTCGTTAAATAAAACAGCTCAATCTCAATCTGTTGGTATTTTTCTTGTATGAATTCAACTTTTAATGATTTAATGTGATTGAGAAAAAGAAAATTTTTCTTGTACGAATTCAATTTTTAATGATCTAATGTGATTGTGAAAAAGAAATTTTTTCTTGTACGAATTCAACTTTTAATGATTTAATGTGATTGAAAAGAATTTAATTACGATGTTCTATTTTGCTGAAAAATGTTCTGGCCTCTTTTATTTACGATATTGATAATTATGGAAAATTTTGAACTATTTGTGTAGTTTTAATTTTTTTTTCTGTCCACATGAGATATACGATAGCTTAAGTTCTCGAATTCCACTCAATTGCACGATAATTCATGGGGACCAAGGCCTGCTGTGCCTCTTTCATCACTGAGACCAGCCATTAATAAGGTGCATTCTATCAGCTGCTCCACTTAGTTGGTCAAGCTGATGCAAACGTTCCAATTTTTATTTCTCAAGCCAGCTTTGGCACTCCATTTTATTGAGAAACTGAAGAATGAAATGCTAAATGAATCTTGCAATGAATGATATTTTTTTTGGAAAAAAATACTTTTTCCAAAAAAAATATATTTTTACTTTTATTTAATATTGACTGTTTTAGAGAGTTCAATGCAGGGAACTCTTTTTTGCAATAATGAAATTGAAATACTTGAACTGAAACTGGGTGAAGAAAACATGTTGTTATTAAAAAAAATTTAAGGTTCAAACACTTAATGTGATTGACTATGAGATAGTGTACCTGCCTCTCAATATTTATAACACAGAATAAACTGTTTTACATTTTAGAACAAATTTTCACGCGTTTTTAATATTTTTAGAGTTTAAAAGATTAAAACGTTTCTGAATTTACACAAGTATTTACAATTAATATATAGATTTTAATTTTCTAAGTCATTAGAAAGATATTATTTAAACTTCTAAGAACCACAAAGTCGTAGTTGATTAAATATGTCTGTAGTCATAGGTGTATTTTATCAGTCGTAAACTATGCTTGTATCATCGGTGACTTATTGATGTCAATGAATAAATACATTTTTACAACCTGAAACATTCGGTTAACCCTTTCGTCGCAATGACAATTTGGCATCATCATTTTAGAATATTTTTTTCTGATCGTCTTTTGCCATTTATGTTATTAAAAAGCACATCATTTTATTCTAATTTTTTTGTTCTATTAGGAAATATTTTTATTATCAATAGATGTCAGCCCTATTATTTTTAACAATTATGATCAGAAACATGATGATGTCAAACGTCATCACTTGGACTGAAATGGTTAAGAAACAGTATGGTAAATTACATAAAAATGATACAGGTCATCAAAACATCAAAAATAAAAAAAAAAACCATGAACGAATTCCATATTTTTAATAGTTTCCCATGTTTCCATTGCTTTCATTGGTTTTTCATGCATCTAACTGGGTATCTCCCTGACTAAGGTTTTCCATTTTACGAAATACAGTGGCAATTCATTCCTTTGGCGGAGCAACTCAAATATTTTGAACAACAATCAAGCATTCGGGGCCATCTACAACAGGGATGACTTCAACTACTTTCTCTCATCTATAATCTATCAAAGATTCCAGGTGGTATGGTCGACACTTGCCATTAGTTAGTGAACGATGGAAACAATATAAAAAATTATAAGAAATCGAGTATTCCGACCACGCCATATTTTTTGGCCGCAGTCAAGGCCAAAACGAGAGTAGAAAAATAAGATAAAAAAAAGGATGGTTCAGGATGTAGAACGAAAGGATGTTTTGAAGGAAAGCGCGCTGGGGTGATGGATGGTTTCACTGCACAATCGTTGGGTCGATTTAAGGTAGGCGAGTACCCAAAATTCTAAAATTTTTACTATTACTTTAATCTTTTCCAAATTTCTCATAGTGATTTCAAATATAATGAGCAATGTTTTTTAGGCATTTTTTTTATTTAAATATAAATGATTTATTTTAAACGGTGTTTTTCACCTAAAAAAGGGGTTTACGCCAACACTTCTAGTATAAAATTTTTTACATTAATTTACCTGAAATTTTTTACAGATTCTATTTCAATATATATCTGTGCTATAAGCCACTAACATCTGGTGCAAATATAGTAGTTTTTTATTTTTTTAAAATTTCAAGTGTAAGTTAATCGAAAAAAAAAATCTTTTTTTTAGTTAAATTCATGACATTTTTCTTAATAATTTCTTTTCTTGTAATTTGTATGTAACTCTAGAGAGTCATTGCATGTATCAGTTCAAAACGGAGAATTTAACACATAATTAATGTTTATAGGAGGAAAATTCAACGTGGTAGACTTGTTAGTGTAAACCTCTTTTTTTAGTAAAAAAACACAGTTTAAAATAAATAAATTATGTTTAAGAAAAAAAATGTCTAAATAGCATTGCTCATAAAATTTGATATCACTATGCCAAATTTGGAAAAAATTAAAGTAATAGTAAAAATTTCAGAATTTTGGGTAATCGTCTACCTTAAGAAAGATGTAACCGATACTTTCGTACAGGATCCCCGGTGGCCGAGAGGTGTAAGCGACGAGAATAAAAAACAAGAAGGTTCTTGGTTCTGTACTTGTCCTAGCCATACTAAAGACATATTCGTGCTGGTGGAGAAAATCCTCTAAAATTCAACGGGGTGCCCGAGTACACTGCGATATACGTGCTCGTTAAATCTTTGGGGACGAAAGTCCCGACGACGGTATCACCAAAAGTTCCGTTGGGTGCGCGATCAGGTGTCGACTTCGTCACTTGACCAGGGTTCTAAATTACGAAGCGTAATTGGCTGCGTTAAAGCTCCTAAAGGAGGCTAGAAATAGACAGCCGGAATCGATTACATTACCCACGACTTTCTTACAGGCATGGAAATGGACACAAATGCATGGTTGTTTTCCTTTTTTTTTTAAAGTTTATTTTTTTAATAATTACGTTATATTTGTTCAGAAATACCATTATTTTAGTTTGTAACTGAAGTGAAGGAATTAAATTCAATTCCAATGAGAAAAATGGGAAAACAATTCCTTTTTTTTTAAATTCCTTTTCTAAAAAAATAAAATTCCTTTTTTAAATGAAACTTTAAAATTTATGCTCATTGCTTGAAAAACTGCTGTATCAATTGCGAAAAATTTCAGGACTTAAACTCAGAAGTTTTTCTGATTTCAGGAAAATTTGTTCGAAATAGAAATTATTAAGGGGTTACAGTCATTGGTACTTATGGGTAGTATACTTTATGGATGACATTTTTCCCGATACGAAATGTGATAATTTAAATTTGCTTTGTTTATAAAAATTTAAATTTGCGATTTAAATCGTCTGCTATTGAAGGTAACTAGTCAAATTTATATGAAATTTAAAATTAGATTATTAATAAAGCGTTTATGTTTTGTAGATAGTGATGGTAATAGGACAATTTAATGGAATAATAGCATAATGACACCGAAATAAAATTAAACCAAAAATATGCACATAGGTTGAATCTTGACAGCGAATGATTCAATATATCATTTATACGGGTAATTTCTCCCTGTGTCATTGCCCTATTTAATGATTCCCATTGCCAGTTTTAATCATTCCGACAATCGTTCTCAATTTTCTCCCAATTTAAAAAGTTATTTCAAATTTCAAGACCCAGAATCAACACCACAATTTGTTTTACAACAATTAATAGTATGGATAAACTAATTAATCTTTAAAGAAAAGAGAATGAATAACAAAGTTCTCCAACCAAACAGGCGAAGCTGTACCTGTTTCTGTTGAAACAAATTGATGATACAAATACAAATTAAAAAAAAAAAATATTATGATAAAATACAAATGATATTCTGTTGATACAAAACGGGGCCATTGGCGCCATGCTGTTTCCAGAAGGAACACGAAGGGAGAAAAAGAAATAGTTATCGATTTCTAAACACCGTGCCAACCTAACTTGGGTAAAAACAAAAAGTAAAAAGGTAGAGGGAAAAGCGTGATTGGTCCGTTTGTTGGAAACTCTTGTGAGGTAATATTTACATACAAAATGATTGGAATACAATTTAACCAAAATACACTTTTCATTCTGATAAAATTGCCAAATTTTCCCAAATAATATTCAAATCTGTTAGGCCTTAAACGAAATTAATGTTTTAAACTTGTTTTCTGGATGGAATCACAAATAATTTATGGAACTCTTTACATGCGCGGAATTATCTTCTACATAGCATATTCTATTTACCCAACTTAGGTTGATGGCGAGGAGGTTAGTTTTTTTAGAATGACTTCAATAAGAAAGGTGTCCCATGCATTCAACTATTATCCTCAAATTTGACAATTTTTGGAAGAAAAGTATTCAAATTGTGTGAATGCCCTATTAATGACTCATTGTCAGTTTTAACCATTCTGACAAGCGTTCTCAATTTACTCCCAATTTAAAAAGTTACTTCAAATTTCAAAATCCAGAATCAACACCACAGTTTGTTTTTCACAATTAATAGTACGGATAAACTAATTTATATTTTAAAGAAAAGATAACGAATAACTTACCCAACCTAAGTTGGCAAGGTTAGGTTAGGTTAGAATTATCGTCGCACTAGAGCTACACGAGGGCTATTGGCGACGGGCGTCGTATTTTAGAACCACAGTCGGGTGACGAGCCAACACCTGAATAGGCACCCAACGTAACCGTTAAGGGCGACATCGTACGCAGCGTTAGGACTTTGAAGGATATTTAACGTGCACTCCCTTACACGGGGTATTATTCGTCGAACATTTTTGGCTGCACGGGCCGTTTATAGGTCGGCAGCTATTTTGGCGAAAGTTGGCAAGAAGTGTAGTTTTTTAGAACGACTTCAAAAAGAAAGGTGCCCCCATGCGTCAAACAGAAATTTGACAATTTTAGGGAAAAAAAAGTATTTAAATTGTGTGAATGACCGTTCCAAATTCCCCTCCAGACTTGATGGAATAAGGCCGGGTCATTGGATAATCTTCTATTCGTGGTTGGAGATGTATGTAAATGTGGATACTATTTTTATACATTAAGCCAGATTGATGATTCGTACCGCAGGTGTAACGGAAGATGATAGCCATCCTTCCCTCCTGCTTCAGCGGGTCCATCCTTGCATGGTCATTTCAAACTAGGTTAAAGGGAAGTACTCCTTGAAATTATAAGATCGTTTATTTAATTTTACATAGGTTTACGTATGTATTTAAATCTATATCATGTGTACGGTGGTTATAATGTTTTGTTTCAATTATATAATGGGAGTAGATTATGAAACTGCATGTAGTGTCGTGCATTGAATAATTAGTTTTAACCCTAAAAATAGCCGTGGTTCTTATTCGCGGGAAAAAAAACGGCGGTTATGTTCAATAAAGATTTTTTTTAAATATTGGGCTGCTTTTTCAGCAGATCAAGACTTTTGCTGGCGCGACTGATTTCTAGAATTGAGGGGTATATTCTCTTTTGTGGCACCGTCTAGGCGGTTCTCTTTACCAATTTTGACTTTGACGCTCATATTTCAATTAATTTAACCCTTTCAGTCCCAGTGATGCTATTTGGCATCATCATGTTTCTAATCATAATTAAAAAAGTAATAGGGCTTACATTTATTGGGATTAATAAAAATATTTTCTAATAGAAATTTTTTTGAAAAATCGAATGGTGTACTTTTTGATATCATAAATGTCTATAGACGATCTAAAAAAATATCTAAAATGATGATGCCAAATTGTCACTGGGACTGAAAGGGTAAGCTCCCTGTGGATGTTAAAGTATGCCAAAATTTATTTTTGACATTAATAGGACCTAAGTCAAAGAAACTTCTTTCAAGAAAAAAACTGGTATAATAATGTGTAAAATTTTAAGCTATTTTATGATTCAAACATGAAAAATGAGAATTTAAGACTCACGACGAATGCTTCTAATTTCTGTGAAATTGCTTAAAAATCTATGGTTTTAAAAAATGATTTAAACGCTAAGAAATCGATAGGTATGATTGCATCAGAAATTCAATAGCATTTTCATTTTTCAAATGCAATGTAAGCAACTTTTTAAAATTATACGATAGTTTATTCAATTTTACATAAACGTTTGTATGTAGGTAATTCTATATCATGTATAATGGTGGTTGTTTCAGTTATGTAATGGGAGCTAAGTTATGAAAATGTATGATGACATCGTGAACACAAAAAGTTTTTGAATCTAAAAATATCTGCTATGACCGTTTGGGAAAATATGGCGGCTAGTTTAACAAAGAGACTTCTAATGGGGGAAAAACTAGCATAGTAACGTTTAACATTTAATCTATGTTATGATTCAAACAAAAGAAGAAATGAGCAACAGAAAAGCTCGCAAAGAATGCTGCTAATTACTGCTGCATTGCCTAAAAATCCACGGTTTTAAATAGTGATTTACATATTAAGAATTTAGTGCGTATGACTCAATCAGGTTTCAGTTTCTGTTTTAACATGCAATTTAAGCAACTTGTGCAACATGTTACGCACCACCCGAATTCCTGCACCACCCATGTGGTTGCGCGACACCGGAAACCTCAACCACAGAATACGCACCTAAGTGATCAGGTGAGGAATTACACTTATTTTAACAATGTCCACAACACTAAGTTTCCGTTGAAGGCCAAGGTCCTTTTAAGGAAGAGTTTAAAAACAACTTATACCTGTTTTCTTTGGGAATGAATATTAAGCGATTCACTTTCCATTGGGGTAAACAGATTGCCCGGCAAAGTGCGACGCAAAAATAGTTACATACATACATTATTTGTTTGTTTGAAGGTGCAATTGTATGTATGGGCTGGGAGGAGCCCAGTCGGTTAGGCATTCGCCTTGCATGCGGAAGGTCCCCGGTTCAGGTCCGGGCATCACCAAAATACTACCGACCTATAAACGGACAATGCAGCCAAAAATGTCCGACGAATAATACCCCGTGAAGGGAAGTGCACGCTAAATATGCTCCAAAGTCCCAACGCTGCGTAAGATGTCGCCCTTAACTCTGGCTTTGGGTGCCTACACTGTAAAAAATCTGGCTTGAATTTACTAACGATTACTTAGTAACTTTACAGATTTTCACCATTTACTAGAAAATCATCTGTAACCTGAAGAAACTACTGTAGAAATACTAAGCAATTCTAAGTAAATTGATGTAACGCTTACAGCGCCCCCTGGCTATCTTTTCTAGAGATTATGACGAATCGATATCGCAACAATAAAAAACCTAAAAACGTGGGTTTTTTTATTTTAGTATACAAAAATTACGTTAAATTATTTCGAAAACTTCACATCCCCCCCAAAAAAATAAATCTTAAAAGTTCTTAATCAATAACATAAAACGCCTTTAACGATCAAGATTTTAACCTCTTTATTTACCCGCAATCAAAATGCAAGTCCCCGATAGCAGAGAGGTCCAACGCGCAGTTCCACGGATCCCGATAATCTTGGGTTCTGTCCTCGGGAAATTCGAAATAAAATCTGACTAACAGAAAAATTAGTGGCGCCCTCTGTTTTTAAACTTTTGTAACCAGTTTACTACCAGTTTCTTTGTAAACATACAAGAAAATCCCCTGTAAAATCTACTACATTTTTCTTAGTATAACTTACTAAGCTTTAATTAGTAATATATACACATATTTCTTACGTAACACTACTAAAAAAACTTATGGAAGCTGAGTTTCCTAGAGAATTCTTAGTAACCTTACAGATATTTTTTTAGAGTGTACTCAGGTGTCGGCTTGTCACTTGACTGTGGTTTTAAATCACGACGCCCGTCGCCAATAGCACTCGGGTATCTGTAGTGCAACGATAATTCAAACCTACTTACCAAATGTATGGCTTTCGCTAGATAAAAACTAAATCAAATTCAATGGTGCTACAATTGGGACTTCTTTTGGTGCACAGGGACCAGTTAGACAGAAGCCTACTTTCGAAAGTTAGTTCTAAGGTGTAAAGATATGCATGATATTGTATTTGTAAAAAAGTACTTGGGTGTTAAGGTTTTAGCACTCTATACACTCATCGTTCGAAAGAGTACTTATCAGATTCTATAACCCTATGACTCGTATGAGAGATAAGGAAATAAACAAAAGTGTAAACTTGTTTCCTCTGAAAGATTTTAATTAAAATTTGAAATTCTTAATTAAAAAAAATTGCTGTGAATGGTTTTTAAAGACTCCTATAACACTTAACATTTTAAAGAGATAGCATTTAGTTAACGAGAAATTTTACCAGTTATTAAAAATATACGCAAGATAATCTGAAGGATATACAGAGGTTCTTTAAAAGTTTTGAACGTTCATTAGTTTATCAGCAGAAAATCTATTAACTTCACAACATACATTAATTCGCTAATTGTACAATAACTAAATATTTTGTTAAAGCCTCTATATTTGCGTAATTGAAGACTCTACAACTCCCTTTACATATGCTAATGATTTATTTGAATTTCGAAATAAAATAAGGAAATGGAGCAATCAAAGCACGCAAGACTGATGACGTCAATCCCTACTGCATATACGTGTAATAAAGTGCACAATTTATTACCAGCTCAATTAAAATAGTATATTACCAAAAAAATGAAATAAAAATTCATTGAAGCTTTTTTTTAACAATCGACAACATGTTTCTGGTGTCAATAAAGATATTAAACTACTTCTACCTGGGTGATTTTTTTAAAAATTAAGGTGTATATTTTTTCTCTTTTTTCTCTTTTTATACAATTCCTTTTGAAGAAGAATTGAAGTAATATCCTTAAAGGATATTGCGGGTAGACAACTTATGAAGCAAAAATACTTAAAAAAAATGGAATAAAAAATTGATACAAAAAACTCATAGAAAATCCTATTTCCTAAATATTCTAATTCAAGCATAATATCCTTATTCGGTATAATTTAAAAAAATTCGTTAAAATGGTGTTCTTTGGATATTTGACGTTGTAATCTATTTGTCTAAGTCCATTTTTTAGACATAAAAATTTATCCATGTTATCTGGTCTGATATTTTTTATGTTATAAAAATTTTAGTCATCTAATTTAAAAGTTGTATTTCAAATATAATATATTTGGCACATTTATTTAGGTTAGGTTTGAATTATCGTCGCACTAGAGCTACCACCGGGCTATTGGAGACCGGCGTCGTATTTTAGAACCACAGTCAAGTGACGCATTTATTTAGGTGGAATTTGTTAACTTCAGGAAAACGGGTAGCATAATAGAGTAATTTTTGCTATAGCTACGACAAAAAACCATTTCAAGTGTCGAAAAGCTTTGTTGAAAGACACTTTTGGCCCGGGCAAAAGGGCTCTGATGTCTTGTTTCGTTCCAAATGGGTTTACATAAATTTAATGACAAACGGAAGCTAAACACTCCCGTATACATTCCTTGCCAACCTAAGTTGGGAAAATAGAAATATGCTATGGAGAAGATCCTACCGTGGATGTAAAGAGTTCCATAAGTTATTTGTGAATCCATCTAGAAAACATGTTTAAAACATTAATTTCATTTAAGGTCGAACAGATTTGAATATTATTTGAGGAAGTTTCACATTTTTATGAGAATGAAAAGTGTATGTCGGTTTAAATGTATTAAGATAATTTTGTATGTAAATATTACCGTACAAGAGTTTCCAACAAACGAACCAATCGCGCTTTTTCCCTTCCCTTTTTACTATTTGTTTTTAGCCAAGTTAGGTTAGCACGGAGTGTATAATGACAAATAAATGAATTCACCTATCTTTTTTAAACAACAATCATGCATATACTATCTGAATGGGATTACGACGTAACACAAACTAAAGAAACATGTTTTTCTGTGGTTCGGCCATTGAAAGGAACGTCAAGGCCGTCGGTTACTTCAAGTCAGTTGCGGTAAATAACAGTAGAGATTCGACGTTTTGTTCATTAACTTAACCATTTAAAGACAATATTTCATTTCCTTTTCCGGGTTTTGAATGGAATTACTTGGAAAATATCATTATTATCATTACTATTTTCACAATATAGTTAAAGGTGAATGAGTGGAGCTTTGTCCCTGAAGTGGCGTTGACAGCTTTTATTACCTTTCGAGTTTATGTTAACTTAGGAAGTGTATGGTAATTGAGTAAAATACACAAAAACAAGTTATAAAGACAAAATATGAACTATTGTACACGATTTATTCTGAAAGTTTTTCTTAAATGTTTTTAAATATTTGTTTGGAGAGAGTTAAATTGCATTTTACTACTATTAGAACTTACATTTTTCTAAGAAAAGTTTTATGATGCTTGTCTTACAAAACGTATTAAAATTTAATGCATCTTCGAGAAAATTGCATCATTATTATTACTATTTTCATAATATAGTTAAAGTTTAATGAGTAAAGCTTCGGCCTTGAAGTGGCGTTGACAGCTTTTATTACCCTTTGAGTTTCATTATGTTGAGTAAACATAGGAAAGTGTATGATAATTGATAATTCAGTAAAATACACAAAAGCAAGTTATTAAGACTAAATATGAACTATTGTCCATGATTTATTATGAAAGTTTTTCTTAAATGTTGGTAATTATTTGTCTGAAGACAGTTAAATTGCATTTTACGCGTATTTTGAACTTAAATTTTTTAAAGAATAATTCTATGATGCTAATCTTACAAAATGTATTGTAGTTTAATGCATCTACGAGTTTCCCTTTTTGAAAGCTATGGATATTGTCAACCATAGATTTCAAAACACAATTGGATTGGTTGAAATATTTACCTACGACTTAGCATTTTAATTCCAAAACAACTTGAAGATAGTCGTACGATAAAGATTCTTCTATAAAGAAACGTGAAGTATTGTTTGTTAAATATATTTACATGTTTCCATATGCCTAGCAATGAATAACGTTTGATATTTTTGTTTTATTACAGTTATGTTCACTTGAAATTTAACTTATAAACAATGGATATGATGCATTTGAACCATTGTTTAAGCAACCAGTTATTATGTTTTTATTTCAAAAAATTTGGGAAACCTAAAGTATATGATGTTATTTCTTAGAATAAATGCTCTAACATTCCGTCATTTTTAAAGGAAGTAAGCGAAATTGCATACATTATTCAGTTTTCATGCACAAAAATACGACCTTTCTCCCATTCTTCAAAATCGTGTAATTTAATTATGGCAATTACCTTCTTGCAATCACACCTTAGCTGATGATTTAAACATCTAATTCCACGCAGTGGCCTTGTATTCCTTTGCCGTAAAACATTCTTCAGTAGTAGGAAGTGTCTTTACAATTGGACAAACACTGCAATCAAACAATAACAAGAAAGTGCACCTGCGACCAAATCTCCCAGATTACTTTAAATGCCTAACAATATAAATGTCAATTACTTGCTGCAAGGGAAGATTAACGGGCACTCAATAGAAGCGAATAAAAGATTCTATTGCCTTTTAGAACCATTCCTTCATGTTCAGAACGCGTCGAAATTCCCTAGAAATGCGTCTTCGCCACACGATGTGGCCTTGCCCCATCTTGACTGGGGATATTTTTGCGAAATTACAGTGCCAAGGTTCCATGTTTTTTTCACAACTGTTGTTAAATTTTTGAATAATCATTAACAAGAAGCGTGTTTTACTGTTTTTGATCATTTGCATATTGGGGATACTAATGTTTAGCAGAGACCTTAGGTATTAATAAACAAACGTAAAATAATAAATGAGACTTTCCTCATTAAGAGAGTGGAGAAATTTAATTTATTTTTGTTCTTCTTAAGTTGAACGAAATTAACATTTACTATCGATATTTAATTCTTAATAGCTCAAAATGAAACTTCACATTGAATTTAAATCATTATATCTCCGACAAGGAAAATATGCTTCAACACATCATTCATTGAACCATTTGGCAGATTAAAGTATGCCGCCATGACATAACTTTTAAGATGGTAATGGCCAAGGTATTTGTGGTTATGAATATTTTTAATGTATTCTTGAAGTCTTCACCACAAATGACACTCATAAAAAAATAATCAGAACTAAAAAGGTACAAACGCTGGCCATCTCAGGAGTTTCAAAATAGTTGGATTTTTAAGCCTTGACTTGAATAACATTCTACGAAAACGTCTCTGGAGAAGATTTTATAGGGTTACAGATGAAAAGGGAGCCAAAATATAAAATTTTAAGAGGATTTAACAGCACCATTCGAACCTTCTCACAACAAAAATGTTTTGATTTTAAAACCTTGATTTGTGTATATATTATTCGACGAAAACGTCCCTGGAGAATATTCCGGGTAGTTACTCAACATAAAAAGGAAGAAGAAATACAAAAATTCAAGAGCACCAATTTGAACCATCATTCACAGAATGTTTTGATTTTAAAACCTTGATTTTTTCGTATTCTGAATACTACTCTTCGAAAAGACCCTGACTACTTGACCAAAGACTTATGTAAAAGAAAACGAATCTGAACTCAAAAGACTGGTCAATGGTGACCTTGCCCATTGATGAGCGCCCCATCTCAAAACTTAATCAGGCGCTGCTTTCCCAGCTGCATAAGTGCATACCTACAGACCGACAAGGCCAGTTCATCAACGGTGGTAAAAGCATTTTCATCTTTTGAAAAACTGATTATAAATGTTTACAAGTGTCTTTGACGCTTGCCAAAAAATACAACCATCATTCTTTTAAACAGAAGGTGTGTCCGGAATTGCATTTCCGATGCATTGGTTTAACGCTGTTGTAATTGACTTTATTTTGAATTGAGTTTAGATGAAATAACGTCGCACTGGAGTTGCATTGTATCCTTCATTTAGAGCCACATCAAAGTGACGAGTCGACATCTGAGTAGGCACCCAACTCGTCTTTTAAGGGCGACATCGTTCGCAGTGAGGGAACTTTGGAGCATATTTATTGTGCATTTCCCCTGTATGATTTTTTTTGTTAGACTTTTCGACTGCACAGACTATTTAATAAATCGGCAGTTAATTTGGCAATGTCCTGACCTGAACCTGGTACCTTCCGCATGCAACAGAAGAGTCTTACCGAATGGGATCCCCAAGCTCCTTGAATAAAATACAAAGTCACAAGATTTTTGATTGAAGATACATTTTGGCTTTTTCATTATAACAAGTTGTAACCTAAAGCTTCGATAAAGAGGAGCTTATATTCTAAAAATACAATAACTTATAATAAAGTATGAGACTATTTTTTTCAAGTTAAATGAAGAATTATTTAAAGTAAAATTTATGTATATTTAAATGCATTTACTTTACGTCTTTAGTTTTTTTTTATTATCTAGTTCTGATAAAATGGCCAGACATAATAAACATATTCACTTACCGATGATTCTTACAATTTTACAGATGTCTTTCTTCAGACAAAAACAGCTAAATATTAGTTGGGCGGTAATGTTTTGCCACCACGAAATTATTTTTAATTAGAAACAATTGGAAAACAAGTCAGTTACATTTCCCTCACACCAACCAAGTATCTTGACGAATGTTCGCTTCGTTCCATTTGGACTTGATGGAATAGTAAAGGGTGATATGTGGATGTATATACATTGCGGTTAATAAGGTTCGAATGCGTTCTCTTCTGAGACACCTGTGGATCTGGAATTTTCAAGGTGTTTTTAAGGGGAAGATTAATCATGCCTCGAGACCCGCAGAAAGGGTTGCTGATGAAAGGCAGGACTAATTCGTTTGATTAGGAATGGTTTTCAATTTGTTAGACATTGCATTAATGTTGCGTTTGCTCATGACATCGATCAAATGAAAGAGGCGTTATGGTAAGTACCTCGATTACGTCAGAATACATTATGGAGACCTTGGTATGCGTATTGTGTTGATATAATATATTATTTGAGTTTGAAGTGAATTACACAAAATGTGAAATTAATCATTAATGTTGAGGTTCGTGATAGATTTCAAAAAGGCAAAATATACTTCAAGGGTAAGGATGTAGAATAAATATTTGTGTTTTGAAAATAGATAATGAAGCATTGATTTTAAAGAGAGACTTAATGATATATAGTGTGTTTCATGGGCACATAAGTGTTTACGGTTATTTAAATTTAAATAAAGCAATTTGCAAGAACTGAGTCAAAAGTTTATTTTAAATTTCTATAAATAAGTAAGTTACATTTAATTTTGAAGTAGATGAAAAATTAAAAAAAAACTAAAATTAAATCGGGGTCATGAACAAAGAAAATCCAAACATTTTTCCAAGTAAACACAAAGGCTTTAAAGACCATTTAGTTTTTCAAGAACATCAAGTATAATGACTATAATACTATAGACTTTAGATACACCTTTTTATGAGAATTCTAACAGTTTCTAGAAAATTCCAGAAGCGAAAAACCAAGAGATGAGCTCATGAATTTTAAATTATATACTTATAAAATCTTATTATCCTTGACATACAAAATTCGTGGATTTTCGGAATGATGGTCCAGTAATTGTTATTTTCTCTTTCAAATGAAGTTTTCATCACGTTTTTTTATTTACGCCTATGAAATTGGGAATCCGTGATGCACTTTCTGTAAACAGTAATTTATTCACCGAATTAAAACGAAGAGACTAAGCAGAAATAGAGTCAATTAGCATTTACATTGAATTTTTAACCCAACACAATTAGTTTCACACACAGAGTGTATTTCGTCACTTAAGTTCCCACACGTGCTATCTAATTGTTGTGAAAGGATCAGATTCACTGTACGGTAACCCTTGGCTCGATTTTTTCAGATTTGTTGATAAATAATTTTATGTGGCAACCGCCTGACTTCGATTGACGATTCGAATTCTTTGACTTCGCAACGTTGACATTTTCCGAACAGTCAGTGTTAAATGAACAAACACTTTCCTTGCGACCAAGCATAAAAGCCTGAAAATATATGTCTACCAACCAAACAAAAACTTTTTTCGGCTCTCCCTCGTGTAGCTCTAATGCGACGATAATTCAAACCTATACTAACCTATCATTTCGGTTGGGTTTTCGGCCGACTTTCGGCGCGATTTTGGAAAGTTCGCCAAGGGTTACCGTTCAGTAAATTTCTACAGTTTTGCAAAGTTAGATAGCACATGTGGGAACTTAAGTGACGATTTATGCATGATAAGCAAAGTGTTCGAAGTGTGGTGACCGGTGGTGATGTTGAGAAGTAATAGTGAAAATATATATTATCAGAAGGTTATTTTATGACATTTTGTATGACTAACCACCGCACTTCATAAAAATAATAACAAGTAAGTATGGATTCAGAACTTCACAGGTCCTTCTGGCCTGACAGTCGGAGCAAAAGAGATGTGTTGTTTGGTGCGAATCTCATTGGGAATGAATTTGTCCCACCTTTATTGGGCAGGGATTGGATAAAAGTATACAGGGTGGTTATAAAATAACGCTCGCTATTCGGAGTGGTCTGTAGCTTTAATGAATAATCCAAATGCAAAAAACTTGGAGACACTTACTAATCAAGAAGGGGAAAAAAGAATGGAATCATAAAAAATAAACTCGTCTCTTGACCAGGGTTCTAAATTACGAGGCGTAATTAGCTGTGTTGGCCGTATTTGGCCATAATTGACGAAGCCTCGTAATTTAGAACCCCGGTCAAGAGACGAGTTTGTTTTTTATGATTATTCCTTTTTATGAATACTTTTTTGGATACTATCTTTTTTATGATTCCATTCATTCCCCCCCTTCTTGATTAGTAAGTGTCTCAATTTTTGATGCATTTGGATTATTCATTCAAGCTACAGACCACTCCGAATAGCGAGCGTTATTTTATAACCACCCTGTACATTAGAATTTATACTATTGGATGAGAAATTTGAGTGACAGGTCTTTAAGTTTTAGTTTGTAATTTTGAAGGATTCTGGTGCAAAGATAATACCGTGTGCAAAAGTTTTATTTCCCCAAACGGGCCGAAACAAAGAAAGTTAATTGAAATTAAATTGATTAAGATTCACCTCATGTTCAACAATCGAATTCACAAAGCAAAGCAAAATACAGTAGGTAATTAAATAATATTTGAAAATAAAGAAGAATAAAAAAAACAGTTACGACAGCACAAGTAAAACACCTGCCATAGACCTAATTATACAAAGGGCAGTAAAATCTTCAACTGAAATGGCTTAATTTTTAAAGGGTTAATAAGACCGAATGACCGGAAGTCTCCAAACCAAAATGGATGTCGCTCTTAACGGTTGCATTGGTTTGCTAAAGAGGTGTCGGCTCGTCACTTGACTGTGGTTCGAAAACATGACGCCCGTCGCCAAGAGCCCTGGTGTAGCTCTGGTGTGACGATCATTCAAAAAATAAACTAAACCAAACCAAAATGATTGTGTATGTTGTCCATAATAGCAAAAAAAAAAAAAAAAAAAAACAAATGGCTTTCTAAGCGCCCCATTTCTGAGGCTTTATTGAATATTTTTTTATAAACGGTTTTTTGTATATGGTAAATGTTTCTGACTTAGAGGGCACAAAAATCAAACTTGTTGAAATTGGATCGAACAATTTTTTTTTTATTTTCAAAAAATAGTTTAATAATTAAATACTCAATTAAAGAAAATGGGGTTATATAACCCTGTAAGTCATTTATATTTATATGTAAGTCATTTATGTTTGTCTGTAAGTCATTTATATTTTTAACATACAAAAAAAAATCATTTGTAAAAATACTCATTAAAGCCGGAGAAATGTGGCTTAGATAATCATTTTTTGCCATTAAATTAACACAGAAGTACTTAGGTATAGGGACCCGAGGTCATTCTGTTTCCGCCGTTAAATAAAATTTTGTCTTGGATGATTTCTCCCGCTAAGAAAATCAATTGCAATAGTAATCAGTAGGAAACCCAATAAAAACTGAAAACCCCTGCTTTCCAAGAATCAGCAAGTCACGCGAGGGGAAAACAAAGGAAAGTGCCACCGATCGCTTGTTTTCAAAGTGGACCTTGATTCCATGATCTCTCGCGTGCTTGCGAATAGAAATCCAAGAAGCTGCCCACTGGACGTAAAAGTGCATAGTAGTTTTTTAAAGAACAGTTTCTATTGTTTCCTGTTGTAGATAATAACAGGGCCGAGAGGTAAAAAAATTTCATGTGATGCAAAGTATTTGAAATGCCGCCCTTTACGAAAATTAAATTAATCTAATTCAAAATTTTGGAATTCTTAATTCCAAATTTCTTATGCCTTACAGAGATCAAATAACACAAAATACAAAAAGGAGAACATGCATACACGAAATTCAGAAACACAAATCAGCAAAACATCAAACACAAGAATTGAAATAAGAAATAGAATACAAAAGGTCAAAAAAATTAAAAATTTAAACCGAATTTTAATTGAAATTTAATCGAACTGTATAATTTAAGTTAAATTTTAACTGAATTGTTTAATCCTGGTTGTAGATTAAAACATGTTATCCGTCACTTAGAAATTACTTTAATAAATGAATGCATTTCTACAGGTTTAACTATCTGAAACTAGTAAGACTGAATATTTGAAACAAATTTACGAATCATAAAACTCCAAAAGGAAACTTTTTTCAATCATTCTATATACTACTTATCAAGAGATATGTTCAGTTATTGTTTTTTCTTGAGAAACTCAGTTTATAAAATTATATTTCATTTATAAATGACCTTATAATAAATAGTGTGGTTATAAACGTTATTAATTAAAAAAATTATCAAAATTATGTGAATTGTTATAAGAAGTGTGGCAAGATATTGCTAGTTACGTACGTCGACATAACCCTATTAAAAAATCATTAGTTATTTTTATAAAAATTGTAAATAATGGTAAAGTAAATTTAAAATATAAAAGACAACAGAAACTAATTGCTAAGTATTTAAAAATTTTAATAAATGTAATTTTTTTGTAGTTTAAATATTGGAACCTTACACTCTTAAAACAAACACTCCCAATTTACCTCAGTCTGAGTGGATTTCACTCCTCCAGACTGGAAAATGCACTTCTCCTTTTGGAGTGGATCCTTTTTTGTGTTAAACCTCCGACAGGATCACTCCAAACGAGTGATTTTAACTCAGTCTGAGAAAATATGCATGCCTTTAGGGTGTCGAAAATGCACTTCTCCAACTGGAGTGGATTTCACTATTTTGTTTTAAGAGTGTAGTTTATTAAATAAAAGCGGCTCTTGATTGTGTAGTAACAGGTAAATCGAGCATTGTTTTATTTTTGCTTAACATCCCTCAAGAAAGAACCAGTACCCGGAGATTTAAATTCAGTTATTACGTCAAACGAATCGCTCTCCGCGAAGGGTCAGCTTCGTGCGACGGACCGTCACGATTAAGGTTTTATTGATGATAATAATTTATATATCTCCGAATCCGCAAACATATATCGAACCACAGAAGCCCGATTGCTTGGAGAAAATGCCATAACAAAATAGGCGGAAACGAGGTACTTTGGTAAATAAGAAAACAATAAATGTCCGAAGAATGCTTTGCTCTTGCATTAGTTTTTAGAAAAAAATTATTTTTCGTGGAAGGAATTCAGTTTTTAACCAGGCTGAACTGTTAAATATATCTTAGGAGTTTTAAACAAATACGTAAATTTTTAATTTTTTAAGTTATTATTAAATAAGATAATGGAAGTTTTCAATTTGCTAAGGGCTAATTACATTCGTGACAGACATGACAAAAGACAGCTTTCTTGCCCCTTAAAAAGTACTAAATGTTAATTGACTGTTAAAAAATTACCATGGGGTGATTCAAATAAGGGTCTTGATTATAAAAAAAGCTGAAATTTTCATTCAAGAGAAAATACTTAAATTTAATTGGGTTAAAACATGCCGTGACTGACATGAAAAAATTGAGACACGGATTTTGAGTGACCTTATATTATTACCATTTGCACTTAACTGGTAGCATTTCAAGTCTAGAATTTTTTTGGAATTAATATAAGATTCCGATGTACCAACCAGAAACAAAAAATTAAGAAATTTAAAAATAGTAAAATAAATATTTATTATTAAATAAATATTTATCAGCGTGACTGACATGACAAATGTGCCAGACATGACAAAGCTATGATGTTCTATATTTAACTCAAACTTTAAATTTAATGTTCGAAATTTTTTGCGAACTGTTTATTTTGAGGTATAAAAAGAGAAAATAAAGTGTCAGGAATTTTTGCCCAGTAGATTTTGTTTAAAATAAAAAAGTTGAAATTGAAAAAAAAATGATGTCCATGGCGCATTTTCGTGGAATCAACCTAAGATGCTATCGGAAAGAAAGTTTTCTAAATTTAATTCAACAAAATATCCACAAATAAAACTAAACTATTACAGTTTCAACGCACTGAAATGAACTGTAGCATAAAAACCATCGTAATAATGATATATTGAGCTAAAATGAGATTTATTTCCTATCATCAGTAGCAGAGTAAACGTAAATTTTGTAGTTAAAGGCAATTGCTTGAAGTGAGGAAGTTGACTATCTAAGCAAGGTTAGCATTTACCTTTCTTTTCATTTTAATGATTACAAATTTGCCGGTGATAGACTTGAATAAAAGAATGAAGGCAAAATCATTAATGAATCAAATATAGCTAAAGCACATCATACGGAAATGATTTCACCGTTAATGGGACAAGGTTATAGTCACCATTCTTAAGGTAAAG
Organism: Hylyphantes graminicola; assembly: GCA_023701765.1. Classification (NCBI taxonomy): domain Eukaryota; kingdom Metazoa; phylum Arthropoda; class Arachnida; order Araneae; family Linyphiidae; genus Hylyphantes; species Hylyphantes graminicola. Next base: position 36,924,923 of record CM043116.1, read on the forward strand.
AACAGGATTAGATATTGACGAACTAGTAAATTGAAAAACCTTATTATCCTTTATTACAACTTAATAACCTTTAATGCTTCCGAAATCGTGCCCAGGTGTTTAACTTGATGCTTCTTGGAGCCTCTTGTAAATGAATCCAACAAAATTGTTTTTTTTTTTCATAGGGAAATTAATCCAAATGTATTCAACCTTCATATTAAAAAAAAAAATGTTCCTACATGTAGCTCGTAATGATTTTGTTTCAAAATATCTTGACATTTTCTGTGTAAACGAAAAGTGTAAGAAAAAACACTGTAATTTTTCTTGTTGTTTTACAAAAATTATTTTTATCTAAACAGCAGCATCGTAAATTTAACTGTATTTTTGCTGTTATTTTACAACTGTAAAAAACATTGCAAACGTTGAGCGACATCGTAAGCTAACGCTGTCAGACTTTGGTATCCACATATTCAATGAATGCGTCTGACCTAATGTAAAAGGGGACCCTAGGAAATTTTTAGGATACATTCATTATTTGTTAACAGCATTTAAAAAACAAATACCTATACTTGTGTGACTTGTTGTGGTCGTTCTTGATTGATTCAAGCTGGTTGAGCTATTATCTAACTACAGTAAAAAGAGTTGTAAAACTCTGTTTACAGCAGATGCTGTTAATTACTCACAGCATTTTTCGCCATTTTCTTTCTCGTTTTTTTGCAGTGCAGTACTCTGAATTTACCTACCAAACTGGCTAACCAAATCTAACCTAGCCTCCGCATCGCCATGAAAACTCGCCGTGAAATATTTATCGCAGCTTCGAAACGATATCGCTTCACCGCATTTAAATAACGAGCTGAATGTCCACAACAACCAGTAATTTTCTTAAGAGAAAAATACCCAAGCAGGCGCTCACAGCCCATTAAACACCGCCATGACACTGTGTGGAATAATTACCACTCCATCTACTTAATATTCGCACCTGGTCATGATAAGAAATTGCAATTCCTCCTGTTTAGACGGACACGGCCATTTTTCAAATACAATTTAGAGAGAGAGATACCACACTCATTTTCGATGCCGTATCTACAGGTTGATCGGACATCGGAACAGAATATTCATAAACGAGCTACCAATCAAGACCTCTTATGGAAATCCAGTGTTACACACTTGGTGCAATGCTGCGGGCAAAGCCAGGAAGCCAAACACTTTAGGGTGTTCAAGAGAAAATCTTTTGTTATTTAGCAATGACATTTTTGTTTATTTAAGGCTGCTCATCACCCCCATACCCATTCCTCCTTCGATCGGGCTTGCTAATGGTAAGTCTATGGGGGAAAAATGGTTTTTGTTCCGAAAAAAAGCAATGAAATAATAGGAATATTTTGATGCGTTTTTTTTTTAATTCATAAAACTCCAATAAGGTTGTGCTTTTAGAGGTTATTTTTTTAAAACGTTATTTACCTTTTTTTAATAGAAAAAAATTTAGATTAAAAAAAATTGAATAACTTTTTTTAAAAAATAACCTCAATAAGCACAACCTTATTGGAGTTTTATGAATTAAAAAAAAACTGCATCAAAATATTCCTATAATATCATTGCTTTTTTTTTTGTTCAAAAACCATTTTTTCCACATAGACTTACCATTTGCAAGACCGACCGAAGGAGGAATGGGTATGGGGGTGATGAGCAGCCTGAAATTCATAAATATTTGTAATTGCCATGCAAACAGCGTCGGTGTTATAACATGACTGAATATTACATGATTCTTGATGCTTATTTCTTAAAAAATATTCTTTCTCTTTCATCCAAAGATGAATATAAAAAGCTACTGGTAATATTTGAAATGACAATATATGTAAAGAAAAAATAGTAAATTTGTTGGAGAAACAAAGGATACTTCACCTAATTTTCAACAGGGCTTTTTCATTTTGTTTAAACTTTATGGGTGCGCACATGTTTAGCTATTAGTACTTCATACTGTAATATTTTTCATTATTATTCCAAAGTAATAACTGTAAAGTGTTGAAAAAAAGTTATATTTTCAAAACTTAAAAGTTTGGTCAAGTTTGGTTTACTTTGAATTATCGTCGCACTAGAGCTACACCTATTGGCGACGGGCGTCGTATTTAAGAACCACAAAATTTTGGTCAAGTATCCCAATGTGTAGGGATACTTGATCTACCCATAAGAGATACTTGGTATAACATTGGGGTTGAAGTATGCCTTAGAATAATATTTTTCTGAAAGAAAAAAATATGCCTATTAAATAAGTAAGCGAAGACATTGTGTCGTTTTGAAAAAAGTAATACAAGATATGTTGGTGGCTTTTGGGTTCTAGGAGGTTATGCCTTTTCCGACTCGCATAACTCTTTTTAGTTATGAGAAAAAAGGCTTTGCTTCAAGTATCCTTATGGGCTAAGTATCTTTAGTTCCCCTAACTAATATTTTTAACATTTAAACTTATTTAAAAAAAATATTGCGAAGGGATATTTATTTATACTTTTTTGTTAGTTTTGTAAACTTTTTTTTATCAAAGTCGACAAATCTTTACAATTAAGACAACAACAAAAAATCAAGGGGACTTTTTAATTTAATGATTGGAATCCTTCTAAATTTTTTTTTTAAATTTAAATCTGCGCATGTGTTAAGAACTGCTATGCACTTTTCAAAAATGTATTGCAGTTCTTAACACATGCGCAGGCGCAAATGTCTCCTATATACCTACATTAATAAAAAAAGTTATTGGAAGTGTTTAGTTCTTAAAGCATTAGAAAACCCATGGACAACTGTTTGCATAAAAGGAGCATATTGGTTACATCTTGCGATATGAATCGCCAAAACAGCAGCCGACTCATCGGCAAAGGAATATTAAAATAAAAGGATACCATCATTAATTTCCAACAATAATAAGGTCCAACAGACCTGGAAAACCGGCATTCAAAGCGTGAAATTTAAAAAGCATGGTGAATTTTTTTTTATAATAAAGGATAATAAATTCTTGTCTTCTCGATGAAGCAATGAGTTATTGCAGTGCTAGATTACTTTCAAGAGTGTCACGATGGATTGATAATTGACTTTTCTTTCATTTGTGCCGCGTATTGATAAATGGTGGCGTCCCAATCCGTGACCCAACCCCAGCATTTCGGATGAGAGATGCTCAAGAAAGAGCAGAGAGTGTTTCTTAAACCATTTAATTAAAAAAAATCACATTGGTTTAGATTTCAACGCTATAGTTGTAAAGGGCCAAGTATCCCAATGATAATGAAACTTGACTCAACAATAAGATATATGAATAGATATGCAGGTCCCAACTCACAACTTTTGAGGCCCCGGGCAAGAAAGTTTGGGGCCCCCATAACATACATTAATGTGTACGAACGTTATATTTGCATTCTAAATTTATGCAAATAAATAACCTTTAAAATCATCTAGAATGCGCATGTACATATGATTTGGACATAAAAGACCTATTATATTGTCATATCATATTTTAAATACATGCACAATTTTTTATTCACATGCCTGGGCAGAATTTATAAAATAACGATCGATATAATGTGACTTACTTTAAAAAAAAAAAAAAAAAATTGCACTTTATTCAATTATTCAATACATAATTTCTTCGAATTTTTTAACTCATTTTTTCTTCAATATTATTATAATAAGCATATTTGGGGGACCTTCAAAGTGGGCGCCCAGAGCATGTGCCCCGTTTGCCCTGTCGGAGATCAGGCTCTAGGGATGCGTACTTCTTATGTTTCACGGTGTATTATTGGGCTGGAATCTACATATACTGCTTAGTTCAACAAACATTGAAGTCAGGATCATGTACAAGGATAGAAAATAGCAAAATTCCGAAAGCAGTTGTTTTCAGAAAATACCCAATACCATCATTAAATGAGACCCAGGCAGCAAATACCTGGTCCAATTAGTTTCATGTTCATTTATAACACTTTTTTTTTTCTCCCTCCTCTTCCAAATAGAAAAGGGGCAATCTGAGTAGATTGCCATCGTAATGGATTTCATAAAAAGAAAGAGTTGTGCGATGCGAAGGTAGGAAGGTAGCCTATGGTCCTGCATATCGAGTAGAAGAAGTGTTGGGAAAATTGCGTAGATGGCGAACTTGTTGGCGCTTTTGACGCGACAAGTTGGATGACACTTGAATTTAATAAAGCTTGCTTTGATATTTATTGCTGGTGTATTAGTAAGCCTAATTTGGCAAAGTCTCTGTAGCCTCGATACAGAGAGAAGTATTTTCATTTAATCACTACACTGCAAAACAAATTCCTCTAAATTACCATTACAGTGTGATGGTAAAAGTGTTGCCATCAGCTTGTGCTGCGAATTTACATGTGACGTAAAATTTATTGGGTGGCACTTGAATTTAAAAAGCTTACCCATTTAGGTTTAATTTGGTAAAGCCTCTGCAGATCCTCGATAAAGAGTGAGAGGTATTTTTATTTAATCTCTACACTACAAAACAAACCCCTCTAAACTACCATTACAGTATGATGGTAAAAGTGTCGCTATCATCTCGAGCTATGAATTTACATGTGACGTAAAATTTATTGGATGACACTTGAATTTAAAATAGCTTGCCATGCCTAGATATTGCATTTAGGCTTAATTTGGTAAAGCCTCTGTAGATCCTTGAGATAGGGATTTTCACTTAATCTCTACACTGTAAAAATCTCTTCTGATTTATCATTACAGTGTGATGGTAAAAGTTCAGCCATAGCCGCTGTTGTGTGAAATTTCATATAATGTAAAATGTATTGTGTAGTACCTGATAAATAGTTTTTTTTCTGACAGTGATCGGATCCAACCATCTTCTCTGTTTTAACGTTATTATAAGTTTTTCCTGTACATTCATTCAAACATCCAATTGCATTTTAGCAAACATTGCATCACTGCGATGTAAAATGTAAACTCATAATGAGGCGAAACTTTACAGAAATCTTTGCACAGATTTTTTCGAATGTCGATTCACACAAAAATGTTTTTTTTTTTCAATATATGACATTCCTCGAAATATAGCTCCCATAAAATTTTATGGAAGTACTTATGGTATACTTGTTTTCAAGAGCGTATTTCAATTTTGCATGATCTCTTAAGTGTGCCCTGGACATACTTATGCCCTCACACATTTCTTAAACCACAGCCGAAACTCATGATATAAACGAGTCAAAATTTTATGACTGATGGCTTGGCAACATTCTTGGAAAATTCCTCATTTTACAATGTCGAAACTACCTATACGACTATTTTCGTCTTTCGAATCCGATTATTTTGCAAGTGGGGGAGAAATGTGATAGAAAAAAAATATAAATCGGGACAAGTATTTCGATCCGATCTTTTTGCCATTCGCTTATAATGCATCTCCGATGCCCCCTGCAGTGGGTACCTATGAGTCCTTTTCAAGGTCGCTTGTCAGAGAAAGTCTCCGGTATTATTTGTGATATTTTCTTATCACTGTTATAAAGCCTTATTGTCATTGAAAAAATCTATGCAGATCAGAAAGCTATCTTTTTTTTTACACTTTTACCATCATACTATAATGGTAATTTAGAGGGGTTTGTTATGCAGTGTTGAGATTAAATGAAATCCCCACCCCCTCTCTCTATATATCAAGGCTACAAAGACTTTTCCATATCTGGCTTACTAATACAACTGCAATAAACATCAAGGCACGCTTAAATTAAATTCAAGAGTCATAACACTTGTCGCGTCATAAGTGCCAACAACTAGGAATAGTTGAAAGGATGGTATCCTTTTCTGAAACCAATTTACTGTCAACTTGTGTAACGGGGGAAATATAACACATTCTTAATCTCAGGAATCGTTACATTTAAGATGAAGGGTCAAGAAGCACAAGTGGCATGGAGTGCTGAATCGAAAGAAATATTGTTACGCACGGTGAGGTCACAGCGTGTGGCTTTTCTTGAAGGGTTCTTGTTGTTTAGTAGCAGAGCAGAAGTTAAAAAAAAAGCTGTATATTGGATTATACATCAAAGCTGTTTTGTTGTAAGCGGCTACTGGAAGACTTGTAATGTAGACGAACCTAACTGTTGGTTGATGCACCATACACTCTCAGAAATAACACTTTCATTTTTGACGATTCAGGAATCCTCAAGCCTCATTTCGTTAATTTTGAGGATTGTTTCGTCAAACTATCGCGTGACTTTTGAGTAAACGCGAATCCTCACTTTTACGATCGTGATTTGACGATTGTGTATCTTGATTATGAGGAAACTGAATCTCATTGTTGTACTCACATGCTCAAAAATGACGAAATATTTCTTTAGATTAGACGACACTCAAATCCTCATAAAAATGACGATTCAAATTCCTCACTTTGATGAAAGGAAAACTCGGAGCATTTGACAGTAGAGGCATCGTCAAAATTAAGGAAAATTTCGTCGTTTTTGAGCATTCAGTTTTTAGAGTGTAACGTTATCAAGTCTTTGAATGCTGAACAGAAAACTCTTTCCCTTTTCCACTCTAAAACTTAATGACCAAGTGAGATGTGCGAGATTCGGTTAAAAATGGTTATAAGAATAATCAGTACTTTTCTATTTCATGGGTACAAATCTCGTCCAATAGAATATTTGACTGACAACGGAATTACATTGCATAAATCGCAGTCTCCTAGTAGCTCAGACAGCAGTGAAGTGAAAGGTTTCACCATATTTTCAGTACCCGGTTGTATTCCCTATTGATATCCCGGTTGTATTCCCGGTTTTATACCCTATTGATATTTCAGTATTAGAAAAAAAAACCGAGAAATGATTCAACTGAATACCGATGAAGCACCTTACAGCTAGCTGTATGGGGGAATCATTTCACCACACTGCTGTTGCAGCTATTAAGAACCATAATTTCGATAAAAAATCAGTTTTAGAAACAAAGCACGAGAAATGGTTCAACTGAATACCGATAAAGCATCTTACAGCTAGCTGTATGGGTGAATCATTTCACCACACAGCTGATGCAACCGTTAAGAACCATAATTTTGGTAAAAAAAATCAAGATTCAAATTGGTTCATTAAGAAACATAATTTTGGTAAAAATTCAGCATTAGAAACAAAACACGAGAAATTGTTCAACTGAATACCGATAAAGCACCTTACAGCTGTATGGTGAATCATTTCACCACACAGCTGTTGCAGCTATTAAGGACCTTAATTTTGGTAAAATATCAAGATTCAAATTTTAAACAGTGTGCGTAACATAAAACGTGTCATTATTCTATTAATTATTATTTCAGAAAATTAAAATTCCTTCATTGAAAAATATCCACGAACAGAACACGAGGCGTAACCTCGGAACCTATCAAAGACATGCTCCTCAATCAATCAGCTTCCTATGGCTTGACAGCCTTATTAGTTAGCAAATAATTTACGTCATTTTTGCTTGTTGTTTATTTTCACAGGCAATTTGATTTACTTATAAATAACCATCGAACCGAAAAGTAATTCGGAGGGGTTATAAAAATGAGCAGATATTTTGCACATGAGTGATGGACTCGTTACTCAACTGGCTTCAGCTCAAGTGATTAATGACCAATTAATAGAAGCCAAACCTTAAATGAGTTCTGAAGATTAGCTTGAAATCAATGCTTTTTGGCGAAAGAAATTTATTCCCCCAAGATACAAACACAATGCCTAATGAATGAATTAATCAAGCACTTGCAATGTTTAGAAGTAGGAGGCGTGGCTACAGAAAGGTTACGTGTTTTCCTAATCCATTAATTAATGAGTGGTCAATGAGTGTTCCAAATTCATTTGATTGAGATTGGCATTTTTTTCATTTGCTCTATTGAATTGATTTTTTTTTGTGTGCACGTGTTAGACCTTTCTTTGAATAAGGATTAAAGCTCAAGTAGGACAAAATTCGAAGGCTTTTGACACCGGTTTCGGGTACAAGTTGCGCTTAGCTAAGAATGGAAATATTATGTTCAAACATACGATCAATTTAAAAATATTATTGCTTATGATTTTTTTCATTTTGATTACAATAACAAATGTTAGCCTGATATCAATCGTACAGCAATATTAGCTACCCGATAGGAAACGATGCCTTCTCTAACAACGTAATTGAAGATCTTAGTAGAAGAACCAGCTATGTGGTAAAAGGTGATAACGAGACAATAAAGTTTTTAGATTAAAATTGTTCTCTCCATCACAAAGTCATATGTATTTTTTTGGCACGATCTTTTAGTTTAGTTATTCAAAATAAGCGCGGTTACATGAGCCATCGAATCCATGGAATGCTAAACTCTCCATTAAGGAAAAAATGCGGTCGAGCAGGATTTCTAACCCAATGTGGCCGTCTTTGGCCGACCTTCCTTTATGAAAGTGATTTTTTTCGAAACCTCCCTATGAACCCTGCAATTCCGATTCTGTCTGAGCGAAAATCCCCCAAGAGGGAAAAATTGCTGAGTTTGCTCTTAATTCCGTGGATTCGATGGCTCATGTAAACGCGCCTACTGTTTAGTGGCTTTTGGGTTAGCTGCAGTTTACGTGATAACGAAAAAAATTGCAAAACGGGCTTGGCACTTCATGCACGTATTGCACATGACAAATTTTCCCACCGAACTGCTTCAGATTTCGCTTAGTGAACGATTGTGCTACACTCCGTGCCAAGCTAACTAGGGTAAAAACAAAGAGTAAAGAGGCAGAGGGAAAAGCGCGATTGGTCCGTTAGTTGGAAACTCATGTAAGGTAATATTTACATACAAAAAGATCTGAGTATACAATATAACCAGAACACACTTTTCATTCCGATAGAATTGCCAAATTATCTCAATTAATAATCAAATCTGTTAGACTTCAAACGAAATTAATGTTTTAAACATGTTTTCTGGATGGATTCACAAATTATTTATTTAACTCCTTACATGCGCGGAAGGATCTTCTCCATAGCATATTTCTATTAACCCAACTTAGGTTGGCAAGGAGTGTAAGTAAAATTTTTAGGATATTTGGATCAAATATCCCTACCGGTTTTAGTTCAATATGGTTGATTTTAAAATTTTTATTTGGAAGAAATGACATCAGAGAGCTATTTTATACTTTTTGTTTTTTCCTTTACGTCCTTTTTATCAACATCTCATTCGATTTCTGTTCTACTGTGCCTATTAAAACATTATATTTTTGTTCGTTGTTAAAAGTTATGACAACAGAGCACTATATTTTGTAAAGTTTGTCCATCTCTACATCTGTCCGTCTGTCACCTCTCCCCCCAACTTACAACTTCCTTCTCATCTCCACAATTTTCAAAGTTGTTTTGTTTGAAAGATACATATTAGTAAGGATACTTGTAATTTAAAGTAAGGGACAATGAAAATAAATGTCACATTAAAATTTGCAAAGTGCAAAGGACAGTAATGAACCTTTTTTTAAAAAATTAATTTACGATATTAAGATTAAATAATAACATTTATTTGTGTCAACTATATTTTAACAATATGTTTTGAGAACTTACCAAATTAGCAAAACTTGCAAGCCAAGATAGACAAACAGCACTTACCTAAAAATAAATAAAAAAGTTTTAATTGTAAGGTAAAATAAATTATATGCATTAAGATGAGCAGTTCCAGAAAAAAATATGGATATTTTTTGTATAAAAATAATTTTGTAAGTAAAACTTTGGGAACAATGAAATTAAAATTTTAAACTCTAATTTAATAATTTGCTTATAGATAAAACAAGATTTTAGTAAATTTATTAAAATATTCGTATTATTAAATGTTTACATCTCAAATCTAATTGAAATTAAGTTTCAATTTAAGGAGACATTGGTTTATCAAAAATTCGAGAAAACTGGGACGAATCTTTATTTCAATGGATGACAAAACTTGCATTTTTCGCAAATTGTTTCTATTGATTTGTAAATTATAATGAAGCAAAGAAAGTCTTAATCTTAAATTGTCTTAAATTCTCAATTGGAGACCCAATCAGAAAAATAAATCGAAAAACGTAAATCTAACAATAGAATTATGCGATTTTATGCCCAAAGCTCATCTACGCTGTATTGATAAAGATTTTACCACCGCAAGGTGACTAATAATGACATTTTGATTTTTTGACATTTACAACCTTGCAATAAAATCGAAATATTTCGAGGTTTTGGTAGGAGCCATCTGCAGATTATCCAAGCTACAAAGAACCCATTCATCGTGGTCATGGGGAGCCAGTACCCCAAGCGATAAAGACTATCCAGTTCCCTCGTAAAAAATAAGTTACATTGGCAAGCCAGAAATGTCGCCAAATGTGATTTGTATTTCAATTTTTATTTAAAACAAGTTTTGTAAAAAAAAAGTTATTGACTCAATTCAAGACAATTTGAGTATTTTCAAAACAGCCTAAGAGGAAATTAGTTTTGAAATTAGGTAAATTAGGGTAGATAAACATATACTAATTTATTTTAGCTATCTATAGATTAAAAAATTTATATACAACAATTATAAACTAATTTAAATTCATTAAAGACAATTGGAGTAACGACAACACAATATCCTCCTAATCAATAATTGATCTGGGATCAATTATTGATTCCAGATTAGAAGGATATTGTGTTTTTTTTTCCCTCAACGAGTTTTGTTAAATATTTCTTGGGCTACTTTAATATCCTTTTTGCTTGCTCAATTAGCGATTTCAGTCTATGACTGTATCATGGCTCAAATTGAGGTTTTAGTAAAGGATTCGGATATTTAAAATACCTGTTATTTGATTTTTGTATGTGATTTCTAGAAATATTTATTAACAAAACGCAGTTAACGGTAATTGTCTGACAGCGCATGCATGGCCCTCTGGATCGGGAATAAAACATGGAAAAACGGTCAAAAAAAGAATATATTAGAGTTTTTATTGGGATTAATTATCAATTATTAGTCATAGTTATGTTAATATAATTTATTAATATTCCTTCTTTGCCCGATTTCTGATATTTTCGGCACTTCACTTGACCGGGCAAATTTTAGATTAAAAAAACAACCTTCAAAAAATACTTCGGTTTATCGTTTCTTGCTAAAGAGAAAAAGCTCTAAGAGAAAATCTCCATGATCAGCTTGTACTCCTTTTAAATTTCGCAAAAAAATTTCGTTCTGATGAGAACTGTCCTCATTTTCAAACCACCACGATACAATTACTTTGCAAAAGAAATAACTATGTAAAGCTTTTTTTTACTCAATTTAGATTTCATAAATATACAATTTTAAAATATTTCAATGAGTTTTGTGCGCAAAAACTAAAATTTTTTGTTAAACACATTGCTTGAAAATTATTTACGGTTCTTCAGCTTAGGACTAAAGATTAATAACAGGTACACTCTCAAAAATAAATGCTCAAAAACGACGAAATTTTCCTTAATTTTGACGATTCCGTTTACTGGCAAATGCTCCGAGTTTTCATTTCCTCAAAGTGAGGAAATTTGAATCGTCATTTTTATGAGGATTTGAATGTCGTCGAATCTAAAGAAATATTTCGTCATTTTTGAGCATGTGAGTACAATAATTAGATTCAGTTTCCTCAAAATAAAGGTACAGAATCGTCAAATCACGATCGTAAAAGTGAGGATTTGCGTTTACTCAAAAGTCTCGTGATAGTTTGACGAAACAATCTTCAAAATTAACGAAATGAGGCTTGAGGATTCATGAATCGTCAAAAATGAAAGTGTTATTTCTGAGAGTGCTGAAGAACCGAAAATAAAGATTAATAACAGGTAGGTTACTAGAACTCTTCAAAACAGACCTTTCAGAAAAGCAAAATTTTCAGCTCCAGTCTGTTTATTACTGTGTGGGCGTCAGAAAAATTTCGTTTATTACTGTGATTCTCCTTTGCAGACGATTCCCAAGGAAATGGAATGTCGTAGGGGGTGCCGGAGAGGGATGCTCCGGCCTTGACGAGAGAAATATCGTCTGGTGTTGAGGGCTTGATGTGAAAATGTGGGGGATCAGGGGTAAGGGACGATGAACTTCAGAGCAAGTGATAGTTAGGGCATGGGACGGTAATTGATAATAGGGTATCTTTTTGGTGCGTTTAGAAGCGTATGGTGTTTAGTTGAGATGTCTATAGACAAAAGCGTGAAAGAGATGAGTTGGTGAAATGCAGTGTATACACAAATGCCAGGGAATATTTATGTTCAAAATGATGAATTTATGGATTACACTCCTTGCCAACCTAAGTTGGGTAAATTGAAATATGCTATGGAGGAGATCCTTCCGCGCATGTAAAGAGTTCCATAAATTATTTTTTGAATCCATACAGAAAACATGCTTAAAACATTAATTTCGTTTAAGGTCTAACAGATTTGAATATTATTTGAGAAATTTTTGCAATTTTATCAGTATTTTTGATAAATTATATTCAGATAATTTTGTATGTAAATATTACCTTACATGAGTTTCCAACTAACGGGCCAATCGCCTTTTTGCTCTTTGTTTTTACCCAAGTTATGTGGCACGGAGTGTAGATTCTTTAAGTAATTTTGTGTAAACATTGACGATAAAAGCTGTTTAAACATATTTTAATCTCCAAAAATACATAGCTTGAATTTAACAAAATAGTCTATCTAATTAATATGTGTCTTTCATCTTAGAAAGAAAGCACGTTAGTGGCTTAAATTCGGCTTATTTTATCTGTTTTTGTATAAAAGAAACAGTACATAAAAAACCAAATATATAGGTTTTACTCATACCCTTGATATTATCTTAACATTCAATGCCTACAAAAGAGACGGCTTCCGAAATTACAGTTTGGTTAACTGACCCAGCCAACCAGTTAACAATTTGGATCAGCTTATACTAAAGTACAAAGTTCAAAAGCTTTAAAATAAAAAAAATACACAAAACTGTTATTCAGTAAAAACAACAAATTCCTTTTTCATAGAAACGATTTTATTTTTTAAAAAAATCCTACTGATGCAAGTCACAAACACCAATGACGGGGACCAGGGGAACAAGAAACAGATGTTATCTAAATACGACGTTTCCTTTTACGTATTTGCTTCCAAAAACAGCCCCTATTTACAAGTCCATATCCAAAAGACATCAAAAAGCGACAGCAAAAAAGCACCAGGGGGGAACAAAACAACAGACAACCAAGATTGACTGTCCCTAGCGTTGCAAAACGATGTTCCAGATCACTTGGCCGGCCATCTTATCAGATAATTGCGACGTTAAAAACAGCGTCCTTACAAACTATTTGAGAGCCACTTTGTTTAGATATGCGTCACAGGGGGGCAGGGGGGTCATGGAATGAATAAAAAATATATTTGGGAAAATAAGAGGGCTGAGATGTACCCTTAAGAAAGTGGGCAGTAGAGATTGTGGAAAGGATATATAGTTATTTGTACATGTTCCTTAACTCCATCGAACCAAAACTTGTTTTCCTTTTTGAAACATGATTCTTACAAAACAGTTTTTCTATGCTCCGAGTTGAATGTAATCCATGCACGAATCTTAGCCAAAGTAGGAAAAATGTTCTTTAGGTAGCATATTTAATTTATTATTTTACCAGCAGACACTCTCAGAAATAACACTTTCATTTTTGACGACTCATGAATCCTCAAGCCTCATTTCGTTAATTTTGAGGATTGTTTCGTCAAACTATCACGTGACTTTTGAGTTAACGCGAATCCTCACTTTTACGATCGTGATTTGACGATTCTGTATCTTGATTTTGAGGAAACTGAATCTCATTGCTGTACTCACATGCTCAAAAATGACGAAATATATCTTTAGATCGGACGGCATTCAAATTCTCATAAAAATGACGATTCAAATTTCCTCACTTTGAGGAAACGAAAACTCGAAACATTTGCCAGTAACAGAATCGTCAAAATTAAGGAAAATGTCGTCGTTTTTGAGCATTCATTTTTAAGAGTGAGTGGAATGTAATCCATTCACAAATCTTTACCAAAAGAGGACAAATGTTCTTTAGGTAGGATATTTATTTTATTGTTTTACCAGCACATTATTTCCACATTTCGTTTGACCGAAACCATTGTGTATTTTCGAGATATTGTATTGAAAATTTAAAATTTCTACTATGACAAAAGTTCTTTATTTACAAACAACTTTTGTAAGCTAGGGCAAAGATACCTAAACAGTCAGTGTGATAAGTTTACTTTTGATGTCTCTACATCAAGATAAATGAAGTTGTGTTGAAAATAACTTTTCGCTCCTTTAAATTGATCGATATTGTTTTTTCAATCTCCGATTTCCAGCTATATTGTGATGGTCGCAAAGATTCATTTTTTTAAAAAAAATTATTGTTGACGTTTAGAAGCTACATACACAGTTTTGTAAAATTAAATTACAGTTCAATATTAGTTTTTCAAAAATTAATTTATATATTGTTGTAAAATCTACCAATTTTGCAACCACTGCTACTGAGTTACCCTCCCACGCATTTCAATCCAATTCATCTGGCATAAAAGAAAAAATATTACATTTGAATCGTCCTACATTTGTGCGTTAAGTTAGGTGAGTACCCAAAATTCTAAAATTTTTACTATTGCTTTAATCTTTTCCAAATTTAGCATAGTGATTTCAAATATAATGAACAATGCTTTTGGGCAATTTTTTTTATTTAAACATAATTAATTGATGCATTTTATATATATATTTTTTAAACTAAAAAAAGGGGTTTACGCTAACACTTCTAGAATAAAAAGTTTTACATTAATTTACCTGAAATTTTTTACAGATGCTTTTTCAATATATATCTGTGCCATGAACCTCTAACATCTGGCGTAAATATATAAGTTTTTTTTTAAAAAAATGTCCAATTGTAAGTTAACCGAAAAAAATATTTTTTTGTGTGGCTAATTTATAACTTTTTTTCTTGTAATTTGTATGTAACTCTAGATAGTCATTGCATGTATCATTATTGTTTATATAATGAAAATTCCATATGGTAGACTTGTTAGCGTAAACCTCTTTTTTTAGTAGAAAAACGCCGTTTAAAATAAATAAATTATATTTAAATAAAAAAATGGCTAAATAGTATTATTCATTATATTTGAAATCACTATGCCCAATTTGGAAAATATTAAAGTTATAGTAAACATTTTAGAATTTTGGGTATTCGCCTACCTTAAGCAAAAAAACGATTTTGCTGAAAATAATCATCCATCAACAGAACCATTCTCCAAAAATCCCCTTTATATCATCCCTTAGTGGGTGGAAGACACCCGGGATGGAGACATCCCAGTGCAAATTGACATGCATGCGTGTTTATCTGCGAGGAAGAGATACCGTAAGTCTGACCCTGCAGATCTCTGTGTCACTGAATACAGGCGCCATGGATTATTTCTGGTTCAAGAGATGTGGGCGAATTAGTTTTTTAGTGTTTAAGTTGTTTGTGACGTTTGCGCATCCAAATCATCATTAAATAGATCGTACTAAGAATTTGCGTTTCTTCCACAAGATTTTAGGTGATATGGTTATGTCTGGATCGTATCTGCTTAGTGTGTGACGCTGTTGCCGTTTAAGGAATGTATTTTGTAAAAGTTACTTGTTTTTGTCATTGTTTGAGGTTTAGACCTTGGAATATTGTTTAACTCTTAACTATTTTATACCAAGAATCAAAGAATTTACGTTTTTTTCCCAAGGTTTATGGTGCTATAGCTATGCCTGAAGAGCATTTGTTTAGTATGCGACATTGTAGCCGTTTTAGGAATGTACGCGCTATTGGTAAATGTTATGGCTTAAATTTTTGTCATTGTTTCAAGTTTAGAGCTTGGAAGGCTACTTGACGTTGTAATTTAACTTTCAAAATTATTATTTATGTACATAAAGATCTGGATTTTTTTTAAAGCTTATATTTCAGGAAATAGTTTTATAAAACATACATTTGTTTCCAAAAACTATTATAACATATAAAAATAGTAACAATATTCCGTGAAGAGAAGCATACAATATCAGGCTTTTATCTTTTTTTTCTATATTACAAAAAATATATATTTACAGTCAGAAATAGAAACGAGAACAAATAGTTGGAAGTCAAAGATTGCGAAGAATGAACACAGATTCATGCTGTTTCGCCACAGGCTTAAAACTATATTGTTATCAATTCAACTCATCGAAAGCTTTTTATATCCTAAATATTTTATTTATATTTATGTACAAGTCATGTCCTTTTAAAATTTATGATCGTATAATTTATGGCATTTGTGTCTAAAAATCAATCCCATAAATTTACATAAACTCAAAATAGAAACATCCCACGCCCTTTCTCGTAAGAAATATCTTCAAAAAACTTTTTTTCAATGTACCCAAATAAGAAACAAATGCAAATTCAAAACAATCCTATGCAAAACATCAGATACGCTCGGCAGTTAACAATTATTTTAGATCTTTGACAAATGATTCTTAGCCGGTAACAGTGATCACGACTCTTCCATTTTGTTCAAGCGCAGAAACTTCGGTTTTTGCGCCTTTAAAATTCAGTTTCTTCGTGATTTAAAGGGGACACACGATTAGTAACAGGTACTGTACTTCCCGCCACCCTTATTTGAAACACTTTAGGGATGGAAAACCGAAACCGGTTTTTTTTGCCCTCGGTTTCTGACTGAAAATCCGTTTTTTTTTTCATAAAGCCGGTCTAAACCAAAAACCGGTTTTGGAAATACCGGTTGTGTTTTTTCTGAAAACCCGCCATCTCTACCGTTTCTTATTTGGTTGGCGGCGAGTATACGCGTTTAAATAAATAAATCCAGACAGAGAAGAGTGATTGAAAACCTTTTGGGCGGGTGAATGAAGGGTTACATGGCTTTTTATATTGTTTTCGCAAATTGGTCGTCTAGAATATTTCGCTTCAGAAGTCGTGATGCGGTTGTTAGCCGCTATGCTAACCGTTATTTTGGTCTGCTCATTTAAATTTGTTTTACTTTTTCTAAGTACAGGGTTTGGTTTTGGGAAATATATAATAAATGACCCAAAATAGGATGCAGCATTGTAATAATCTTATACTATAGTTGAATGTCACATAATTACATTTTTTACGTGTTTTCAGTTTCGCTTTCTGAAAATGTACTACTTTTCTTAATAAACAGTCAGCGAGTTAGAGAAAAAAACTCGTAATTTGTGTTTAGAATTTTTAGAAAGACAAACCTTATAATTTTACTTATATCATCAAGGGCGTTTATTGATGTGGTCGCTGGCAATATTTGTGGAAAAAAAAGTAGTCAATTAATTGAACATTCTTTTGATTGTGGATGAATTAGACATATTGGCTTTGGGATGCTTTCTCTATATTATATGGAATGGTTTTTGGCATAATACAATGAATAATGCATTCAAAAAACCTTTCATCTGTATCTGACAGTGCTAATCACTCTTTTTATCGAATTATTTAAAATTCACATTTAACTGAAGATTACCTTGTTTCTCCTAAATATTTAAACTGCAGTCCAACGAATTCCAATGCACAACTGCATTGCACTGCAATCAATCATTAATACACTTTAAAAGATTCAACTATGTATAATACTCTTATACGGCATCCAAATTTCCTTATATTTCTATCTCTGGAATGGCAACAATCGAAATGAACAAAAATACTACTAATTTCAAAATGGCTGACTGAAAACAGCAAAAAAAGTGTTTCTTCCAGGAATGGCTTGAAAAAGGGAAAAATAACTATAAATATTGTGTACACAATAAGTTCGATACGGCAGAAAAACATTGAATGTATTTTTTTTAGAAAAGCTTTACGAAATAACACAAGGATTGAAAATTTCGGGAATGGCTGTAATTAGGCCAAATAATGAAAAACAACCATTAATATTATGTGCAAAACATTTTTTGATACGGCAGTAAAACAGTTTTTGAATAAAACACTTATAAAAAAAAGTGTAACTTTAAAATGCCGAAGAATTGATTAAAAAAAAAAGTTAATATTTATTTAAAATCGTTACAAATATAATTAATAAAAGACCGGGGGTTGGCGAGCGATAGCGAGAAGGGGGCGCGGCGTGCCCGCTAGTTCATAAAATTTATCCTGGAACTGCTTGTAACTTGTGTAATACTGCTAATATTGAAAATTGGGAACCCATTTAATTCTAACCTTTCCTACATACGAAATCTTCAGAAGAAAACATTTATCATGAAATAATTATTCTAATTTTTACAGAATTTGGCAGATGTTCTCGTAATTTTAAATCACAATTTTCCAAAATAATATTAAATTTCATTACTTATTTGTGCTTGGATTTCAATCTGCAAAATGAGGCCGTAAAGAATGGGCCAAGAAAGGAGCTTCGCAAAGAAACAAAGCATAGCCCACTCAAAATCTGTACAATTTGTTTCACCTCTCATGCAACCATTTTGTAAGAAAGCCAACCACGGAGCAAGTTATTTGTTTGGAAATCGCAACATAACATCGCAAGTTTTACACTGAGTTGTGTAAACTAGTAATTGGGAATGAAATTGGTGGAATGATAATTGAAAATGGAAAAATTTTAATGGTTTCCGAGTTCAACGAAACTTTCTATACAATAATCTAACAAGCTCGCTTGAGTTTTCATATTCTTGGATATAGTTAAAAACTTTATGAAACGGCAATACGGGATTTCATTTTCGACGAACATTTTAATAGCATTCCCTAATCAAAAATGAAATTTTCTTTTCAGAACTGACCCAATTACAAACAATTTCATTTCGGTAGCCTCACTTCTTCAATAGCAATCAGGAGCCGCCCGTTCAAACTGCCCTTTGCCTTTTATTCATTGAAAACATTAAATTTTTCGACATTATCATGCCTCTACAAAGTTTCGGTTTCATTATTTTCTCATTACATCGGTTATCAAAATCTCATTTATTCCCCCCAAAAAATATCGTGACTTCCGACCGTTCATGCCCCGGATTTCAAAAGAGATAATGGCCTCTATTTATTATCACTAAACTGATCGATTCGAGACTCAATTAAATAAAAAGTTACAATCAATAATCGAGCGAGGGGATGAAGGCACTGCCCCAAACTTACGACGTGCTTCTTGGTTTCGTCTTAGATTCTAGAAATTGGGTCTCTAAATTTTCCCACTAGTGACTAGCGGGACGGATTTTAGAATCCCGAGAATCACGTATTAGGCTAGTAGGAAAACGCAATGAAATTGTCTGAAAATGTTTGCTTTGCATCTAATCAGAGCCTGATTTCCGGCAAGAAAAACGGGTCACGTGCCCTAGGCCCCCACTTTAAAGGGGCCCCATATATGCTTAAAATAATAATATCGAAGAAAAAATATGTTAAAATTTGTGATCCGAAAAATTATGTGTTATACAATTGAACAAAGTGCCATATTTTTTTTAAGTAAGTTAGATTATATCAATCGTTATTTTATCAATTCTGCTTGTGGAATCGCAAAATAATTTTTTAAAAAGGCGAAATTGCCAAAATAGTATTCAAAAGAAATTTTAAATTTAGTCTATTTTACATATTGTATCTATTAGTTATTCCTCGTGTGACGGATCTCGCCAGTGAGTCATAGTTTGGAGACTTCTGCTCTAAGGGGGTCTTAGAGGCTGAACTTTCTTATTTTTTGATCGAATATGTGAATGGGAGTTTGATTGAGGGTAATAACAGGCAATCTGTTTCTTATGTTGCAGCGCAGGTTGAGGCGCTTTTGTTAAAAGGTAGAAACCTGAAAGATGGTTTTGGTAGAAAGTTTAATGCCAGAGGTAAAGGAATGCGATATATATGTATGTTTTTTTTTTCGCAAAACGTTAGATTAATTGAAGAAATTAGAAGAGTGCTACACTTATTAAGTTAGGCAGAGTATAAAAGTTTAAAAATGAATAAATCAGTAACATTTTAAATTCCATATTATTAAACGCAATTGGATACATATTTTAAGCCATAATTTTATTCGATTTTTTTATTACGAATTACGATTTTGGATCTCTTGGAAAACGATTAAAATTAACTAGAACTTACATGAACTGCCATGGTTATTCAAAATTCAATAGCCGAATTACTATTGTCATAAATTTGAAAGAAAATAAAAGAAAACATTGCTGTCTTAATACACTGCTCAAAAGAATTAGGGGAGCACTTAGAGTACTTTCGTTAACCCTTTCAGTTCCAACGTTTTATTTTTTTCTTCTATAGATAGATACATTATGTGTCTATAATGAAAAGGTAAAATACAGGAGGAAAAATCTTAATTTTTTAACTGAAATTAAATGGGGAAAATTTGGAATCATAACTACTGAATAAATTATAACAATAATTTTTTCAGCATTTTATTTGTAAAAAAAAAAGGTTAAGATCAAGTTTTAAACATCTAAAAATGCAAAAGGGAAGAATTTAGGGTCAATTTATTTCATAAAATTTTTTGGGAGTGAATTTTATTTTACCATGTTTTTCATATTTTCATTTAATTAAAACAAACAGTATTTAGTTCTTCAAAAGACATAATTCCACCATCCAACGATAAATATGTGAGAGCTCAACTTAATGAGAAAAACTCTCAAGCTGATGATTTCAAATGGAATCATTTGGGGTAGAAATTTTTTAAACCATGCATTCCCCTTATTCTTTTAAGGTAGGCGAATACCCGAAATTCCCCAAAATTCTAAAATTTTTACTATTTATTTAATATTTTCCAAATTTGGCATAGTGATTTCAAATATAATGAATAATACTATTTAGGCATTTTTTTTTATTTAAATATAATTTATTTATTTTGAACGGTGTTTTTCTACTAAAAAAAGAGGTTTACGCTAACAAGCCTACCACATTGAATTTTCATCCTATAAACATTAATTATGTGTTAAATTCTTCGTTTTGAACTGATACATGCAATGACGTTCTAGAGTCTAGAGTTACATACAAATTACAAGAAAAGATGTTATTAAGAAAAGTGTTATAAATTAACCACACAAAAAATGATTTTTTTCGATAAACTTACACTTGGACATTAAAAAAAACTTGCATATTTACACCAGATGTTAGGGGTTCGGTTCATATATATTGAAATAGCATCTGTAAAAAATTTCAGGTAAATTAATGTAAAACTTTTTATGCTAGAAGTGTTAGCGTAAAGCCCTTTTTTTAGTTGAAAAACACCGTTTAAAATAAATCAATTATATAGAAATAAAAAAAAACTGCCCAAAAAGCATAGTTCATTAGATTTGAAATCACTATGCCACATTTGGAAAAGATTGAAGTAATAGTAAAAATTTTAGAATTTTGGGTACTCGCCTACCTTAAGAAGTGTAAAATACGTCTGCCATCTCTGAGATGTTTACATGATAAAAACTTACATTTACCTCCACACCTCACACAAACATAATCCTAAAAATACTATCAATCTAGGGGCCCGCACGCACCTCATTTCAATCTGTTTAACATACGTACCAACAAAGCTTTTTACTACAAGCTATACCATACCTTCCATCATATAAATGTAAATCGCAGCAGCATCGCGTTATTAAAACGCCCTCATTTAATAATTTAATCTCATCTGCCTGCATTCAAATCCGATTCATTCCCCTTCGCATGAAATATCGCACACCATCAAGGGGCAAGCCCACCCCAAATTCTTCGCAGACGATTTTGAGTCGAGAAGTTGGCCAGCTCTCTCTGTCATTACCCCCCGAGAGCACACGCCCACATATTTCGAAAACAAAGATCTGGGGATGTGGTTCATATATATTTTGGAGAATAGATGTTAGATGTATATGTTTTCATTTGTTACTTAAACTATGTAATACGCACGTGGCCCGTGCACATGGCCCAAATATGCGATGACCATTGTTAAAACATAGCAATGGAACAGTAATCTTAAAAGTACAGAATAATTTAGCAATATTTTGTACCTACATTATAGAGGAATAATATTAACAAACTTTTAAAGTAGTATTTCTAATATGTAAAGGCATGGTTGAGATTTAATTAAGTTCTTTTTTGAAATTCAGATTGTTTTAGTAAAGTCAGGATTGTAGATGAGTTGAAGAACATATTTTATCTACACTCCGTGCCAACCTAACTAGGGTAAAAACAAATATTAAAAGACAAAGGGAAAAACATGATTGGTCGGTTAGTTGGAAACTGTTGTAAGGTAATATTTACATACTAAATTATCTTTAAACAATTTACCAAAAAACAGTTTTCGTTCTGACAAAATTGCGAAAGTTCTCAAATAATATTCAAATCTGTTAGAACTTAAATGAAATTAATGTTTTAAACATGCTTTCTGGATGGATTCATAAATAATTTGTGGAACTCTTCACATCCGCACACTGCCCATAGAATGTCACTTGAAATGTCATAGAATATTTCTATTTCCCCAACTTATTTTGGCAAAGAGTGTATCAAATAACAGTTAAAAAATAATTTTTCCTTTTCATCCCTACAAAGATGGCATTCAGAGGTGGCAAACCTCGTTCCTGTAATGTGATGGAACGTCGGAATCTTAAGAAGCTGCTCCTGCAGAAGTAGGTGGATAAGTATCGGCCTGGTTGGCGAAGAAAATGCGGCAAACTGCTTATAATGGTCCCCCGTGCATGGTAATTGAGGTGGGTATTATTCTTGCAGAGGGGAATGCATTTGCAGGCTGTTCTGATGGAGATTAATTATTGCTGTAAGTCGGGATACCTTCTGCCGAGATTGAGACATTTGAAGTTGAATGGTGATTAGTATGGGGGTAATAAAAGAATATTGCTCTTGCGTATACGTACAAGAAAAAAAACACCTGTAGTATGCAATGATTTTGGGTATATGAGAATGAAGTGGTCCAGGGATACACTCTTAATTAAAACAAAAGAGTGTAATCCACTCCAGTAGGAGAAGTGCATTTTTAACACTGAAAAGGAGTTAATATTAACTCAGACTGAGTTAAAATCACTCGTTTGGAGTGATCCTGTCGGAGGTTTAACACACAAAGGATCCACTCCAAAATGAGAAGTGCATTTTCTAGACTGGAGGAGTGAAATTAACTCAGACTGAGTTAAAATCGCTCGTTCGTTTTAAGAGTGTACAAAAGTGGCGTGTAAATGTTTGAAATCGAATTAATATTGTGTTTGGAGACTTTTTTCCTGTTGAACGCAAATATTATGGGGAAGCGCGGGCTGGAGTGACGTATTCTTTTACAAACCTACTTGTTTAGTGTTTAAACTTTTTGTTTACTAGCGTCGACGATGTCCCTACTTGCAGCTAAAAACAAAGGAGCTTTTGAAACGCCTTTATCAAACCATAAAATAGTTAATCACAAGTTATCTGGTAATTGAAATAAGATTCACAGCTTTTACAGATTAAGGGCAATCGGAAGTGTCTTTTAGGCCAATTCAATATCAAAGCTATTGGTTTAGTATGCCAACACATTAGGCGCCTCCTCTACCATCAAAACAAAGAGCTACATTAACTTCGTGAAAGAATTCGACCACGTGCCCTCTATAATTCGATGCGTGCATCCCCAGTCCTTTAATGACTTGCCAGGGCCAAGGGTGTGCAACCTTCAAAATTCTGTCGAGGGGGGACGTGGTGTTTACAAGCACCCGGATACGAGCAACAGATATGTATGTAATTTGTTCTTTTACGGGGTATTCCTGTTCGAAGAATTTCAGGTCCCCCCTTAGCTGATGAAAGAGACCGTGAAATTTGCGCCAGGAGTCGGTGAAGGACTGGTTGGTGCCATGATGGGTGGTGGGGCTATGGAAATATGAGTTTCGTTAATTTGGTAAAAGCACCAGGTTGAAATGACTTGTTTTAGTTTATTACCACAAATTCATGGATGAACTTTATTGATATATTGTAGATATAAAATGTATTTTGTTACTTTTTTTACTAAACATTGTAGTTTGGTATAAGTATTGAAATGTTTTTACTGTTTGTATGTAAGCACAGCACCCATCAGTGCTTCTTCACCCAACGTAAATTCAAAAAAAAAAAAAAAAAGTAAAATCCATTTCGTAAGAAAAGCAATGTGTTTGATTGCCAAAAATCTACTTTGAATATAGATTAAATAACATTTAGCATCAAAAAGCAGGGGAAAAAACCCTTTAGAAATCGAAATCCCAAACTATATCCTGAACTTAGGGTCATATGGGGGAATTATGGATCAAAAAATCACAACACCCTTTTTTTTTCTAAAGTATGAAAGATAGAAAGATTTAATTTTGCATGGAGTAAGCTTAAATAATTTAGAATTTATTTAAACAATCACTTTACGTAAAACTTAATTATTATTAGTTTTATTTTAATTATTGAGTGATCAGGAATTACCCCGGGTTTGGGCAATTATGGATCACACATGGGGTAAATATGGATCACCCATTTTTTAATAGTAATGCGTGTCAAAAGTAAATTAATATTCCAAATTATATCTTTTTTAGCACATAAAAAGATTGTTTTAGCACATAAAGGTAATGAAAGCGAAACTTGGCATATTTTTGTATGCCAAGTTAGAATTCTCTATTCATCTTTCTTCATGCATGTATAATGAACCATCAAAAGAACTCTATTTTGACAAAAAAAATTTCAATGGACTTTATTACAGCAATCCAAACTGAATTATATGGCACAAATAAATATTCTTTCAAAAGTTTTTATTTTAAATAAATTTTCTCGTAAGTTTAAAGCAATGGCAACAGTGAAAATATTGAATAAAAATAGAATTTTCATGCTATTTCAATGTAGATTAAATTTTTTGTTATTTAAATTTTAAATAAACTTCTAATTTGAATTTTTTAATGAAATTTGGAATGCAGCCTAATCTGATTTTATGCTTCAAAATGACATATACCAGTTAACTTAGCTAAAAACACATGAAAAATTTAAAAATATCACTGATCCAGAATTACCCCAGTGATCAAGAATTACCCCAGTAAACTGGGGGATAAATCGATATACCTTTAAAATCATTAAAAAAAATATTATGAAATTTTTTTTATCGGATTGAAAAGCTTAGACCTTTTCCTATTGAAAAATAGCACCGACAAAATAGTTAGTTCAAATATGTTTCTCCAGTATGGATCTTAAAAGAAATCATGTTTTTCAAAGACAATCTTTTTTGAAGATGTTTTTATAGTAGTGTAAAAAGTTTTTTTTTCTATTTTTTGCTGCAGAGTTACATTGTTTTTGAACTTGATATAAGAAAATAGAATGTATAAGGATGACTTGGCATAATTTTTTTTTTCTAAAAACCATTTTTAATCCTTAAAACTTAGTAATCATTATTTACCCCGGAAAGAGAGTGATCCATAATTCCCCCATGTGACCCTACTCTATATAGTAATGCGTATAAATCAAATTGTGATAACATTCACCTATAACAAAAATTGATACCATAAAGATTCTTCGGGAAGTTCCAACTAAACAGAAACATTTAAAATCCATTTTAATAAACAAAGGCACTTGGATCCTTTAACCTCGATTTCTAGATTTTAACATTTACAATCAAATAAAAACTCTTTACATCCTAATAACCATCCGGTTTCATGTAAAACGGACTGAAGTACAAACGATTGCATTCCTTAGTAAAAATGCCCAAAACAAATGCAATAACATTACACATCAGTCCTTTTTCTACTAAAATACAAAGCCAAAAGAAACACAAATAAACTACAAGGTGATCTAAAAACCAGAAAACAATTAAATGGAAGCAGAAACGTTTTAAATCTGCATCGCTTCTATCAGTGCCCCTCCTCCCTATACGCTGTCAAAGGGACAAAGGCAACAGCGGAGGGTGGACGGAAAGAAATTAATTTCTCAGAGATCAGACGAACAATGCGAGGAGAGGGGGTGGCGTGAAGTGAAGTAAAGCCCACGCCATGGGAGACCAAGGTAGGTAAAGGTTGGCGGTCACGTGACCAAGGTCACTTTGGGAAGGGTGCTTTGTCCGCCCGCGACCATGGTGCTATATGTGGGTGGGGGAAAGGTTGTTTGAAGTTTATAGCGTCAGAAATGTGAGAAAGCAGGTAGTTAAAGGTTTAAAGACTCAACCTTGATGATGGATTTTGATGGTAATAATGAAACTCCCACCAAATATGACAGTATTATAATGTTAAAAAAATTTACACAGTACGAACTTGGAAGTAAACAATTCAAGAAATACACTCTTGTTAAGTCAATGTGGATATATGGTGGACTCGTTGCCAAAAGGAAAAGAACTTTTAAGCATATGGTTTTTCTATATAAAATTATGGCAATGATCTTCATTAATGCTATATTTAATATATGCAAATATACGACTGAATTTTTTTAAATTTTACTTTAGAATGGTTGAAAAGTTGGGTATAAAAAATATCCCTCAATAAAATGTAAACTACCGAACTTCTTTTCAAAACATGTTATTTTTTATGGATTGTATTTTGCCTTTTAATTAGTAATATCATTGTTCTAAAGTTAAGTAATCAGTGCGATATATTAGAGTAAACGCTCTTGTCATGTCCACTACCGGATGTTCTGAAGTTTCTTTGAACTGGCAATGTACTAAGATATTTATAATTGATCATTAAAATTTATTCTTTAATTTATTCTTTTTCAAAGCCTTCATGAAAGCGACTTGAACTATTTTAAGTTTAACGCATTCAATAAATGTTCCTTGATTAAAAAGGCATTGGCATATTATTATATATGTTCTACTTAATATTAGCACTACTTTACTTATTAGTTCTACTTAATATAACGCTATAAAATATTTCTGACATAACAAACTTCCATTTATTAAAATTGAGAAATTTCCACATCACATTCCCAAAAACTGATATCGAACAGACCTAACGACACTGGCCCTGATATAATGGATACTACTGAACGAATAATGGGTACTATTGACAAAGAATAATGACGAAATCCAGACGCTTTTGCACCTTGGGCGTTGGGCCCTTGGTGGTTCCCTTGGGGGGTATGTCCCAGGACACCGCGGGGGAGGAAAAAAGGTCGATTTGTCAAGGATTGTTTGGGTCTTCAGCCCCCAACCCCGAGATAGCAGCCTTGGGATGAGAAACTGATGACTGAGGTGGTATTTTTGTCATCTTAGTGAGGTATGGATTGGTTACCGTGGTGGTAGTTCTGAATTGGGTGGTCTAAAAATCTTTGTTGTTGAATTGATTGCCTGAAATTTGTTTAGGATCAGTATTTTGGATCAGTTAGGATCATGTATTTAACCATCTAATGCATACTGCTGCCATGTGGCAACAAGTAACACAATCCACTTTGTTCTATAAAAGTAGAGCTCCCTCTTGACAAATCTATGTTTTTTCATATATTACATTCCATTTTGAAATTTTAGTTACTAAAAACCCTCATAGATGACAATAGTAAAAGTGTATTGAAAATTAAAGAGTGTAGTTATTAACTGTTGTGAAATTACGTCTTTGGCAGTATTCAAAGTGTAATAGTATTAGTTCTAAATACAAATTTTTTGAAAAAAAACAATTGTAGTTCACAAGAGGGTTATTTCAAAACATATTTAGTAGTTTTCTAATAATTCTTATCAAAATTGGAATTTTGTAGTTGGTTTTTGCCATATGGCAAGAGCTTTAAAAATTGAAATTATTTAAATTCCAATGCAGTTAATTTTTTTTCAGTATTTTTCCCATAATGTATGAGTATTAAAGAAAAAATATACCTTTTTCGTGATGAAAAAAATTCATGCATTACAGGGTTAAAAAGGAACCAGACAGAAATTAACAAACAATTAAATTAACATAACATAACGTAATTAAAAACTAATATTTGAAACAGCCACTGTTGCAGATCGCTTTTTGATAAAGGAGAACAGAGTACAATAATTACAATTAAATAATTAAAAAATAATACTCTAAAGTCTTACGAATGTACAATTTTAGTACTGCGATTGCTTTTGAGCATACTACTACAATTCAGAAAAATGTTCTAATTTCAAAATAATAGAAAACACATACAATTTTATTTAACCTATGCGTAAGCGATATTTTTTACAAGCCAATTTTTTCAAAATACATAGTTAAAAAATATTTTTGAAAATATAATTTTGGATTCTACTATAAATGAATCTGTCAGTGCTTGGCGATCTTGCCCCCCATCAAGAAAGTCGTAAGTCATAAATGAATCTGTAGAAATTACTCTTTTGTGACAAAAAAATTGAAGCAGATAAATTGAAAAGTATCCAACATTCCTAACTTTAAAGTCAAAATTATATATTTAAGCGTTTACATTTGAGTCCATTGCCCGATATAATTCAAAGAAACAAATTGCCAAATATTCCTTATACAGCAAATAATGCCGAAAAGTAATCAAAAATAGATTAAAGAAAGGCAGTAATTTCATTTCGAAAATGCAAGAATTCTGAAACGAAAATAAGATGGAACAGGCGGTTTCTATGAGAACAAAAGTTAAGAAAACACCCATCAAAATTAAGAAAAGCGAACACAAAACCGTAGTTTAATTTCAAAATGCCTCTTTCCTATTTTTACTTTCAATTGGTGTAGTTTGTTGACATAAAGTAAGAAAGGGTGGAGAGAGAGGCTTTGTAATAGAGTTGCCGATGAATATGAATTCATTAAAATACTATAGCGCATTCAAAAATATGATTTGGCAAATTGTTTTTAAAGAATTTTATTTATGAATGCACTCCTTATTATTGTTGATTTTTTTTAATAGAAAATTATAATTTCGGTCACTAAACTAAGCTACTTTCGTTCTTTTATGTTAAAAATCCTCCGAGGAATGTTGACGTGTAAACCCGTCACCTGACTGACAGGGTTTGAAGTAACACATTTTATTTAAAAATTTATAAATTTTGTAAAAGGGACTTACATAAATTACGTCAAGCTGAATTTTGACTTTTTTGACCCCTTCTCATGTCACGCTCACTCTTAGAAATAACACTTTAATTTTTGACGATTCATGAATCCTCAAGCCTCATTTCGTTAATTTTGAGGATTGTGTTTCGTCAAACTATCACTTGAATTTTGAATAAACGCGAATCCTCACTTTAACGATCGTGATTTGACGATTCTGTATCTTGATTTTGAGGAAACTGAATCTCATTGTTGTACTCACATGCTCAAAAATGACGAAATATTTCTTTAGATTAGACGACATTCAAATCCTCATAAAAATGACAATTCAAATTTCCTAACTCTGAGGAAACGAAAACTCGGAGCATTTGCCAGTAACGGAATCGTCAAAATTAAGGAAAATTTCGTCGTTTTTGAGCTTTAATTTTTTAGAGTGCTGCGTCACGTTTGATCGAACCCTTTCCCTTAATATTACGTCACGTCCGTTGCACTCCCCTCCCCTTAGAAAAGTTAATTTAAATTAGAAAAAACCGCATATTTTTTTTATTTCTAAAAAATTTATTTGAAAAGGAAAAAAAAAGTTACATTTATCTAGGTTAAATAATTTATTCATTGGAATACTCCAACATTGAATTTACATTTCCGTTGTTCAACGTCTAGCTAGCCATATTCATCCGCTAAATTAAAATTTATTTCAGTTAGTCGCTAATCAAAACCGGGAACATAGTAAACTAAGCATGTCCGAATTTGTACCACACCATTTCAATTCTAAAGCATTATTCTGTCGTAGGCAGATTATCTGCAGTATCCACAACAATGAATTGGACTATTATTGCCCTGAAATAATAAGTTCTTAAGGGGTAATGGGCACGCTGGTCCACGGGTCTCCAAACTAATGTGAATCAGTGTTAATCCAACAGGAATTTATTTTTTCTTTGCCACATTTATCCGGTTGTATTGAATATTTTTTACAAACGTTTTTTTTTAATGATAAATGTATATAACTCACAGGTCTTTATAATCCCAATTTTTGAAATTGCTTCTAATATTTTGTGCAAAATTATTTATTGAATATTAGAAAAAAATTCGTACCGATTTCAAAAAGTTTGTCGGTACCTGTAAGTCAGCTACATTTATCACAAAAAAAAATCAGTTTGTAAAAATATTCTATACAGCCGGAGGAATAGGGCAAGGAAAATATTGTTTTTCTCGAATGAATTAACACTGAAGCACTTCACTTTGGAGACCCGCAGTCCAGCGCGCCCATTCCTCCATCAAGTATGTATTTTCATAGGTTAGAGTTTTAAGTGCTTACAACAATGGTATATGCCATTAGTCTAGATTCTGCAGTTTACCTGCCACGGCGGTATGGATGGATGGATAAAGCTGAATGATATCATTGGAGTGTTCGGACAGTCGAAGTTCGGATAAATAAAATTCTACTGGTATTTTGTTGAACTTGAGAACGAAAGTAGTTTGTTTGGAATTTGAGGAAATCCTTTTCTGTTTGCGATCTCCTTATTTACCTAGAATAAATTTGTGTCATCCTTGGGTGCTGCTTTTCGACCTTCATACAGCGAAACGTGGGTGTCTCTCCTTCAGGAATAATTCTTTCATATAATTATTCTGGAATTTTATCTTCTCTGCGGGAAGCCATGCGCAAAATGGCCTAAGAACTAATTACGAGTTATAGTATAATATTCTATTGATAATGAAATATTGTGCTCATATGATATTTCGGAGAGGCTGATAGAGAGGATAGAAGAGGATTTGACATAATCGATGAGACTGACTGGAATTAGTCATATTTATTTTTGTACCCAATGGGTACAGTTTTCTAAACTTCTGTTACTTTTGCATTGATTTACAGAAAATCGGAATGTATTCAAAAGTATCCTAATATTGAAAAGTGAATTTGACTATCTTCTTTTGGTTGTAGTTGCTACTAGCCAGAAGTGCTTCGATTTTGCTGAAATGCGCAGTATCTTACACCTTTGTCGATAGCGTCGACTATGTTTTTTTTTTTTAAATATTGTAAGGAAATATTTCAGTCCCAAGTAAAACATAATAAATTATACAGTTGTTAAAAAAGTCTACCTCAAAAATATTTTTTTATGGCTTTATACTAGTTTATCGCTTTTTTTGTATTCTTATTTCCAAAATTTACACTTTTACATAATCGTCCACCAGGCAATTAAAGTACTGTTTTCAAAGTAAAAATACTACCCATCCTTTAGGGCTCTGGCAGTCGAGACATATAATATTTTTTGTA
This sequence comes from Hylyphantes graminicola, assembly GCA_023701765.1. Classification (NCBI taxonomy): domain Eukaryota; kingdom Metazoa; phylum Arthropoda; class Arachnida; order Araneae; family Linyphiidae; genus Hylyphantes; species Hylyphantes graminicola. The sequence continues at coordinate 36,955,903 of CM043116.1, forward strand.
CAGTTTTAATACTTTTATTAAACAACAAGTAGTCATACTATACTTTAGGGTAATGTCCAATTCAATAATATTTGAACCCCTTTCTGAATTTTTTTTAAAGAATATCTGTTATATTTATGTACAACACAATGGAATCTCAAATGCAAGAAAGGGATAAATTTTCAGAAAGATATCCATACATGCTTCTTCTTTAGTAAAATGTTTAAAGAAAGAATCGTAGGGAGAAATTTTTCAATAGACATGGTCTCTTTACATTTAGCTACTCAATTTCTAAACAACCATTTGTGAGAAGTTGTAGCTTTACTTTCTTATGATTACTATTCCGGAATTCCGTATGATCTGCGGGCGTCCAAGAGTGTAAACTCGGCAACTTTAACGAGGCGCACTTGCATTTGCATAAGGCCAACATCAACCGAGGAATATTCTTGAAAGGGGTCCTCTTATTTCTGTCCTTTAGCCGAAAAGTAGCTTATGTCCAATGTCATAAACACAGGACATCGGTCAATGTTCCGCTAAGGTACAAGGTTGATGTTTAACTGCTCACGAAGTTCTTGGCGAGGGTGACCTTGAAGCTAAGGTTGGGCAGCTCAGGTGTGGTTCTAATGAATAACGAGATGACACCGCATTAATTTAATTTGTTTAATAGGCAACGTATGGTAATTACATATTTTTTTTTTATTAGAGTTTTTCTCTGGTTTTGAAACCTACTTAGATATATGTTGAATTTTTATGTACAGTAAAAAGGAGAGACGTTCATCATTAGCGGGTACTTGTGAAAACAGTCACAGTCTTTTAAATGCAATATATAAACACGTGTTTAATCTAGATATAAAAATGTATGAAGTATTTTGTTCGATTAACTTTGTGGTTTCTTTCAATGTCATGTATAAATAAACGAAGTGCTATCAACTTGCGAGTGTAACGCAAATGCTGGTCACTACTAAAGAAGAAAAATTCTGAGGATCACAATTTTCAATTTTTAGATAATGTATTAATATTTTTTGAACTTTTCTATTTTGCTTGCTTGTCTTGTCAAAAGGAACTTTTTGGTGACAAAACACAGTAGGCACTGTTAAAGGACTACAATAATTATTACTTATTGTCATTGGGATAATCCGCTTAGCGGAGGTTGTACATTTTTGGCTACTTTTTTCAATTGCGCCCACGAAATGGAAAAAAAGTACAAATTCGTTTACATAGCCAATATAAACAATATATTTATTACAAACAGTCTAAGAGTTCTTTTATACTGTAATACAACACTAGCTGTTAAAATCACTACCAAGTCCAACCCAGGACCCAGCGATGGAGTCCAGAGCAGGCGTAATATAGATATTTTTTGTTTTCATTAAGGGGGATATTTTAATATTATTTTATAATTTGGGTCAAAGGCAAACATGGCAAAGAATTACTCAGACAACTAATAAGTACACTCTTAAAACGAACGAGCGATTTTAACTCAGTCTCAGTAATTTTCACTCCTCCAGTCTGGAAAATGCACTTCTCCTCTTGGAGTGAATCCTTTGTGTGTTAAACCTCCGACAGGATCACTCCAAATGAGCGATTTTAACTCAGTCTGATTTATTTTCACTCCTTTCCAGTGTCGAAAATGCACTTCACCTACTGGAGTGGATTTCACTCGTTTGTTTTAAGAGTGTAATTCTTAGATAAAAATCATAATAACGTCTATTGAGCTATCACAGCTATAGCTATATTTGTTCCTGTACCAAAGAGGAATGGGATGATAATAAAGTGAGTAATGTGTTAACGATATGAAGATATTTGACTCCAGCTTTGCTTCCGGATGAATCGTCCTACATTAGACCTAGCAACACACATTGATGTGACATCTGTATCAATGTTTGCAATTATGGCGGAACACTGAAAGTATTAGGATTGCATTTATTGCTTAGAGATTATAGTTGGGTTAAAAAGGATATGATTTAAGATAAAAAGCATTAAAACCTAAATAATACGTTTCAGTATTACGATAACCAGTTGAAAATGTCCGTCATTATTTCGAAAATAAACTGAAGGAATACTTTAACGTTATTTTATTATTTGGGTCTAAGGCAAATAATGACAAAGATATACCCAGAGAACTGCACTCTTAAAACAAAGGAGTAAAATCCACGCCTGTAGGAGAAGTGCATTTCCGACACTGGAGAAGTGAAAATTAACTCAGACTGAGTTAAAATCGCTAGTTTGTTTTAAGAGTAGTTTTAAGATGAAAGTCCAAATAACGTCTATAAAGCTATTCCAGCAATCGTCAAATAAGTTTATTTAAAAAAAAAGGAACAACATTGGTTTTGGTCCAAAATAACATAGAAAATTGTTAAGTTCAACTTGAATAGTCTTTAATTAAACTGGTTCATCTCTTCTTGCTTCTATTCACATACCGTGTTAAAATTACCAGTTTTTACTCTTTTTTTTAAAAGCCAAAATCCTTTTTTGGTGTAAACAACCTGTTGCTCCGAGATTAAAATGAAAGAAAAGACAACAGCATAGGTTCTGATTTTTTTTTCTGAAACTTTAATGACTCCAACTATTCAAGTCTTTGACCCCTTAGATGAACTGGGTAAATAAAGAATCTAAAAATAAAACTGGTGGTTTCAATTTTTCTCACAAAAATTCTTCTATTATATTAAGTGTACTGGGATTATATCCTGTGAGAACTAAGTATTCACTGATGTGGAACTGTATTTTGGTTTTATTTCTATTAGTGGTCGTTTTCTCGCAGTATTATTTGTTTGTTTGAAAACTGTAATGCATGCATCATTTAATTGCGTTTTCCGAGAATTCTACTGATTTTTTCCCTTTTTTTTTGAACCTCAGAAATGTCCCAAAAGGCTTTTGTAATATGCGAGTCAAGTTAAAAATAAATGAAACTCAATTTGAAGAGGTTAAGTTCTGTCGCATACGTATAATTAATCTGATTATTGCACAAAAGTTTTGCGCCATGACTATAAAAGAATAAATCTCCTTAGAAATCTACCCAGAAATGCTTTGCATTTAAAACTATAAATTGCAGCTATACCATTGAAAAATTAAAAGGTTTATTTTTTTACTATGTAGGCGCGTTTACATGAGCCATCGAATCCATGGAATGCCAAAATCCTCATAGTTGGAACAACACAAATATGTGTTCATTTATCATCAACACAATTCATGTATTGAACCACAACTACACTCCGTTCCAACCGAACTTGGGTAAAAAAAAAGAGTAAAAAGGCAGAGGGAAAAGCGCGGTTGGTCTGTTAGTTGTAAGGAATCTCTGGTAAGGAAAAAATTAACATGCAAAATGATACAATTTAACCAAAATACACTTTTCATTCTGATAACATTGCCAAATTTTCTCAAATAAGATTCAAAACTGTTAGACCTTAAACGAAACTAATGTTTTAGACATGTTTAATGGATGGATTTACAAATAATTTATGGAAATCTTGACATCCACGGAAGGATCTTCTCCATAGCATATTTCTATTTACCCAACTTAGGTAGGCAAGGAGTATATTACAATTTTTAAAGAATATTTGTGTTCCACTTATGCTGTTTAAACACAAGCTTTTTCAGTGTGTAAAACGACAACTATCAGTCATGATCGCCTAATAAAACAACACTAAACCCAATTCTGAAATTGCGGTGCAACTGAATGATAAAACAATAGATACCGTTCGGAATGCTGTCGGTATGTACAGACCTATCCCACCTGTCCAGATATGTTGTCTTTTTCTGTTGTGCATCAAGGAATAACACCTGTTCGAGTGCAAAAAAACTACCTGTCAGCTTCCTGGTGAAAGTGGTGAGAGGAACTTCAATGCTGCAGACTGCAGTAATCGCAACAATGAGTTGCGCCATTTTTGATCTGAAATATATTTTTCCCAGTATGTTTTTTTTTTTTAATTGTTAGAGTAATGGAGTGCTTGCAACAATGGTCCAAGTCATTATGGAAGTTGCTGCAGTTTACCTGCCCATGGCAGAATAGTCGTTGGAACATTCCAAAAGTAGGATCTAATAAAACGGCATATTTGTTCCTGTGCCCAAGAGGAACGGGATGATAATAAAGTGAGTAATGTGTTAACGATATGAAGATATTCGACTCCAGCTTTGCTTCCGGATGAATTGTCCTACATAGACCTAGCAAACACACATTAATGTGACATCTGTATCAATGTTTACAATTACGGGCGGATCATTGAAAGTATTTGGATTGCATTTATTGCTTAGAGATTATAGTTGCGTTAAAAAGGATATGATTTAAAATGTTTCATTTTTACGATTAGCAGTTGAAAATGAAATGTCTGTCATTATACCGAAAACAAATCGAAGGTTTTAACTCATCCAGGCTTGAAAATTATTGTATCCATTCGCAGATCAAACTTGTATTGAAAATAATCCTATTCGGCAATACGTTCTTAGAATCTAACAACACAACCTTAAATTTGAAAAAAATATACCCCAAATGGCTTGTAATACGAAACATATGTATATTGTATAAATAAGCATATACACTGCTCAAAACAATTAGAGGGGAGCAATTTTCGTACTTTTGTTTACCCGTACAGTTCCAACTTCTTATTTTTTTATTGCAAAAATCTAAAATTTGTTAAATACATTCATTATGTATCCAGATTGAAATGGTAAAATATGGGGAAAGAATATTAATTTTTTAACTAAAATTCAAGGGGCAAAAAAATTGGAATCATATATTTTGAATAAATTATAATAATATTTTTTTTTTAAATTTAATTGTTAAAAAAGGTAAAATAAAATTCTAGTCATCGAAGAATGCAAGCGTGAAGAATTTAGGGTATATTTATTTCATAAAATTTTTTGGGAGTGAACTTTATTTTACCATGTTTTTCTTATTTTCATTTAATTAAAAAAAACAATATTTAATTCTTCAAAAGACATGATTCTTCCATCCAATGAGATTTAAAAACTAGTTCAACCTTGTGAAGGAAAAAATCGGAAGCTGATGATACCAAATGGAATCATTGGAGGAAAATGGTTTAAACCAGGCAATCCCCTAATTGCTTTGAGCAGTGTAGCTTCCTACTTAAATCTCAAATACGAAATAATAATAAACAAATAATATTAATGGGAGCTTCTGTGTTTTCCATTCTGTTCCGACGCGTTACACGTTACAGATAAAATTTCCTAAGGGCATTACGAAATGTTGAGATTCCCATTTTGAATGGCCAGCTTGTAAGTTGCCTGCATTCTAGACGCACCTCCCCCCCCCCCCCCCATCCCTGAAAAAAATTCACCTGAAGTAGTCACGTGCTGCTTTCAAGGTCCTCGCAAAGGGGGGCGATCCGAATGTCGATTGCATCATAAATAATGATTGTGCAACAACGAATTAGATGGAAGCCTACGACATATCACTGGCACGAGTCACTTAGGCAGGCGAGTGTAGATAACGCTTCTTTCGAATAACGGTTACTTTCTAGTAAAAGTATGGGGCTCGACACTAACACTCCTGGTCAACCTAAATTGGGTAAGTAGAAATATGCTGTGGAGAAGATCCTTCCGCGCATGTAAAGAGTTCCATAAATTATTTGCGAATCCATCCAGGAAACATGTTTAAAACATTAATTTGGTTTAAGGTCTTACAGATTTCAATATTATTTGAGAAAATTTGGCAGTTTTATCAGAACTAAAGGGGTTTTTTTTGATTAAATTGTTTTCAAATCATTTTGTACGTAATTATTACCATACAAGAGTTTCCAACTAGTAGACCAACCACATTTTTCCATCTGCCTTTTTACTATTTTTTTTACCCAAGTTAGGTTGGCAAGGAGTGTAATAGTCTCGTGATGTCCGGATGTTTTGTTTCAGTTTGTTTGCAATTTGCTAAAATTCAGTCCAAAATAGATTTCCAATTTATATTTATGATTGTGATTTTTTATTCTAATATCAACTACTATCTATTCCCTTATTTAGGACACATCTAGAAAAAAAATCTAAATCGGATCTAAATGGCAATTTTAATTAGGGGAATAAATTATTAAATAATGAATTAAGTTTTTTTGTCTAACGGCCGTATTCACAATTTCTAGTCAAACAGTGAATGAAAAAACAATCCTTGATAATGTATGGCTTTTAACTTCACCAAGCTATATCAGATAATATCCCGCAGGCTTATAACAGTGAATGGATAATGTTAAATGCTTAAAAATAGGGTAGCAAGGTTCAATAAACAAAAAGTAACTTAAAATTTTATTTTTATAATTTGAATTTGAATTAATACTTTTTGAAAGCTTTGTGTAGTAAGTACCATCATAAAAACTAGGATAGTTTGAACTGGAAATACTGCAACAGAAGGGTGTAACCCGTATTTTCCAAAAAATAATTAATATAGTATCATTGATATCATAGTTAAAGTATTAGATCGGCAGATCACGTGACCTCCAATGCTAACCACGTGACTCACAGGTAGACTAAAATTGGTAGGGTATAGGGCCAGTGTTGCCACCACTTTAAGGAGAAAAGAGCTATGAAAAAATTAAATTTAGTTCTAAAAATTAAAAAAAAAAATCCAAAATGCAGCTTGTATTTTTCTGAAATTTTAGAATTAAATTTTATTTTTTCGTCGCACTTTTCTCCCTAAAGTGGTAGCAACACTGGCCCCAATACCTTCCGAATTTTAGTCTCTATGCGCGTCAAGTCGTTGGCATTGGAGGTCACGTGATCTGCCGATCTAATATTTTAACTATGATATATATGGATAGTATTGAATTTACCATTATATCAAAAGCCGCCAATGAACGGATCGGACCCTATATGTTATTCATTGGAAAATTAAAGTTTCATAAATACATCTTCAATAAACCTGAACATTCTATACAACTTTACCCAACATCCAAGAACAGGCGCTACAAAATCAAAACATATATTTTCAGATTCAACTTCGAGACAAATTTGAGGGTACAGGGTACACCAATAAAATATACCATTGATTATTCTCTCTCATTAGCGGTACTTTTAAAATCCTAATTGGACCTGAAAGACCGGACATATCATAGGGGCGCCCATCCCCGCAATACTTATTTTATGGGTTGTGTATAAAATAAATTACTCCAATGTCTTCCTCAATACTTAGCGGGGCCTTAAGGACGAATGATCCCGCTGGACCACGGGTCTCCAAAGCGCCTCAGTGTTAACTTAATGGAGATTTTTGGCTTAGGTTAGGTTTGAATTATCGTCGCACTAGAGCTACACGAGAACTCAATGGAGAAATAAATATGTTCTAAGCCACATTTCTCCGACTCTATTGAATATTTTTACAAGCGTTTTTTCAGCGGTTCAGTGGCTGAGAGGTTAAACGTGTCCGCCTCGTACGCCCAAGATCGCGGTTTCGAACCCCGGCTGGTCGTCGGTTTTTCTGGATGGGAAAATCTTGGGCACGCATGTCATATGATTATGTTACATGTGTAAAAGATCCCTTAAGTGGCCATTTTGCTCGGGTTCTCTCGGCAAAATTAAATCTCGGCATACTTTAACATCCACAAAGAGCTCAGATTCAATGTATTCTTAGCTTAAAAATTGGTAGCGAGAGTCGCCTAAATGGTGCCACATAAAAATGGCTCTCAGTTCTGTTGAATATGTCGAGTCTGCAAAGGCTTGACCGACAATATTGCAACCCCATGAGAGAAAAAAAAAGTTTTTTTAAATGATAAATATAAATAATTTACAAATCTCTACAATTCAATGTTTGAGGTTGGTTCGAATATATATATATTTAAAACTTCAATATGTTTTTTTACACAAAATGTTCGAAACAATTTCAAAAAGTGGGATTATAAAGACCTGCAAGTTATCTACATTTATCATATCAAAATACGTTTGTAAAAAAATCAATACAGCCGAAGAAATGTGGCATATTTTTTTCCCCATTGGATTAACACTGAGACACTTTGGTTTGGAGGCCCGAGGTCGATCGGGCCCATTTTCCTTTTAAGATTTTCCAGATTCTCAACGAAATTGGTACATAAATAGTGTTCGTTGTTTTTATGATCTTTTAAAAATAAGTGACTTCTTGTGTTGCGTCAACAAAGGACGTTGAGTTCTTGAAGATGCCTGTAAATTAAAGTAAATCGCTGCTGGTTTTGAAATTATGATTGGTGCCGGAGGGAAGTCGTAAATTTATTTTTGAAGGGATGTTTTGGGAGGAGGATTGTTTAACGCCAGTTTTAATTATGTTTCAGGCTTACGATGTTTTACTTAGTTCCAGAGAGCCGTCCCGTAGGCGCAATGGTTAGTGTTCTAGCCTTTGGAGCTGCTGGGCTCGGGTTCGAATCCCGGTAAAGGCATGGATGTTTGTGCTTGTCAATAAATGTTGTTATTTGTCTATGTGTTTGTATCGTCCTTTGTGTGTCTCTTGTGACTGTCTCTTCTATCAATTCCGCAATCACTCTCATATGTCATTTATTATAGTTCCAGAGATGAAATTGCGGAGCATGTATGATATTAAATGAAGTGAGATAAACGAACAGAGTAGTATCTATAAAATCCTTTGCATTGTCGTTAAAGTGTAATCTTGTTTTCATCGTGTGAGAATGAATTCAACATTTTAACCGGAAATTAAATTTCTATAAATTGTTTTAAACTTTATTTCTCTATAAACATAACAAAATTTGACTTGTTAGTCAATATGTATTATTATTTTTGTTCTTAAATTAATATTATCTACTGTTTCGTGTTAGCCAGAACTGAACTTTAAATAAAGAAGCAATCACTTATTGTCATATTCTTCTAATAATATTTAGAAGAAGAATATTTCTTTTTTAAATTATGTTTTCCTAAAAAATCTGAAAGTTAGGTAACGGGGTTATAAGTCTGTACCATTAAGAGGTTTAAAAGAAAATTGGTTGTTTGCTATCAAAGCTATACCATTTAAAGAATTAGGTTGATCAGTTGAGCTATAAGTTTTATTTATAAAGAGTATGATACGTTATATCAAAAAGCAAAAAGTAGTCCAATTTAAACTCTAAGAATAGTTAGTTAACATTTATAGACTATTTGAATACCGTAAATAGAATGTAAAGCAACAAAATGCAGCGAACAAATCGCTTGTTAGAAAAACTAAAATAACTAGGGTCATATGGGGGAATTATGGATCAAAAAATCACAACATCCTATTTTTTTCTAAAGTATGAAAGATAGAAAGATTTAATTTTGCATAGAGTAAGCTTAAATAATTTAGAATTTATTTAAATAATAACTCAACCTAAAACTTAATTATTATTAGTTTTATTTTAATTATTGAGTGATCAGGAATTACCCCGGGTTTGGGCAATTATGGATCACACATGGGGTAATTATGGATCACCCTTGTTTTTTTATACAAATGCATATTAAAAGTAAATTAATGCTTCAAATTATCATTTTTTAGCACATAAAAAGATTGTTTTAGCACATAAAAGTAATGAAAGCGAAACTTGGCATATTTTTTTTACGCCAAGTTAGAATTCTCTACGCATCTTTCTTCATACATGTATAAAGAACCATCAAAAGAACTCTATTTTGACAAAAAAAATTCAACGGACTCTATTACAGCAATCCAAACTGAATTATATAGCACAAATAAATATTCTTTTCGAAGTTTTTAGTTTAAATATAGTTTCTAATAAGTTTAACGCAATGACAACAGTGAAAATATTGAATAAAAATAGAATTTGCATGTTATTTCAATGTAGATTAAATTTTTTTGTTATTTAAATTTTAAATAAACTTCTAATTTGAATTTTTTAATGAAATTGGATTGCAGCCTAATCTGATTTTATGCTTCAAAATGACATATACCACTTGGCTAAAAGCACATGAAAAATTAAAAAATATCACTGATCCAGAATTACCCCAGTGATCCAGAATTACCCCAGTAAACTGGGGGATAAATCGATATACCTTTAAAATCATTAAAAAAAAATATTATGAAATTTTTTTTATCGGATTGAAAAGCTTAGACCTTTTCCTATTGAAAAATAGTACCAACAAAATAGTTAGTTCAAATATGTTTCTCCAGTATGGATCTTAAAAAAAATCATGTTTTTCAAAGACAATCTTTTTTGAAGATGTTTTTATAGTAGTGTAAAAAGTAATTTTTTTCTATTTTTTGCTGCAGAGTTACATTGTTTTTGAACTTGATATAAGAAAATAGAATATATAAGTATGACTTGGCATAATTTATTTTTTTTCTAAAAACCATTTTTACTCCTTAAAACTTAGTGATCATTATTTACCCCGGAAAGAGAGTGATCCATAATTCCCCCATGTGACCCTATTGATTTTAGTTCTGAAAATAAACTCATTTTAGAAAGATTTCGGATGTCCTGTTGACATTTGAAATAATTTTAAAAAAAACCTAGTAATTCGCTTTATAAGTGAGGTTTTTGAGGATGTAAAATCAAACAAAGCGAGGAAAAGGAAGTAAAGTAAATATTATCATTTGTTTTTTGTATTGATGCTCTGAATTTAAATCCTGTATTTGTTCAAAATAATAAAACATTGGTTAATGGATTCTATATAAGCATTGAGGAAATAATTGAGTTTTAATTTAAAAACGGATTTTAAAGATAATTTTTTTATTACAAATAGTTTATCTGGTTGCAATTCAAATTGTATATAAAATCCCATTTTAGCAATTTCGTCTCCATTGAAAATGATCTATCAGCTATTCAAAGCTGTTTTTTTTACTCAAAACAATTATTTAATATAGCCAATATGAAATTATTGGATAAGTTAGGAGTTAGTGGGACAAATATAAAAAGCTTAAAATAGGTAAATAGGTTTAACCAAAATTAAGTTTTTTTTTAAATATTTTGTTTACATGACTACAAATTAAAAATATTGCTCACTTGAAGAACCATAAAAAAATGTTTAGGTTAGGTTTGAATTATCGTCGCACTAGAGAGCTACACAAGGACTATTGGCGACGGGCGTCGTATTTTAGAACAACAGTAAACCCATTTTAAAACTATTTAGAATGTTAAGAAGGAAAATAAGTCTTTTAAAAATATTAATGGGACAGAAGGTATGTACAAATACCAAGTGACTATTGAGATGTTCCATTAAATTTAAAATAGTATTTGATTCTTTGGCGAATTTAACGATATTAAAAGTGTAAATAAAAGTGCGATATTAAAGTGTAACTTAACATTTTTGTGTATAAATATCAAGTTTTTTTTTAAAAAAATCTAAGACAAAAGATATAATTCTGATTAAATTTGCGCCACAGACGTATATTACAATGGAATAACAGGTGTAACTTCTACTACAAAACAAAAGAAATCTATGGATGCCTCACGGGCTAACGTTGATTCTGTTGTAACACATGTAATTGATGGATGACCATTATAATTGCATCGACTTTACTAAACTAAAAAAAATCATAAAAAAGCATGTCACCGTAAATCAAGACTTCCAACTGCTTTCGGTGTCTAGTAGCATCGTTCTTTCTACAACCAAATAAGCGTTGCTTCCTTCAAAATATTGCTTGGTTTTAACAGAGAGCACAGAGTTAAGAAAAAGATGGTGGATGCTTGGCGGGAAACAAAGTGAGGATGCGAGAAAGTCGCCAAGCAGCCCTAGTAAACCCAAACAAACTGTTCACTCAATGTTAGTTCATTCTGAAACGCATCAATTTTTACTCCATAAAACGCAATAATTAAAAATCTTAAAATGCCACTTTGCAAAGTTGTAGGCTCTACACTCTTAAAACAAAAGAGAGGATAAAGAGTGCAATCAACTCCTATAGGAGAAGTGCATTTTCGACACTGGGAAGGAGTGAAAATTAACTCTTAAATCGCTCGTAATCGCCCTAAATTGCTCCTAATCGCCTTAAAATCGCTCTATTGTTTTTAAGATTGTTGGAGGTTTAACAAAACAAAAGAGTGAAATCCACTCCTTTTGGGGAAGTGCATTTTCGACACCTAAAGGAGTGAGAATTAACTCAGACTGAGTTAAAATCGCTCGTTTGTTTTAAGAGTGTAGCACGAGATATGAAGTTATTCAAGGCGGCAGTTATTCAAGGTGGCAGTAATTTACTTCACCGGAAAGAAGGTGTTACTACAGTTTTATTAGAGGACATATTTCCAAGTTGATGTAGTAAAGCCTATGCTAATTCCACAGTAAAATAGCGCCAAATACTTCGCCAAGAGCATTTGTTTGGGCTTACTACAAGGCGATTGATTGCTTCCTTTGGCAAACCTGTATTTGTATTATTTTTTGTCCGGCACCATCTCAACTTTATGACAGAGAGAGTTGTGTAGTTATTCCATTTATAACCTCAGGACACGACACTTTATCTTTCTAGTCGGCTCAAGAAATTAATCTGGTGACTTCTTTATTAAATATTTGGTAAACACAACGGTGCAAGTGGGCATTTCGTAATTTGTTCTTAATCGAAAAGCCTAATTACTTCGTTGTGATATTAATTGAACTATAAAACATTTCGCACATTGAAACGGACAGTCCTTTTGATTTATTTCTGTTGTTTTCTGTTAGTTTTTTATGAATTAAAAAAATTAATGAAATACAAAATTTTTCTGATAATGATGTAACTTTATATACATAAGCCTACTTTTATATTTTTGTATGTGGAAAAGTTATTACAGATATACGATTAATTAGTCCTTAAACCTTAATTTTAGTAATCAATGAGATAGCTGTATGAATAAGGATAAAATCAATCCCAGAAAAAGAAAATGACGAAATTTTCTTAATACTTTATAAACATTAAATATTTGATAACATTACATTGTACTTAGCGAAATTAAAATATTAAGTTTTCGACTATCCAGGTCTTATTCTACTCGACTTAACTCGATCAACTCAGACTTTACAAAGGCACAATGACAAGTTTTTTTAGAAAATATATTTTGTTTAGTTTACCTTAGAAGTTCACGTTCTTTCCTGAATGCAATTTAGCTTTCAAAAGGTAAAATAATAGAAAAATATAAACTTAAGCCTGTGCATCTTTTTAAAAAGAAAAAATAGGCAGGAAATCCCGGAAATCTATTAGTGTAAAAAATGTCAAGCAGACTGTGACAGTTTTTCAAAATCTATCTATAAGGATTTAGCTCGTCTTCCGTTATTTAGAATGTGAAAGAGAATGTAGTTCAGAGCTTTTTTTATCAGTTCCTAAACATACAAAACTGATATACTTTTTTTTATAAACTTACAGAAACCGCGCTAAATACACTCTAAAAAATGAATGCTCAAAAACGACAAAATTTTCCTTAAATTTGGCGATTCAGTTACTGGCAAATGCTCCAAGTTTTCGTTTCCTCAAAGTGAGGAAATTTGAATCGTCATTTTTATGAGGATTTGAATGTCGTCTAATCTAAAGAAGTATTTCGTCATTTTTGAGCATGTGAGTACAACAATGAAATTCAGTTTCCTCAAAATCAAGATACAGAATCGTCAAATCCCGATCGTAAAAGTGAGGATTCGTGTTTACTCAAAAGTCACGTGATAGTTTGACGAAACAATCCTCAAAATTAACGAAATGAGGCTTGAGGATTCTTGAATCGTTAAAAATGAAGGTGTTATTTCTGAGAGTATGATATTCATCAGTATTCAACAAATAAATAATACTGTTACATAGTAATTTGTTGAATATGTCGATATACTTGTGGCAATACCGATATTGTTTCGCAGATTTACGGATTTGAAACAGAAATTTTAGGATGTGTGTGTGTGCGGCGGTAATTATATGTTAACTATTCTTATCGAGAATTTTCAAACGCATTTCAGTTGTTTATTTAAACTTCAAATTATACCTTTAGGGGAGCGGGTAAAAAACTGAAGTATAAGCTGTTGTTAGAGCTACAAAAGTGCAAAACTGTTCAAGATTTCTCACTAAACAACTTGGAAGAAATTAAGTAGAAACAAGTAGGTTTGTTACAGAATCTATCACTTAAACCGCTTCCACACAGTACTTATGCTTACAGGAAACACACTATTTATACACCTCAGAAAGAAATTCGCCTTTTAATTCAAAATTTTAAACGTCAAAATTATTTTCATTAATATTTATTCGCAAATTAAAAATTTCTCATTATCGCTTGCTAAATTTGTTTGAAATTCGTAGAATAATGCTGCAATTTTTTTAATAACGATCTTTTAGTTGCCACAATTTAATTTACAGTTCGAAAATATATAATTAGTAAAATTGATGCTTTGAAATTAAAAGCAAAACCTTGCATATTTTTAAGCAAAATAAGAATTCTGTACACATCTTTCTTCATACATATATAACGAACCATCAAAAGAACTCTATTGTGATATTACAACAATCCAAACAGAATAATGTCACATAAATAAATATTCTTTCGAAGGTTTTATTTTAAATAAAGTTTCTCGTACGTTTGGCGCAATGACAACAGTGAAAATATTGAATGAAAATGGAATTTGCATGTTATTTCAATGTAGATTAAATATTTAGTTATTTAAATTTTAAATATACTTCTAATTTGAATTTTTTAATGAAATTTGGGATGTAACCTAGCCCGATTTTTTTGCTCTAAAAGGATGTATCGCACAAAGTGGGTGACAGACGGACATACGGACTGAACAATTATAAAAACTTCCACTTTTAACGCTATAAAAGTAGTGTGGCAACTAAAAATGACTATTCTTTAAAAGTACCACCTGTTTTACATTCGCATTATCCGATACACCTAAAACCTCCCCAGTTTTCTCACAAAAGATGGCAATGATACATTTTTAACACGTCTTCAATCAATCTGTCACAAAATCAATCATTCTTATACTATTTCTAATCCCCTCACTTGTGAATCACAATACCGTGTCCAAGGTGCATTGGTCATCTATACATGAGTGAATATACAGAGTGAAGCAAAGAAAAGTGGCCCCGGTCTAGAGATAGGAATACGTTGAAATGCTTGGCGAGAAAAACTCTTGAAGCCACCTGAAACCTGTTTTTTTATTGGTTGGATCGGATTAGCTTCTAGACTATTGGCGAGTTCAGATCTTAGTTCGTATTGTATGAAGACGTCCCATAATGCACATTTTGTGTCTTGTAATCAATTTAGAATGTTTTGTATTACCGAAAACAAAAAGGTCCGATTCCCTAGGATAAATAACGACCGAAACAATCAAATAATCACTAGTGGGAACTTTTCTTCAAACCTTGTTTATATTTCATTTCAACTAGCTTCTAAAACCGTAGCGTAGTTGCCGGCAAATGTCGCCAAGCGTTTGTTTGGGCTTAATATTGAAGCGATCAATAGCTTCAGTTAGCAACATGTTTTTGGTTCTAGACTAGCAACATTTTTGTCGTATTCTTATATCTAGACCGGGGCCACTTTTGTTTGCCTCACCCTTTACTTATTCATGTAAAAATGTGAAGAGTGTGGCAGTTATGATGCCTGAGAGAGAACTCAAGAGGTTTTTTTTTTCTCTATCTGAGATTGAGACATATTTTGGGAATACCGGTAAAATTGGGCAAACGTTTCACGCACACATATTTTTTTCATTCTTTTAATTTTGAATTATTACAACATGAATATGATAGATACAAATCTGTTTTGTTAAGGGGCTGTAATAGTAGTCGTATTGTTTAAATAAAACCAACACAATGAGGGGTATCCTTTGCCTCCCTTAAGTAAAAATATAAGAAGCTAATTTTATTTAAAAAAAGAATTGGATATTTTTAAAGGTAGTTTAAAAAAAAAATCGCGTAAAACAAAATAAATTTTTATTCTTAAGCCTCAAATTGTCAAAAATATATCATTAAGTTTCACTAAAAATATGGTTCCTGGTAGCTGCAACAGCTGTACGTGTGGTGAAATTTTTCACAATACTTTCGGTATTTCGTTGAACCATTTCTCGGATCTTGTTTGTTACCAAAATCTGAAAAATGGTTCATCCTAATGTCCAAAATATGATGAAACATTTCACTACAAGCCGTTTCAGCTACTACACTCTGTGAAAACATAACTCGGGTAAAAACAAAGAGCATTTTCTGTTTCTGTGATTGTTTAGCAGACTATTATTAAAAGCTTTTTAAAAAAAGCTTACGTATTAAATTAATTCATTCAAAACTTTAAAGTTCATTGCACTTAAGCGTCGAAGGTCACATACGATCTCAGGTCATCTACGATTATCCGAGCGTGTTAAAACTATACGGTTTTTTTTTTTAAACTTAAAAAAAAAAACTACTTCAATCGTAACTATTGACAGAAAAAGAGAGAAATTTAACAAATAAATTTTGAAAGCCGTTTTCATTCGCTAAGGGTTGAAGGTCATATACGATCCTAGGTCATTATCCGAGCACATTAAAAAAATATAATTAAAAAAACGAATTCAATCGTAAGTATTTGACAGAAGAGGGAGCAATTTAACAAATAAATAATTAAAGCTATTTTCATTCCATCGGTTTAAATCGAATTCACATGCAATTCAAAAATCCATTACTCCGTGTCACTCTAACTTGGGGGGTAAAAACAGGGAGTAAAAAGGAAGAGGGAAAAGCGCGGTTGGTCCGTTAGCTGGAAACTCTTGTAAGGTAATAGTTATATACAAAATGATCTGAATACAACTTAACCAAAAAATGCTTTTCATTCTAATAAAATTGAAAAAATTTCTCAAATAATTAAATATTTGTTAGACCTTAAAAGAAATGCATGTTTTAAACATATTTTCTGGATGGATTCACAAATAATTTATGGAACTCTTTACATGCGCGGAACGAATCTTCTTCATAGCATATTTCTATTTACCCAACTTAGGTTGGCAAGGAGTGTAGTAGATACTCTTTGTTCTTAGTTATTGCAACCAAAACCCTTTTCTCTAAATTAATTTTTTAATCATTTGTTATTTATATAGCCATGAAACCAACGTCAAGAGATGCAAACAGAAACTTTAATGACCGATATTTACTTGAATGTAATTCACAGTTATTGTATTCTGATTCCAGAAAGCTAGATGTTTATATTTCATTTATAAAGCTAGACGATCATATTTCATTTATAAAGCTAGACGATCATATTTCATTAAAATAACACTATCTCAACTTATATTTTTGCTGTCATAGGCAGGGCTGGAAAAAAAAAACATGTTTTTAAAAAAAGTTTTTTTTTTATTTTAAACATGTTTTTTGATTAATTTTTTTAATCAATTAAAATGTGGTAATTGAACAAGTTGAATAGATTAAACAAAAAAACACTGTTCTTTTTGCGTTTTGGTCTTCTATATTTACTTCCATCTCTAATAATTTTAGGCATATGCATTGCACCTTTCTTTATCGAATAATCATAGAATGCTAGAAATCTTTCGATAATCGGCGATTCAGTGTCTTCCTCTGATTAAAATGAGCTAATAGAAAAATTTATTAACTAATAATGCAATTATGTTTGGTAATGTAATAGGGTAAGGTGGGGTAAGTGGGCCATTGGGGCAAGTGGGCCATTGGGGCAAGTGGGCCACCCCCCCTGGCATTTCCCGAATTATGGAGGTAAAAAAAATATGTTACGATATTTTTACGTATTTACTCCAATAGATGCAGGAAACATTATGTCATCATTTTAATCGAAGTATGTAACAAGGTACAATCCGTTTTGTGAAATTTTTTAAAATTGCATCTTTTCGTAATTCACGACATCATACTATTTTTTTATTTATTTCCAAACGGTTCATGATACAAAACAAAATGTTATATATTTTGAAAGTGTATAAAACATAGTATCTTTTTGTAGTGTCATGTACTTGTGATGTTGATAAGGTTAAAAGAAAATTGGGGTGGCCCAGTTGCCCCGCGTTTGGGGTAAGTGGGCCACCACAATGGCGGGGTAAGTGGGCCACGGGTGGCCCACTTACCCCAACTCTTAAATATACTTTAAAAAAAAGTCATATTCACTGATTCATAGGGTTTGTCATATTCACTATTCATAGTCCTATTCATTGACATAGGCCAGTTTAAAAACTGTAGCCTTAACATTTTTTTTACACAACTTGCAAAAATGACAAGATGAAAATTAACGTATTTTTTCTTGTAGTAAGCTTGCATGTCAGAAAAAGTTGCTATGCGGGAACTATTCAAGATACATCATTACTTTTTTTTTTTCAAACACTCAAAAAATCATGTAGATTATTCCACTTGCCCCACCATATCTCTACCAGTTATGTGTAAAAATATATTAGGGGGGTGGCCCACTTACCCCACTTTGCGGGGCAAGTGGGCCACTCGGATGACCAAAAAGAAAAACATATTTTTTAAATTTATTATTTGCCAATTTGTGTTAAGGTTGCCATGGGTACAGTAATAACATATGAGAGAATGGACCACAAAAAAATAAGTTGTTAGGCCGATTACATCCAATGGTATGAGGGTCTAAAGTCGAATTATGCCAAAAAGGTGGCCCACTTACCCCACCTTACCCTAGTTTATGTTTGGTAATAGTTCATTTAATTTCTCTGTCCCCATTACTGAAAGCAACTTAACTATAAATTTCATTTCTGCTTAAGATATTTTTATATACATTTCAATATTTCATATTATTTTATTTTCCTAACAACCATTTTACTTCAGTTCTGATTCAGAACTGAAGTGAAATGGTTATTATGAATGGCTATGTTATGAATACAATATGTTATTATTGTTTCAAGCTATTTTTATTTCAATCATATTAAAAACAGGAACAGATTGGATGCATTTTCCCCATTTAATTTTACTTAACCATTTAACTACAATTAGGCAGTTTTATTAGACTTCTTTTTGCACAAAGTAATTTCCCATCCATCATATTCTCCTTGCAGTAAAAAAAAATGTTTTAAACATGTTTTTATTACCATGTTTTAAACATGTTTTTATTACCATGTTTTAAACATGTTTTTATTACTATGTTTTAAAATGTTTAAAACAATTGTTTTAAAGAAAATGTTTTAAACATAACAACCCTGATCTTAAGAGTTAAAATAATTTTCAAAACTATTTAGAGTTGTTGCTTAAAAACTTAGCGTCTTGCAAAGGATCCGATAAAAAAATAGCTTAAGCAATGGATCGTTTTCTGTTTAATTATTTGTCAGCATTTAAGTTAATTACGCTGACACATTTAAATAAGTTTTTAAAGATTATAAAGGACATAGGTGGACATGTTTATCGTACATTGGCATTGCAAAAGCTTCGATTTAGGGTAGTAATATAGCACGTCGTGCATGCTCTAGTAATTCCTTCATTGAAATTTTTTTTTATGATTGTAGCATGGATATAGAAATCTAGTTTTAATAGTTACTAATATAAACTCATTTAAGATTTTGTCCTCATTTAGGCCTGTTGTTAATGCTACTTAGTTTTTCCAGATCATTTTTTTGTATTGCAAATTGATGAGATCAAAAAATATATTAAACGAAACAAAAACAATTTGTGAACTCAAATAGTAATTCTTTCTAGTAAACTATGTCATTTTTTAAAATTAATTTTAATTAGTTTTTTTAACATTTAAATACGTAGTTTAATTTTATTCACTTAAACTGTGCACTCGACTCATTTATTCACTTGAACTACAATAAATCGTGTCAAAGTTAACGCCTTTTCTGAATAATGCTAAAAAAGCAAACAGTATTTGTGCTTATATAACAAGTTGATTTGAACTCCATTCATACAGTTGAGTAAATGCTGGACATCGCAACATTTCATTTATATAAGCAAGTAAAATTGCCTTAGGTTAGGTAAATATAGATTTTTAATATTCTATTTGTACCTCGGCAGATTCGCTGTTTTTTATGTTAAGAAATTTCTCAATTGAACTTTTTCAACTGGTAAATCAAAAAAAATTATTGTTTTTATTGTATTAGAATGAAAGATTATTTTTTTACTATATGCATAGGTTTGTGACACTTTTTTTGTTAGCCTAATTTTCTTTTTTTTTTAATTCGAAGAATTAAAAAAATGAAAAAGTAGGTATTGACATGCTGTCGATGTCCGTCCGTCTGTCCGTCCGACTAATCCTGTCCGTCAAACTAATACTTATTACAGCAATCGACAATTGGAAACAAGGCTTAAGAAATGGCCCTACCAAACGATAATAATTTCCTTAAAGCTACTTCACCTTTTCGATTTCGCCATTTTGTCACCCCTGAGAGGTGTAAAAGAATTAATCCATTACTTAAAACATTTCAAAACTTTAGCAATAAGTGTTTTATTACAACAATTTATAGCACTTCACTCTTTTTTTCATTTGAAACAGAGGTTAAATGTTCCAACGTTACAATTAACCCTACCGAAATATTTCTCAATATAAACCCCCGTGAAGCAACTATTTTGTCTTTCGCCCATTCACACGAAATTACCTATAACCATTAGGGGTAAGTACAAAACACAGCAACTGTATTTTCACGTGTGCTCTGTTTTTCAAAATCGTAAGAAACATATAGTTAATAACTTGCTATCAAGACCTTGCTTGACCAAAATTCTAAATTACGAGGCGTAGCCAATTATGGCCAATTAAGGCCAACACATCCAATAACGTCTCGTAATTTAGAACCCTGGTCAAGAGACGAGTTTGTCTTTTATGATTCCATTCTTTTCCCCCCTTCTTGATTAGTAAGTGTCACAAAGTTTGTTGCAGTTGGATGTACTCCAAATAGCGAGCGTTATTTTATAACCACCCTGTATATAGTTTTACGGTTACTTTGACAAATTTAAGAATCAAGAGTGACTATTCTTTCTTCATGCTCGATTCAAGTTGGCATAACTATCTATGTGGTCATGGAGATACTTGTACAAATGCAAGAAATTTAACGAAAAGTTTATGCTGCTTCTCAGCTGCTCAAAATGACAGGAATCAAGAGTAAATGTTCTTTCTTAAGAACACAAATTCTCCACACTAGTAGCCAGCATAAACTCATCCCATGGCCCCCCAAAAAATAATCACCATCGTTTAGAAGTGGAAAGTTTCCTTAAATCACGCCCATTCCTTGGGATTGCATTCCAACTGAAATCCAAACTTAGAGGACAATTTCTTTTTCCAAACTTGCACTTTGTTGCTCCTCAATCAAATGCTTGGGCAACCTGGGGATGAACCACTTTTGTTATCTTTCAACAATAGTTGGTAGCTTTTTTCTGTTTTTAACTTCTACATTATGCTTATAGTCATTGCCTGATTTAGGAAAACCCAGACTATAGGCACATCTAATTTCGGGGGTCACTATATGGAAAATGTAGATTGTCATTGTATGATTTGCCGTAATGATAGTGCCAGTTGGCCGATAAATAATATTTTTTTAAAAATCATTTTATCGGTTTCCTAACATCGATCAAACCAAGTAAGTTAGATAAAAAAAATCTGAGTCAAGCTAAAACTAAAGTGGGGTTAGTTTTTTTTTTACATGTACTTAATCTTAAAAGGCTTACAGCATCTAACATAAAGAAAACTGTAAAATATATTGTCCCCTATAATTTTGGGGCCCTATGCCAGAGCCATACAGGCATTGTGGTAGATCAGGTTTGTTTATAATGTAAAAGGCTGTTCGTCCATCCGTCAACTAATTTCACAGACCGAATAACAAATAAGCAATACAAGTGGGATGCTTTAAAATGATTTTTAAAGAACACTTTTGAGTCAAGTAAATAGTGTAAAATGCTGTTCGTCCATCCGTCAACTAATTTCACGGACCGAACAACAAATAAGCAATGCAAGTGGGATGCCTTAAAATGATTTTTAAAGAACACTTTTTACTTATCTATATTTACTTTTTATTATCTATAATAATAAAAGAAAGAGTCTGTGTGTATGTCTGTGGATCGCAAATGACATACTCAAACTGCTCTAAAAAATTTGAAATTTTTAATATAGATTACTTTTAATACCTACGTGTGCACATGAGGCTTAGTTCTTTCATAATTGATTGTAAGTTTTAATTAATATAATTATTTTAAAAAAACGTCATCCACGTGGAAGTGCGGGACCATAACAGGGCTTGAAAACACATGGACCGGGCCGAAACGGGGGCTTGACGCCATCCTCTATTAGTGTTTGCTTTTTAGGGGCACATGCTTGCTTGCGCACGCGCCACCTCAAATTGAATTTAGTTTAGATATTGAGTGTATTTTCAAAAGTAAGCATGCCTCTAAAAGGAATCAATGCGAAGTTAACGGGTTCCCGAGTAATGCCTTGGTTTCCTCGGAGTCTGTCGCCAGAAAAATGCGACTGCTATTATACGTGGATTGCGTCACCTACCGGCCACCGCTGCATCGGAATGTTACGTTGACACGAAATTGGAAACCTAGCGAACTCACTCAACTAACTCTGTTGTTGTTTTGGTTTTCGTCTTTGCATGTCAAAAATGAAAAATTTAGGTTCTTCGTGATTTCTTACAATATCAATTAGCATTTCTTCCTCGGCAAGCATAAAACACCTCTCGCCTTCCGTAATTTTCTCAAATTTTTAGTTTTGGGCAAGCACACCGCACAACAGACAACAGCAAAAAACGTTGTCATCAGGATTTCCCCAACGCACTCAACAGCAACTCAATCTGGCGGTCGTGTTGAGTTGTCCGGCAACGCTCCAGAGGAAACCACTCTAGCGTAACCAATGTCAGCAGGTTGTATGATGTCCCTCACCGCACTTGTCTGACCGCTTAAATCTGTTGACGGACTCCGAGGAAACCGAGGCTTTAGGCGGGACCATACTGCTAGTCCAATATAAACGTAAGGTAATGAAAGTATTACGATTGGATCGAAATTCCAAAATGTAGGTTCGGTGATTTTCTACTCATTTTAGATGATCGGAAAAATTTTTGTCTTTGACGATTTTATTTAATTTATTTTTTGCATTTTTAAAGTAAACTTCAATTTATTGTATCATCAGTTATTATAACACAAAATAAGCTAACTTTTAAAATAAAATATTTTAATTTGAAAAATATTTTGAATTTGTGGAAAATAATGTTTTATGTTAACGTATTGTGGTCAATGGTTTCAGTGATTGGATGCTTTGTGCCAGGGGTTGTATTCTAAAAAAATGGTTTTTAAACATTGGTCTGACATCCTATCCAGTGTCGAAAATGCACTTCCCCTATAGGAGTGGATTTCACTCCTTTGTTTTAAGAGTGTAAGTTCTGATATAGTTTATTATTTAAACAAGAATATTTTGTAGAGAAGTATCATTCCAGTCAAAAACAGGAAGCTTTCAAATTTGAATAGTGGTGTTTCTATATAGTCTCTACGAATTTCCAAGCACAAGTAAATTAATAAACTTTAATTATTTATTCAACATCATTCAAGAACTGTTTTGCAGAACGACACAGCGATTATCGTCTGAAAATGGAATGATGCCACCTTCTGAAGTAATATCGTTATGAAATTCCCCTGATGAATTACCGTGTGTTGCATGGAGTTTCGAAAACTTTTTCCATTTTCTTTTTATCCAAAATGTATTATGGTTATTTAATAGGATATTTTAGGCTTTTTAATGCAGTGGAATTAAAAAAACACTTACCTATTTAATTAATTTTCTTTGAGATTTCAAGAAATAAGTACTCACCTAAAAGAGAATAAAAGTAGTGAGTAAGAGATATTGGTAATATTGAAGATTTAAAATGACAACTTAAACATTTCCTGTTGCATTTATATTTTATTTACACTCTTAAAACAAACGAGTGATTTTAACTCAGTCTGAGTTACTTTTCACTTCTCCAGTGTCGAAAATGCACTTCTCCTACAAGAGTGGATCCTTTGTATGTTGAATCTGCGACAAGATTACTCCAAACGAGTTATTTTAACTCAGTCCGAGTTAATATTCACTCCTTTCCAGTGTCGAAAATGCACTTCTCCTACAGCACTGGATTTCACTCCTTTGCTTTAAGAGTGTAGCTATCAATCTTATTTAACATTTCAATACAATAGTAATGCAAATACTTCAACTTTCAATATTTATTTTTGTTATTGTCAAAAAAAATCTCTATACATATTTTTATTTTAAAAATACATTTGTTATACAGTAAATCTCTATTAAGTGTAAATGTTAAGCATTAAAATACAAGACTGTTAAGCGTGTAATTCCAGAAAATTTTTAATACTAACTTACGAAAAAGTTATGTTAATTTGAATTATCGTTTCAATAGAAGCTGTAGCCACTAGCTACACGAGGGCTATTGGCTACAGTTATCGTAATTTAGAATCACAGTCAAGTGACGAGCCGACACCTGAGTCTCGAAAAGTATCATACAAAAAATTAAACATTTGTTATTTTATTTATTAGTTATATGTGAGTTATTCAATGAAATAAAAATAAATATTAATAAGTTTCAACCCCTATCACTATTAAGCTTATTCGGCTGACGTTATTTAAAGGGATTTAATAATTTTGATGAAACTAAATTTAGATTTCGTTTAAATGAATGTATTGTTATAAACAAGAAATTAAATTTCCATTTATAGCCACTCATGTGATTGTAAAATATATCTGTCGCAACAGAATGTGACTCCATTCCACCAAATGGGATGAATTCGGAGAACATATTTCGAGAAATGAAGAGTGTAGTTGCTAAACTCACGTTCGCCAAAGTTAAACTATGATATTCGGACCAGTCGATTCATTGGCAACTTTTGACAATCATAAATTAAATTAGGCGAAGCCGCCAATGAAAGGGCCGGGCCCTATATCTTAGTTATACTTTGAAGAATGTGATATTTCCAACTACACCCTTTCAATCTGCACTTGAACTGTCACGTTCCTTAGGCGTAACAACCTTAAACAAAGGTTAATTCTTTCCATAACTGTTGCATGCGACAGATTTTGCAAATGTACACAGATAACTATATCATTTCCCTTTGACAATGGGGATCACTGACCACCAATTGTAATCGATGAGGAATGTCCATATGCTTTTTCGGTATTCATTTCGGCATTTTTCAAAAGTCACGAATTGTCCATTCATAAGCCTTCCCTGGTGACGAATTACTACGCTTAGGCATCACTCACTGAGGGAAATAGTTGGCGCATATCTTTTTAATTGGCGACGTTAGACCATATCAAAAAGGACATTGTCAATTAAAAGGCTTTATTTTTGAGGGATCACAAAAGCACACTCGTAATTCTGGCCTACAATTCCTTGGAAAACGTAAGGATTTTATAACAGTTCAGAAGAGACCAAACCCTATAATAGAATGAGATTTAACACGACTTTTCTGGACGATCGTAATAGTCACAATGCAAATCCTGCCAACAAAAAAAGTGGTGTTTGAGCTTTTAATACAGAGGCAAATTAAATTAAGTGGAAACCTTTTCTGTCCCAGTGATGCCACTTGGCATCATCATGTTTCTGATTATAATTTAAAAAACAATACTGTACTGCTCACATCTATAAGAATTAGTAAAAAAAAATTATAATAGAAAATGTTTGAAGAATCGAATGATGTGCTTTTTGATATCATAAATGGCTATAGATGATCAGATTTTTTTTTCTGAAATGATGCCAAATTGTCATTGGGACTAAAAGGGTTAAAGTAAGTCAATATATTTGGTGGCTTACTTGCATTTGGCAAATTCGCTTGGTCTGCCATTCTTAAACGCAAAACATGGTAATATATAAAAATATGATGCTTGCATACAAAATAAATCTTAAGCTTAATTTGTATAAATATTTTGTAAAATTAAATTAAGTAAGATTTCTTCTTATTTTAAAAGTTAAACAATATTGGACGACTCTTTTTTGGGGGTTTATAAAGCTGATATATCCCTGAGACACTGCTAAATATACCTTCTTTTTTTGAAAATGCCCCTCAACTTTTAAATGATAGTCATTAAGTAATATTCATTTAGAAAGTGATTGCATAAATACGTTGGAATTGTAATTATAATAGTGTCTCAATTACAGTCTGACAGACGGACCAATGTTCAAAAACTACTTTTTCGGAATTAGCACTGTCTAAAATGTGTAGAAAAAACAAAATATCCATTTCAGATTTTCGATCACATCGCAATACTTTCATTACCTTACATTTGAAGAGCTTAGTGGAAGAACGTGCTAAGTGACAAAAAGATGAAATCGCGAAAATGAGCTTTAAAGTTTTCAGGTTGCATTCAGATCTTTTAAAAACGTTACTTGCAAACGGTAAAAAATACACTAAACTTAAAAGATTCAAAACACTGTTCTGTACTGTACACTTAAAGTTTATGAAAAAGTGGAAACTTGTTATCGTCAAATAATTAAGTAATATGTTGTTTGACACAAAAATCTCATTTTTTTTAAATGTCACTAGCACGTTCTTAAACGAAGCTCTTCATTTACACTCTTAAGAAGGAATGCTCAAAAACGACGAAATTTTCCTTAATTTGTGACGATTTAATTACTGGCAAATGCTCCGAGTTTTCGTTTCCTCAAAGTGAGGGAAGTTGAATCGTCATTTTTATGAGGATTTGAATGTCGTGTAATCTAAAGAAATATTTCTTCATTTTTGAGCATGCGAGTACAACAATGAGATTCAGTTTCCTCAGAATCAAGATACAGAATCGTCAAATCATGATCGTAAAAGTGAGGATTCGCGTTTACTCAAAAGTCACGTGATAGTTTGACGAAACAATCATCAAAATTAACGAAATGAGGATTGAGGGTTCATGAATCGTCAAAAATGAAAGTGTTATTTCTGAGAGTGTAATTTTAGGTAATTGAAAGTAAAAAATGGACTTGCGTCACTACTGCACTGATTCTTTCGACTGACCAAACACAGAGACTGATCCCATTGACTTAACAGACACGTGCATCGAAAGTCCAAAAAACGCTTGATTTCACATGCGACTATCTAATTGGACACACACAAGAAGACTCCAAAACGACTCACGAACCACAAGATGTCAAAGAACTCTAATGTTTGACGAAAAAGCACCCCTTTTTAGTGATCCCATTCTTGTTTAGTGATAGTCAAACAGCTGAGAATACATTGACTCAATAAAAAAAACCAAAGAGTTTGAATAGTAATATAAAAATAGGTGTGTTTGGTTAACTGCGGGTATATCTTGATGGAAGGCTAACTATTGGGTTTGTTTGGTTTCGGTACCCGGAAAAGATGTGATGTGGATAATGACGGTTCTTGGAATTTAAGTAGGATTTTGGAATGAGGAATGGGATATCGTCGTTAAAATAACATTGATATTTTTATTACGTGGCAGTCTAGTTTCATGGTGAACGTTTTCTTTAGAGAAACAGCGTTGTTTAAACTCTCTAATGAAAATAATCAGAATGCTATTGCATTATTTTTCTTAAAGTATTCATTGAAATAGTAATAGTAAAGAAATTTAAGATAAACACATCGTTTTTGATCAATCAAATATTTATTTTGGATTCAAGAGAGTAACGAGACAATTAGAATTTTATTTACTTTTAGTTGGTTACTTTCAGCGTTTGAAATGAGTGCATGATTAAACTAATAATAAAGTTTCAAAAGTTTTCGCGAATGTTAAAAAAGAAAATACTCCTCTACTTTTAAGAAATGAAAAACTGCATTGTATAATGAAAATAAAGATATGCGAATGAAAATAGCTTATTTTCAAAAGAGTCTATTTGGGTCATTATCAACAATTGTGTACGAAATAATTGATTTGTATAGAGACCAGATAAAAAAAATATCCTATTTATTCTTTAGATATAATTTTCAGTAAAATAAATATTTATTCGTAATTAAGAATTATTTAATTTAATGGTTACAGTTAAAATAAAATAAATAGTACACAACTAAAAGTTTATTTCGCATGAAATAACCGTGTTTTGTGAAGTAAACAAAAAATAGTGAAAATTTATCAGTCAAAAAAGAGGCAAGTTTCCTTTACCGAAAACTTGGTCTTCCAGCGAGGCCCATTAAATAAGGGGAAAAGATAAGATATCCTCAGACCCAGAGAACCCGAAAAATGCCCCCATAAAGAAACATTTAATATACTAAAGGGAAGTAGGCATGCAGGGGCCCGAATGCCCACAAGATGGCGGACTACGTGACAATCTTATTCCATCCTAGCTATTTCTCAAGACCTTGGAACACACAAAAAAGTATAATTTCCCTCCAAGATCACGAGATCAGACGACATTTTATTTTCATAATATTCTTTTTTTTTTTGTTCTTTTCTTTATTTTGTTCGTTTTTCCAGCATGCGATATCAATGAGGCCCCGTTGCAGTGTTTTTCCCTCCGGTAATATTCTAAATGACGTTGGAAATTTTCTTATTTTTTTTTGTATCGGGTTAATTTGATGGCCATTGTCATATTCTTTTTTCTAATGTGTTCTCTCTTCCTGGAACATGTAGCAGTTGTTGCAACACTGTGTGACCTACCCGTTGCAGTCATGGATAACAGGTGGATGCGTTGTGACAAATTTTGATGCAACGCCGCTTGGGGCGGATATTTGATCTTGTGATATAAAATTGTTTAGTTGGTTCTGAATAAATTCAAATATACTCCGATAAATTTCCATAGAGCTTAAAAACTATGTAGAGAATTAAAAAAATATAAATGGCACCAATTAAAACTAAATTTACAGTTAAGGAGAACTCTTTGGGTTCGAATTAGTTAGTTTATTAATTAAAATATTTTATCAGCTAATTAAGTTCGAAATAAATACTTAAAAGACACGAGATCTTTATAGAATTTATAGCTTACCATGGAGATGATAGCAAAAAAAAAAAAAAAAAAAAACTTCAACTATCCTTCTATTACATTTCTTAAAAGTTGTTCGATCATTATACAAAAACTAATTACTAAATAAATAAAAAAACTAATTCAGATAAAAATTACCAAATGAACACGTAATTTAAGTTGTTTGAATATTCCTAAGTAACGTGTCAATTTGGTAGATCGGCATTAAATGAGTTAATATATAATAGTTTTGGAAAGAAAAAAACATTTATATCGCAGCTAGATGTATTTTTTGAAATATTTATTAAATTGTAATTGTATTAATAATCTTATATCCTTAAAATTAGAAAATTAAACATTATCTAATTATGTAACCAGCATTTTTAACAAAATTTTTAAAAAATCCTCTCAAAACGAATAAAAATTACAAATTTATTCATCAATATCCCAAAATGATACACATAAAAGACAGCGTACTACGAAACACGCATTCTAACACTACTATCTATAGCACAAATCTTTTGTAATATACGTAAACATGTTTTTCACGCAAACCATTCATGTGCCCGAAATACATTTACAAGCGAAAGATACTTATCTCGAATCGAAAAAGTAGAAAAGGTTTTCTCTCTCGATCCCTTAGTGAAAAAATAGAAAGGTCTGACATAAAACTAAAAGAACTGTGGTTGCCTGGGAATGTTTTTACTTTCAATTATAACTATTTAACTTTATAACTATTAACTATTTAACTTTATAACTATTAGCTTTTTAACTATTTAACTTTATAACTATTAACTTTATAACTATTAACTTTATAACTTTTCAATTATACTATTCAATTAATTACTTTTATATACTTACCTCGAATCGAAAAAGCAGAAAAGGTTTTCTCTCTCGATCCCTAAGTGAAAAAATAGACTGGTCTGACATAAAAACTAAAAGAACCGTGGTAGCAGATCTGCTACTTTCTAAATATATGTCTTAAATAAATGTACTATTTTAACCGAGGCAAAAAAATAAACACAAATGCAAAGCAGCGAGCAGTTGTTGCCATCCATCATTCGCTAAACATAAAAGCAAACGATTTTATTAAACTGTCATTTCCAAAGTGGCTTCCATCAAACGAGAAAACCCCTGACCCATAAAGGCACTTCAACTTCAATTCGATCTCATTATTATTTGTAGCCAAAGATAAATGGCCAGAGAAACTGGGTTAAGCACACGGCCCAAACGTTATAAGAAAGTGAGTGAAATATTCATAAGAATGTGTAATTAATTTTAAAGGGGGAAGAGGTTCACTTTTTTTGTAATAACTTTATTTATTGATATGAATTTTTTGGAATTTCAATTTAAGGTCGATGATTAGAAAATGACTGGGATACCTTTTAAGCCTAAGTGCTATGCAATTTTTTTTTTATCTCAATAGGCGCGTTTACATGAGCCATCAAATCCATGGAATGAAGAGCAAACTCCGCCATTTTTCCCTCTTGGGGATTTTCGCCCTAGCCGAACCGGAATAGCAATGTTCATTAAGGGGTTTCGCAAACCCTCCAATGAAGAAGGGTTTGAAGTTTCATTCCATGGATTCGGTCACAGACTATCATTTGGGTTAGAAATCCTGCTCGACCGCTATTTTCCCCTAATGGAGAGTTTAATATTCCATGGATTCGATGGCTCATGTAAACGCGCCTAATGAGCATGTTTTATGTCGTGAGTGGCAATTTTTCCAGTGGCATTGTTTTCATTTTTGGCCCTTCTTTAATTGCATATTTTGAACAATACAATATTTTCTTATATTACTAAAACGAATGCAGCACAAATGATTTTTTGCAGTAGAGCTGAAGCTTTCCTCTGCCCATGAATCACGTTAATTTGCTGTCATATCCCAAAATTTCGTTTAATTTCTCCTCATGAGACAAACTGTCATCTAAACCCAGGTTTTAAAACAACACAGCCGTTTTGGAAATGCTTTACATACTTAAAAGTTTAATAGAATTAAATCGATAAAGTTTAATTATTAGAAGAAATAAAAGCAAATTGCGCCTGCAGAACCCTAAAATAGAATGCAGAAGAAGAAAAATAACCTATAATTTTGAGAGTGAAATGAAGAGTGATAGGAACAACTAAAGAAATTGCAAGAAGAGCAAAATCGAAAAAAAAAAAGAGTTACGTAATCTAAAACAACCCCATTCTGGAAAAATAAGAATGCTCTTAAATGTATATAAGAGGAACTCAAACAATAATCTCTATAATAAAAAAAATATATTCTGATTTTTTTTGTTTAAAAAAGCATAAGAAAATGTACTGATAATGCATAAATTTAGTGGATGATTGATCCGAATTCAAAACAATAGTTTAAAAATCTTCAAATAATTATGACTTCACACAATACGAAATCCGATTGGAGATAAAACGCATTATCTTCTAATACATATATGAATGAAGCAACTACAACAATACGCGATAACATAAGAAAATTCGTATAATAAATCTAGGCTTAAATAGTGCATTCACTTTTTAATTCTGATGGATCGAGAAAGCGGTGAGTGTAAAAGATAGAACTTTCCCGACTACCACTGATTGATCAGGAAGAATGATTCCGAAATTAATATTGATTAGAGGCGACTACAAGACAGTTAAGCGAGAAAAATAGCTGGATTAAATTCACGATTTTTTCTGGCTTCGTAAAAAATGACTGATCTTTGATCTCCGATTTCCAAAACAGGGTTCGATGGTTTGTGGTGCTGCCATCTGTTATTGTTAAGGTGTACTAAATTATTAGGCGAAGCGGATCCGCTTTTATTGATTAGTCAATTTTTAAGTTAAGGGAGGACCGCAGTTTTTATAATAAATATAGTCAAAGAAAAAAAAATCTGAATATGAATATTAACTGACGAGTGTCGACGTGAAGCGTCTTTACCCCTTCATCGAAATCTTTCCGAAAAGTGGTTGAGTTTGATTGGGAATAATGCTGGACAAAATGCTCGCGTTAATGTGTGTCGAGAGGGGAAAAATACTCTCTACGAATACTCACACGGATTTATTAATATTCATCGATGAAGAACATTCTAAAAAAGTGGAAAACAATTATTACATATAACTGAAAATCTATAAACTATCTAGAATATAGATATTCTTTTCAGGTAATACAAAATAATTAAAAGTATTTTTTAGATATAACGTCGTTCATTACAGAGATATTTTTTTAGTTAAATTTTAATAAAAAAATGAAGCATTTTATTAAAATTAATAAAAACTAGAAAATTATTCATTGCAATTTTTTTTGTTATTATTTTAAACTTTTTTTTAAAGTTACAATAAAACATCATAATTACGCAACGAAATTATTTTTATGCTAGATTTGTTTTTTCTAAAAACGAATAATTGCGAAATTTTTTATATTACTACTTATTTTGAAGTGCATAAAAACGAGTTGTTAGAGATAGATAGATTTGTAACATAATATCTGGACAAGTCAGCCAAAAAAAAAAAAAAACACAAAACTCAGCATTTAATTCTATATTAACTCTTACAGTCCTAATGACAATTTGCCCTCATCATTTTAGAATTTTTTTCCTGATAGTCTATAGCCATTTATGATACCAAAAAGCACATCATTCGATTCTTCAAACTCTTTTCTATTAGAACATATTTTTTTATTAATCCCAAAAGATGTCAGACCTATTATTTTTTCAAAATTATGACCAGAAACATGACGATGACAAGTTGCATCACTGGGCCTGAAAGGGTTAAACATTTGCGCGATAAATTTGGATAGTTTTATTTATTTTTCTCTAAAATTCAATAATTATCCTTTATCGTTTGCTAAATATATGTATATTTCGAAGAATAAATATGTAACATTTGGTGGTTGAACGTATGATGTTTGAGTGTTGGCAGTGATTTAAATTAGGTTAGGTTTGAATTATCGCCCCACTAGAGCTGTACGAGGGCTATTGGCAGTGATTTAAAAGAATTCTAAGGGTTTCTTTACGCTTTTTAAACGGGTACTAAATTTTGAAGTTTTTAATATTATGAACAAATTTTTTAAAGATTTCAAATAGCTTCTAGTTACGGTACGATAAATTAAATGATCATCACATTATTCTACAGCGTTTGTAGTTTGGTATATGGAGGTGGATGACGGACAAAAAGACGGACGGACCTTGAATTTTTATAATTATACTTATAAAATATTCCACTTTTTTGGTTATGAATGTATATTGGAAACTAACAAGTTAAAAGTTGGTTAAAAACGGAGGTTGCAGTATAATAATAAGAACGAAAAATTAAATAGTTTAATCAAGTAAAAACCACATGCTACGTATTTTACAAATACAAATAAATACAAATTCTTTTGTAGAGATATTATTATCACATAAAGGCGTTTTCAAACCTAAGAAAAGCTCCAAAATATACATCAACAATTCTCACTTTGATGACCAGGAAACAATTTGCCCATTTCAACACGAATTTCTCTTGCAACTGACCTTTGCACATCACATCTGTTTTATTTTATTACTTGCTGTTGCTTTTTTTCTTCTACATTTGCCATTGATCCTTAGTATAACATTCTCTAAAAATCAAGAGAGAGAACGAAAATTTGCTTTTCCTAAATGAATAAATGCAATAGATCGACATCAGTAGCAAAGCTCTTATTTGACAAACAGTTACTTTCTTTTGCTGTTTTTTCTTATAAACAGTTTATTAAAAGGATTTAAGAAAATTTCACTTGTTCGAAATTTGCTATTTTAAAAGGTAAAAATTTATTACCTTTTTGTCACTTAGCACGTTATTCCACTAAGATCGTTAATTTGTTAAATTATTTATTAGCTTTTCGTTACAAGCATATTCCAAATATATATGAATTACAGCATAAATTTTTAAATATTATTTATACTAAAAGTATAAGATATATAGTTTTTATTTTTCATTAAAATTTGTTTTGCCTTTAGAGTGATACAGCAAGCATCCAAACGAAAATGCAATTCTTCCCATACTGTCTGCACCAAGTGCGGAGTAATGGAATAGATGACACTGCAACTGTGAAAGCAATGTAGCGGTACAAGCGCATGTGCTTATTTGAAAGTGTTGGAGTTATTCTTTAAACGTCACCTTCAACCACAACTGTCGAGCGTATACTAATACAATTAGAAACTCGGACATTCTTTTACGGACACGCTGTATATTTAATTTGGTTTAAAAATATATCGATTCAAATTTTGGAGTTTTAATATAAAAAACCTGAATGGATAATATAAAATAATTGGGGGGATTTTTGATTGAAACATGCAAAAATAAGAAGTTATTCATAAGCAAAAAGGAAATTTGGAACGTTGAAACTTCCGAGATAACAAGTTCAAGATAACAAATTTCCCCCTTGTCATAAACGTTTTAGTTTAGTGTATTTTTTACGGTTTGGAAGAACCATTTTCAAAAGATCTTAGTGCAAACTAAAAACTTAAAAGCTCATTTTCTTTTACCTTTTTGTCACTTAGCGCGTTCTTCCGCTAAGATCTTTAATTTGTTAAATTAGTTATTAGCTAGTCATTACAAGCATATTCTAAATATATATGAATTAAAGCATACATTTTCAAATATTAATTATACTAAAAGTATAAAATAGAATTTTTATTTTTCACTTACAATTTGTTTTGTAAATCAAACAATACAATTTCAGCAGTTTAATATATAATACGTTCAGAAGGCTCAAGATTGAATGTTCAATAAATTCTTATATTGAAGAATTTTTAATTGAAGTTCCCAAATCAAATATGTATCAAAAGGAAAAAAGCTTTACTAAGCTCCGATCATTTCAATTTATAATTTTATTAATGATTTATAAATAAGCTATTTAAGTGTAAACAGTAGATCAAAAATAACTATTTGCTTTCTTTTTCTCATCCCATTGCACCAACAAAAAAACCCTTCTCGAAATAAATGAGAGGTCAATCGGGTTTCTTTGTCCACTCGTAATGCAATGCGCATTTCTTATCTCTGCCTAAAACAACGAAAAACATAAAGATCATTCACGAAAAAGATATTCATACCTTTGAGCTAAAAGGAGATATTCCTGAAGACAAAAAAAAAAGAACTTTCGAAAGCTACAATCATGATTTAGAACACTAAATTTACAAGAATCCTTTGAGGAATTTCCAAGAGCGGTGTCACCGTTCAAAAATCTCGTAATTTGTTACGTAAAATAATGTTTGTCGCAAGTATGGAGAGTTTTTACAAAAATGTAATGCTTTGGCATGTTGATATATAAGAGATCATTAGCATTTAGATTGGTGTGAATCCTCAGCATACAAATGTATGAATTATGCAATGAAAATGCGTCATAGTTACGTGGATTTTATAGGTATTCTACATACATTGACTAATTAATTGTCAGAGAATGTGACGTTAGACATTAATTTTGAGTTCTGAAAGGTGTGTTTGCTCAAAATTCTAAAGGTGGTAAGTAAAAAAACTTGAAAATATTTTTTTAAACTCATACAAAAGCATACTGCAATTGAACCTTTTAAAAGATTACACGTATTGCCCAAACTGTGTGAAATTATCCAGTAAGATAAAATAAAACAATTTTAGCAATTTGTTGAACGGCAAGAAAAAAAAAACAGAAATGTTTTAAAGCAAAGTAATTACAAACATTTTAAACTACAGGATGAAATTCGTTTTTTAAATGCAGAACTTTCTAGTAATATAATTTAAGCAATTTATTTCACGCCCAAAGTATTTTTGTGTTTTTAAGCAAAGCAATTGCTTGATTTAAAACATTTAAAAAGGGATAAAGAATTTATACATAACTTTAGGGTCAATGGCAACAGAACATAAATTTACAGGATCTATCTTTATTTAAACATGTTTTATTTAATTAACTTTAAGAATACTACCATTCTTTTTTTTTTTTTTGATTACCGTTACTTGTTTTAAGCACAATTTTCACATGTCCTTATTTCCATTCTAATTTCGCAAACTACAAAAAAAGCACAAAAGAGATTCCACACGAGATTCCAACTTTAAAAACAGAATACATGTTTCTGAAGTTTGAAGTAGAAATAAAGAATTTCGATGGTTTTCGAGAGTTTGAAGGTAAAAATAAAGAATGCGGAAGAAAAAAGCTTCTGCACTGTTTTATCGTCGATGTTGATGTATTGCTTGTTTCTTAAGAAAAGACAAATCACGAGAAGAAAGGTAACAAACAGCATTTCGCGACATGACCTGCTTCATTACCAAACAGAAACTCACTCCTGCTTAGCGGGTAAAATAACAATTTCCACTTTTTGTTGGTATCCATTTGTGTTGGTTAAAAAGTCTCAGTATTATGAATCTTTTCAAAATTAAAAAAACATGAAATGGAGATATTTTGATTAAATAGCTCTTTTTAAAAGTATGAATAGGAAGTGAAAAACATTAAAACACTAGCTAGTCTGTCCTTAATTACGAATGATTTGAACAGGTCTACCAAAGAATTTATGATTTTTACTGTGTAAGAGTAAATGGTGCAAAAAAACATCGCTGTGA
The DNA here is from genome assembly GCA_023701765.1 of Hylyphantes graminicola. Classification (NCBI taxonomy): domain Eukaryota; kingdom Metazoa; phylum Arthropoda; class Arachnida; order Araneae; family Linyphiidae; genus Hylyphantes; species Hylyphantes graminicola. The sequence continues at coordinate 36,992,023 of CM043116.1, forward strand.
TATGGTTAATGATGAAGTTAATGGTGAAATAAATATTTTACATTTAAAAATAAATGGCAAATAACCAAATAAAGATAATGGAAGATTTTAAGCCGTTATGATCTTTTTGTTGAAATGAAGATATTTTTGTGGCAATTAAAAGAACAGAGATGGTCTAAACATTTTCCCGTTATTTTTAAGTATATTTGAATAGTATATTTAATTTTAAAAAAAATATTGTATTTACAGTTATTATTTTATATATTAACGTTAAATTGTTGTATATATAATTTGTTTCATTACAAAAATGGTTCTTTTTCAAGTTTTTGAAACAAAAACCTGATATAGGGTTTAACCTAATACCAAAAATATGGCGAAACATTTCTCCACCCAGCCGCTGCAGCTACTATACCAAAACCGACCTTAAGTTTGCAGTAGAGAAATGTACTAAGCGGAGGAATTTGCGTAAACAACGCGGCTGGCGCCAAAGCTTCGCCTGCTCCGATTGGTTGATAATTTGACCCTGATATTCGTGCGCCCTGTTACGTCAAAATCGAAGGAAAAAAATAATTTAAACAACGCTCTAACTGAAGCTAAACTAATAAAAATAATAAATTTATGTCTTGAAATAACAAATAAATTTGTTAATTGAATGTGAAATACCTTTTTGTATTCGATTCTCGCTCTCAAAAATGAGAACTATTTACCCTTTTTCTCGTAGAACATTTGTATACTGCAAACTTAAGGTCGGTTTTGGTGGAGCCATAGTTTTAGTGGAACAATGAATGGAATTTTTAACATTGCATTAATTTTTATATTAATAAAAATGAGTCACAAAATTGTTGGCCGGATTCTTGAAATTAGTCTATATGCATCTAATACATAAAATCCCCTATAACTTTGAATTTCAGACAGAGAAGCATTCATTTTCTGTCTCATGTCTACATATAACAATCACAACAATATGTCCTTGACGCATTCTTAATGTTTTGGCCCAGATTCCATTAAAACTTTCGAAATCAGAGCACACTTCAGAAGAAATGAATCAAATGACTCAACAACAAAGTGTATCTATGTAAAAAAAAAGCCGAATGCATCCTCAAAATCCTCATATTTACCAGAAGACCACCTACTGCTTCTAAATCCAATAGTTTCATGCCAATGGGCATTACGCATCGATATGGAAATCACGTTCGAGATACACTTAGGGCCCGCAAGATTTAGGACTTATCTCCAAACCAAGTAGCCCAAGAAATCTAATTTATTGGCACGCCTCAATCCTCGAACCACACACAAAAAGGAATAAAAAAACGTCTTAAACGTGTTTATCGCCAATGCAGGTATGATCACAACACGTGGTCATGGGCAGATTAAACGGGTCCGTTCTTGAGCGTTAAACTGTACCAAGTCCTGTACTAAGTCTGTGAACAAAAGTACAGTTTTCTTCTGAAGTTCTGAATAAGTACAACGGAATCTGACCGGGTGGTCTGAGGGGGTGCAAGACAACAATGCTTTCTTCTTTTCTTATGTCATGGGACCTTAGTTTTTGGAAACGGTGGAGGAATTTATATGTATGTAAGCCGACCATTAATGCTTTCTGGACTATCTTTCACTGAGAATATTTTATAGCCCTAAATTCCAGTAGTAGAATTTATCTGTGGTGGTGATGGTTACATGTTCATTGAGAATTGCAGCTGTCCAGATGTGGCCTGTATATGGTTAGACAAATAACGGAGATTTTAACGTTAGAAATAAATATCTGTTTTCTCTGTGTGTTATATGTCATGCCTTATGCGAAATATATGTATCAGAATGATTGTTATATACATTTAAATCATTGAAATGTATCGTTACGTGTTTATTTCTGGAGAGGGAAAATAAGCGTTGCCCCTCCCAGTTCTATACTTGGACCACCGGTCGGAATTTTTTTAAAACGTTTTTTCAAAATGCTACTCCTTCTACACTTCAAAGAAGTTTTTAATGGAATTTTTCCAAAATATTCCCATAACATCTATTAATGAAGGCTGGTATGGATATTGAGCTGTCAGTTAAAAGAAAATAGTTATGTAGCTTTATGTTCAAAAAAGGCTAAAAAATAAAATTCTTTCTAAATTTTTAACTTCATCATTTAAAAAAATAAATCTAATCATACTAGACCTTATCCCATACCAACTTTTGGTGAACGCATATGTTTCAACACAGGAAAAAAAAATGAAGCTATACACATTAATTTCCTTAAAAGCCTTAGGGTTTTAACCATTCACAAGATGAAAAAATTAAAATTTTTAAAAAATCAACATAAAAATTTCAAAAACCATTTTACCAAACCACTATATCATTTTCAATATACCTCCTCCATTATAAAGGAAACCTATTTTGCATTATCTTTATAGCTCACAGCATGCGCGAGCATGTTTAATTATTTTCTGGGCAGCCCTAAAGTTTGGGTAATGCGTCCCCTTAAATTTCAAACCATGATGGAAAATATAAGCAACACTGGGGTAAGCGGATATACAAAACCGTACTCTAGCTCCCAATGCAATCACTAAAAGTTACGGCTAGCCAATTGACAGTCAATCGCTAGCCAAATACCAGCCATAATCGCCCAACTACAGGGTGTTTATAAAATAACGCTCGCTATTCGGAATGGTCTGTAGCTTGAATGAATAATCCAAATGCATCAAAAAATGAGACACTTACTAATCAAGAAGGGGGGAAAAGAATGGAATCATAAAAAAAAGACAAAATCCTAAAAAAAATAATAAAAAAAAAGAATAATCATGAAGAACAAACTCGTCTCTTGACCGGAATCTAAATTACGAGGCGTCGTCAATTATGTCCAATTACGGCCAACACAGCTAATTACGCCTCGTAATTTAGAACCCTGGTCAAGAGACGAGTTTCCTTTTTACGAAAAAGAATGGAATCATAAGCAAGAAACTCGTCTCTTGACCAAGGTTTTAATTACGAGCGTAGCCAATTATGGCTAATTACGGCCAACGCATCCAATTACGCCTCGTAAATTATAACATTGGTCAAGAGATGAGTTTGTTTTTTATGGTTCCATTCTTTTTCCCCCTTCTTGATTAGTAAGTGTCTCAATGTTTTTTTTTTTTTTTGTTTTGTTTTTTTTTGCATTTGGATTATTCATTAAAGCTATAGACCACTCCGAATAGCGAGCGTTATTTTATAAAAACCCTGTATTCTCCGAAAAATAAGGCCTGGTGACAATATTGGAATTGTTGCAAGAGTCCCGGAAGGCCAGAGGCTCGATAGGCGACAAACGCTCATTAGTAGAACTAGTGATTAAGGAAGCAATTATTGACGTAAGGATGGCAAAGGAGCTGTGGTTTTTTCCAAGAAATCGAACCGTAATGATTGGAGTTACTGGAAAGTGTATTTAATAAGGGTCAGTGACGAATATTTCTCAAATACGGTTTTGGTATTTCAAATATGGTGCAAGAGTTTAAGATTTCAGTTGTACTGAGTGAGAATGGGTAATAAGATGATGCCTACCATTATTTTATTAAGTTTATTATACAGGTAGTCCTAGAAAAAAAGCCTAGTCTTTTGCAAGACCTTCGAAAACCCAGGTATACATTATTTTTGATGCAAATAAATTACTGATATATGAAAGCTGCTTTTGAATAGGCAATTTCGAAAAGCTTGGTTTGATCTAGCTTATAATAAAAATGTTAGTGCAAGGTGAAACATTTAAAAGAGACCTCAAAACGAATTAGGTATTCCGGTTTGGAGTCTCTTTTTAAAATGCCGCTCTGTATTAAAAAAAAATGGTAAAATGGAGCTGTAAAATGATACAAAGGTTCACGTATGTATGTGTCTCTACTGAAGACGATAAGGTTGGCTAACCTTTAATATACATTTAGTTTGTTTGAATTAGTGTAGCACTAGATCTACACAAGCCTCATTGGTGAAAGGGCATATACATTTTGAAACCTCCATACCTGTTCAGAAATATCTCCCTTTTCCATTATCTCCAGCTCCTCCATGATAAAATGCAACATCCTTGGCGACTTATCCCTGTCCAGGGATCCAAACACAGTCATAAGCGAAGGCCTCTTCTTCTGCTTGATTTGGCGGAGGGACCTTGGCGGCGGAGGAGTGTATGGCGACAAACACTGCAGGCCACGGACACTAGATTCGAACATTTGTTCCATGATCTTGAAACCTCGAAGAGACATTTGGGGCTCACTGTCCGGTTCAGGGACGCAACAGCAGTTCATGAAAAGTCTTCGTTGGGGAAATGTATTCCAATGAGCATTTTCTTGTCTGACTGAATATGACTGTTTTAATATTTCTGCAATTTTTTTTCTCTAAGTTTAGAAGTAATTTAAAATGATAAAGCTTTCCTAAAGATGCTAATAGTCTGCATACAACTGTATTCATAAACAACTATGAAGAGTTCGGTTTATTTAGTTTTGTCTTCGCCTTCTGAAGGAGTTAAAATTTTCAGGTTTCTGTTCAATTATGTAAAAATTTAGAATTTTCTACATTATCAAATAACTAATCTTGTTTCAAAGATCGTTCATTTAATAGCACAATTCTTAAGAAATCCTACTAATGATCTCTCATCCACATTTGAAATAGAAATATCCTCATTTGTTGTCGTGAAGCACTTGTCTACCTTCAGTAATAGAAGATGGTGTACCAATGCTAATTTGCATTTTATCGAGCTATATATCAAAAAAAATTTCAATTAAGTCGATTGCAATTTGTATACATTCATATATGTTACCTATTCTTAATGTACACTTTGACTGAGAGAAAACAATTGTTATCATGAAGAAGGAAAAATAAACGCACACAAAGACAATAGCTCATCAGTTCTCTGGAATGAAATTATTCAAGCAGAAGATTCTGGAGCACAACACTTTTCACACATATTTTAGAATGCATAGTTGCATGTGAAGTCGATATCTTGTAAAACACCACACACATACGTTCTTCTGAGTCATCAATGGGCAAAAGGAAAGGACGAAAACGAATTTTTCAGTGCACCATGCAAAACAATATGCAAGTTTTCTTGTTCTGGATTTCGAGATAAAGAGCCTGTTCACAAATTCCGTTTGACACACGGAGTTTTATCAGTGTTTTGATCGATGGTGAATGCAAACCTAATGAGCCAAACCCACTGAAGTCGACCGTTGCATAATCCATACGCGGAGGACTGCTGCAGATCTGTTTGGCGGTCACACACTACGGTAGATGATGACGACTATGTACCTGGGTCATCTTCTAAAACTTCACAAAGTGGAGAGGCTAATCACGGTGGAAGATACCGAAGAAATAATAAATAAATAAAAAGAAGAAGTCCGAACTAAAAAGAAGACAAGTTATCGAGACGACCCTGCCGCAAGGTCTTTCTCGACAAGTTTTTCTCGGCGAGTTCAGCACCGAAAGTTGCTAACCCGGTAGAACGCAGAGGTACACCAATATCAGCAACAAAAAAAACACCACAAACAACTGCCTCTAATGCTGAAGGGATAGAAATATTACCATAACAAACAAAAATAAAAGAAGGCTCAGAGAAGAAGATACCCGGTGGTAGTTTTCAGGAAGCGGCATGGAATCCTATTCCGCTCTAGGGTATGGACAGACATTCAAGTCAAAGAAAAAAGAAAAGGCACGATCATAGCGTTCTTTTTTAAAAAGTGGTATGCGGTGTTTGATATAATTACCCCCGGTTTGTATGGTCGCGAAAGCGAAAACCGCTCGGGGTAGAATTTTCTTTTTTTTTGATTCTTATTTATAAGTTTTATTTATTCCTAGGTGTGTGCGTGTGCATCAATGTCGAGAAACCTTCATCGGACCCTATTATCCGGAAACTTCTTTATCTAGTCAAATGAGGGAAGCTATTTCGTTGTTCTATCTTGATTAATTTCAAGAAAGAAATCCGTCTAACGGTATCCAAACAATTTAGGGTGAGGTTACAACCGGTGAGGTGGTCCAATCTATATCTCGTTGTCTCGTCACCCCAACAAGATCTTTTATTTGCAGAGGGTCAGCTTCAATCCACACAGAGAATGGGAGCATTCAAATGCGGAAATTTGCGTTTAATTGTTGGCGGTGTGGAATTTAATCCCTCGATCGAGATCTAGCCGAGGTCGTTCAACCACAATGAGATGAGTGGATCCAATTTTTTTTTTATGTTTGCTCGAGATTCGATATTTTGATTATTAAACAATGAGATAAAAATTACTTCAGGCAACAGTAAGTGAAGTTCTTTTAATGTAGGTCTTATTATCAGAGAATAGCATCTATATCTTGCAAATTGAAAATAACATTAAGCAGTGAGTAATCATTAAGATGACTTTTAAATGACGTAAATTTTCTGCAATGCGTTCAATATTTTAGGTGAAAATAAAACATAAATGTTAATTATACTAAAAACTGCATTTTTATATCCTTTTTGTAATTTAAATGGCGCACCAGTTTATAACAATTTTTTTTTTCAATACAAATTTTTTTATATTTTTATTTAAGTAAAAGTGGAAAATAAATGTAAAAATAAAAAAATTATGTTTACAAACAGTCTTAAAATAATTTGCACTTATTATCATAGAAATTCAAAAGCATCTTGAGATTATTGTGTGAACAGTTGTTTTTATATATTCACTCAATCCAGAACTACGAAAGCTGGAATTCAATATATAAATATGTCTTCAACAGAATCTACTAACTAACATTTTTTTATAATTACCACCGATTAAAAGGTCTACATTTGGTTTAAAAAAAAGTTGATACAAAGGTTCATTGAAAAAGCAAATACACAAAAGTTACCAAAAGTACTACCGGTCCCAATTAGAACACACAGAATTCTTCAACAATCGAAAAACGATATTCAGGCCTATACTCAATGCAGAGCACGCCAAAATGCCTCATCGATAGTATCAGCACATCACTTCCAAACAAGCATCGTAATCGCAGATTAATCCAATCAATATTCGGTATCGCCACTCACCAGCACATGAAGATTGTTATTCATTTAAATGCAGCTTAATCCAACGATAAACACTTTTTAAAAAACAAGCCGCTAAAAGTTACAAAACCGTGGCACACAATACCAATTCTATACAAAACTTCAAAATCAATGGTGGTTATACGTGAATATTCAGCGGACACACACAAAAAAGTCTCATCTATAATATCAATATACCAGCACCTCAAAACACACGAATCATGGAATCACCATTCATCAATGGGTGGTCATCCATTCTTACCTAACCCATGTATTCAAACGGCGGATGCACGTTAGGTGACGAATCATTGAAAAGATTGATGCTTTGGCTTGAAAAAAACCTAACCGGCGGATTTAAGTAAAATTGACTTGAAAAAAAAATTATAATGGAGTCATACACTCTCAGAAATAATACTTCATTTTGACGATTCATGAATCCTTATCCTCAAGCCTCATTTCATTAATTTTGAGGATTGTTTCGTCAAACTATCACGTGACTTTTGAGTAAACGCGAATCCTCACTTTTACGATCGTGATTTGAAGATTCTGTATCTTGATTTTGAGGAAACTGAATCTCATTGTTGTACTCACATGCTCACAAATGACGAAATATTTCTTTAGATTAGACGATATCTAAATCCGCATAAAAATGACGATTCAGATTTCCTCACTTTGAGTAAATGAAAACTCGGAGCATTTGCTAGCAAACGAAATCGTTAAAATTAAGGAAAATTTCGTCGTTTTTGAGCATTAATTTTTGAGAGTGTATGGAGAAAGAAAACTTTACTGCTATTCCTTCATAAGCATTAAAGTTTAACATTGACATTCATGTAAAACGAGAATTATGTAGAAATTGGTAAGAGTTCTAATGAAACAATGAAGTTTTGTTTAATGGCGAGTATTAGAATAATCCTTGAAATCGGTCGATGTACAGCAGTCTTAGTTTTCAAAAATGAAAATTTACCATAGGATCTCTATGAGTCGCTTCCTTCTAACCAGCAGCCAGAGACATGTGTTATCTACCAAATTTTACCTTTTTTGTGGAAATTTACTACCCATAATTATTTAACATAATGTAAGAATTATAGGCATGTAAAAAAATTACCCTACATTATGTCTACATTACTAATCTACTATATTGCCGTATTATTTAAATATTAAATACTCTATTACTTCACTTTCCACTGATGCATTGATAGATAAATTCTGTAGAACCAGTGTTAATGCCTTATTTCGCATCTTTCCGATTAGTTTATACTTTAATTGAAGGGAGTAGCGAACAACTGAGATTTCAATTGAACGAAGTAGCCAATTAGCAGGCCGGATCCAGTATATTAGTTATATTTTGGAGAATGTGTGTTTTCCAACTAGACCCTTCATATGAAAACTCGTATTTTGACAAGAAGTAAATATCAGGTTTAAAATGAAGCAAAAACATTTCCAAAGTGTAAGTTTTGATTAGTATGGGAGGTTTTTTTGTAGTTGTTCATCCTTCAATTACAAAACTTCAGTTTTTCGAAGCGACTTTGCATACACTCTTAAAACAAGAGTGAAATCCACTCCTATATGAGAAGTGCATTTTCGGCACTGGAAATTAGTGAAATTAACTCCTAAATCACTCTAAATCGCTCCAAAATCGCTCGTTTCTTGTTAAGATTGTTGGAGGTTTAACAAAACCAAAAAGTTAAATCCACTCCTTATAGGGGAAGTGCCTTTTCGACACCTAAAGGAGTGAAAATTAACTCAGACTGAGTTAAAATCACTCGTTTGTTTAGAGTGTTTATATCATTTTTTGAAAATGTCAGATAAAATTGTATGTTACCAAGATGGAGTGGTGGCAGGAAATATTATTGTGGCTCGCCGCCTACCTGCTAAAAAGGGGGTGTCCACACACAAGGGTTTAATTGAGACGGGTTTGCAGACGAAAAGGTGAAGCAGGAAACGGGATTCGGTGTTTGTTTGCGGTTCATCCGGGAAGCGCTCGGTTTTGTTCCTGTTCCCCGGTTGAGAGAGTTGGAGTAATGCAATTGATGAGAGAATGGAGTTTATGGACGTTAAGTGGACAGCTAACTTTTATTGAAACATCTTTACAACAGTTTTTATATTAAAAACAAAAAAAACATATTGGCATTTCATTGCTTTTTAGTGTTGATAAATTTTCGATTATAAAAATGATTATTCCCCAAAGGTAAGCAAAATTCTATGAAAGTTTTGACATAAATAAGAAATCACTTTTAAAGATATTTTTTACTCAAAAATCTCAAATTTATGTTATTAATGCATACTAAAAAATAAATAGATATAGTATTACAATCATGAATTATACGGCATAATGGAGCCTTTAAATATACACTCTTAAAACGAACGAGCGATTTTAACTCAGTCTGAGTAATTTTCACTCCTCCAGTCTGGAAAATGCACTTCTCCTCTTGGAGTGGATCCTTTGTGTGTTAAACCTCCCACAGGATCATTCCAAACGAGTGATTTTAACTCAGTCTGCTTGAATATTCACTCCTTTCCAGTGTCGAAAATGCGCTTCTCCTACTGGAGTGGATTTCACTCGTTTGTTTTAAGAGAGTAACTTTTATTGAAAGATCGGTATTACAGGTTAGAGCAAATATATTCAAAACAATAACGTACATATTGGCTCTTAATTGACTTTATGTGTTGATAAATTCGATCGAAAGCAGGGCTTGAAAAACCTCAGAATTTTTACCCGTTCTCGAGGACGAGTTGCCCAACGATATGCCCGTCCTCCTTTGAAACTAACCCGCTAAACTTTAATTCTAATGACTTCTAAATAAATTAAAATATCATTTTCTCTTATTTATTTCAAACAAACTTTAATAAATGCACAATTAATTAGTACTTAGTAGGATTACATTATACAGTAATAAAAGAAATACTACACTCTTAAAACGAACGAACGATTTCAACTCAGTCCGATTAATTTTCACTCCTAGTCTAGAAAATGCACTTCCCCATTTGGAGTGGATTCTTTGTGTGCTAAACCTGGACAGACAGGATCACTCCAAACGAGTGATTTTAACTCAGTCTGAGTTAATATTCCCTCCTTTCCAGTGTCGAAAATGCACTTCTCCTACTGGAGTGGATTTCACTCTTTTGCTTTAAGAGTGTAGGTTACTAATAGTAATAACCTAATACTATATTCTTGTAAGATAACAAAAATTAAAACTGTATCATGAATATTAACGGGAAAATGGACGTCCACGAGGACGTCGTATTCTAGGAGGTCGTATTCGAGAAAATAGTTACCTTAAGGGAATTTTTGACCACCGAGGACGGGTGGTTTTTCAAGCCCCTGCTCGAAAATAAACCGATTCTTAACAAAATTCTACACTGTGCCAACGTAATTTGAGAAAAAACAAACAGTAAACAGTCAGAGGGAAAAGCGCGGTTGGTCCGTTTGTTGGTAACTCTTGTAAGGTAATATTTACATACAAAATTATCTGAAATACAATTTAACCAAAATGCACTTTTCATTCGGATAAAATTGCCAAATTTTAAAATAATATTCAAATCTGTTAGATCTTAAACGAAATTAATCTTTTAAACATGTTTTCTAGGTGGATACACAAATAATTTATGGAACTCTTTACATGCGCGGAAGGATCTTCTCCATGGCATATTTCTATTTAACCAACTTAGGTTGGCAAAGAGTGTAACTTTTATTGAAAGATCGGTATTACAGACTAGAGCAAATATATTCAAAACAATAATGTAAATATTTTCATTAATTGCCTTTATGTGTCGATAAATTCGATCGAAAGTAAACCGATTCTTAACAAAATTCTAAGTAGAAAATTTTGACATAAATAAAGAAGAGATTCACTTTTTTTAGATATTTTTAAACTTAAATTTTTGGTCACAAATTTATGTTATTAATACATTGTAAGAAAACGTAATAGAATACCACAATGAATATTTTTTACATTATGAATGTAACATTTTACTGAATGTAAATTTGACTAAATTTTTTACATTACGTTGTATGTAATTCCGAAAATAAAAAAGGTAACTATTTATGTATCAAATACAGTGTTCAACAAATCATTTCAAATAATTATTTAAAATATTATTTCGTTTTTGCTAGTTTAACAATTCTAGATTTTCAAAATAAAAAAAAACCGATGGATTTTAATTGCATTTTATACGACAAAAAAAAATAATAAATTTTGCACGAACTATGTTAATTAAGGTCTTTTATAAGTGCAAAGATGAATTAAAGATAACTGAATCATTTTTTTCAGAAACTCAATAAGTCCACGAACCTTAGTTTTGAAAAAAAAACCATGTTTTAACAGCAATGGGTTTCTCCCCGAAACGCTATATTCGGTAGCTTTCCGTGGGGAACCCAGTCGGTTAAGGCGTTCGCCTTGCATGCGAAAGGTTCCAGGTTCGGGTCTAGGCATCGCCAACTTAACTCTAGACCTATTAAAGGCACGTGTATCCAAAAATGTCCGACGAAAATACATGCGCAGAGTGAGTGCACGTTAAATAAACTTCAAAGTCCATGCGTACGACGTTACCTGAAACAGTTGCGTTATGTGCCTACTCCAGTGTCGGCTCGCCACTTGACTCTAAATTACGACATCCGTTGCCAGTAGCCCTCGTGTTGATCTAGTGAGACGAAAATTCAAACTAACCTACCCTTTTATACTTCACTAAATTTATATGTAACAAAGTGAATTTTCCATATTTTTTTACAAAATCCCTATAGTTTTTTTAATCTAAAATTGGGGTAAAAAACTAATTATTTGACAGGGTTTTTTTAAACCCACCGATGAGTTTTATATCGAGAGAATTGATAATTTAAATTGTACTCTACTTTTAAAATTGGTCCTTTGCTACAGAAGTGAGACTACCGAGCAAAATTTTTCTTAGCTGTGTCCGAGAAAAGTGCAAGAAAGTTAATTTTTTTTTAATATTTCTTTTTTTATAAGAAAAAAGTTAATTTCCATAAATTGTAGCAAGTTCAATTATAACATCATTTCAAATATTATATATTTACACTCTCAGAAATAACTCATTTTTGACGATTCATGAATCCTGAAGCCTCATTTCGTCAATTTTGAGGATTGCTTCGTCAAACTATCACGTGACTTTTGAGTAAACACGAATACTCACTTTTACGATCGTGATTTGACGATTCTGTATATTGATTTTGAGGAAATTGAATCTCATTGCTGTACTCACATGCTCAAAAATGACGAAATAGTTCCGTTGATTAGACGGCATTCAAATCCTCATAAAAATGACGATTCAAATTTCCTCACTTTGAGGAAAGGAAAATTCGGAGCATTTGCCAGTAAACGGAATCGTCAAAATTAATGAAAATGTCGTCGTTTTTGAGCACTCATTTATTAGAGTGTAGACAAGCTGTCCCTATATTACATCCCAGTATATCCTTCCCTAATATTTTCTCCGTTATTATCAAACCACAGTAGGGTTAAAGAGACCGAACAGGGGGGGTTGTGTCAAACGACCTACCTGCAGGGGTATTTGGTGGGCGTCCAAGGCCGTTGACCCGCCCGGCATGACCCGGCCGAGGAGAGGAATCGTCTGCGCTATTGGGCCAGCCCCTGGGGCCATCCCTTGCTCGTGCGGCTCGCAGGGATGTCGAATATTATACAGGTAATGTTAGAGTTCGTGTTTGGGAACATATGTTTGATATTGCGGTTTGTATTAGAAATTGAGGTTTATATATTAGAAATTGAAGTTATAAAGAATTTTCCATTGTGAGCATCGTAAATTTTTTAATTTTTCAAAGGAATAACTTTAAAAAAAACGACTTTTGTACTGTATAAAATACTGTGGCATATAGCATAAAATGCTTTAATACATTAAGAATATTATAGATTAAATGGACTATAATCTATTGAATGTATTATAATGTATTAAATGTACAAGAGAATATTAAAAATAATATCATTTATTAAAAAATATTTCACATTTAAAAGCACTTTACACTCTTAAAACAAAAGAGTGAAATCCACTCCAGTAGGAGAAGTGCATTTTCGACACTGGAAAGGAATGAATATTAACTCAGACTGAGTTAAAATCACTCGTATGGAGTGATCCTGTGGGAGTTTTAACATACAAAGGACCCACTCCTTTCGGGGAACTGCATTTTCAAGACTGGAGGTGTGAAAATTAACTCAGACTGAGTTATAATCGGTCGTTTGTTTTAAGAGTGTATGTGAATACATTTAATTAAAATTCAAGAGCTATATGTAAACAAGAAATACGGGATGTGCCAAGAAAACATATTTGACATTTAGTATAGTTGGGGGTTCCAAACCACATATGCGGGGCTGGGGAGCCCAGTCGGTTAGGCACCCGCCTAGCATGCGAAAGGTCTCAGGTTCGGGCATCGAAAAATTAACTGCCGACCTATAGACGGCCCGTGCATACAAAAATGTCCGACGAATAGTACCCCGTGTAAGGATCAATTTTCGAAATTTTTCCTTAATTTCCAAAAAGCATGTAATAAGAAACAAAAATAAAACTATTAATTTATAAAACAGACTGTGCAAGTTAATTTAGTTCTACTTTCCTACCCTTAATTTTTTTTAAAAAAAACCTTGTTTTATAATTCAATAACTTGATGGTTCCTTTCATTCTTCAAAAAACTGGTAAAGAATATTTAGTTATTTTTCTTTTAACATCCGTCAATCCACGAGCAAGGCCACGACTTCCCAATTAAGCTCTAATCTGCGGTCATTTTATGGCGCCAATATTGAACTTAACCCTCTAATGCATGAATTTTTATCCCCAATATACGCGAAACAGAGTAAAAATGTAGAAAACAGACGAAATACGTATTCAAACTTATAGGAATTACTCCAGAAAATACTTAATAACTTTTTCTGCAAATGATATCATTATGGAACATTATGTTAATGTTCAGAAAGATGTTGTGCATAAAAGTAACAACTGAAAAATCGATATTTTACAAAATTTTGGGTACCGTATCCTCTTAAACTTTCGATTATGAATTAATTTTCTTTAATCATATTTTATTAACACTGTTTAAAGTTGAAAAAAAAACTGTTACAAATAAAATCGATATAATTTTCAGAATTTGTATAGCAAAATAGCTCAATAACAAACAGAACTGCACTGCGAAATGCTGCACGTCTGTTTACACTAGCGATGATTGCAGGGTTACTGAAAGATTGTCAAGTTGGAAACTTTTGATAAATGAACTATGGAATAACTTTTTATTGACTTTTTGCATAATTTCAAAAGAATCGCTAAACGCTTTGCATAATTTTAAAAGAATCGCTTTGGATGTGAAAGAGTTAAGTCCATGGAAATAATTTCTACTTTGGTTCTTCCTAAATCAATTTGTAAAAATTAAATTCAGACCATCTAAAATTAACTCAAACTGACTAATAAAAAATTATTTCCACTGAAAAAAAATCTCGAAAGCTATCAAGATGCATAGTTTTTTTTTTGTCATTTTGCTAGAAAATAAGTTTTTAAAGTAGGCATATAAAGTAATTGATATAAAGATACACATAAATTAAGTATGATAAAATCACCAATTAAGATTTTAATAAATTTAAATATTTCCACACTAATAATATAATTAGAAATTAATAATAATAAATAATTATTTGTATAATTATTAAATATGTGTACAAAGAAATTTCTAAATATTTTTGCATTAATAATTAGTTACCGTAATTTTTGCACTAGCGTTCATAATTGAAGTATTTTAACAAATTGCGATAAAAAAAAAGTATATGTTTTAAAAACTTCTTTTTCCATTAGGAAATTGGTTTAAAACTTAATTGGGGCAATCTATATGCATAAAAGGCGACTTATGTTTGTCTGTTTGTATAGGACGAGAAATATAAAGAACCACGCAACAGATCGTCACGAAATTTGGCACAAAAATTCATCTCGTCTCCGGAACAAACAGAGGCTAAGATTTTTTTTAATCCGACCATTCCTTCTATCATTTTCGAACGGTTTTATGGGAAAAATATGGGATACACATGGGATACACATTTTATATGAGTACACATTTTATGGGATACACATTTACCGCTCAAATCCGATCATTTTTCCCTTTCGTGATGCCATATTGGACAGAAAAATTTAAATAAAACTTTTTAGAAAACAATTGAAATTTAAAATGTTTAATTTGTTTAATATTTGTTCATTGCCCTCGGAAGCTAAATTAATAATTTGAAAAAATAATCGATATGTTACAAGTGACGTAATCCTACACTGTAAAAAATTTGGCTTGAATTTACTAACGATTACTTAGTAACTTTACAGGAAAACACCATTTACTAGAAAATCATCTGTAACCTAAAGAAACTACTGTAGCAATACTAAGAAATACTAAGTAAATTGATGTAACGCTTACAGCGCCACCTGGCTATCTTTTTGAGATATGCGTTTTCCCTTGTTGCATTGTTTTTTTCTCGAAATTTGTTCGATCGGCCATCGGATTTAGCAAAAACTAACCGGTGATCGCATCCGTAAATTGAAAATGTACGAGACTAAGAGATAAAAGTCTGATTCGATATCGGTCAAAGGTGAAAATTCAATCAATGTACGTTTCATCGAAAAATTATGACTAATCGATATCACAACGATGAGAAACCGAAAAACATGGGTTTTTTTTTATTTTAGCACATACATACAAATTGCGTTAAATTATTTCTAAAACTTCATATCCGAAAGCTTTATATCGATCAAGATTTTAACCTCATTATTTACAAGCAAAGAATCTACATGTCCCGATAACCGCGTGGACAAACGTGCTACTTCTCGTTGCAAGACGACCGAGCGGATCTTGAGGTTGCGAGATCGGTCCTCCGACCTGCTCCAGAAAAGTCGAAATAATACCTGACTAACAGAAAATTAGTGGCGCCCTCTTGATTAACATTTTTGAAACTGCTAGTTACTAAGGTTTTCCTAGTAAAGATACTACATAAGTGGATGTATTGATTACTAGAATATATCTTGTAACGTTTACTGAAGTTTTTATAGTATGCTTGCAATTTAAATGGTTGTATTGGATACTAAGCTTTAATTAGTAATATATACACATATTTCTTATGTAACATTACTAAAAAAACTTATGGAAGCTGAGTTTCCTAGAGAATTCTTAGTAACCTTACAGATTTTTTTTTAGAGTGTACCAGTCTCCATTCTATTATTTTATTGTGCCTATATGATTTTAATTATGAATTTTTTGAAAGCATATAGTTAAGCTTATACTGAACTATGTTGTTTTTTAAAGGCCATCGCACTGGGGATGCATATTAGGGATTTATGTCTTTCTTTTTTCGCCAAATACTTTGCCAAACTCGTCAAGTTATTACAAAAAAAGCACCAAATGATCTTTTGTTTATGAGCTGGTTGGTAGTGCGATGGTCATTGCGCTAATGCTGAATGGGTGTGTTGGTAGCTATATATTTTCCTGGCCAAATTTTTCAAACACGCCAAATGAGCCAAAATGTTTTTATTCGTAAAATTACTATGACGTTATCTGTTAATTTTATAGCATTTTTTAAATTTTGAATTTTTAAGGTAATATAAGTAACGGGATTCTGTACTTTATTACGAAAAGTAACATAACCTAATATCCTATAACAGATTAAGTGGTAGTATGGTATAAGTACTTGGATCGATTTGGTGTTTCTTTTTTTCTATCCCGTGCAATGCGGGGTACATCAGCTAGTTTTAAATAAATTTATAAATCTCGATTGCATGCATGGCTAAAAAGGCAACAAATAAATTGTTGAAGTATGTTTATAAAGGTAAGTACGTTTATAAGGATAAAAAATTTTTCTTAAACAGGGGGAAATAAACATGATTATTTTTCAAAGTCAACTATTTTATTTTAGTTTTACTTTGTAAAAATAAGAAACAAATGACAGGAATATTTTCCATTGTTTGCACAGCAGTTTAGAGATGATTTAAAACAAAAATTCACATTTTAAATATTGATTTTAAGATAACTATTGAAATATAATAAAATCGAGTTTTAAATACAAACAAAATAAAAAAAAATACTAGCAATGAATGATATGTATTTTACATTAAAGAATGCAGATAAGGCTATTGTTTTAGGCTCGTTATTAGCCCTTTCAGTCCCAGTGATGACATTTGGAATCATCACTTTCAATATTTTTTCCAAAATTTTTATGTCCCGTTATGACATCCAAACACACTTCATTCGATTCTTCATACTTTGTTCTATTAGACAATATTTTACATTAATCTCAATAGAAGTCAGAACTACTATTTTTTTTATTTCGAAAATAGCTAACAAGCGCTTCACCTGATTTTTGAAAAGTTCACTTCAGTTCCACATGTAATTTAAACCATTTCGGTTAAAATAATTACTAAATTCTTTTTTTTAATAATATGGTCAGATACCTTAAAATATATAACTCGAAGTGTTTTTAGGTAAATATATATATTTTTCTATTTTGTTGTTTTCCACAGTTAAAAAATTTTGGCATTATTTCAAAAACCATATGAAAAATTAAAATGATTTTTTTTTGTCTCATGAAACTCTTATTTTTGACCTAAAATAAGCTTATTTTGGGAATATCAGATGTTTCTGTGGTGTAGTAAGTTTTTGGGACTGAAAGGGTTAGTAATCAGGACTACTAAATAATTATTTTAAAGCTCTCACGAAATTACATTAAGGGCATTAATCCATCATTAATGTTAAATAGAAAAAAATGCATCATGACACATGATACGTACAAGAGATTTTCAAGGAAAAAAATTATTTTAGTTATTTTAATTGTAGTAGTCCGTAGGGCGACGGGTAGCCTACTGAATAGTAAGGAAAATAAAGTCAAATAATCATTCTATATTTTGACTTAGTTACTTTTCACTTAAATAATTAATTATTCACTTCAATTACTTTTACATAACACTGGTACCTCACAATACGCCCATTATTATTACAGCGCCTCGTAGCGACCAGGATGTGTGGGGAAAAGTCTGAGCTTCATAGTAATGATCGATTGGAAATTCATTCTTAGAAAATTCTGAAATCGATAAAACTTTAAGTAAAATATGATATGATATTGCGTTGTAAGCGTAATCACTCAATCGATGGACTACCATATTAAAATTCCTTAAACGCTTACAATATAAAAAAAACTTTTATTGATTACTCTCAAGACCATCTAATTAACTGTTGTATAAAAAGGTTATTCAATTAAAACCTTTATGTTAACTTCTGGCTTCTTTAGAGGTCATGTATTTTCGTGCTAATTCGTTGGCCATTGATAGTTTTTCATGCCTTTTTTATATGTAATACGATAATAATCACGATTTAATGGAACTACACAATACACTTTAAACACAATGCGAAATTATTTAATTGCTTTCATTCAAAGAAAGGTCGTAACAGAAGCGTTTGTAAATCGAAGATAGCATCCAATTTTTTTTTTAATTAGCCATAACTTTTTAATCCTTTAACTCAACAAAAAATAAATTTGGAAGGAACAAATTATTTTGCACTTAGTCCAGCGATTGTTCGTTTGAAAGAAAAACAAAGCGCGCGAAAAGAATAAATAAACGTTCTAAGGCAGCCATCTTCGTTCGGTACAAACATTTCAATTTGGAAATACGTGACTCGGAGCATACGACAAAGATCTGCATTCGGGAAAAGAAACAATGTAGAAGAAAAGTGCGGGAATAATTGTTTCCTTTTCTTTGTAAAGTATCACGAAAACGATGTTCTAAAGTCTAGAATTAGGGTTAGCAACCTGTGTTTTGCAAGCGTCGGTAAACAGAAATTGCTGCAAATGAAAAAAAAGAACGCGAGCTACCTGTAGAATATTTAAACTTTTAGTTTTACCGTCTATTTAGAAAGTTTAAGTTCTTTTATTTTAAATCGCTTCCTGATTATGGGTACAAATCGAATGGAATAGAACCGGAAAATCTGCGACACACGGAGTTATCACGTATAGGAAGTAGTAATTATTTGGATTTTAACCTCAAGATTTAACGATGAATTCCATTGCTATTTAAGAAAGTGTTTTAACCCGAAGGTAATGACTTCACTTACTACTAGTTTCAGAAGGCTGAAATTAATTTTGAAGTTGTGTTCTATGTATGCAATTACGAAAATTAAAAATAAGACTACCTAATTATGTAAAAAATGTTTAACGAATCATTTGCAATAATTATTTTTAAAAAAATTATTTTTCGCTAGTTTTATGACGGTTTTGTAGAAAGTAATTGATTTTAATTACATGGACGAACAAAAAACAAAAGTCTTTACGAGCTATGATAATTGAAGAGCTTAGTTGGAGAACGTGCTAAGTGACAAGAAGTTAAAATCGAGAAAATTAACTTGAAGGTTTTTAGTTTGCACTTAAATCCGTTAAAAACGGTACTTGTATTGAGTATATGCAAGAAAGTAGTTTTGCTTTATTAAAATTCCCTTTCATTGCCATGACTTAAAACTTTGTTTAGAAATACGCATTAATTAGCAAATATGTGTTGCAACTGAATAATAACTTGATTTGGAGTCAATAAACTGTGTTTCCTTAATTTCTAATTTTTTACTAAAGTAAGATTAAAATAAAATAGTTGACTTTGAAAAATAATCATGTTATTTCCCCTTGTTTAAAAACAATTTGTTATCCTTATAAAAGTACTTTAACAATTTATTTGTTGCCTTTTTAGCCCATGCGTGATATCGAGATTTATAATTTTATTTTAAATTAACTTCAAACCTAAAGCTATTCATGATGCGATCTTTTACTTCCCTAATACCAATAAAAAAGAAAATTGAAATGTTTTGAAGAGCTTTTCATGTAATTATAAAATAATTAAACACTTGGCGTTAAATATATATTCCAAATCAGCAATCACCCTACTCAATGACTCAACAATTACAAACCTCCGATAATAATCTAAACTGGCATGTCATTTTAAATTGGAAATGTTTCGCGATATTCTAAAATAGATATTCACCCGTCACAATCTTAGTTTTCATATGAAGGGTTTAAATGCTAAACTCACATTCTTCAAAGCTTAACTAAGAAATAGGGCCCGGCCCGTTCGTTGGCGACTTCGTCAAATTGAATTTACAATTATCAAAAGTCGCCAACGAACTGAACGGACCCTATATCTTAATTACACTTTTGTAACGCTTTGTATGAGCATGACAAGTTTCAATTATTTATGCAGTCCATTTCTTGCTTATGAATGCATTCCAACACCTTACACAGTGAGGAATGGCAAAAATAAAAAGCTGCCCTACAAAATGTTCATTGAAGACTGTATAATTAAAAATAAGGGGTGGAAAGGTTTTCACTTAAACGCAGATAAATCGTCAGTTTTGTAGACAGTTATTAATGTAGAAATACCCATTTGTTCAGTTTCAGCGAAATTTATTAATCGATAACCAGTCATTACACAAATATATATGTAATCCAGTGGAAGAAAGGCCAATATCTACTGGACATTGGACTTTTTTTGTCTTAATATTCAGGTACCACGAAGCCGGAACTGAAGTTTAATAACCTCCGTAATTTTTCAATATGGACAAGGGGAAAATTGAAATGTGGGAGCAAAGAAAGCAGAAAAATCGTAGTTGGGCAAACTTTCATTTATTTTTCGTCTTGGAAAAATAACACGGTAGAAAAACATTAGATATTTTGTTAATGGGAAACACTGTGCAGCTGAAATAACTAAATACTAATGGAATTATGATTAGGTTTAACTACCCAGAGAATGTCTATATGAGGCATATATACTTATTTACTGCTATTTATTTTCATAGGCTGTCTATAAGGGGTCTATAGGAAGTAAATATACTTTTATTTCAATACTAGTTCCTCATTCAGTATTATCAATAATTATTGACACGTTTTACACTTGGATAATATTTCATTGATTATTTTGAAATTTTTTGTACAGATCACTATTAATCAATGTTTAAGACTATATTTATTGTAAATAAATCTTATATTATGATTTCATGTTCATTATAATGTATACATTTTGATATCAATCATTATATATTATGTATACCAATCATGATATAATAATACACATTGACAAAGTGTTTTTAATGAAGCCAAAATTAACCTTTGCAACACTTCAAGATAAATTCGTCAGCCCAAAAAATTAGGGACTTTTCAAGGTGGATAATGATTTTCAAGAACTTTCAAGACCTTAAAAATCAAAGGTTTTTTTTTCAAGCACTTTTCAAGGTTTTCAAGGACCGTGGCATCCCTAAGACCTTTTCAGTGATTTAAGTTTAAAATAAAAATAATTTAGTTACAGAGACATGTAAAACCAAACATCTATTAAAATGCCAACCTTTCTCATAAGGAGGTTATAGTTAAGAAAAATTAAAAACAAATTAACTGCAGAGGTTTTTGGTGAATACAATATTGTCAGCGATTTATTAAATTCGGATAAACGGGTAACAAGTAAAAAAAATTGCACATTTTACAGAAAAATACCATATATTTACATAAAAATTCAGTTATTTCCTTTTAACAGTTTTTCTGTAAAAATAAACTGCATAAAGCAAAAAAAGTTTATTTTTTTCTGGTTGTGACCGAGTAGTATTTGACTGTAAGGCATTTCATTAGAGGCATTTTAACTGTTCGTCGAATCTCTTCGTGTAGAACTAGTTTAGTTATGGGTAATGTAATCGATTCCGGCTGCCTTTTTCTAGCCTCCTTTAGGAGATTTAACACAGCAAATAACGCCTTGTAATTTAGAACCCTGGTCAAGGGACGAGGTCGACACCTGAACGGGCACCCAACGGAACTTCGAGCGACATCGTATGCTGACGCCGTTGGGACTTTGGACTCGAGCACGTCTGTCCCAGTGTACTCGGGCCCATCCGTCACGAGTTGGATTTTTCTACTCTTTCCCAGTACAGATATCCAATTTACAGGATGACTGGCAGTAGGTGGGATTAGAGCCCCCACACTCCTGAGAAGGCTGAATCTGAGGCGGAAGCCTTAACTACTCGGCCACGGACAGGCCACTGGTTTAGTTCTAAGAACGCTGGTTAGGTTAGGTTTGAATTATCGTCGCACTAGAGCTAGACGATGGCTTTTGGCGACGGGCGTCATATTTTAGAACCACAGTTAAGTGACGAGCCGACACCTGAATAGGCAATCGTTACGGGCGACATCGTACACAGCGTTAGGACTTTGAAGGATATTTAACGTGCACTCCCTTACACGGGGTATTATTCGTCGCACACTTTTGACTGCATTTGACTGCACGGGCCGTTTATAGGTCGGCAGTTATTTTGGCGATGCCCGGACCCGAACCTGGGACCTTTCGCATGCTAGGCGAGGGCCTAACCAACTGGGCTCCCCAGCCCCGCCAGAGCGTTGGACTGAAGATCACGGTTCGATTCCAATGTATTAACTTCATAAGTCATCGTTAGCACTGTGGTAGTATGACTAGCTTGTCACTAGGATGAGGTAAAGTTTACACTCTTAAAACAAACGAGCGATTTTAACTCAGTCTGAGTTAATATTAACTCCTTTCCAGTGTCGAAAATGCACTTCTCCTTCTGGAGTGGATTTTACTCCTATGTTTTAAGAGTGTAGGTTTTTCTTTCATAATTTGTCTGTTAAAAATATTTAAAAAAAAATATTTTATGGTATATTTCCAGCACACCAGCTGGCAGTTTTTCTGTAAAAACTACATACTTTTTGTTACAGTGTGCAGCACTCCTATGCACCCTTCTCCACCGTTCTGGATCGGGCCGAGTCATCCAAAGTTGAAGGTTATCACGTTGCACCATACATTTAAAAAATCCTAAAAACAAATACCCCGACGGACTTTGTAGGCCTAAATGTAAATTTTACGGAATTTTAAGATATGTTTCGACATAAACAGCTGAAAGTTTTTTCTGTAAAAACAGCAGTATTTTTACAGTGTACAACACGCATAATACTTGCACCTCTCTACCCTTCTGGATCGCGCAGAGTCTTCCAAAGTTGAAGGTTATCACGTTGCACCACACATTGAAAAAAAAGCTTAAAAAATAAAACCCCGACGGACTTTGTAGGCGTAAATTTAAATTTTCGGTATTTTAAATTTTTTTCGACGTAAACAGCTGACAGTTTTTTCTGTAAAAACAGCAGACTTTTTACAGTGTGCAGCGCTCCTACGCACCCCTCACTACCCTTCTGGATCGCGCCGAGTCATCCAAAGTTGAAGGTTATCACGTTGCACCATACATTAAAAAAAATCCCGACAGACAGACTTTGTAGGTCAAAACATCCCTCCAACCCGGAAAAGCCCAACCATAAATCCTCATCGGTTTCCGACAAGGTTAAGCCAATTTCACACCTCAAAAAATAAACCGTTTAAAACCTTGCTCAGCCCATTCCCCCCGTCATCCTTACACCCAAAAGGGCACCCACAAACCTATTGAGCCAATTATCCATGTCTCACGGATCGGATGAACGAGGTATTGTAACTCAAAGGTTGGCAAAGCCTCGCTGTGGGACATCGTAACGAGGCCCCTTGGTCGTGGGGGATGTTGCGTATGTGTATCACTGAGAGGAGTTAGGAACCACTGAGAGGATGGCAAAAACTGTCTTAAAATGAGAGATGGTCTTATAGAGGATGGTGGAAAAATAATGGTATTTTGTACTTGTTATGTAGATAAGGATAGCCTTTTCTTGAACGTTATTAAATTAGCTGCTTAAATACAAATACTGTTAAAAAGAAACCAGTGACAAGCGAATATATTTTTATTAGTTAATCTTAAAAAAAAATATAAGGCAAGTGATGTCCAGAGTTCTGAACAATATGTGGAAAAATTCGGTATCATAAAAAAAGAATTTTATATACTTTACCATTTAAACCTTTTCTTCGCAATTAAAGGGACGTTGCTTCATTTGACATTGTTAAATTTGGATAAAATAGGGGAAGGTGGAACTTTTTTTATTGACATATTCGGTTTTTAGCACAATAAAGTCTATAAATGTATAGGGAATTCTTCAGAAAACGTTTTTGTTGTTATCCTGCGTCAACAAATTAAACCCTAATCTTATGATCTCACCTTAAGTCTACTATCGAACAGACTGAAACAGTATCTGAACCTAACAAGAACATCAAACAGCAGTTCACTAAGAAAAACCTGCTATGTCCTTCTTGCAACAGGTGTAAAACTGTAACAGACATTATCAAAAGGTAAGGACCCTGCAATGTCTCATCTGGGGGTGATGTTCCGAAATGGACGTGCCGGAATATTATTGGGCAATTGGTTTGGATTTATGAGTGGCCCCTTGTCGATTTCCTGCGGGCAGTTACTCAAAATAATGGGGGGATTGTGTCTCATGAGACAAATGGTGTCTTAAATTGTAAGAGGGACTGAGCACGCCCTCCCTTTTCGGTTGTCCAAGGACATAAAAGGAATTTCAGGCCTTGAGTCAGATTTCTAGTACCGTCGAATGGGGTAATTTTTTCGCCTTGGAGCATAAGTTTGGTCCACGCTACGTATCTTTTACCACATTTTGGGCTGTGTAACAGAACCCCATTTCTGATCTTCCTTTATGATATCAAAAAGCTCATTGCATCATTCGTTAACAAAACACAAGTTGACAAAAATTCATACAACATACTTAAGAGTGGAATGTGCGCTCTGGACCGCGGGAAGTGGTCAAAACGTTTTTGTTGTTTACTTTTTCTTCTTTTGTTAAAAAACAACTATGATTTTGGGTCAAAGTTACCCCTATGGATGATAATTTAATTTGGGGAAATAATGGTGTTTTTTCCCATTTTGTGTCTCTGCTTAAGATTCTGCTCTCTGATTTAAAGGCACGTCATTACTTTTTCCGTCAGCGAACTCTTAAATTGACCTAATGTGTTTTTCCTACGCTTTCTTGAATGTTTACTACAACAAACAATCAATACAGTATACTAACAATAATAAAGAAAGTAATACAACAAATCCATTTACAAAAAGCATGCATAATTTTTTTTAGAAGTCAAATGACAAAAGGAAAACAAAATTGAAACTAACAAACACAGGAAAAGACAACTATCACGTAATAAAAACATAACACTGTACAATTTTCCTTATTGTTATTCTACTAGTTGGCGTGCTATTTAAGTTCACAGTCCCTTCGTTGACAATAATATAAATGGAAATTTTCAATTACTTGCACGACAGCAACAAAATTATCTGATTAAATCAAACATCCACAAGTTGTGTTTTGTTTCCATTGAAACACACGAATGTATAAAGAAATACAGGGTGAGGCAAGTAAAAGTGGCCCCGGTCTAGAGATAAGAATACGACAGAAATGTTGCCAAGTATAAAACCAATACAAAAACAGGCTTGCTAACTGAAGCAATTGATCGTTTCAATATTAAGCCCAAACTAAACGCTTGGCGACTTATTTGCCGGCAACTACGCTACGGTTTTAGAAGCTAGTTGAAATGAAATCTAAACAAGGTTTGTGGAGCTGATAAAATAAAAAGTTCCCACTAGTGATTATTTGATTGTTTCGGTCGCTATTTATCCTAGAGAATAGGATCTTTTTGTTTTTGGTAATACAAAACATTCTAAATTGATTGCAAGATACAAAATTTGCATTATGGGTTCGGTCTTCATACAATACAAACTAAGATCTGAACTCGCCACTAGTCTATGAGTAGCTCTATTGTGAAGCTAATCCAATCCAACCAATGCACAAACAGGTTTCAGGCGGCTTCAAGAGTTTTTCTCGCCAAGCATTTCAACGTATTCCTATCTCTAGACCGGGGCCACTTTTGTTTGCCTCACCCTGTACCATAAACATGATTTTATATGTGTACCGCGTGCGTTGTAATTAGTGTTAGCCAATTAATTTGTTGTTAGTATATTAAGAGCTATTTAAGATTGTTAAGTTAAGGAACAATGAGTTGCGTTTCTTCACTGGGTTGTGATCAAAATATTTTAATAGAAAGTATTTGTTATTGTACATTACACATCACGTCATATGGAGAGATTTGTTTCAGGGTTTAAAATTACAAGGCGTTATTGGCTGAGTTAAAGCTCCGAAAAGAGGTTAGAAATAGGCAGCCGGAAACCATTACATTACATTACACAGCGTCGTTTCGGTTAAAATGGAGACAAATGGTTAGGTTAGTTTGAATTATCGTTGCCTTAGATCTACACGAGGGCTATTGGCGACGAGAGTCATAATTCAGAAATGCAGTCAAGTGACGAGCCGATACTCGAGTAGGCACCCAACGCAACCATTTAACGGCGACATTGCACCTCGTATTGTTGGGATGGGACCGTGAAGCAAATTTAACGAGCACACTCCTTCTGCACGGGGTATTATTTGTCGGATATCTTTGGCGGCACGGGCCGTTTATAGGTAGACAGTTATTTTGACGAAGCCCGGACCTGAACTTGGAACTTTTCGTATGCAAGGCGAACGCCTTAACCGACTAGGCTGCTCAGCCCTTTGAAAAGGAAGGGTTCTTTGAAAGGAAGGAACTTTTCGTATGCAAGGCGAACGCCTTAACCGACTATAGGCTGCTCAGCCCTTTGAAAAGGAAGGGTTCTTTGAAAGGAAGGAACTTTTCGTATGCAAGGCGAACGCCTTAACCGACTAGGCTGCTCAGCCCTTTGAAAAGGAAGGGTTCTTTGAAAGGAAGGAACTTTTCGTATGCAAGGCGAACGCCTTAACCGACTAGGCTGCTCAGCCCTTTGAAAAGGAAGGGTTCTACCGTTTTCGTAAATTACTTGATATAAAAGTTTAATTTTGATTAGTTTATTTATTTTCCTTTTGAAAAGTGTTGACTTGATACTGATAAGCTATAATATAGTATTCAAATTAGAAAAGCGAAATTTCAATCGAAAAGGCAAAATAGCTGAACGTTTTCATTTTCAATGGAATCTGTTTAAAATGTATTTTTGCAACATAAAAAGATGAGTTTTTTTCAGTACGTAATATAAATGTAATTTCACTAGTCAGAAATCGTTGCTATTCTGTTATTTTTTTAATTAATACATTAAGGAAAAACATTTTAGTTTATTATAAAATGTACTAAAATTTTATTAGGATGTCAATCGGTTTATTATTCACGCAGATTCACCTTTTTTTGCTGGACTTAAAATACTATTTTAAAGCGACACGGTAGTTTTTAATGTGATTTTTCTCTTTAATATTGGTCAAATGGCCCGCAGTAATTACACATTTTAATCGGAAAGCGGAGCTATTTTGAAACTGCAGAGAGTACTTACGTTTACGAACATAATACGCGCTTGGCAACCCGCTTTTGTGCATAGCACCAATTTGTTGCCAAGTGCACAGAGTAGAAATAATTTATTTACCTTTTCATATTCAATAACCTAATGATAAGTAAAAGGTGATGAAAGTATTAAAATCGGGTCGAAAATCCAATGAGGAGACTTTGTGTTTTCTACAGTTTTAGAGGGTGCTGATCCAAAAAAAAAGGGGTTTCCGAACATTTCCCCATTTGTCCGAAACCACTCTACAGCTCGAACTCAAAGAGTTACGGAGTTCAGATTCGGTACGCGAGTATCTTATACCTGTCGGACGTCATAATATGGTGTATGAAAAAAAATACGCATCCACAAGAGTTAGCTGCTATAAAACTCTTTTGGTTTTAAAAGTATTGCTGAAAAACGAAAAGATATACAGAATCTAAATTTGAGTTTCTAGTATCAGCTAAGCGTCATAATAAGGTTTTCGAGAATCACACATGCGCAATAGGTAGCTGTCATAGAACATTTTAGGTGTGAAGTTATTGAAGTTGCCTTATAGGGTATAAAATTTTCTTTAAATGTGTGTATTGATTTATATTGAGATTAAAATTTTTGTAGAATTACACATCCCTAGTTTCATTTATATAAACATAATTGAATATTTGCTGTAGCAAAATCAGTTATACGACAGTCATCATTATCATGAACAACTAAATGAATAAGGACTCACCGGTAGTTCCAAGAGCGCAGCTAAGGAGTATTTGGCGGCGCCTCGTCTCAGTTGGCACAGAGCGACGAAGTCCTCGTCACTTGACTCTTTCTCTTTCAGGAGCCTGCAATAAAAACACCTTTTAAATCCCAGAGTTCTTACCCGGAAGCGCAACGGTCAGGGAGCTAGCCATTGCAGCTTCTGGATTCGGGTTCGAATCCCGGTAAGGCATGAATGTTTGTGTCTGTCCCGAGTATATGTGGAGTACGTGCTCGTTATATCTGTTGGGTCCGAAAGTCCTGTGGGCGGTCATTGCTCAATTTCCCTCGAGTACAGGCCTCTGGAGACTATTTCTCTCTCCTTCAGGGACATGTCTAAATTGTGCAGGTGGCACGCGATAGATTGCGGCATCTGTCACGTATGTGTGAGTGTGTGTTGCGTCTTACTTGACGAAAGTTTGTAAGCGGATCTCTGACTAAGCACACAAGCCTGAAAATATATGTCTACCAACCAACCAAAACTATCTTTGATATAAAATTAAAGACACTTTTTAAATCTATAACAATGAATGTTTCATTTGGTTAGATCTTACGATCCGACTACTCTGCCGTTACTTCTATAAACTACCGTAGCTACAAAAAAGATACGAACCCATTTTCGTCATGAAATAGTTAATATTTAGTTTACTTTCCCCACTTGTTGCAGTTTTTGATCGTTAGATAAATGGTTCAAGTCATTGTAGATACGGCTAGTTTTCTTGTACAAAGCAGTATTTTCTGCTGGATGCGTAGTTTTTAACAGGGGGTAGTAAGTGGTTAAGGTCTCGGGATTTTATCTTCTCAAGAATGTGGAGGTACGAACCATTCTATTCTTGGTCATCCTATATAAATCAAATCTGTACTAGAAAATATTTTTTTTAATTACTTTTTTTGAAATGTGCAAGATGCTTCTGAATATAACATAAAGAAGTTTATGAGCTATTCGGAAACGTTTCTGAAAATTAGAAGCCGCGCGTATAGCTGCCCCATATATCCCGAAACGGTCATCTTTTTTTAACAGTGTATTTACCAAAATCGATTCTATATAAACTATATATCACAATAATAATGATATTGGAAGTGTGTATAACTGATACAATACGATACCGTGTGCCACTAAGAAGTTAACATTCAAAAAATAATTGCATTGTAAAATGTTAAAAAAAAAAAAAGATAGAAAGAAAGAAACAATCAAATATGCACTTACGGAAGAGTAGTATCCAAGTATAGATTTTGATATTCCTCATACTTTGTCCACAGCAATTTAGAAAATATGGTAGCTATAATAAAACATTTTATTAAAATGTATATTTTTAAATAAAACAAAAACTAAAAAAAACTATAAATTAATAAAGGATCATTATACTTCAAAGATAAATACATAAAGTTTAACAATAAGAGACAACTGAAAATAAATACTAATTTATATTCATTTACAGTTGTGTTTGTTGACAGTATAGTTTTTGAAACAGATAATAACTGAGTTATGTTTTTCCGCATAGAGCTCTTTGTTTTATAATTTGAAAATAGGCTGATTTTTGAATAAGGAAATCAATTATCTAAACCTTTTTTACCCGATTGTTAAGAAAACTTTTACACAAAATACACTTAGATAGAAAACCCTATCGTTATAAATATTTTACAGAATTGATTTTTTAAAATTAAACTTTAATCGTGACAGATTTTCTATTAAAAAGAAAATTATTTATCTTTTAAACACCATTATAAATATAAATATGTAATCAATCAATTTTAATTATTGAATTGAGAAATTCTTTTAAAAAATAAATATGAATTTAAATACTATTGAAATTATGGCCATATTCACTATCAAATCCAAAATCGCTGTTTTACATTACTTAGCTTAAGCTATTGACAATAATATATATAATTCAGCGGCTTTAACAAAAAAATATATATATTTATTCATTAAAGTAAAGATGCTTGAAAGTTTTTTCTACTTTAATCACAGTTATTGTTATTTAATTCCATTCTACTAATTTTTTAAAAACCCTAAACTAATCCAGATTACGTAGAAAGGAAAGCAATATTTACATTAGATAACTTTCTGGTTCCGAAAATATTTATGGACATTCTGGATCCATACTTAGCCTTAAAAACAATCTCTTTAAAATTTTACATTCTAAAATGCATAAATTCGGGGTTTGGTGCATTCTATTGTATAAAAACAGTTTTTAGGTAGTTTCTGAAAGTATTTTTCTTCATAAAACTAGGAGAAAGGACCTAACGGAATTGAAGAGCTTAGTGGAAGAACGTGCTAAGTGTCATTTTTGAAAAAAATTGAGATTTTTGTGTCAATGAAAATATTACTAACTATTTTAACAATAACAAATTTCCCCTTTTTCATAAACTTCAAGTTTAGTATATTTGTCACGCTTTTAAAAGTTCCGTTTTCAACAGATCTGAGTGCAAAGCTTTCGAACTGTTAACATCAAAGTTTTGTCAGTCCATATTAGTATTTTCATTTTGATCTAATTTTATTTAACTTTAATTGTTTTAATTGAATTTGTTGTAACCTAGTGTTGTGTACGTTTTGTGTTCAACGAAATCAAATGTTTTATAAAAGTTTCCCCGAGATTTCCTTCTGCTACACAACCTAGCCATTACAAAACTCATTTTCTCGTTTTCAACCTTTTATCACTTAGCACGTTATTCCATTAAGTTGTTCAATTCTAAAATAAATGAAAAATTCGTTTACACGTGAGTGCTACAGACACGTACATTCTATTGACTGTGTCAGCTATTATTATTTTTGGGATTTCTTCATTATTAAAGGAAAACATTTTTTAGTAATAAATAATATTACTTTTTAAAATGAATAATAGGTTGTTTTCTTTACAGTATAATGGTGTTCAAAATTCGTATTTATAAAAATGTCTATTATCAATCCGATCCTTCAAAAATGAAATGTAAATACTGTTTATGTTCAATATATGCCAGACCTCAATTCACAAATTCATACACATTTTTAAAGCCAACAAAAACACACCTTGAATTTGAAAAGTGAAAATTTTCAGGTATAATACCCCCAATTTGTACCGAATGATATAAAGAAAAATTTCAAACTATCCACCGATGAATGCCGCCAAACTTTCAAATGATATGGCGCAGCGTTCTTTAAAATACCCTCTAATATACAAAACCGGGCAAACAATAATATTTAGAATTTTTGTTGTAAAGGCCAACCCAAACAACGGTTTATTTAGTACAATAGAATGTTTTAATAGTAAATATTAACAGTTGGGGTATTATTAAGAAGTCGTTCGGCCGAATTCTCGTTATTTCCTTAAATTTTCGTTCGGCTGAATTTTCGTTATACGAATTATTTATAACTAATAAAGATTTACATTATTTCATTCAAAATGCAATATTGTAAACAAAGTATTTTCTTAAAGTTCATAAAGCTTTGTGAAAATACCTTTCCAGCCATAAACAATCAAAACATTTGGTATAAAATTGCAAGTATTTTTTTAATGGGAACAAGTATACGTCATTTAACAAAGAAAATACGATTAATAAGAATTAATAAGAAGTCGTTCGACCGCATTCTCAATATTTCCTCACATTTTGGTTCGACTGAATTTTTGTTATAATAATTACTTGTAACTATTTAAGATATGCATTACTTATTCACTCAAAATGCAATAAGTTCATAAAGCTTTGTGAAAATATCTTTCCGGTTATGAAAAAGCAAAAGGTTTCATATAAATATGTGACAAGATTCTTTTTTAATGGGAACAAGCAGATAATTATACGCCGATTGACAAAGAAAACTACGATTTTCAAACCAGAGTATTTCACCAAAAATGTATTACAGATTTTAACAAATTAAAAATATTTTTTAAAGTAACGTCTAAACTACAATTTCGAGTTGAGTCGTACTAGAGCTACACCAAGGTGTAACAATTGGCGACGGCCTCATAATTTAGAAACACGGGCAAGTGACGGGCCGAATGCACCCAAAGCAATTTTTTGGAACGACACCTTACACAGCGGCTACAAATTCGCGGGCGCTTAAAATTTGAGATTTAAAAGCGTTTTGGAAAGAAAAAGTAATCCAACTCGAAATAAGGTATAAAATAAATTATAGAAAATAATTAACCAAAGCAAGAGTTTGAAAATGTGAAAAGAACAGACTGTCTTTTTTCATTCCGTGGGGGCTTGGAAGCCCAGTCGGTTAGGCATTCTCCTAGCATGCGTAAGGTCCCAAGTTTGGGTCCGGGCATTGCCAAAATAACTGCCGACCTATAAAACGGCCCTTGCAGCCAAAAATGTCCGACGAATAATACCCCGTGCGGAGGGAGTGCACGTTAGATATGCTCCAAAGTCCCTTGGCAACGTACGACGTTGCCCTTAACGGTTGCGTTGAGTGCCTATTATCGGTTGTCGGCTCGTCACTCGACTAAGGTTCTAAAATACGACTTCCGTCGCCAATAGCCCTCGTGTAGCTCTAGTGCGACAATTATTCAAATAAAAATAAAAATCATTCATTTCTTGGAACAAGTGATAAATAATACTTATATTCTCAAACCAGACGTCCTTTGTAAACATAAGGGTGTATATCTTCACAAACGCTTCTATATTTGGGGCACAAATAACGTAGCACAGACTTTTCACAATTGTTTTGAAGTCCAACCCAAGCCAGTAATATGGCACCAGGCACAGAATCCTATTTACTCACAATACCTTGGCAGTACTATCCCCGATCGTATATCCGGGTGGTACGGAGTTGAAGTATGCAATTTGTGGTGATAAAAATATTAGTTATGTGGCGATATACTGTAGTTTGAAGGCATTTATTTTACACAGAGGCTCGAAATTGTTTATATAATAACGAGTACGGGTGAATCTCAAAAAGGAGGGGGGGGGGGGGTATCTATTTTAACTACCAAACATGATTCCTTTTTTAAGTTTGTTTATATTTATGATTAGTAATTATAACAATATAGCTGTATGTTTGAAAATGTTTTTTTCTCTTGAAATACTTCGGTTTGAAAATCGTATTTTTCTTAGTCAAATTGCGTATACTTATCTGCTTGCTCCCATAAAAAAAAAATACTTGCCATTTTTATATCAAACGCTTTGATTTTTTATAACCCGAAAGGTATTTTTATAACGTTTTATGAACTTAAAAATTACTTTGATTGAAATATTGCATTTTGAGTGAAGTAATGCTAATCTTAAATAGGTTTAGTTAACATAAGTGATTTCCATTGCATAATTTTTTAAATATTTTTTTATTAAAAAAAGAATCTTAAGATTGTAGAAAGACTTCACATATTTGATCTAACCTAAGTGTTAATTAAAAGATTCATGAGGATATATTTACTATCACTAAAAAAGTCGAGGGACATCACAAAATAATAATGACAAATATAAGTTGAGAGTCATAGATACTGATTTTTTTATAAACACTTGACAATTTTTGAAATATATTGCATAAATATGCATTGATACTTAGCATTAAAACTGCTTTGAAAGCTATCTTTTTAGTTAGTGACTTAGCTTTTTGAATTCATGTCCTTTTTATAATGTCCTTTTTTTAACGAATCTAAACTAATTTCGCTATTTTCGCAAATTCTAAAGACGCCCTATTTCATAAAGGACATAAACATAACTATTCGTGTTTAAATGACTTTTATCATTAAACGTTGCTATTAAATTATAAAAATAGCTGTTGGATAAACCTTTAAAAAGCTGAGTGAATGAAAAGAAATTTAACCTGACGAATAGAAGATAATCTTGTTTATGTTAACCATATTTAAATCCGTCCAACTTTTCTTTGTGTATGACACAAATATGAAAATCCTGACTTCTAGTAAAGGTTCTAAAGCTTCGTTAAAACCATTTGTGAATAAAAATGCATATAATTCAAGAATATGTATTTTCATTACTAAAGCTAAGTCCAGGTGTGACTTCAGCAATTCATATTCGAATTAACCATTGTCCTCAAGGTCAACACTCCTATTGCTATTCAGCAAGTTCCAGAGTATTAATCGAAGAAGGTATTATGTGCAATATAATGACATCCGACATAGGCCTTCTCTACAATAAAGTTATACTAGACGACTTTTTAAAAAAAAGATCGTGTTTCGAAAACACGTTTTACACCCAAGAAAACGCGATCGAACCATCCTCATGTTTTGCAAATACGCAACCTACGCCCCCAAACAAGTATATCTGTGTCACTTGGATGTACATAGGTGTTGCTCGCCAAAAAATAGAAGCCAAAAGCAAAAAGAATTCAGCTTGGCGACACCCAAAATTGTTTTGTTGGAGTGTCATCAGGAGCTTCTTGCTCTTGTAGAAAGGTAACAATTTTAAGGGCGGAAACGCGGACTTTGAACGGGCATCAGTGGCTTCTGGTAATAGCTTGAATATTTAGTTATTTTTAGTAATAAAAGGGTTCATTTTTTAAAAAAATATTCATTGCGTGGGTTGATGTTTGTGGTGAATATTCAGCGACATCTCTTCCTGGGTGTAAAATTATTATAAGTGGGTTAGAACTGCAAAACTGGATTTTTAGTGTATTATGGTTTTAGGGAGTTAACAAAATTCGTATAACAAATATATATATTTGTTATAATTAGTATAACAAATTAATAACAAAATTAGTTTACAGGGCAATAAGTACAATCCAATTAAATATGTTGAACTAAAATAGGGCAGCCAACTAACTACATTATTTTATCCCAGTAGAAACAGGCCAGTGGTTATGATGAACAAAGTCGTTTTCCCAGCAATGCATTGATTTGAACGCTTTGTAACGAAGTTGATTTAGACGCTTTTCTTAAGTACAAACAAGGCATTTTTTTGGTAGATTAATATAAAATAAACTTAATCAATAGAAACATCATTAATTTATTGGAGAACAATGGTTTGGTTTGGCATTAGTCAAAATTCTGACTAAGAAATTCTTGCTTTTGATGTATATGAGCAAATAAGTTTTAAGGGTGGCGACGATGAAGAAAAATAAATCTTAGGTTTAAAATTTTTGAAGGAAATTTTCAATGGTAGCTTTATAATTCTTAATGAAGTCTATGAGTTAATTTTTTTTGGCCTCAAATATGGTATGATTACCTCCTTTGACCTCATCCATTTTGTTTTCACTTCATGCAAAGCAACGCATCTCAAACGAAAAGTCATCTCTTTTCATTTGAAATTTTCATTTAAAAGACAAAAAACTGCTTTTAACCGAACTTCATTCAAGTAGCCTGTGATGTTTCCAGAAAAAAAAAGGACAATTTCACCAACGCTAGGCAAATTTTAAAGTAATCACAAAATCACAAACAGAAATGTCGACTTCCTCCAGGTTGAGTCCTCCATTACCTTCAAAATATTTTCATTAAGAACACACAAAAAATACTGTCAAATCGCGAAAAAACGGACGGGTCAGATCATAATATCTTCCGCTATACTTGCAGACGATAATAAAAAACGAGGGTGCGGTGATCCGAAAAGGCCGACTGGACAATCCCTCCCCCAAGGCTCACTTTCGAACATTTTCGAAATGTAACATTCGAATATGTGCATGAATAATCATCTGTCATTATGTCGGAGAAGGAATAACGGTTTTTCTTTCTAAATGAGAGGATAAGATAAGTTGCAATTTTATATCTTTCCACTTTACTTTTTGTGGCAATTACGACTGGATTTTTCTACTGTTTGTGTATCTGAGCGAAAATGTATTTTTTTAATGTTCTTTTGGAAGAAGGTCGTGGAATCTTGGATTGTTTTGTTCCGGCCGTCGATGGTCAAGAGATATTCCGTTAAAATGACTTCCGATTCATTTGTTTATTCGTATTTTTTCATTTTTGGGAATTCATATTTATTTAGTAGAAAACTATTTAGCTAATCTAAAGAAAATTTTATTTCGGAAAAACACATTTCGAATTTGTTCCGGTGTTGGCAAATGTAAACATATCTCTTGTGTAAATGACGTTTAAAAATTTAGTTAATAAATAATATTTCTAGCAGCTTCGAATGCTGCTTTTTTTTAAAGGTGTTTGCTTAAATTACTTCTCAAGCAATTAATCGTTAGTAATAAATTATTTTTATTGTTACTACCAATCTGCACCATTCTTCCAAAAACACATTCTTTTAGTTGTGGCAGTGAATCTCAAGAGCAAGCAGATCCCAGAGATGACGCGCAGACGATAAGAGAAACCGGATTCGCTCCCAATTAGTGGCAACACGCAAATGAGTGGCACACTCCGTGACCTTTATCGCAGTTAGAGGTCGCGCGCTTCTCTTCGCGTTTGCTGGCATGCAAATGGCCAAGGAATGTCAATGATATGATAACAGTAACGAAACTTAACCTCACTCCAAATCATAACAACCGAGTCCTGTTTATGCTACTATCGAAGTTAGTTCACAGCTGTTATAAAATTTTTGCAGTACACGGTGTCTAAAATTGAACTGGCGGTACTTTTTATAAAGCAATTTATGTAATGGGCGGATTTGCTATGTGTTTGGTAGAGAGGCTATTCACGACATGAGAGAGAAATTTACTATTAGTCATTAAATATGTTTGAGGTAATTAAATTACAAAATTTAAAATTGGTTATTCCGAATATTTTTTTTCAGTAAACCCGAGCTACTGTAAAATCTCTTTGCATTGTAAAACTTGTTAGTAACTTTGTACTTGAGTATACTAGCTTTGCTTACGCAAATAAAAATATAGCTAGTACAATGCATATCTTTCTGTGTAATCCTCCTACATTTATGCTCTAATAATTTTAAATGGCATTGCATTCCATGCTATGACACGATTCCACAATTTCCACAATTTTTCATAGCATATGGAATGCCATTTAAAATTGTGGTCATATTTTTCCTTTTCGAAATATACAAGTAAAATCATTTGACAACGAAAACAAAATAATTTAATTACACGAACATGAATACAAGTGGCGAATTTATTCAGATTAAATTCTGTTTATTCTCCATTTCTTATGTGTCATAACCTTGCATTCTTTCGTCTGTCATTCCAAAAGCAATTATACTTAAAAAAATAAATTTTAAAATTGTATAGTCTTTTATACGAGAGCTTCAGGACTGCAAAACTAATGTCCCCAGAATCCCTCAAAAGATTTATATAGTCATACAATTCCAAAATTTTCGTTTGGAAAGCTTTCAAAAACTCTTACCACCAACCTCGAGTGAATAACACATAAAACATAATATATTTTTTAAAAATTAAGTAATCCCATCTTCTATAAAACAATGGCTTGTATGAAAAATAATGACAAAAAATACCCTTAAAAATCTTTGAGAAAGCGCGCTCTGCCAAGTGTGACCCCACTTAACGAATCTCCTTTTCATGTTTCTGTACGCTGATAAACATAAAGCTAAGAAGATGGATATGCTTGGCGTGGAATAAAGTGAAGCAGCTAAAAAGTCGCCAAGCAGCCCTAGTAAACCTAAACAAAGCGCTAACTCGATGTTAGTTTAACCCTCTAATGCATGATTTCTTTTTTCATCCCGGAAAAATATATATGAATCTTTAATACTCATACATTATGGAAAAAAATACTGAAAAAAAATTAACTGCATTGGAATTTAAATATTTTCAATTTTTAATTTTTTTCCATGTTACAAAAACCAACTACAAACTTTCAATTTTGATAATAATGACTAGAAAACTGCTAAATATATTTCAAAATAACCCCTTTAACTATAATTAATTTTTCAAAGCAATTTATTTGTATTTAGTATTAATATTATTATACTTTGAATACTGCCAAAAACGTAATTTCGCAACAGTGAATAACCTCACTCTTTAACTTTGAATACACTTTTACTACTGTCATCTATGAGGGTTATTATTAACTAAAACTTCAAAATTGAATGCAATAGATGAAAAAAAACCACAAATTTTTCGAGAGGGAGGTCTAATTTAATAGAATAAAGTGGATTATGTAACTTGTTACCAAACGGTAACGGTAACAGTATGCATTAGAGGGTTAAGCTAAAACGCATCATTTTATTCCTTAAAAAGCAATAATTTAAAAAAAATGACTGTTTGAATGTTGTAGGCTGTAAAAGAATGTAGTAGGCTGTAGCACGAGGTCTGAATTTTCTCAAGACGGTAGTAATTCCTTTCACATGTAGGAAAAATAGGCTCTAATTATAGTTTTGGTAAGAGAGCATCATTTTATTCTTTAAAAAGCGTAATTAAAAGTTAAAGAATAACTATATGCGCAGTTGTAGTCTGTAGTCGAGATCTGAATTTATGCAAGATGGTGGTAGTCATTTCCATCGTACAGGTAAGAAAATTGAGTTGTAATTATAGTTTTTTTTAAAGGTTCAAAAACCGCCAAGTCGATGTAGTAAGCCAAAGAAAACTCCAATGTAGATTAGCGCCAAATAGTCTCCGAGAGTGTTTATTTGGGCTTACTATAAAGCAATTAATGCCTTCATTTGGCCAACCGGTTTTTGTATCGGTTTATACCCGGCATCATCACAGCTTCTTCCTAACTCTATGCTGATAAAAGTCTGTTTTGTCCTCGTCAGATATGATGAATTTACGGCCGCATTAAACATAAAAAAGAGGTAATTGAGCGTGGTTTCATGTCTAAAGGTTTTTCCGTTGGAATTAACAAAAGCGCGCGTTTAAATGACGCGCCGAGGCCCGTTCTAAAGTGCCATAGAATCCACTGAATGCGGTTCCCATGGAAATTGAATTCGAATGGCTGTATTTGGCCACAGAGTTGTGGCAACAGCTCGAGGGGAAGAAGATGAACGCGGAAATTAACGTTCCTGAAAACAGGCTGCTTGGGAATCAAGTCTACTAGGATGCAGAGCATTCAACGAAAGTTTATTTGTCGAATATTAAGGGCCCTATTTTCACCACTATTAATATGTGTGCAGAAATCCGATTTTGGGTTCTCATGTGAGTTCCTGTTAGCTGTTCGTAGTGTAACCCTTGGCTCAGTTGAGCACACTCAGATAAAAAAATTAAAAAAAAAACAACTTGATTTTCATTTAAAAAAAATATCAGCTATTGGAAGTTGCGTGGAAACAATACAAGCATTGCGATCAAATAATAATTCAGGGTTAGCAGTTAGCATATAAATTGAGTAAATTGAATTAAAATTATTGAATTAAAAGCGAAACGAGAACGAATGTATTATTCCGAAATGTAGCTCAGAACGTGCCCTGTAATGTTTAGGTTAAATAAATATACCAACTTAAAAATTATATATTTCGATACTTTGAAGTTAATGTTATACATATTTTAGAAACCATTACAGTTTGGGGTTGAAATTAGAAGCCTAATTATCCATCAGTAAAGACCAAAAGTGCATAATTTTTTTTTCAAAAAAATATATCAAAGCTGGTAGACAGACTTATATTCGCCAAGGGCTTAAACTTAGCAAAGCTTAGCAAAAACCCTAGCAAAGAACTAGGTGTTTTCTGCTGAGTAAACGAATAAGAAATTAGGCATTAAAACATTAATTAAATTAAACTGTGAATAAGAGGATATTTAAAAGATCGACATCACATTTTTCACATCTGATTTTAAACAAACCAAAAAAGTTAAACTAGAAGTTAGTTTATTCAAGTTAAGTTTAAACAAAAGTTTAAAATAATAGACATTTTTACACCAAATGATGATTAATTTATTTGAAACAATTTTTGTCATATTTTACAACAACAGCAAAATATTGACACAAAATTCCGGGTTTTTAATGAATATTAAACCATTTTTGTACCAGCCATTCCTTAGTTGGATTGTTATTTAAATACCAAATAAAGACTTCAAGTAACTGCAGATGATTAC
The DNA here is from genome assembly GCA_023701765.1 of Hylyphantes graminicola. Taxonomy (NCBI): domain Eukaryota; kingdom Metazoa; phylum Arthropoda; class Arachnida; order Araneae; family Linyphiidae; genus Hylyphantes; species Hylyphantes graminicola. The sequence goes on from CM043116.1 coordinate 37,031,773, forward strand.
ATCTTAAGTTTGTTTTGTTATTCGAGATATAATGCATTATAAATACAAAAAAACTCCATTGTTTTTGTCCGTTGAAGGCAGTTTTGTTGAATGAGTAACTCGTTGGACACGAATTTAATTGCGGAAATTTTCCCTTTTTCGACGCGTTGTTTTTTTATTGTTTTATTTTCTTAAGCAAAATAACCGAAAGGTCTAATTACCTTTCCGAGGAGATGAAAATATTTGCTTTTTCTAAAGTTGCATACGCATTTTTTTTGTTTTCAAATTCTGTAATAGAAATAAAGAAATGTTTACTTACCGACTTTGGTTTCATAGGTTTCCCATTCGTCTATGGCAACAGTTAACTGAAATAAAAAATAAATATAATAAAACAATTATAAAAACTTATAAGGCTAAATTAATGTATTTTCCAAAAATAGGCTGCTTTTCCAAGCTTTTTGCTGACTTGGCATACTCCACAGAACTTAGAACCATTTTTAACCTACTTTATTTTTCTGATTTAAATGAATTTTAAAAATTAAAAAGAAGGTATTGACTTGCTGATGATGCCCGTCTGTTTGTCCGTTTTACTATTTTTTTGTGGAATTGTTTCCAATATTTTATTTACAAACTTTCAAACAACTCCTTAAAATAAACAACCTTAAATATGGCAGAGACAACCAAATTATTTACTTTCATCAGATGCATCCACTATATTTGTTATGTTTCAGATGGTATTTTATTTTGTAAAGTTTTATTGGTCAAAATTGAGCAATTCGTCGCTTCTGCATTGTAACTGTTATATTATCTTTACTGCAGATTTCGGACTCTGAAAGGCTGGGTTCGATCGAGAAGACTTACTTGCCGTAGTAAATTGCCTCAAAAAGCATAGAATTGGATGACAATCTTAAATGGTGTGTTGTGTATCATAATAGGCTATAATTAATATTTATGAAACTTTTGGGTTTGTTAGAACTTCAAAATACTATCAATTATATTTACAAATCTCGTACTCTTTATGTCAATATTTTACAACTCAAACCAACTACGAACAAATAAAGAATGAAACAACAAATGAAGTCATTTCCAACAATATATATTTTATTCCAGTATTTAGGGGGCGTTTTCCACATGTAAAAGACCCGAACACAGTGCAAGGTCAAGGATGGCATCATTTCCACCCCTTTCGTCGCAAACAGGTGCATTCGCACGTGTTGTTTCTAAGGTGCAACCTTACGCTTTTAATCATCATCACTGAATATTTCACTTCTTAACAAAAAAAATTGGGCGTCAAAAATGAATGCGAAGGTCAGGACTAAAGAGCACATTCCTAACTCACTTGATTTCCAAAGGAGGTTTTGTGTTGGTGCTGCCATCTAGTGTTAGTTTAAAGAAGTAAAAGATGACTCGAGCTTAATAAGAATGGTTGTTAATGGAAATTTTACATATGTAGCATAGTTATAACTAAAAAATTCTTTTGTTTTGTTTTTTAAAATTAATTTGCATAAGATTTTGAGTACTCAACAAAAATTTGCTTAAATGCAATCGGTAAATCCTATATGTTCATAGGGAATAAGTACATAATAAAAGGGGAATTACGTATGAAAGAATTGAATAAGCATTAACACTCCAAATTACATAACTTAATATTTTATTTCTACAAAAACAACAAAATAAAATGCATATTTCATTATTTATTGGGGTGTGTGAAATTTTTTTTATGGGAAGTTACATGTACAAACGTGTAATATAAAGAAATATACCAACGAATTGGTTAAAAGTATTGTATTTTATAAAAAAAATTAGTTAAACGAACGAACTAGGTTATTGGAGATATTGTGAAAAGTGTTTAATAAAATACATGTTTAAACAAAACGTCCATTTCAACAAACGCTCACTAATGGTGCTGCCATCTTTTGAGCTAATGGCACTTCATTAAAATTGTACGAATTCGGCATATGTACAAGTGTACATTGATCATTATTTCATTTAAAGAATAAAACTTTTGAAATCTAATTAAAACTTATAATGTATTAATTCTGACTTTAATCTCCCAAAATTAACTGTAATAAACAGGTTTTTTTTTTTAAACTTTTGAACTATTTCTAGCCACTTTATTTGGTGTGAATATTTCGAATTCTTAAAATATTAGAGGCTAGAGATTAATAGGGAATGACTCATTTATGGAAGAATTTTTTATGAAGTTACAAGGGATTCGGTTGGCAACTCAGACGTTACTCATGCCATTTGTGATTCAAACTTGCATGTTATTTTTCCACAACAACTATCTTGCAATAAAGTCGCTAAAACTGTACACATGCCGCCAAACTTAAAATTTCCAATGGTAACCTCTAACTGTGTATACTGTGGTCATTTAATTATGCATGGACTGTTTTGTCGCCAGATAATATAGTTTGTCACCAATTTGCACCCACGAAAGGGAAAAAGTACCATAATTACATTTCTAACAAACTAACTATACAATATTTCATATAAAAAAACCACTCCTTAATTTCCATGAACTGATGCATTCACAAAACCGATCAATAACAAACCACAGTCACAAATATTTTTTTCATACACAAAATATGAAACACACTTCCACTTTCTCAATGTATCCTTATATATGCCTAACAAAGCCTCCGTCCATTTTGAAGGGCCGTTCACAGTTGCCCATTCTTTCCATCGGCCTTGGCAAGTCCAAAAGGGATCTATCGATAGGAATCAGCAATTTTCCGATTGGCGACGTCACGCCGCCCACATGCAATCGATGCATAAGAGGATTGGGTTATTTTGCATCCGAATTTGGCAACACTTGTTGCTTTGGGTGTCGCTTCTATATTTAGTAGGGGTTGAACGACTAAGTCTGATTGTTTGCTAATTATTTTTTTGGTGTACAAGTCTGGGTCCCTAATTTATGTAGATGACTCGGAATTAGCCTGATTAGATTTGTTTCAATAATTAACTTTTCGACTATGAAATCGTCATAAGATTTTCTAAAATGTTTTTTGACGTGACTTCGTTTAGATTTTTTATCGTTTTTTTTAAACAAAGACCAATTAGACAATTTTATGGCCAGATAACTTGATGGAGTACATTTAATTAAATAGCAAACAAAACTGAACTACAAAATGCTGTAGATCTGGTCACCCAAGGAATAAGGGATCTTAGAACCTATGCTCTGTTACCTACCTTATGAATCCTAACTTTGTCGTATTGGAAATAAGCGAGTTAAAATAAAATCCTTACAATTTACTATTTTACATTTTCATGCTGCTCAAATGTCGTTCTAAAACACGTCTGCCTATCATTATTTAAAAAAAAAAAAGAATAAGCAAACAATAACGAAATTTATTTGATTTGATGTTTCGCGTCAAAAGTCTCTTGTGTTCTGGTGCGTTTTTTTCACCCATTACCGACGAGTTTGTGAACACCATTAACATCTTCATTTCTGAATAAAAACGTCAACTTTAATTTTTTAAAATTCGTTTTTCGCGCAACTTAATTTGTTCTGAATAAATTTTCCAAGGCAATAGTTTTCATATGTCTTATTTTTTTTTGTTTACTTAGATCAGGGGTTCCCAACCGGTGGTACGCGTACCCCTAATGGTACGCGTACCACTAGTGGTACGCGGGAATATTTCAGGTGGTATGCGTGAGTGATGTAAGCAACATGATGCTATCAATATCTTCTGTACACATGTGAGCACGTGCACATATTACTCATTATTTTAAACATTGACATGATTTTAAAGTGAAATCTTTAACTTCTGGATCGGATTTTGCTGAAATGGTACTATTTCTATTTGCATGTTTTAAGACCTATAGGTACTAAAAAAAACTATAAATTAATATCATTTTAATCTTTTGTATTTCTCCTTTATTATAAGCATGTTATAAATAAATACCTAACGTTTAGTTACCGGAATTTTTTCTCGGGAATTTTACTGAAAAAACCATCGAACACTTTCAGAAGAGTACTAAATATTTAGGTCTGGTGGTACGCTGAAATTTCTGAAAGAGTCAAGGGGAACGAAGATGCAAAAAGGTTGGGAACCCCTGACTTAGATAAACTTAATCATAAATCTCTTTTTTTCTTACTAACCGTCTTTAATGAGTTAAGCATAAATAGTCATTACGGGAATTATTTCCAAATTTCCTAAAATTGATGCATGTCGGTACCGCTTTAGAAAGGAAAACTTCACGGAAAAAATGTGCGGTTTTCATTTCTCAAAAGTGAAATACCTTTGAGTGCTCCGCATATTAGAACCATTTCTGGCCCGACTTTGATGCAGAACCACAAAAAGGCGTGCTTCAATTAACCATATGAAAATATCTCTGAAATAGCTTTAACAGTTGATTGAGTATTTTGGTAATCGATCGTAAACAACTTCGGAGAATTTCGACTTTGATTAGCGTAGAGAAGGAATGGCGAGTTAAAATTCCTCGAAATGTAACGATTTGTTAAAAAAAACCTTAATTTTAATCCTTTTTATTTTTAACTTTTAAATTTTTTTGTGATAATTTTTATAACTAAAACATCTGAATAACTTCTAAAAAATTTTGAGGAATATTCATACCTAAAATAAAGATACTACAAAAAAAATTTCTTTCAATTTGCATTTAGTATCGACTGTGAATTCTCTATTAAAGTTTCATAAATCAGCTTTCGTTTGAAAAAGGTTTATAAAAACAAATGGGAATCATTTTCTAAATTTTTATTGTTATTTAAGTCTTAAGACCCAAGCAAAATCCTACACGTGCATTCTCACAATCTAAACATACTTTTCATACAAATCTATGCTTAAAAAGTATGTTTTGAAAAACAGTTTTTCCAAAAATTATGTTTAATAGTTACTAACAGGGACACGCCTTAAACACTAAAAACACTTGCTTTAAATGCAACCAAAAAGGCCGTATCCCTTATATGTAGTTAACAGATTATTTTAACATTGATTTTGATGCAAAATGCTTTTAAAATTAACTAGTAAAAAAACTTTTTGAAAAGTTTGAAAAAAAATTAAATAATTTTTTAAGAACTCTAATATCGTATTGACCCTCGTTCAACTTCATTTTTTATAAAAGAAATAAATGACTGATACCTGTAATCAAAGAATGAAAAGTGATATTTGAACCTTCTACCATCGGACCAGGTCAATTTTAAAGCCAATTAACATGTTAATTGTTTTGGGGGGAGGGGTTAAAAAATGTTCCCAAATGGGAAAATATTTTTTGTGAACTTTCATGAAAATGCTTAGACTGAATAATTTATGTCAAAAATTTGGGGTAAACAAATTATTCCTAAATATGTTTTGAAGCAATAACATACGGTTTTTTTAGTGGAAGAGATAGTAGATATTAAAAATGTCTACCCAGATTACCTTTATTATAACCATTTTGCTAAGCGAGCAAATGGGTTCAACCCAATCAAAGAATGATTTATAATCCTCCTTTTCCATAGACAACAACTTCCTGAAATAGAAATTCATTGATTGATGTACAAGATAAAATATAATTGAAACGAAAACAAGAAGAAATAAAGCAAGATATAAATATTAATACTAATAAAATTTTCTTTAAAAAATTTGAATTGATCATATCTACACTTTTAAAACAAAAGAGTGAAATCTACTCCTATAGGAGAAGTGCATTTTCGACACTGGAAAGGAGTTAAAATTAACTCAGACGGAGTTAAAATCAATCGTTTGGAATGATCCCGTCGTAGGTTTAACTAAACGAAGGAGTGAAATGCACTTCTTTAGGTAAAGTGCATTTTCGACACTGGAATGAGTGAAAATTAACTCAGACTGAGTTAAAATCGCTCGTTTGTTTTAAAAGTGTAGACACTAAAAATTAAATTTAAATTTTAATTACTTTATGAATTACCTTATCCTTGCAAGTAGAAAAAGGAAAAAGTATTTTATATTCGATTTACATTAATTTTAAATTTTTTTTGCAGGGGAAACATGTTTAAATTTGAAAATGTCCTTATCTATTCGAGGAATTCAAACAAGAAATAGTTAAGCAAGAAGTTTTCTGAATGCAAGAAATTATAAACCTGATTGAATAAAAACTTGCAAAATATATCGCTGTTCACCTCACATAGCTGGCAAATAAAAAAAATATGAATTTGATATCGTAACTAAAAATTCTAAAGTAAAAATATTTCGTATCTGAATTGTGAATTTACGGAGAAACAAACTGGATGAAACGCTGAAATAATTGCAATTAGAAAGTTTGTGAAAGAGGCAAGAAGGGTTATAAATAATATAAAATAGATTAATCATCGTAGATGCCATGAAATTTCTTTATAAGATAGTCAAGATTTATTTCAAAGAATAATCAAATACGGACGAAAAATTAGTTTTTTTTTTTAAAGCTAGTAAAATTGATATTAATTTTGATTTTTCGTGAGGATTTCAATCTGATAGTAAAAATAGATGGTTGGGTAAAATAGAAAATAAACTAATTGATATGATTGTTGATGAACTAATTGATTTTGATTGTTTCTATTGAAAAATTAAAACTGTTCAACTGAGGCAAACACATGAATCATCATTACAAAGCTAATTATATGTGATTCCTAAAAACAACGTAAAAAGCAAATAAAATCCTAATTCGGAAAAGCGCTGTCATTCTTAAGGTTTTCTGGACTTTAAATTGTTTGACTCAAATAGATTTGTTAAATTTTAAATGTTTTATAAGTGAGTAGAATAGTAGCATAAACTGCTTTGATTTGTGTTCCAATTTCTTATTTTATGGTGCATATTTATTTATTGTGATTTCGCATCGAAGTTTTTGTACCAAACTTAAATTTACCTGAGGGGTTTTTCGTACAAATCGGAAACCGTCTTCAAAGTTTGACAGTAATCTTTTTCTGTTGCCAGAATTTCTTCCACTATTCGAAGACGGACATCAGTTGCTAGAAAAACAATCATAACATTACATTACATATACTTGCATATTTTTTTAAATATTTGGTAAACATACAAGTATCGTATCATTGTATATAATTTCCTAAATATTTAATCAACACAAAAATGAACAGAGTAGTCATAAACATTTATTCAACACAAAAAGTCACATTAGTTGCCCTATTCAATTAATCAACTACGTTCCCAACATCTCAAGTACCTTGAGATGAAATGGACACAGCAGGCCCAGGCCCTTCACGAGCTTTCATGCCATTATGCCCAATTTTAGTTGTGTCATAACTTTTAGCAGTTTGCTTTGGAGCAGTGAAGCAAGTTAAAGAAAACTATTGATCGATTGAGTGAGTAATAAAGCCCACCATATAAATAGATAAAATCTTTAACCCTCTAATGCATGACTTTTTTTTTCATCCCGAAAAAATATATATGTATCTTTAATACTCATACATTATGGAAAAAATACTGAAAAAAAATTAACTGCACTAGAATTTAAATAATTTCAATTTAAAAAAAATTCCATATGACAAAACCAACTACAAAATAAAGACTGAAAACCTACTAAATATATTTCAAAATAACCCTCTTAATTATAATTAATTCTTCAAAACAATTTTTTTTGTCTTTTGTACTAATATTATTATACTTTGAATGCTGCCAAAATTGTAATTTCACAACAGTGAATAACCCCACTCTTTAATTTTGAATACACTTTTACTACTGTCATCTATGAGGGTTATTAGTAACTAAAATTTCAAAATGGAATGTAATAAATGAAAAAAAAAAAACAAATTTGTCGAGAGGGAGCTGTACTTTAGTGTAAGAAAGTGGATTATGTTACTTGTTGCCAAACGGCAACAGTATGCATTAGAGGGTTAATCACTTCACCGTGTATTTTTTTCTCTTTTGATTTCAAAACAACAAAACCTTCACAAAAATTACTTGCTTCCCGAAACGAATCAATTCAAAACGAAATAATTTAAGTAATTTATCTTTTACTTTAATTTTTACATTTAACATAAGATACCAAAAAATCAAACTCAAAATCCATAAAAAAAACATCAGAAAATTCTAACCCTGAACAAAGCGGCAGTCATTCATATTAAGTAATAATTTTCAAGGAAATAACACGTGTTTTCAGGGTCGAAGAAGCCTAATCTCATATCATTAATGGATTGCCTGATACCTACAGATGCTAACAACTAATTTACAAATGTCGTGATTTTTTCTAATTTACAACGCGCACCTGTATCTTGGTATTCCTCTGTCTTCCATTTACTTTTCTTAATTGAATGTTCATTACAAGCGTTTCTTCTTTTATCTTTGTTCGATTCATCATTGCTTAAGCCTACGATCGAAAGGGTGTTTTTTTTTTGTTCAGTTTATTTTATATTCTGAGAACAAGTGAAAGTTATTTTTTCTATTCCTAATTTTGAAGTTTGTTTATTTTGCCTTTTGTTCCCTAAAAATTATTTTAAATTTGAACAACGGAAGTATGTAAAATATCGAATTAGTTTTTTTTATTATCATTTATGAGCTATTTGTATCAGTATATCCAAAAAATATGTTCATTTGTTCAACAGATGGTTGTTACACCTATAGGGAAAACTTATTCCAATTTATAATTTGCAGTTCATAGTCTATGGGACAGAAAAGGCACATTTAATTATTTCAAGACAGAAATCGAGCCTGTATGTACAATGAAATAACAGTGATATTTTGTATCAGATTAATGGGTCACTATTTGATTAAAAACAGCATGCGTAGAAGTAAGTACGGTTTCCACTTCCACCACATGTGAAAAGCCTAATTGACTTAACATTGCTTAACATTGCCTCTTCGATCGTCCGGTACCGTAAATACGGTAATGCATTGCATGTGAAGCAAGCCAAGTAAAACCTGCCTACACTGTAAAAACTTATTTTTACAATAAAACCCTTATATGTACAGAAAAATATTGTTATTTTCTTAAACCACTTTTTTTGCTAAAGATATACTGTTTAAATACAGATTTTTCTGTTTTTAACCATGGGAGAAGGGGGGGAGGGTGAATATTACAAATTATTCAGATAAAATAACGTATTTTCTAGAGAGCCGGTTTTAATATTTTGAGTAAGTATACTTCAACAAAAGTAAACCCTAATATTTTCTGATATTTTGTTATGATTTCTCATGCCTGTTGAAAAAATTCTTACTGAACTCTTAATGCTACGGGGACGCAATACTTTTTCAGAAGTTGCGATTTCTTTTTGGGAAAAATAAAGCGTTAATCTATAGGATCGACCATCCCATGAGAGTATTAAACATGCTACTGTCAAAAACTGATGTGGCAAAATAACTTGTTGATTCTTTAAATCAAATCTCATTTTGAGACACATCAATGGATAGGCACTCATAAGCATAAAGAAGCATCGGGATACTTTTGCACTTTTTTCCAAACATAACCTTGAGAGATTCTTGGTAAAAAATCATTGGGAGGTCCACACAGTCAAATAGGTAAGCTAAGCAAGAATAGACTCAACCCCACTCAATGTCAATTCAGGGTCGTGGATTTCTTATTTGACGGCTGTGACAGAAGCTCAGACAAGTTACCACCCTAATTAGGTTTTATGTGACTGTGTACTATGTAATTAGGTAGATCAACTGAATTGAGGGACAGCCTTTGCATAAAAAATGCAAGTAATAGTTTTAAAATTCATACAATTAAAATTATATTGAAAGTTTTTGGTAAATAATGAGGAGTGTTTCGAAATAGATATGTTGATATCAGTGGTCCGATTTGAAACATGATTACTAGTATTATGCTGACATTATTCATTTGAATAGGTTAACATTTCCGAAGAAGTTTCAATTATATTAGTTAAATAGAAATTTTACAAGTTCAAAATTAATAAGAACATGTATTTGTTTGTCAAAGTATATGTAATTGAATCATTTGATGGCATTTGGGCAGGTAGCTACGAATTGTCAATAGATGAGGAGTGTATATCCGAATATTATAACGTTGAAGTTTTTGTTTTTATTCATTGTACGTCCTCGGGGAATAATAAACCTTTACAAAGTCTCGTCCAAGAATAAAGTCTATAAAGTTTTTTTTTATTAAAAAAATGTCTTAATTTAAATGTTTTAATAGCTTGCAGACCACGATTAATATTGCTTTGATTACTTCACACTTCTTTCCAGGCATATAAATCGTTCGAACAGGAAGAAAATAAAAATGTCGGCATAAAAGATCGTAAGGTGTTTTTTTATTCAATGCACGCCCTTTAGGAATACAAAAACTTAATATCATCCAAGAAATGATGGACTTAAACAGTTTTAGAATAAAGAATGTCTTAATTTAAATTGTGCCTTTGCAGCACGTGCTAGCTATTGCCTTGATTACTTCATAATTCATTTTCTTGTATTTTAATCGTTCGGAACAGGAAGAAAATAAAAATGTTTGGAATATAAATAAATAAGGATAAGCGATATTTGGCATTCAAAACGCATCATGCAGCTTCAGATAGTGTCTTCCGCATCGGCCACTTATAGCATTACAAACGTGCTGTTTCGAAAGCTAGAGTGATAACCAGAAAGGATCTCTCTGCATAAAAATTTAAAGTATATTGAAAAACCAAATTCTTAAAAATTCTATATACTTGCTTTAGGATGTATTATGATGTTATTATGTATTACGAAGATTTTGCTATTTTCATACGACCTAACTTTTTGTTTTCACTCCAAGCGGAAATCTCTTGGCAGTTTGAAACTACAAGCAGCAATCTTGTTGAGTTTAACTTGTCTCCAAAGTGACGTTATTTAGAACTTAAAAAAAAAACAGCTTTAAACTTAAGCTAGTTGAAGAAAACGGTTGAAGACCTTACTATAGGAAAAACGGCTTTAAACTGTCAAAAGTATGGACAGTTTCCGCAAAAGTGAGAATTTTAAAAACATCAACACTCCATTTCTGAATGTCAAACACCCTATTACTGAATAAAAATGTTAGCTTTAAGTTTTTTAAAATCGTTTTTTCGCGAAATGTTCGACCACAATTGGTCCCGTACTATAGTCTTCATTTGTCTTATCTTTATTTATATAACTTACACAAAAATATTATATAGAAATTTGGCTTGTACACACCACTTTTGGCTTAAAATGGGTTGAGTGTAGCAATGTACTCACTGGACGAGGCGCCATCATCTGAGTGCTCCGTGAGAAGGAGGGGCTCTCCTTTTTTTTTTTGCTCTAACTTTCCTCCAAAATGAAGCCCCTTTGAACAAGCGTTTTAGAAAACGGTTTAAAACCGTAAACGAGTGTAAAGAAACGGTTCAAAAGTATAATATAGGAGAAACGGCCTTAAACTGTCAAAATTATGGGACGTTTCCACCAAATCATTTTTTTAAAACCCATTAACACTTCATTTCCAAATAACCATTAACACTTTTATTGCAGAATGAAAAATTAAATGTATTTTTTTTAATTCGTTAAAAAATAACTTAATTTGTACTACACAAAATATACCACACTAGAGTCTTCACTCTTAAAACAAACACTCCTAATTTAACTCAGTCCGAGTGGATTTCACTCCTCCAGACTGGAAAATGCACTTCTCCTTTTGGAGTGGATCCTTTGTGTGTTAAACCTCCGACTGGATCACTCCAAACGAGTGATTTTAACTCAGTCTGAGAAAATATGCATGCCTTTACGGTGTCGAAAATGCACTTCTCCAACTGGAGTGGATTTCACTCTTTTGTTTTAAGAGTGTTCATTTGCCCTATATTTTGTTTATTTAAACAATCTTATGCAAGTGTACACCCCTCTGGCTTTAAATAGGGCTAAGTGCGACAATGTACTCACTGGACGAAGCGTCGTCGTCGGCGTGCTCCGAGAGTACCAGGGGCTCCCCCTCGAGCAGGAGCGCGGGGGCGGCGGCGTCGACGGGCGCCCCGCTCTCCGCCATGTAGAGCCGGGGCTCGCGCACGCCCAGCTCGCACACCAGCGGAGAGACCAGGTCCCACACCTGCATGCGCTCGTCGCCGAACTCCTGAGAAGACAAAAACATAAGGTTAATCCAGAAATCAGCTTACCTACTCATTAAAGAATATAATTTAATGCATATATTCCTTATTAAAATTTGCAAATAATTATTTACTTCGCAATATGTTTTGCAAATAATTTTGGTTGAAGTTGAGACCTCATGTTTTTTTTAACGATTTAAAAAAAATTTCTCGTGTTTTTTCAACAATTTATTTTATTATAATTATCTAATAATTTTGTACTATTGTTGAACAAGAGTACCCTTTTTTGTTAATTGGTATAACAAAGAATTTGTTCTCTGTTTGATGTTTTATGACATAGGACCAATAATTTATTGAAAATCGGATTCGACAATTTTTTTTAAGAGTCGTATTTAGAACTTATTTTTGAAAAGAGTAGATATTTTAAATAATTTAGGACTTATTGATGAAAGTAGTAGACACGTGCAAAATTACTAAATTACTTTCCCAATTTTATTATACATCGATATAATTAACCACAAAATTAAGCAGCTCATAAATCTTTTTTCAACAGTACATTTTGGCGTTTTCTACTCAATTTTATAATAAACTGCATATTTATTATAATAGTGTTACCAGCCAAGTAACTTTTGTATTTTACATTTTATGCAAATTTCGATCTTGAGCAACTCTCTGGTTCCCGAAGTTCACATTAAACAACATAATGAATGAATTCTACACAAAAATCAGATTTGGTTCAAAGACAAGTTGTTCACGAAGAAAAACCCGTGAACCATATAAGCCGATGGAAGTTGCTGTTGCGTTTACCAATGAACTCCCAATGAATATAGTTGCGTTTATACGATGAATACCATCCAAAGCTTTGGGTAATGAGGTGCGTGTATTCGTCCATAATCGTGTTCTGATGTGCCCCAATCGCCGCTTAAGTGTTCCGTACGAGAAGAATTAAAGCAGAGAGAATTATATTATTTCAAAATTGAAGGAGAGTCGAGTGTTACGAAATAGAGCGAATCGCTTTTATTGGTGTGTTGTGGATATATTTGATCGTGATTTCCTTTTTATTGATTGAGTAATAGATTGCGTAACTATTATTGGTGATGGAACTTTTTACATTCATATGAATTTTAGGATGCAAGCTATTTTTTGTCCAATTATTTTATGTGAAGCGATTCATTACATTGCCTCCTTAGTGGCCAGGAAATGAGGAAAAAAAATCGAAATAACATGTTTGTTTAAAAATTCCGAATACGATTTATTCATGAAAGGAAGATCTCAAAATCCTCTATACCAATACAAACTTATTGAATTAATATCAATATAAAATTATTATTTATAAAGTTTAAAAAAATATTGCTAGTGTTAGAAAACTGATGCAGTAATTACGCAAAGAAGCGTAATAGCGTTCAAAAGGTAGAAGTGTTCGTGTATTTAATAAGTAAGTTAAATAAGCGTGTAAACTCTAAGCACTTGTTAAAATAAATATATTAAATTATGATAGTTCTACAATATACAAACTATCAACGTAATTGTTTCTATGGTTGATTAACTAGCAATTTAAAACAGGCCTCGTAACTAATAACGGATTAATTTTGGAGGACTGTTTTAAAGTTCCCCCTCCCACTGTATGTAAGTTAGTGCTAAATAATGCCACGCAACTTTACTTAATACTTAATTCAGCATTTAGTTACATAACATAGGTTTATACCTAGTTATGAAACAAGTTTAAAAAACAACAACTATATAAAAAACTTCAATGAAAATAACTTACATTAATATCATTTTAGCATTAGGTTAAAAGTAATAAAATTAAGGCGTTATAAATGTAAAAAAAGTTAAAACATAGTTTAAAAATTTAAGGTTAAAATTAAGAATCATGGATAAACGGAGACTTGTCGTGGAAGGAACTCTTACAACTTTTCATGGACTCTTAAAAAATAAATTGGAATACACTGAAAATAACTTACACTACTATCATTTTAGCATTAGGTAAAAGTAATAAAATTAAGGTGTTAAAAGTGTAGAAATTAGGTAAATCATAGTTTAAAAAGTGTAAGGCTAAAAAATTAAGGATCATGGATAAATGGAGACCTGTCATGGAAAGAACTTTTAGAACTTGTCATTTACTCTTAAAAAATAAATTGGAATACATTGAATTACATTTACGCAACCATTTATTTAAACCCTCCCCATGCTAACTTAACGATCATGAAAGCTAATTTCAAAGCATCCACTCATTAAAAGTCAACATCAATCATGCCTCTCTCATAAAAAAACGTACCTAAATCATTGCCCACCTCATTAACCCTGTGGTCATCAAAACCCACGATTATTCAACTGGGCAGACAATAAAACCTCAAATTAAATTATCCACAACACGAAAGATAAAGAAATTAAAGAGGCAGTGCGCAGAATTACGCAAAACAGTTTCTCTTTGGTCAAGTAAAAGAGGCCATTGCGTACACAGGGTGGCGCAAATGAAAGTGGCCCCAACGTAGAGATGGGAATGCTTTGAGAAGCTTGGCAAGAAAAACTATTGAAGCCGTCTGAAAGCCTCCCAGTTGAAAGAAAAGATTCTGTCACTTGTGTGTGTTGGGTCTGTCTTATTTGACCAAGTTTTATAAGAAGGGTCTCTGAATATATGTCTACCAGCCAACCAAACAAAAGATTGTTCAGGCATGCGGTGGTCTCACTTGAAGAGTACACGGGAAGAACCGATTGACTTCTTTAGTCTTTCGGTAATTGTCTCTGCTTGGCGGACATTGGCGACAGGAAATCGGGTTTTTTTATGGTTCTTCATGTGCGGTACAAATGTGTGACTCGTTCCACTCAACTCTGGCTTGAATCAGGGTTGCCGCGAAAGATAAACAAAGCGAGTAACTGGCTTCTTTGCACCAGTTTAGGCGATTTCTCGCTATCATCCCCAAAGAAGCTAAGGAAAGCCTTGTATGAAATCAATCGGTTCTTCTCGTGTACTCTTCACTTGGCAAACCCGTTTCTGCATTGGTTGGATTAGATTACCATCACATAAGAGCTACTCATGGACTATTTGGCGAGTTCAGATCTTAGGGCGTATTATATGAAGATGGCCTTTTATGAAACTATTTTTGTCTTGCAATCAATTTAGAATGTTTAACCATCATTTTATATTGCATTCCAACTATCTTGTCAAAAGCATAGTTGAAGGCAAATAATTCGCCAAGCATTTGCATGGGCTCAATATTGAAGTGATCAATAGCTTCACATAGCAACCCTGTTTTGGCATTGTTTTTTAACTTGGCA